>CM051632.1:19645592-20245592 GCA_028020825.1 Podargus strigoides
TCTTCCCTTCCTCCCCACTCAGGTTCCCTGGCACCCCTCCCTAGAGAGGGCATTGAGCAACCTTATGTATTAATTTACCCACACATAAACCAGATATAATACTTTAACTAGGTACTATACTTAGCTAATTAAAATAGATATTATACTCAGCAATGACATCACACATGATTTCTTTCAAGCAAAAGCCATTTACAGACCCACACTGACTTGGTGGAGCCTTCCAGCAGAGCTCGGAGCTGAGCAGGGCTGTAACCCAGGGGACACCATGGGCTCTGGCAGCTCCTGCACTCCCCCCAGCTCAGGAGCAGGGGCTCAGGAGCACCCAGGAGCTCCTGGTGACATGGGATGGACTGCAGCAGGTCAGGGCTTTTGCAATTATTGCCATTCGTATGAGCTGAGACTTAAACAGCTGACTAATGGCATTTTATCACCTTTGAAGTGATCCTGCACTATCATCTGTAAATCTAGTCTGATTTGAATCACCTTCTTGCTCTACAAGTCTCTAATATTCCCCAGCTTTTGTTTCCAGCTGCCTGAGAAACAGGTGAGCTGGGCTGTGGCTGTGAGCTGTGGCTCAGGGAAAGCCCATGGAATGCACACGGGATGTACACGTGTGTTCTGTGTGGGACGCGTGCTGATGATAAAAGCATGTGATGATTTTCAACCCTGCTGTGAGTCATTCAGTTCCACTAAGTCTATAAAAGAATAATAACCGGTAAACAAGATGCTGGTATTCTGAAAAACAGACGACACCGGCTCCACAGAATTAGTTACAAAAGAACGTTCAGAAAAAATTCTGGGAATGAGAGAACTGATAAAACATTGCTTGTGAAACTGTAAACACTTGTTATTTTTTTCCTGTTCAAATAACCTCCATACAGATATTTAGCATGGCATATAACATCGGACAAGGAGACAGGAGCTGACCTCAAACCTACGAAGAGCGAAGCCAAGACGATGAGCACAGAGTCTGAATCCTGAGGACTTCTCTCTAAAGCTGGGCAGCAATTAAATGGCAGTTGCTACTTGATGAACACAACTGTGCAACAGCTCCTGCTCCTCACTGTAACTTCATGTACACTGTGACACTGACAGAGGCCCAAAGCAGACACAGAAATAGTGCCAAGGCTCACAGAAGTGTTTTGAACCACAAACTGGAGACATGGTTAGACAACACTAGAGTCACAGGTTTATACAGTCTGCAGATACTAAATGATGATCTAAAGTCTGGGATTTATTAAGCTGCCAAACTTTTCAACAACTTGAATTGAGTTTTGTGTGTGTGTGTGTGTATATCAATACATATATATAAAAATGCCAGCTGATACAGACATTCCTCTAAAAAAAAAATCCCATTTTTCTTGTTCTGAAACGTAAAACGAGCTTACTGAAGAGTCCCACACTAATCCATTGAAGTATATTCTTTCTACCCAGAAATTAAATATAGAAATGTACATCTAAAATATTTTCCAAAGCCTTACAGTAACTTAAAAATACACTTTGGCCCCTCCCTGCTGAACAAGACTCCCCTCTCCCCGCCACCTGCAGGGAGAGGAAAACCTGTCAGTGGCTGCTCAGTAGTTTTGCTCTGTGCAGGGAATTAGCTAGGGAAGGAAACACCATTTTACACACCAGTTTTGCACACTTATGCAATGCAGTGGCAGCTCTTCTATCTACTCAAGGGGATGTTGTAGTCAAACAAGAGCTTCATTGTACAGATGCAGCAAAAGCGAATGAAGGGAAAACGATGCTATGTATGTGCATGGTGAGCCTGCCTGCACTCAAATCCCATGGGAAGTAATTTATTTTCATATCACAGGATATTGTAATCCAATCCTATCAGATGTATAAGCTTAGGATATCCAATATGTGATAATTATTATTCAAATATATTGGATGATTTTCTCCTCCCCTCCAATAAACGACAGTAGTACAGACATAAAAATGGAATATTCAATAAATATTCAATTTTTAGGAGAAGAGTGGTTAAGTAACCATGCTGCCACCTTAAGACTTAAGAAGAAGAGAGTTTAATTCTTCCCCACCACAGACTGCATTGATGATACTCAGGAAATTCAATTATGGAGGAATCCACAGTGGCACTAATGAATAGCAGCATTCAGCACTACCACAGCTAAAGCTACCTGGGCACTCAGCAAAACAGCCCATGGACTTCTGGGGAGCTTTTGTGCATTCACAGGAATGCATTTAGAAATGCTAAGGATCTGTTAGCTGAAAATGCAGCACAACAAACCCCTTAATGGGTTGGACAGGTTCTTTATGTGCAGCCCAGTTACACACAGTTGCCTGAGAAGTGTCGAGAATGACTCAGTGGATCTTGCTATGCTGTATCTAAATAAGTAGTAACTGCACAGAAATAATACTGCACCGGGATAAATGCATCACAGACTGATGTTGACCAGATGCTTCAGCAGATACATGAAACTAAAGGAAGTCTTATTATCCCCACAAAGAACTCAATATTAAAAAACAGTTTGCAGTTATTGCATTTAAACCACCAAGGCTTGGATTGCTCTCAAAGACAGAGTTTCTCTTCCTGAAGGAGAAGACACCGAGTTGTACCAAATATGAGGACAAGTCTTTAAAGCTCAGAAACCAAATAAAATAAATGGTTTCTACAAATCCATACAAAACCCAAAGAAAATTCAAACAGAAGTAATTGTGCTTATGTGTAAGCACACAGGTAACACTGTGGCAGGCACTGCGTCCTCTTGTTCCGTAGGATCCCCCCTGCCCCCACGAACCTGCTCTCTGCAGCACACACAGGCATGGCTGACTCCTCTGCAGCCACTTCGCAAGGACTTACCCTGCATTCACACCCCTGAAAGCTTCACCTGTTACACTGCTGCAAAGCTACAGGGGACAGTGGCACACAGGAATATAAAGAAATAATGGGATTATAAGATGCTTGTCTGTTCCACTTGAGAGGTGGGAAGGAGTTGTTTGGGCAAAAGATCACTGAGATGCCATCAGAAAGCAGCACTGAATGAACACCAGCGTGGGTTTCAGGGACATTACATACTGCAGTGCTGTCTTCTGGATGATGTATCACACAGGGAGAGCCATGCAGCTGATCATTAAAAGCAGAATGCCTGTTTTTCCTGATGGCCACGATGCCTCTCTTGCCCTACCCCACGTTTGCACATCAGCAATGCTTCCCCAGCAGCACTGCCCCTCTGGCCTTCCCCTCAGCACTGCGCTTCACACGCCTCTTATAACTCATGCAGTGCTTTTATGTATTATTCAGCATTTGTCGTGTTTAACTCAGAGGCAGCTGTATTTTGTTGATGAATGGTACATAAAAAGTTACGACCAGAGAGTTTTATGGGGAACCTGTAGCATGCTAGAGTAGAAATTGCAGTTCTCTCAGTCTACATGTTTTATGGAAAACAAATGTCATTTTGATAAATGATTTATGTACCAAACTGTAACTAAAATGAATCTGAGAATTAATATCAGTATAACAGGATTAATCTTGCAGGGTTTTTTTAAGAGTAGCAAGACATACTTAGCTGCAAAGCTCTGTGGTTGTGACCTATTGATAAAACAGCAGGAGACCTCTGACTTAAAGCAAATGAGATGTTATTATGCTTATTAGTGTCAATATCAATTATGTGATATTCTACCACATGGAGACTAATTTACTCCAGAGACATATTCTAAGAATTTTAATAAACGTAAGTGCATAGATGGGTGCTCACCCATCATCTGCTCTTCCACCCTTTTTAAAAAAATTGATACTATAAAGAAACAACTACAGTTTATAAAAGCCTGGACAAATATTTACACTGAAAAAATAAAGGAAATAAATAAACATGAAAAAGACCTGATCTGTTCCTAGCCCTGTGAAATAGCCTACAGAAAGTGACAGACCTACAGATCTGCCTGTGCAAAACATTTATCCCCACTGCATCTCAAATTGAGCCTTCTGCCCATCACCTCAACAACCCTGAACTCCCTCTTTCACTGCCCTACACCACAGAAATACTGCACAAGTTTGAAAAATACCCAGAAAACGATGCACAGTGCAAGGAAAAAGATGTCCAAACATTCTAGCAAATCCAATTTTTCTTGAAAACTGGTAGCAAAGTTCAACAACCAAAAAATCAGACAAATTCTTCCATTTGTAACCTTGTCTTTTTATCCAGAATTAATCAGGCTGAGATATAAATGTTTAACTGATCCAGAACTCGGTGAAATGGGTAGGACCTTGCTATCACTCTTATGCAACAAACACACAGAACAAGGCACAATTTGCCAAACTCTTCTCTCCAGCCCAGACATATTTTTAGCTTCAACAGTGTTGGCTTTGATAAAATGAATGACAACAAATGGAATAGGAACGGTCACAATATGCAACATCTTAGTCCAAACACCTCCCACAAAACCCTCTTGATAAAATACACTCAATAGCCAAAATACCTTTCTTCCATTTGACTTATTTACAAACTCTAAGCAATCTGCTAACAGAAAACAAGCTGCAAACGACAGATGTGTGACCTCCACAAGCATTTCCTACCCAGTGACACACCTCTGAGTGCACAGCCCAGAAACACTGCCTGAGGTCCAGCAGCACCCCGAGGGAGGGGGGAAGCGACGCGCGCCTTACTTACTCGTTAATGATGAGATCTGGGGCAAAGCACAGGAGACTGCCATTCGACTGTTTGTATGATCTCCATCCTAAGGCAAAAGCCATCAGGAACATCCAGGAGTACTGCAGAAGGGTCATTTGGTCATCCAGATGTAAATTGCGGAAACCTGGAAAAATAAAAATATCTTCCTGAAGATGTTTACACAGATTGCTAAAAATATTCAAGAAATAACTATCCAAGAGGTGTGGCTAGAGCTAATAAAAATAGCTCTTTATATTACTTTTAAAAACAAATCTCTACTTTAATATGAATTTTAACACTCAACGGTCAAAAGGTTCAAGTAAAATGACCTAACTTGCAATGCCAGTAAATTCATTTTTGCAACTTTTGGTGCTTTTCCACTCCAGATGTACTGGAGACATGGATTAGCTCAGACAGTACTAAAACTTCACCTTTGCAGAACACCAAATCCAGAGATGGATTTTAAGTACGATAAGCAGGCTGTGATGAACGGGTGTGCATCTCACCTGGTATTGCCTTTGCCCACTTCACTGCAGCTATCACCTGCCGTCCCCCCAGCATGTTGAGCGTGGACAGGATGCGCCAGCTGGAGTCGGGCAGGGTGCTGTCGTAGCCCGAGTACAGCACCTCCGGCTCAATCACCTCCAGCAGCGAGACCAGCGTGGGGGTGAGCTGTGGCAGGGAGGCTGGCACCACGCTCTTGTTCCCAGGCGTTTCGGAAGCATCCCGTGCTCCCGTCACGTTAGGCTGCTGAACTCCTTTTATCTTCTTCTTTGTTTTTCGAGCTAGGAAAGATTTGGTAAGTCACAGGTTAGCTCATGGAAAGTGACCACACAGCAATAAAAACCCAACAGAGGAAATGCTGCTCTCATCTTCCTGTGGTTGTACAGCAGGCAGCTGACACTTTTAAAGCATTTTTTTCATCAATCCGTAAATAATTTCACTTCAGTTCTAATTAAGCTGCTGGTGAAAATAAGTTCATTTTACGTTTTAATGGAAGCCACATTTATGTGAACGTTTCAAAGCGTTGAACAATGGCTGCAGGTAGTACAAAGACAATGCCTGATCCTACAGTCTCTGTCACATGCAAAATTTCAGTGGAGCTTTGTGTGACAGCATGACACCTGTTTGGAAATACCTGCAGGACTGCACGCTTTGTAAGTTCCTTATAATAATAAGTAGAGAAACCATACAGAAGAAAGGAAAAAAAAAATATATATATATTTAATGGGTAAGAAATGATTCAATCTCTTGAGCCAGAAAAAACATTTTTTAGAAATGCTGGGCAGGAGGAGATTTTTCTCTTGCCAACTCTCTTGCATATAAATCACTGCTGCGTAATTAAACCATAAAACCCATTTGCCAAATAAATAAAACATCACACAGAGATGTTAACTGTAAACTACAAGAAGTTGGAGCAGCGATTTTATTAGCGTATTGTCAGCGATGGAGTCTCCTACTTGACTTTCAGCTCTCCTGGAGGCACTCTGCTCCACTGATGGAGCCCAAAATGAAACCCCCTTCCTTCCCTGTGTCTCAATTAATTAATTCCTTTCTGTTCTGGAACGTCTGAGATAAATCACTAGCACATAAAAGCATTGTGTAATGTGGTTTTGCATTCAATGTTTCTACTGACCTACTCAGAATCTCTAATCATCAGAAACGCATCAACTTGCAGCTTAACAATATACAAAATCCCCCTCCTGACTCCGTTCCTCCCCCTGGGTAGGACAGAGCCTGCAGAACTTGCTGCTCCACAGAACACATTCTCTATGGACCCTGTATAAATTGCATTTTCCCAAAGGCCACGTTTGCCAAGACTGTCATGAGGGAATAGCAACAGTTATTTCCTTGGAGCAAAGAGTTAGTCTCATCTATATTTTGAAATGGCTGCTCCAAAATCCTTTCAACATTCGGACATTTTTTGCCCCATTATCCTTGTTCTCAAAAGCAAACGAACTGCTTTGACTTAAATTTACATGCACATGCCTTCAGCTTAATGCACACACTTGGTGTGGAGTATTTCCAGCCCAGAAAGTCTGGTAAAATTATAAGCAAATGAAATATATCTGATAAGATGAAGTATTATGCAATAATTTTTATTAGGCTATTTTACTAGACCTGACTTAGATAAATACTTGTAACTCACAAAAAGAGAAGGTTGAGATAATGTATTTCTTTGCAATTTATTTTCAAATATAAAAATACCACACATTTAAAATGAGCTCCTTAGGGCAAATTACAGAAGATAAGCCACACAGATAAACTCTGCATGGGAACAAAAGCATCCAAGCTTTTCTGTTAAAAAGCAGCCACCTTCCCCAGCCCCCAAGCCCCGCAGCTTGGCACCACGAGGCTGTACGAGTGTCCTCTCTTCCTGGCCACGGGGCAGATGGCCGGAGTGCCTGGAGCAGGCAGGAGCTCACCCACCCGGGGCAGGAGACCTTCCCACCGCCGCGCCAAAGAGCCAACGCTGCCAGATGGACACCACGCGCCTCGCTCCCAAAAGGGGATTTGTAATGACAAACCCCGCTGCACTTACAGAGCAGGGCCATGGATACTGTCAGCAAGAGGAAGAGATCCTTCAAAACACTGAAATAAATTCAAAATGAAGGTGGCAGAAAACCCCCGTAACTTGCCAACAGTTCAACTACGAAATGTAGTCTGAAAGGCCAAAAAAATTATCAGATGACTTTTTACAGGCGTAAAACCTAACAATAAATCTTTTCTTCAAACACCACATAAAGAGCAAGGGAGCCAACGAGTGCCTGGGGTCAATTAGCGATGAAAGCGGAAATGAGAATTCAAGGAAATAAAGGCTGGAGTACAAAATATCACTTTTCTGCTGTATAAATCTCTGGGACCTGCAGCGTGACAGCTCTATGTTTTTCCACTCCCCTATACCCCAAAACCCATGCAATGGAAACAAGAAAGTTCCAGAAAAGGGTGGTAAGGATGGGCAAAGGGAAGACTGATGACAAACCAGACTACAAGAACTATCAAGCAATGTGTTTCTAGTGCAGAAGCAGCCACTTTTGTCTCAGCACAAGAACAGGTAAGAATTAAAATACTGCACTGTAATTTTAATTATTTATTGAAAATAAGTTAGTCTCCTACCCAACACCCAACAGTGAAATTCACTGCAGGCATTAGAAACCTTGAGATACTCAGACTGTGACTGGGCAGGTTCACAGAAGAACTCTACCAGCAGGCAAGGCAAAGTGAAAGTGGCCCCCAGCCTGAGAGCCCGGGGTACCTGCATCCCTTGCTATTCAGTAACTGATTTGCTTATAGCCATCATTTATGCACAAAGGAGACATCTGATGACTTTGCAGAAAGAAATTACTGTCTGAAAAGTATGTAAACTTAATTCTCTCTTAAACACGAGTAATTCCTGAACTGTGACTCTCAAATCCAAAGATAAGAGGAACGTTTTTTAAGCCTCTTCTGAACTTCAAGCTGCCTTTCAGTTTTCTTTTCTATGAGTTCTTCTGTGTGACCAATTCCCCATTGTTCAGATCTGTCTGATAAATTGTTGTTTCTGTGGCTGTTTTTCACTGGTTTGCACTACTTTGGGCTCTTCCATTTCTGTGTTGCTGAGTTTCGAGCTCTCTTTTCCCTCTCAGGGATAAAAGCTTCCCCCCACCCTTTTCCAATAACTTATATAACAACATCCACCCTCCAAAAAGTCACTATTCTCCAGAATGCTCTGTGCCAAAATTCAGGCAAACTGCAGCTGGAAGGGCTCCAGACGACATGGGGAAAAGTGGCAAATACCAGACGTCATTCATTTTAATTTTCTTTGGTGCAGAAAGGCAGCTCAAATGAAAGCTCCTAGAGCCTGAGATAGCGATGGTGGTGTCTGCTTTGAAAAGCACTCACAAACTGATGCAGGAAAGGAAAGGCTTATTGTTAAATACCTACCAAGGTGCTTTGCTCATTTAGATGAACACATGAACATGATACATGTATTCTGAAAACTTCGATGAGAAAATACAGAAACAAGTCTTAAAACCAAGATGCATTCTTTCCCACCTCAAAATGAAAAATGTGGGTTTTTCTGCATTGTTCTGAACTTCCTTTAGGCTTTGCTGTTACCTCTACCTGCTACTGGCTGCACCAGCCCCAGCAGGGCATTGATCTCCCCACCTTTGACACCCAGAGTAGGCAAGAGGACTACCCCTCTATTACCTCTGGGAGGGTCTAAACGCTACATCCAGCGCCAGGGACCGCTCGCTGACAACCTCACCTACTCTAAGGATTTATTTTAGAACCTGCTATTGTCAATTTTGGCTGTTAAGAGTTGTACCCTCACATCCTGCACACAGATCACAGTGACACCTCAAACATCCCCTCCTCCCCACCAATCTCCACCATGAAGCATGGGACGTACTTGTAAGCACGTCACAGAAGGGAAAGCATTTCAGACCTTTGGGCTCTTCCCTCTGCTCTGAAGAAGAGGCATGTAGAGCCACCCACAGGGCAGAAAAACTGGGGATTTGTCCTCCTGAGAGAGGCTGGAAGTGGAAGAGGACACAAGGACCTGGTAACATACACTCCAATATGTGTATCATCTGCCTCCAATGTAATTCACCACTTACACTGTACCAAAGGATATTATCACTGACTGAAAGGAAACTCTTCATATTTATATCTGACAAATACATTTTTGACATTTTTATTTTATCTGACAATTTTGATTATACAGTATCACCATGATAACTACCATAGTAAGTACTGTATTCATCTCTACAGCTCAAGGAAAATACACCAAGCATCAAATGTAGCCAACACTAATAAAAATACTTTATGCCATTTTACAGTTCCTGCTAAATCTCTAGTTGACGTGGTCTTGAGCTTCTCACGAGCCACCCAGGACTTAGCAGAGAACAAATATGTACTGGTACATTGAAATTTATTTATTTAACCTATCTTTTCTAGAGGTATTCTGACAGACATGGAAGAAGAACCCACAGCATGAACAAAAAGAATTTCCTTTTCTTCAGTTTGAAGATGTGAGTCCCTCTCCAACTTTAGATCTGTCTCTCTGGGCTCTCCCTCCCATCCGTGGTTCCCGTGTCAGGGCACCCACCCGAGGGAGGACAGACAGGCGTCACACTTCCCCATGGGAGCTCTCTCGAGTTCTGCTGTCTCAGACTCAGTAAAAAAGCAACACGATTTATGTGCTGACAAGAATAAAAAATAACCCTGTTTTGCGTGTATGACTCACTTCTGCTGAATGTACTGAGACACAGAGCCCTCGAGTACGGACAGGAAAGCAGAGGAGAAATTTTAGCATGAAAAAAATCTTGCTTTTCATTAAAATGCTCACACATTCCACAAAATGCAGAACTTACTTTTAACATATCAGAGTGCTGCTCAAATAATTGCCTTAGCTTCATGAGCAGCACCACCTTTATTGTCTAGGACTCAAATATACCAGAGGGCTGTGAAGCCTTCTCGTTACCTTCGAGGTTCATGCCAGCCTGGAGACACTTGCGGTACCGGCACGCCGGGCAGTTTTTCCTCCGAATTTTGTCAATGATGCAGTCGTTTCTCCCAGCGCACAGATAGTTGTGCTGCCCTGTGCTCACAAAAACAAAACAACCATAAGCTCTGCAATCAGAGTAGTAGATGAAATCATTCATTCTCTCAGTAACATTAAGCATCTGGGGACTACAGAATACCTTTACTTACTGTACTTTTTTTTTGGGCAAAAATCAGACACTGAGGACAGACTCTTAACTTTTCTGCATCTCTTTGGAACCGAAGCAGAGAGTCAGACATCGAGGTACAAATCTAGTTCACTACACAATGGCTACTTATGCAGCCCCAAAGTCACAGATGACTTGTTCTGCTATATACACTACGGATTCATATTTAGTTTTCCATACTCTCTATTCTCTAGAATGATTTTCTTCCTGTGATTAGAGAGAAATCTCTATAATCCAAATCCACACACATGTTCCTGTCATCTATTGACCCCTGCAAGCATCACACGTGGACATGTATGTAATATAACCAATACTGCTCATAGGAAACTATCACAACCTTACATACAACAGATTTATCAAGTTTCATGTACAGCTTTATATACAAAACAGCTAACATTGAACTTAAAAAAATCACAAACTTTACAATCTAACACACACGGACAAATATCTGTATACAAACAGGACAAATAAACAAAAGCAACAGTGAAAGGAAAAGAAAGAAACAAAAAGCCAAGACAACAATACATCCTTTTACACTGTGAGTGAATGGGAGCATTTTATAGATGTAAATGGAATCTATGCTTCAGATAATCACACCATTACCAATGTTATTTGCTGTGGAAAGAAGAGCAATACAATGGATGGGGCTTTCCAGTAGGATTCTAGCAAAACCACAGATTCCAGTAAGATTAAACAGACTGGCTTTGAACATGGACAACATGTATGTGGATTTTGCATTTTTAAAAAGCAAATTCATCAAAACACGTCCTACCTTCCACAGCTCTTTTGAAGAACACTTTGCAGCTGCCACAAGTAAGAACACCATAATGACACCCAGAGGCCTCATCAGAGCAAACAAGACAAAGCTTGGGAGGTGGTCCCGTAGTCGCTGAGGTTGTGGATGGAGAAGAGCTTACATCTGATCTCATTCCAGGGCTGAGAAAAAAAGGATAAAATACTTTTATTTAAGATCTATGGGATACTGGCAAACATAATATTCGTAACTGCAAGAAACAGACTGCCCTTACCCTCCAGTACCACAGCTCTGCACACAGGGTTCACTAGACTCTGAAACAGTTAAAGGATGAATCTTGTAAAGCCTAAGTAAAGCCGTATGGATTTTTCACTGCCGATTTGACTAGGTCAAGATTACTTCCGTGACACATTTCTGAAGCCAAGTTTCTTGCACAATTACCCTAGCCTTTAAAATTGACTCTTAAAACACGCTCTTATCCCATATTGTTCTCATTACTGTCACATTCCCTGCAGTTTGCACCGAGTCCTGCAAGAGCTTCCTTTCTAGTACCATCACAGCTTTCTACTGCAATACTCTTATGCAAGAAGCTGTGCAGATTAAGCCATATATTGATATATGTTTACAGTAATAAATGATCATTTCACCCCAGTATTTTAGAAAAGGAATGTCTACTCCTAATTTCAGGATCTGGTTTTCCTACGTAAACATACAGCCAAACGACGGGTTAATTCTTTAACGACAAAAAATAATCAGTTAGGACAATAAACAATTTATTGTAATCACCTTTGAGCTGCTCCTAATCATAAGGGCTGAACCAACAGTGGTTGGGCCATGGCTCAGAGGCTAATCACACTCAGTACGTGTAAGTGACACAGCCAAAACCTGATGTGTTACCTGCTGAGGCTGCCTCGACACCTCCTGCTGCAAGGCACAGGTTGAGTTTATTTTCATAATGTTTTAAAATGCAATTTCTAGACTCTATGCTTAACATAAAGTGATTTTCACAGAAAATTCTGTCCAACAGGGTTCCAGTCATGTCCCAGATGACGCCAGAAAATCACACTTTTTATAAGTCTTTGGTGGCTTTACTCAGAAACTCTCCAGAACATCCATGCTCCCTAATGCGGGTTACCCTCCGCATGTGGGCTGGCTTCTGCATGGAAAATTCCTCTGCCGCTCCTCAAGGAAGTCTGTCCAGATTTGGTCACACATTTTAAAAAAAGCATAGTTCTCAAACACTCACAAACCCCTTAAAATTCCAGCCCAAGTTTAAACACTCCAACACCTAGGAGTGTTAGGGAAAAAGTGAGTTGGGACAGGCACACAAAGCCCTGAGGCACATGCAGACCCCCCCTAAAAACCAGAGCCTGCGATGAGCTAGGGGAGAAGGCACCTGTACCCAAGCTAGAGCAGAGGGGGCTGAGCAGAAAAGTGAAAAACAGACAGGAACACAGCAGTAGCTGGAACATGCTGGGATAACTGGGGGAAGGAGGAGAGTAAGACCAGCACCAGGGTGGTGTGAAGGCTTCAATAGAAAAGGCTGGCAGTGGGAATGAGGTAGAATGAGCCAACCTTGAGGAAAAAGGGAAGAAAAAAAGCCCACTCAGGAAAGAATGTTTCTTTCCAGAACTTGGAAAAGAACTCAAATCCATCACATCACTTCTCTGCGTTCAGAAAGTATTCAGGAAATGCTGCAACACTTCTACCCCCCACTTCTACCCCACTTCATTACTCCACAAAGAGGCTGACGACCACCATCACCCAGTCTGTCAACTGAAGCTGCAGTCACCCACAGGCTGCAATCCTGTTTATGATCCAAACGATGGCTTTTCTGTGTTTTCTAATTATTTGTCTTCTTTTAAAGAGCAGAAAGCTATAATAAAACACTAAGGCTGTACAACCCAGCACTCAACATCCAAGCAATGGCAGAATGTAATTCAACTCTGTTCCTTTTATTTGATGCCCTTACAAATGCATCTTTAATTACATGCTCACCCTAACTTCCACAAGGCATACCTGCAGAGGCACTCCAGGAATCAATACTGTAGGGATCAAAGCTGTCGTTTGCACGGCCCCATCTCCTCCAATGGAGAAATGGGCTGACAGAAGCCACTGGCTACGGGTTTGCAAGAAAAAAACCCTCATGGTTAAGGCAGTTGAGGATTCAAATCTATTTCTGCCCCTTATCCCAAAGCTGTGCTGAGCTAAGCTGGGGAAAAACCCAAACAACAAACAAACAATTAAAAAAAAAAACAACCCAAACCTAACAAGAAGAAAATAATATCTATCACGTGAAAGGAAGCAAAGCTTTATAGTCAAAATTCTTTGTCTAATTGGAGAGGAAAGCTGTGGGGGAGCAAAGACTCTTTGTGAGAGAGAAGTACTAACGCTTACCTCAAAGCCAAACAAAAACCCTATGAAAACCAGTAACCACTGACAAGTCAAAGCCTACTGTAACCTGCCTTATTTTCTCTAAAATTTTAGGCCCAGTAGATCCTTCTCTTGCAATAAAAATCTCAGTTTAAACATTGAAATAGAGGCTGAGAGCCTGTGATTTTAAATAAGGAATATATAGCTTGAGAACTTCATTTCACTAAAATGATTAAAACCAGAAAAAGATGGAGACATCTTTCTATGCAGAGCTTTGACGACAGCTAATTTAGATACAAAAATTAAACACTCTATATCTTACGAATTTCTGACAAAAGCATTTTTAAGGAAACGTTCATCAACTGTCACAGAACTATAGTAACACCAAACATATTCCTCTGAAACCTTTCAATCACCTTTAATTTTTAAAGAGGGCTCATTTTCTGTACCACTACCACAGAAAATGTAATATGAGAAAGAAAACAGATGATATGACTTACAAAACTAAAAATAAATTATTACATTGATTAATAAAGCAGTAGCCAGCAATCTAATCTGGGCTCCTGGCATATCTTCTCAAGCCTGGCTGTATCAGATAAGGCCAATATTTACTAACGGTGTGGAGAGCTGCCAGACACCGACAGTCCCCTCCACGGGTAAAACACAACTGTGCTTGCCTGAAACATGGAGCACCGGAGGGACACGAGCGCACAGGGGCTCCTGCAAGAGCTACAACAGACTGCCTTGAGGTTTGACGTACATCATTTACCTATAAAGTTATACACAGTCAAACAACCACTTCCTAAGGAAGAGGTGAGGGAGGGAAATTACACTGAGATAATATAATAATAAAAGTTACCTTTCAGTTATTTGCAGAAATGTTTTTAAACTCAACAAAACCCTAACAGACTGTGATTCTTACCTAAGTAAAAGAAGAAGTCAAGAAGCACAGATGAGAGAGGAAAACAATTCCAAATTTTAAGGGTTCCAAACCTGTAAAGACTTTAATTAACTTTTATTTTGGGAGGTGTTATTGTTCAGTGGTACTGAGTGCCATTCCCGTGTACTGTCAGAAACTATTCACACATGATCTAATCATACTTGTTTGTACAGACACATTTATCATTTCCAGTGAAGGAAACACACGGGGTAAAATGGAAAGACTTAAAGCAAAGAAGATGCAGCCACAGTAACGAGCTCTGGAGGAATCGTGTTGTTTAACCAAAGCCATTTCTGTGTTAATCATCTACCAGAGGTTTTCAAACCGGGCTCAAGGTTCAAACTTCACTACAGTCGGGTGTGGTAACGTTTATGGCCGTGTGGAGTTTTCCTTCCTCGGGGTCCTCAGCCACCACAGGTCACATTGTCCTCTGCGCAGGCCAGTGGCCATGGCCAGGTCCGTGCTGGCGGGGGCCAGGGGAGCCCTCACACCAGCCCCGGGCTCCCCGGTGAGGCTGCTGTGGCCGGGGGTCAGACACGGTGAGCAGCAAACATGCAGCCCTGCAATCAGCTGTGAATACTTGGGCAGCAATGGGGCAGAGAAAGTTATTTGCTCTTCCAAAGAAACTTTCCTCCAGCCCAGTTGTTCATCACTCCAGAAATCATTTGCTTTTTCCTCTTTCTTCTGTCTCCACTGTGAAGAAGACAAAACCTCCCCAGCACAGCACAGAATGTGCACGCTCCCATGCACTGAACCTACTAACACTGCATTATTATTTTAAAAATACACTGCCTGCCAGTTACTTTACATTATTACATGGAAGAAACCTCTAGGGAGATAATGACAAGACGAATACTTTCAACAACTAAAATTACTGGGCATTTACAGTCTGCAACTTGCAACTCCGTACCAGTGCCCGAAAGTCCAGGATCATCAGCCTTGACCACATTTTGTTCAAAACTGTGCCCAGCCCTCACACAGCTCTGCTGAAGGGTAAATTCTTTTAAAAAAACGCAAATTAAATTATCCCCAATTGCAAATTACACACATGCAACAAGAAGAGAACTTGGTTTAACAGTTTAAAAACTAGTAGTAGCTAAGGAAAATGGCTGGAAGCTGCAGAAGAGGAGCAGCAGCACCAGGGCAGCCTGCAGCTCAGCCACCTCCCCCTTTCTAAAAAAAATCCACCCTGAGCAAGAGTTCAGGGGAAATGCACAATACAAGGTTTTTGCAGACAGACGGACATCTAAGGTATTCCCTGATGCAATTATAAAGTACAAAACCAGAGCACTTGCAACTGGCCCCTAAAAACCTATAAGAAAATGCTATTCATGTCCAAATGCCCGCTCCAAGGAGAGACAGGGATGCAGCATGCCTGGGGTGGGAAGAAACAGCTCAGACTTTGCCTGTATTTATTTTGCCTAGTTTTTCAATAAGACTGTTCAGTTTGCTCCTACTTCTAGTCCAACGCTTCACACACACGAGTTGCATTCACTCATGACATACGCAGACCACGAAACCCTGCATGCCACCAGCCCTGGTTCTCCTGTGTACCTACCCACTCTGAGAAGCGAGTCACTTATCTGTTTAAGTAGTATCACCAAACTAACAGTAAAGAAATGATTTTCAATGTCATTGCCATGTGGGCCTCACTCTTATCTTCTAGCAATGAGAACAATGTAAACACTCAGCTGCATACACCAACTGATTACATTTTCTGAATTGCTTATTTCTTTGTTAACTAGAGAAACTACTAGTTATTTGTGATACCCTCTTAGGCAGAAAAGCAGTTCTCGGTTCAAGCAGGGAATAATTTTAAAACGAGCCTATTGACACTATACTTGTCATTACAATATTAAAATCAAAGCATACTGGCCAATTGAAAATCATTTCAAAAATGATTTTGCAGAGAACCTCCACCACTGACTGCAGTGGGCTCTTCTGCCTCTCAGAACGTACTCAAATGTAAAGAGGCTGAAAACAGGTAGGAGCTGGCAGAATGCGAATAACCCACAAACCAAACAAAAAAGCCCTCCAAGTAACTGAGGAATAGGTAGGTTGTGTATAAAAGTTTTCTTTCCCGTTTTGTACGTCAAACAGAGCTGAACTGCGTTGGTAAAAGTGCTGTTCTTGATGACAAACATGAACCCAATGCTGCTGTAATACATTAAAAATGGACTGCAGTACCTAACCAAAGCCTGTGAACAAAAGCATCCACTACTCCTGCTTCACAGCCCCTCTGAGAGCGAAGGCAACTAACACCACTTATCACACACCCATGACTTGAGAACCAGACTTTTGAACTAAGGGTCTCGTTTTGTGCACACACAAACAGGACCGAGATAACACCAGCCTGAGGAATGTGTCACCTGAAAGGCCATGGCCAAACGTGCTTCAGACACAGACCCTCACTGCAGAGAAAGGTGTCACTGTACTACCAGGTTGGCAGGTCCCATCACGCCACCTCCTGACATCGTCTCTGCATCACGATAGGATTTATTGCTAACTTACAATGGAGTACTGGGATTCCAATTCACAGGAAAAATTCAAACGGGACATACGTAAAGCAGCCAAGTCTCATAACTAAACTCCATGTCTACAGACCACCACGCATTTCACCATCCCTTTAACACAGCAGTGTGCCACTCGCTGCTTTGCATAAAGCTGCCTCGAACACCATAAACATTTGTGTTGATGTTTCCACGTATCCGTTGTGAAAGAGTTTATGTATAAAAATACACTTACTGTTTGCAAAGTAAACGAGAATGATTTCCCTTCCCGTAAGCACTGCTGTACAGAACCAGTCAAACCTCCATGCTGGTGAGGTCCAGAGGTCTTACCAAGAACCTCACCTGCTCTGTTCTCCGTGCGTGTATGGAAAGGCAGCGTTTAACCAGAAAACCCAGCCCACAGGAGGTCTGGATGGGGAGGAAGCGCTGCCCTCTCCCCGGCCGTCCCAAGCGCTCTCCTGAGGGTCACAGGAGCAGCACGGGCACCCTGGCAGAGCGGGGCTGTGGAGCGGGGACACCCGGGAGCACCCCCCGGGAGCCGGTGCCACCTGCCGCGCTGGCGAGGCAGGGACGGTCACCACGTGTGGCTGGCAGGGCTGCTGGGAGGAGCAGGGCGGTGAAGGACACGGGCAGCTCGTGTCCGCGCAGCGCCAGGCCGAGGCGGCAGGGACTATCATTCGAAGCGCCGGTGTTTGATCCCTCACAAATTACACTCTGGTAAATAAAAACAAACCCTGGGAGCATGGGCAGAGCCCACCAGCGTGTCAGCAGAGTACCAGGGCACAGAGATCCCCGAGGCAGCGCCGGGGAGGTGACACCACCACATGACAGAGCGCAGGCTCCCCGCGGGCACCGGGCCCTTTCATGTCCCGCTGGCAGCCCGCGCGCTCCCAACCTGAGCAGCGGCGTCCCAGCGCCTCGGCGCTCCCTTTAATTAAAACCCCGGCACCGGGCGGGCTGGGTGCAGCCTGGGGTGGCCCCAGGGCCACTGTCACCACCGACACCCTTCTCCCCTCGAAATGGCGGCCGCTCCCATTTTGGAGCTCGCAGGGGAGCGAGGAAGAAACACTAACGCAAGGGAGCGACGCCACTTATTTCCCCCCCTTTGGATCCTTTCCAGAACATAAAGGTTTCAAGGGCACAGGCAAAGCTTTCTTGGAATGGATAAATGGTAATTGATGTTGCAGCTGCAACCTTAGCTAGAGCTCTTGGGATTCCAAATGCACTACAGCCCTCAAGTATTTACGACCAGAATTATGATAATTAAATGATATGTTCTAAACTTTTAAATTTATTACACTGCTCCAGTAAAGCAGCCAAAAAGTCTTACCTTCAAGGGTAGGACTCCATTGCTATAGGAACCAATTTATGCATATTTTTCCAAAGAGGTTAGGTTTTTTTATTTAACTCCATTGCACATCTCTGCTTCCTTAAATAAAGGGGCAGCAAAAAACCTGTAAGGCAGCAGGCTAGTACCTTTATACTTAAATAAAACCTTTACATGAAAATATGGAAGCAAGTCATCCTGGGCCATCCTAGTTCTTTACACTTTGCCGGATAACAAAATATGCACTTGTTCTCCATGTGATTTTACAGATGGGTTGTGGACCACCTGAAAACGTGACTTTCAAGAACTGAATCTCATGGCTACATCCAGCTTTATCTGCATGCATTTACAAACCAGGTGCAAGGAGGTGTCTCTGCAAAAACAGACCCTCATTAGGAGGAATGCAAGACTAATATGTACTCAGGAGAAGAAAGCTCAAAAATCTATTTAGGATATTTTTTATTTTTTTTTCATTTTAAATACACCACACATGAAGTTGCTCCTAGCCCATGCAGCCTCTGAATGCAGCAAGCACCGTTTCCGACCCCAGCAGCTACAGAGAGATGCTTTACCTATGTGACATTTTCTTGGAAGCAGTTTCTTACTTTTTTGAACCTTGCAAACTAACCAAAAGCCAACGTACTCACCAAAAATTTATCATCTTAACACAGGGCCTTTACCACACTGATTTCACTCACTGGTACACTCAGTTCCACAAGAGAGCACAACTCTTGCACAGAGATATTCTGTTGTTGTTAGAGCACACCCGTGAGCTGGATCAGCCACAACATTTTAGCTTACCCTATACAGCCTGCAGGTAACGGGAAAGTATTCTACTCCTTATTACTGCCGTACCAGAGGAACCAAACTAAAAATATTAAACGGGATTTGTTCCCTTAATGACAGCCGTGTGAGCTACGTACGCTGAACGCCTGTGTCAGTCACAGGACTGCAGTCACGGGCTGCCAAAATGATGTTGCTAGGAAAGAAGGCAAGAGACATCTGGAAAGCTGACGCTAACGTACATGGAAAAATATTAATGGTACTGTAAGAAATGCAGTAAAAGATGAAACTGAACTGCAATAGTCACAGAACAAATATTTTACAAGCTGCAGGCTAATACTTGCATAGTCAATTTGAGTCATAAAGCTATAAATACATTTAGACTGGTAATTAAAGTTCATTTCTGCTATTTTGAAAAAGAATGAAGACTCTCCTGCTGCCAGTACAACCCTCCAACAGTCAGCTGGACACTGAGTTTTAGGATTGCGTACACACAGACTTATTCAACAGTTCATGCTTTTATCAGCACTGTGCAACTATTCTCTGCTTTGCCGAGAACAAGGATTAAAAAAATAAAATAAAATAAATAAACATCAATAAGAAAGTAGAAACAAAACCTCAATTCTTCTTATTCCGAGAAGGAGGGAAAGATGGAAGCAGGGCAAGAGAAGCAGAAAGGAATGTTCCTTCCTTAATTCTTTCTACAGCCCTTCAGGGAAGCTCTGTTTAGACGTGGGACTGATACTGACAGAAAGTCAAGATGGTAAATTCTTCAGTGCACCAACTCCACTTCCTTGTGGGTCTGCATGAAAAGCCTTGTGCGATGTGTCCTCACCCCTGACACAGGCTTTCACACTTTTTTTTGTCAATGAAAAGAATACGTTTACATGGGGAGCAGTTTATTATGGAATATTAACCACCGTGTTGCATTCTGGGCTCTGCTTCAGTGGAAATATATGGAGAAGAGGGACGGGGCTGTGTGCCAGTTGTAGGTTTTGGCCTCTGTCCATTTGATGTGGAGCCAGGATGACTCGGTTGGCTGTTGAGTCATAGGTTGGTTCAATTGACATTATTTTACATTTGACTAGTTATTGTTCTTTAAACTTTGAACAAGAGTCCAGAAGCTCAAAAAACAACAGTGAACCAAAAAGAAAGGGACCAAAGCAGAGTTTAAACAAGACTCTTAAGCAAGAAAAATACTCTCCTTAAATGACATCTACTTTTAGCAGAGATAGCTAAAAAACCCAAACCCACCTCACAATTTAAAAAAATCCTGTTATATTACCAAATATCTGTAACAACCAATACTAACTTCAAAACTACTGAAGAAGTTCTGAGATATCCTCCTCCCCCCATTAACATGAAGGTGGGAAGGAGAAGCAAACCCGTTCCCCTCCAAAATAAATAAATCAGTGAATGATTACTGTATTTTTACCAGTAAAATATTCCTGAAATCTCAGATGGTCTGACTGCAGAGAGCAGGTATGTTTTCTGTAGGTTTGGACCTCCTGTGAGGAAATTCAATGTTATATCCACTTGTTTTCAGAAAACTCATCAGCAGCTAGAGAAACAAGCGACGGAAGAACTTCAGCTACCTTGACTAATGGAAACGCAGGGAGAAGGGGGACTGGGCTTTGTCACAGTAACACAGCATGGAGGCAATCAGCCCTTGGAACAACTTCTGAGAGCAAAACCCCAAACAAATAAACAATAAACCCATCGTATCTTACGTACTTTGCTGGAAGACAAAAATGTTTCTGATAATTTTGAGATCTTTGTCACAGAGGAGGATGACTGCAAGAGTTCTTCTCGGTGCTGAAGGCGAGAACTGAGGTTCAGCACCAGCTTGGTGTCAGGAACTGTGCAAGGTGCTACTCCCGATGCGTGGGGATGCTGTTCCCCATCCTGAGCAGTAACTTCACTTGAAAGGGTAAAGATTCTTTTTTACCACATTAGAGAGAGCACAGTAATTCTTGTAGGCAAGATAAGGGGCAAATTCAAAATTCTTGGCAACTGAAAAATCAGCAAGCTGCTGAAGGACAAAACAGGGTGAGGGCCCAGCGCTGAGTTCCCTGGGGAACAGCTAGGACCTCCCACCCAGAACGCCACCCAAAGGGTGTCTCTCGTGGTTTATGTTTAGGTTTTGGCCCATTTTATCCTTTGCAGCCAGACCTGCATGTGTACATGGCAGAGCTTCAAACTGAGCTAACCTGTCTCAAAGGCATTCTCCAAAGTCCTACAGACACTTTCAATGCCCTAACACCACCATTTCAGTTCAGTTCATTTCAACTAGCCTCTGACACATTTGATGCAGACAATATATACAAAGCTGCTCTTCCCTACACATGAACAGGAAGAAAAGCATCTCAGAAGTGTGTTTACTGAGGTAAACCCAGCCATCTAGACTTGTGTAATATTTTCAGAAGAACAAGCTACAAGTACTACCACAGACCTGTAAGACGTCTAGAGCTACTGTATGTCATTTTCACGGCACTTTTGAGTCAACTTCATTGAATTATCTAGTAAAGTGCTGTAATTACTTTTGTCAACACTGTTAAGCAATTACAGACACAATTTCTGCTGTAACATGCATGTGCAGTAGGTCATTATCCGCTTTTATTTCCACTTGGCATCCGTGCCACACACTCAAGACTATCAAGATGTTTCACCACATCTCTCTTGTTGCATGCTCCCGGTCTTTACAAGCACTTCTTGTCTTCTTGGTTTTTTTTTCCCCACAAAACTTTTAGGTCTTGCCTTCTTTCTCTCTCCTGGATTTCTCATATTATTTTATCCACCTTCCTCTGTCCTCTTCCTCTCCCCCTCCCCGTCAGATGAAGGAAGCTCTATTCCTTCCTTGCTGACCCTCACAGGGTTTCCTGGCCACATTGTTCATCTCTGCCTCTTTGTATATTTTCTCTTCCTGAGCAGCACTGGAAACCCCTCCCAATTTAAACTCCATCTGTAAACTTCATTAGCAGGCTGTTTACCTCTTCCACAGAACTATCACGACGGTGACTAGTTAGACAATCCTACAGGCTGAACACACCTATCGCCACACCCCCTCTTTTCTCCAATAGCACCTTGTGTGTCTGAAGGATGTGCACTGTTCGGTTATTATTGCCAGTTTGAAACAGTGGGAACTCCAACATTCTTTCAGAAAAGTATTAAAAACTTTCCTGGTGGGAAACTATGTTTTCCTTTCTTGAATGTCAGTGTTCACTACAACTAGATGCGCTCTTACAAAGGTCCTGATGGCAATTACAAATCTTTTACAACCCATCACAATCTACCAATATCTTTCACTACCAATTCAGCCACTCAGGTTTGCTGGTAGAACAGGTCATGATAACTGGTTGTAATTAACTATGGTCATTGTTCAAGATTTCCTTAACATAGTATATATTGCATACACATTCACAAGTTTTGAAGTCATTGCTGTTTAGTTCACAAAGTCTGTTCCAATAAGAGAGTCATAGAATTCCTTATGGAGAAATGGCAAGCTGTTTACTACTGAAATATGGCTTAAGGTATAATTAAACCAAACGATATAAAGATATGAAAATACTGCTTTTTGAGCTGCAGCTAGGAAGGGTTCCAAAGCAGAGAAGGTGCTGTAAGAACCTGAAAAGAGCCTGCAAGAGAGGAAAATCTGGCAAAGCCAAAGACACGGGGTAGGGAGAAAAAAAGGAAGGTTTATCTGCCAATCCCTTCGAACATTTCCACTGCCTGTCAGATGAACAGTCAATCAATCAATCAATCCTACCTTTTAAAAATATTTACATAAAGCAAGGAGGGGAGAAAGAGATCCATGTCAATCAGACATTATTGAGAAGACCCCACTGTGGTACAACTTCGATTTATCTAAGTCTTAGCTTCATAATCAGCTTTTTTCAGCAGCGAATACAATAGAACCAAACCAAACTGGCAGTCCAACTCCCACGGTGCAGAGCCCACAGATGTGCAGGCACAAACACAGACAGGAACAAGCTTTTTACTCCAAGTAATTTACTGTTCTGGTGTTAGACATTGAGTACACCTCCTAAGACAAAGTCAGTGGCCATTCAAACGTTTCCTGCTCTGATGGACACTGGCAGCAGGCAGTGCCTCTCACACAGCACATACTGCTGCCCTGTTCCTCGGTACACTAAAGAGAGATGCATCAATACCAACATGCAATGGTGAGGAGAGCACTCCCTACAGCAAAGATCAAAGTCCTTTCCTTATTTACAGCTGAACCTGAGCATGGCAAAGAAACAATAAGGAAAAACTTGAAACTCAAGAAACTAAGTCCATAGCTGTAAATCACAATTTACAAATTGCATAAATAATTATTTTCCATAATGGCAGTGTCCAAATCTCCAATTATTTTAAATGCTGCACCTCTTGCTGCCCCTCACCATCAGTTATCCGAGTCTGTGGTTTGTAAGGCGAGTCCATAACTGATACTTAAACATACAGAGATGGTGACATTCAGAAAGTCATACTTTTCCAAATAAAAAGCACGCAATGGTGCTGCTCTTTTATCTAAAACACAACATTCTCATTTTAAATATGCATTTCTTGTATTGCAGTAACAGTAACTCAGTGTTACTGCATCTACAAAAGACATCGCTCAAAAGGTTTAGCAAACCTCAACCTGGACGATTCTCTCTCATACAAAAGCTTTTTCACCCTTGTGAAGCTCCTCTCAGATTCACGGAGCTTTGGAGAAATTAATTCAATAACAAAACACCTTTACGAAACAGGAGAGTGGTTAATCTGTGCTTGTTTTTAAGGGAGGTTGAGACCGAAGCAGCACGTGAGCTTCTGGACAAGTCAACAAACGCCAGGTTCCAAACCTGCCCCCCCGAGCCCCGTGTGCAGCCCAGAGTCTCAGTACCCCTGACAACACATCATTACTGCAGGACTATGCTTAAATAACTGTATCATCAAAGATTTGCATTATTTCCAGCTTGTGCTAAGGTCTGTCAGGCTACAGAGCCTCTTAAGTAATGACATTTCTGTTATGTCACGTGTTTCACCCGAGAAACATTAAACAAAGGTCAAATTGACAAACAAGAAAGTTTGCTAATCGGAACAAACTGGACATTGATTGCACACTGAACTCTTTGCTGCAGTGAGGTCTCCTGGAACCCTGTGTTAAGCCCACGTTCAGAGCGGGATTCACTCTGCACAAGTTTATGACTGTGCAGGCAGTGCCGCTGCCGTTACACAACGAGGTGTCCGCTGCCAACCCGCCACGCCAGCCCTGCCCTGCACAGAAGGAGCCTCTCATCAAATGACTGATTTCTAAAATATAACTGAGAGGGTATCAACAAATAAACCACCCCCACAGAAAAGGAAAAATGGAATAACTAAGAACTAACACATCCCAAGAATAAAACTTTTAAAAATTCAAATTTAGGGTCAGCCCTAAGGCCCAAATTAAGTTCACCTAACTTCAGGAGCCACGGGAAGGACTAACTTTAGAAACACCACTACAGTGAACACCTACCTAATCCATACAGAGAAACACTCAACAGCAAAGACAAACTCAAGCCTGTTTCCCCCCCCCACTCTCTAATGTAGAAAACTGAACTTTGGATAATTATGCTCTTAAATTTGAGACCTCAGCACACCTAAATTTACATGAGATTAACCAAAGCCTGAATATAAATCATACTTGAATTGAAAAAAGGAATTATTTTCCTGTGTTTCATATTTTCTCATTTCTGGTGCTGAACATGTAATCATTATACATAGTTTTCCCACCTGCAACATAGATTTTCCTATTAACCCCTGCTCTGTTGTGCAAGACATAAGGATTGGTTCTCCAAGGCATTGCCCTATTGTCACCTCCTGGTGGCTTCTAAAGCTCCGGAGGCTGAGGACTCCCTGGTTTCGGAAGGAAAACACAGCAAGCACCATGGGAGGAATATAATAATTGTCTCTAACTGATAACACTAAAACAACAAACCCACCAACTTCCATTATTCATGCTACTTCTCTGTATTTTGGAAGCCGTGGCGTTTCACACAGCTTGGAACGGTCACAACTGAAACCTTTTTTCCACTGCAACAACCCATACAGAAATAACAAAGGGAACCAAAGGTCTGCAGCCTTCCGTGCGGCTGCAGACGGCTCGAGCGAGGCCGAGCACTGGAGATAAGCAGGGCAGCCTTTTCAAGGAGAGCACGCTAAGTGTTGCCCTGGATTGCTTATTCTTGCAGTTCTAATCACAAGTCCTGCAGCAGCTGGCATTGTCCCTTCAGTTCCACTTCAGGGCTCACAATGGTGAGAACCTCTCTCTTCTCCCAAGATCTGCACTGGAAAATACACGCACTGAAGGGTTAAAAAGGCAGAGCAGCACCTCCACTGGAGTATTTTCCAGCAGCTCACAATTAAGTCGAGCCTCAAACCATGCTGCTGGTAATGTTTTTAAGCTTTAAAAGAAAAAAAATTTGAAATACTTTAAGGACTTTGATGAAGGAGGAAACAAATTCCACGGCTCACTGCTAACATGGTGTGGGAAATCCCAGCTCCAGACAGACAGGGAACGTCGTTAAGGGACTGCAAGGGGTTAAGGACCAGACGTGAGGGCATGCCCGTGGGGCTGTGTACACCTGCACACACCCACGAAATACGCGCAGGTATTTTCCCAAGTGGGTATCATGGGGATCCAACGGGTGCAGACGCTGAAGCCCTGCTGAGGTTACCTGCTCCCAGCCTGAACTGCAGCCAGGAACGTCGGAGCTCATCTTCAGCTTTCTTCCCCCAAAACCTCTGAAGAGATGGAATAAACTGATCGTGACTGCTCTCCTACTGCAGCACCAGCAGCATTCCCACCCTCACAGTCACTGGAGAGCACTGTGAAGTCAGAAATAATGGAATTCATTCTTTTCAGACTGACTTTTCCTGCTCAACATTTTTAAATAAAGCCACCAAGCAAAACTCCATAGTTTTATAAATATTACAGGGACTGTCATTTACACAAACCAAGGGCTTGAAAAGACCAGAGAAACCACTAAGTAATCTGAACTTGATGGTGGAGATGGAAATGGACTGGATATGCTTTAAAGTGCTGAAGTGTTAAATTAACAATGAAAATTAACAATGAAGAAAACCATTCAAACTACTCAAACCCAGTCTCTGCTAAGTAGTATTGCTTCCAAAAGTAGCCTTTAAAGTCAGTCCTGAACTACAATATCAAAAGAAAGTTTTCACACAGAGGTTCAAAGGAGAGCTGCCCCACACCCTTCTCCCCTAAAATAAGCATTTCACTTCACATTTATCTGAGGGATGGAAAAGAAGGCAGCTCCTATAATCAATCTTCACTTTTCTAAAAAAATTCCGCTATTTTGATTTTCCAAGATACAGAATGTTGGGTCACTTCCTCAGACTTTCTAAAGCCTTGCAAGGAACTTGGCAAAAGCACCCACAGTTAATTCCCTCCTCCCCATCAGCACCGCTCCCCGGTGCGGCCGCCCGTGCCTGCAGCCAGCCCTGGCACCCCAAGGAGGCAGAACCCAGCAGCTGCCAAACACGCAACTGCTGGTACACACCAGTGCTGCTTGGATGAAGACAGTATTTTTTTAAATAGATATACACCTATGCAGATCATAGATAAAATTAAGTTGGAAGCAGGGTTCTACAGAATAACTGAATTAACCACGAGAACCCTGCGTTGCTGTTTCAATTGTATTGCCAAGGCATCCGCCGATTTCTTTTTGACCTCAAATTAAAGGCCAAGAAGAGAGATTATATCTAAGATTGCTGTTTAAGAAGCAATTACTGTAAAGTTCCTTGTAAAAGCAGATTTGCTTTAACATCCAGTCATAATAATTCCCATAATAATAATGAGGTGAAAGGATGCCATCAAAATAACATGCCTGTATATTTAACCCAGATTGAAGAATTCACGAGCTGGAATGAGTAATATACACATTGTGTTGGTGCCTTTGAAAAAAATCCTTCCCTGTTCACAGCCATGAACCTCAGTCCATGTGCTGAAGCTCTCCTAGCTAAGTGTTTTGTTTTGGAATAGGTGAGCATATTTTGAGGGGAGAAGGAAAAGAAGCAAGTTTCCTGGCAGATCTTTAGCTCAATTGCAGGCATTCCTTCAGTCTCATCATTCTCCAGCTTACAGTGCAGACATATTTAACTCAACAGAACATAAATTAGATCACTCAAATACTGGAAGGCATCTAGCCACACAAGTGCAAACCACTGGGTTATTCTGGCCAGATGTGCCCTGGTACCTGAAGTGCTTCAACGTTCTGAGCCATCTTACCCTACCTCATAGTTCAAAATACACAGAAAATACCGTTGTGAAAGGTAATTTCCAAAGCTGTGCAGGAACACGCGAGTGCCCGCTTGGCCGTGTGGTTCTCCCCAGCATCTTTCACGCACAGAGAGGCAGCTGAGAGCCTTTACGTGCCCTGAACACCTCCCTTGGGGGCAAGCACAGCCTGCACAAACAGGGAATGCCTCAACTAGGAAAGAAAGTCAGTTTAGAACTGCTCCACAATTCAGAAGGAAAAGATGAATCCCCAGAGCAGCCATTTCTCAACCCACCCTTTGCAGCACTGCTTCTTGAAGGCTCCTAGGCAAAGGTCAGAAGCTTCCTTCCAAAATGCCTACGACCCAACGATCGATCAGCTCTGCTGTCTTTCCCTAATTTTAATATTTAGGCCAGGAAAAAAAAACTTTGATTTTTTTTTGTGTTGGAAAGGAAAGGAAATGACCAAGTGAAAAGGCATTCTGCAGAGCCCGAATGCAAGTCACGAGCTGCCGGGGCGCCGAGGCCAGCTGGCGCCCGGCCCATTTACAGTAAGTTGTTTACTTGTTGTCTAACCACTGATAACCAGAGAGGCAGCCATGAATCCAACATCCCCTAAATTTTCTGGTGAAGGAAGAACAAAGCAGCCAGTGATACAGACATTTACCCATGGCTCCTGCACTCACTCCTGTGATCAGTACTGTAAATTTATTTATTCATTTTTTTTTTAAGACAACTAAAAATTTTTCATGTAAAATTAAATCCCTTCAGTAGGAAAGAGAGGGTGTGGGAGGCCGGGAGGGGACCCTGTGAGTGCTGCCGTCCCACAGCAGTGTGTCAGCAGCGTGCACACAGACACGGGGCAGGGATGAACTGAGCAGCACACCCAGCAGACGACTCTTTGCTTACTTGTTATTTGCATTTATGCATAAGTAAGAGACAGAGGAAGTTGAATATGCAAAAATTGTGTTGTCTGAATGCTCAATATAGCTGTAACTTTCTGAATTAGTAATCACAGTAATTTTTTAAAATTTCAGGTTGGGCTCCTACACGAACTCCCTGCACTGAGGATGCACCCGCCCAGCACAACACAAATCACACACAGCTCCTTCTGGGGACAGCTCTCCCCAGTTACCAACTTCTCTTCTTCTCCCCTTTCTCTTGCCCTCTTTCTCCATTTCACCTTTCCACTCTCCTCCTCCTCCAAATCATTATATTTTACCTCAATTTGAAAATCTGGCTGATATGCACCTGGCTCATCCCTCCTAACCATGTTTGTTTTCAGCATTTTCTGTGCTTCCACCAACAGGCAAATTCAGACTCAGAAACACACATGCCCTGTACCAAACACACACTGCTTAGGTTTCAAAGACCTTCTGAGGGCAAGTGCAAGAAAGGATTTATTAGAAATATTTGTATCTAGTTTTCATGAGTACATAAAAGGAGATAAAATTAATCTCCATTTCCATTTGTCTTTCTCAGCAGTACCACAAGGATGAAAACCACAAAACTTGAGTTAGCTTTTAAATGTGGCTGAACTCAGCAACAGCGAAGAGGTCTCTGATATCACCATCTGTAAGGAACAGCAGCATCCTTTCACATGTATACATACATATTTTTACATTTTTCTTCTCCTTTGTTCATTCATATGAACTATCTGTATGTCAACAGCTTCCAGAAGGATCAAAATAAGCACAGAACTAAATAAAGCATTCCCCCATCTGCAAAAGGTACACAGTGTATGCATCGAGAGTGCTCGTCTTCACTGTGCTGCCAATAATAGAAAAGGGAAGTAGAGACCTGCCTAACTCGGAGATCCAAAATCAAAGGTGAGTGTGTCACTGTTAATGAGTGCCACAGGCCTGTAATCAAACACTGGATTCGGACACTGGAGATGCAGGATGGGAATAACTATAGCAACCCCCAGCAAATGTCAACAGTTTGGTGACACGGTGTTTTTAAAGCCATGATGCTAAAAAAGCATGAATGAAAGCAGATGATGACACAGACACTGCAGACAGAGGAAAGTAACAATGTTCTCCAGTTTACAATCACCACACTCCGCAACATAAACGGAAAGTATCAAACCAGCACAGACCCCGACTGCTGGAGAAGTCACAGGAACCCAAACGCGCCGACCAGGAGACAGGGCTGGGACAGGAGGGATCTGGGGTGGCCCAGGGAGCGAGAAAGGCAGAACAGCTCTCCCACGAGCAGCTGCTGTGCACAGAGCAGCCATACAGCTTTGCTTGCACGCTGCTGTGAGCAAACGGTGACAATTCCACGTGGAAAGTTCTTCCCGGTACAAGTGGAGAAGCCAATCATTCACTTCCCCGCCTGCCAACACAACGCCGGGTCAGCAGCTTGGCTGTGTCGCTCTTCACTTTCCACATGCTGCGTAAGGGTTAAGTCCAAGCAATTAATACTTGGCAGCATCTGCAGGAGGGCTCCTTCCGATGGGGAGGAATTAGGAAAACCCTCAGGGAAGAAACACACGAAGGATTCCCAACGCCATTTCCCGTCACAGATTCACAGGGAAGGTTTGGAGAGGGATGTGCCGGGCTGCTGGCGACTGCCCCACCACGGGCTCTGCACCTCCAGACCCAAACACACGCAGCTGCACCACTGACACATCTGAGCACGAGCTCTTTCCCAGCAGCCAATTTCCTCACCTTGCAAAATCCCGCAGATTTAATGCACCGCCAGACTAGGAGTCTGGAGGTACCACAGGGCATGGCTAACAAAGGAACCACAAACACAACCATGCTCCCTAGGGAAGAGGGATTATAACTACAGGAGTGCTGAATTAGATCCTTTGCTATTAGAAAATAAATATAAATCAATTATTGGAATGGTTCAAACATTGGCAATTTCTATTTTTGTCTTCGATGACAATATACGCTGTATTTGTAGAAAATACTTCTACACACTACATTTAGATTTGTAGAAAACTGTATTAATTCTATTGAATTTGCATTTATTTTATTACTATAAAAGCACTGCAGCTGAGTCGGACAGAAAGCAGCGATGTAAGTGAAACGAATTTCTGGTTTTGCAAAAGTGGGATCTGCCTGCTTCCCATGGTGTGTCTGTGGGAGCCAAAGTAACAACAGCAATCAGAAGTGTCCGTGTGGGCACACCAGGGACAGCTGGGAGAACTATGATGGGGACGTATGTGACAGAGCAACCAATCTTTATAATGGAAGATGTTAATTTCTTAGGTGGCTCTGGAGCGACGAGTCCTGTACCAAACGTGGCGGATGGCTCTCGAGCACGGCGGAGTTTCCCCGGGCAGCAGTCTGACTAACCTGCCTCTGACAGTGACCTTGTGGATTTGCAGTTTTAAAGATAAAATGAAGTATGGAGTTTAACACATGGGGTGGGGGAAATACATACACCCATGAACATACCAATATTAATAATGGGGAAAAAAAACACATGCAGGAATCCATCATTACAGCCCCTGTGGAATTCCCTGGTGTTTAACACCATCATCTCTCGCGTTCTCTTTGCTGAGACTTGTCCCCTCCATTTTGCCTGTGCAGCTTGCTGGCATTAGAGGACAATTTCTTAAGCACTGGAGACAAAGACACCTGACAAAGGTGTTCTGGTAGTAAAGACTTACACCCCCCTCCAGAGCAGGCAGCGTGGAAGGGATGCGAGCGCCCCAAGGCTCACAAAGCACAACCCAGAGGCCATTCCCTTCACCGTTCCCAGCAATACAAACCCTCATGTACCTCTGAGGCTGCTGCACAGCGAGCTGAGGACTTCACAGGACCACCAGTGCCCACCCAGAGTCCCAGCTGCCAGCTCCCTATGAGCAATGCACAGACAACATGCCCTAGGTGCACGACCTCCCGTATTTCCAGCCGGAGGCTCCCTGTCCTGTGCTCACTGCGCTCGAAGAGCTCTCGCCTGGCACTCCACTGCCCAAAATAGCTCCATATCAGCAAACCCAGAAGCCTCCCACATGCTCCCTCCCTTCTCAGCCCCCGTCTCGGCACTGACCCGCGGGGAACCAGGCAGTCCTCCTCTCATCCTGAAAAGCAACCACTAAATCCTGCCCTTCACTTCCTATTCTCTACCCAGCTCTCAAGCCCACAAAAGAATCACTCTCCCAGTCCCATGACAACTTGGGGTTTGGGTTTTTTTTGTTGGTTTCTTTCTTTTTAAATGGCCTCTGGCAAGGAAGAATGTCACAGACTTAAAAGAAAAATAAAATAATTCAAATATATTCAAGTCAGTTGGATCCCCTGTCCACAGGCTCACGGACAACCTCACCAAAACCTAGGATGCTGGATGTGGCGGTGCCTTCCTTCCAGGAGCAAGGACAGGTCTTTCCCGAGGGACTCACGTGCTCAGTGACCTTACAGCTTTCCAGCCTGCCACCTTGCCAAGGGCAGATGTCAGGCTCACCAACCCACAGCACTCCAGTCCTGCAGAGCCACATTTTTAATGGGAGGCACGCTGGCCGCCCTGTCACGGTGGCTGGTTTATCGGAGAGGCCATCTCTGAGGCTGGCAGGTCCTTCAAGCTCCTGGGGGACTGCCACCCAGGCCCCATGGTCATTACCACTGCACTGACCTGCCCAGCTGAACCCCACAGACCCCCACCCGCCGCGAAGGAGCGCCCTTCGCAAGGCACTTCACAAACTCCTCCTTTTAACCCCTCTCCATTTCCTATTTCCATTTGACCTTACATCTTTTACAGGATTTTTGTTCACACAGTTGGGCAAGCTTTTTCCTATTTTAAAATGGTGATTTTTATTTTTATTTCTTAATTAAGTTGATCTACTTGGAGCTACCAGTGCTAGCCAGTCTCTGAGCTGTTTAGGGGCTATATGGAATCCCAGAATGGTTTGGGTTGGAAGGGACCTTAAAGCTCACCTTGTCCTATCCCCCTGCCATGGGCAGGGACACCTCCCACCAGACCAGGGTGCTCAGCCATCTATTTTGTCATCTATTTCCATGAAGTTTTAGGGCTTCCCTTATCAGGTATGTGTTCTGTTTCATTTTTAAACTAGGATGGTGATTTTAAGATGTCCACATCTTCAAACGCTGCACACAGGAAGACAGTTGGTAGCACTTACAAATGCTTGGAAAGATTCAAAGAGCTAAATGTTGCATTTCCTTTCAAGCTCTTCCTCGGTTTCTAGGCTGGGGTCAGCCAGGAATAGAAACACAAGTCACTTCCTCCCTCCCCAATGGCGTGCTCTGAAACTGAGCCATACAGTGCTCATCTGCAAGAAGGAACAAACCAAGCCACAAACACGAGTGGAGCAATATTCCAACCTCCTGACTGTCAATAAAATAGCAGATGTTCCAACCTTGAACGTGTTAAAAGAATCTTTACAGAAGAACCTTCAAAGTGATAAAATAGGTCCAAGCTCATTTGTCAAACCAGTTGCTCTGGTTGGAAAGCAGCTGTCAAACACCTACTGTGACTAAGAGTATAATCTCACAGGTATCCTGATGTTAGCTGCTCACTTAAAAAATCCTCTGCTACTCAAAATAAAGAGCTTGGAGCATTCAGACTTTTACATTTACATTTTATATGAGGAGGTTTTCGCACTAATTACAGTTTTATTAAATCATGCACGCAACTTGCAAATAACCTGGCACTTCATTTGACCAGACTTGTCCCCTCTACCTATGGAAAGGTAATTCCTTACAGAACTTGTTGGATCGGTTTTGTTAAAAATGAAGGTGTCAGAATAGCTTCCTTGTCAGGTCAGAAAATGGCAGACGTGTGGGGCTTCGTGGAAATACCTGTTCAGGAAGGGCAGAATTTGTAACACTAACTGAAAATGAAACCAAGGGACTTGTGGATAGACCAGGACTCAGATTTGAGAAGAGATTACTTCCCACCGCCGTCGATGTGGTCAAATGACCTTTAAGAAGCCCAGGCTGGGCTGCAGCAAAGCAGCACAGGTCAGAGAGGATGCTTTGGCTGAAGCACACGTTAAAGTAGCAGCTCTTTTGCCTCTAGACAGCACCAAGGGATGTATTTGTGATATAATATCTCCTCCACGCTTTGTGCTACTTGAAATACTAGAGAGAGAGCATACAGTTTAAGGTTTAAAAGAAAAATGAACGTTAAGTTTACCATTTTGTCAAAGCAAATAACAAACAGCCTTACAAGTCTCCCCTTTCCTTCAAAAAAAAGGATTAAATTATTTATACAAGTAATAGGCAAAAAAGACATGCTACCATTCTTTACAAATTCAGTTTTAATCTACGTGTGTTTGGAAACCCAAGTAAGGCAGTGAAAAACTTGCTTCATTTATGTTCAGGTAAGTACAACTTAACGGCCTTTCACTTTTCTTTGTATTTAATTCCGTTTTTAAACCACTTTTCATAGCAAGTATCTCTTCAATACAATACTTTAGCATATGAACAAGATCTAATCCTACTGAGCTAAAAGAAAACACAGTAATTTCTTTTACTGAAATTAAAGAATTAAGAAAAAGCGATGCAGCCTTTCAGCCTCATCATAGCTGTTTTCCTCCTGAATCTGCCAGAGATGATCACTGAAATAAATAAATGAAACAAGAATACTAAAAATAATTCGCTCAGATCTCTTTGGAGTTTCCTGATCAAGATCTTAAAACATTTTAAAAGTTAAAGCTTGGTAACACAACAGTTTCTTGCATTCATGAGAAAACTGTAACACAGAGGTGAATCTGTTTCTAATGGCACTTATGGTAAAAATAAAGCCAATTCCTTCAGGCTACTGTGAGGGGTCCCAGCTTTCATACAGAAGTCGGGACAGTCTTGAACTTACCCTCCTACCACTGAAACCCTCTGCTTTTTGAGCACACACCCTTGCCCCCAGCCCCCTTCTCCACCACCACGGTGGGTTCCCGGACCCGGCTGCACATCACCCACCCCACGGGGCAGTGACCCGGGAAACGCCTGCAGAAGTGTGCAAGGCCTTCAGTCTTTAAAAAGAAAGTCTTAATAGCAAACATCTGTTCTTCCCACTTTTAGTTTCTCTTTGAATATCTGAGGTACAGCCCCACATTACATAATTCAATTGCCGACCATGTTTGATTTTCAGTTGTGTTTCAGGACAGCACGTCTACCCCCGAAATGTCTGTGCAGATGGTTCAGACCTACACTCTGAGCTGTGTCACTCCCAACCCATCATCTGGGTTACTGTGATCCCTTACAAAAATCAATGTATTTCCCCCCCACTTATTTTAAGAGAACCAAGATGCAGAGTTCTTTAAAAAAGAAGTCTAATTATATCTACATCAACCTCGTACTGGGATGATGCAATTCATTTTGGAGCAATTCACACATAACACAAGATTAACAGAAATTCAACAGGCAAAAGAAACCATCAAAGGACCTGGCAGCAAAAGTAACCCAAAAAAAAAAAAAAATTGAGCGAGAAAAGAACAGCCAGATAATATACAAACTGAAATTGGGACAGGAAACTATAAAGGCTGCAAGTCTGAATTTTTTTTTAAGTTAACATGCAGGGACTGCATAACAAATCCACATGTGTGCATGCAGCACATGCACCTCTTCAGCACCGACTTGTTAGAAACCTTTATCTGATGGCTTTGGTAAGTTATCGCTTCAGAAAGGTAACAGAAAACTCTTAGAAACAAATACAAACAAGCAAGATGAAAAACCCCACACGGGTACACAGCGCTACATAACGTGCCTATGGAGTGGATGTGTTGATTTAAAATATATTGTTACCAATTCACATCATCTGATCAAATGAAAAGCGACAGAAAAACTAAATGTTTTCTTTACCAGAGCACATTATAACTCTGTACATGCACACCTTGTTTTTAGGTGAGAACACACAGTCCTCTCCTGACAACGCACTGGTTTGACAGACAACCTTCCTCAAAGCCAAACCACGAGTCCTCGGCTCTTCAAAGCGTCAGTGAGTGAATTAAAAGTAGTTACAAACTGCTTAGGAGAGCGGCGCAGAAACAGGCTCCAACACCGCGTTCCATCTGCCGTGACAAACACCCAAGCGTGGCTCCTGGTTTGTGGAGATGTTCTGCCATGAAGCAACTGTCACTCGTGGCGCTGGCCGTGCCCTGGCAGCACTGCCCTGGCAGCGCTCCCTTCCACACGCAGTCACACCGAAGCCGTACCAGACCCTATTACTACAACGTCACGCACGATCTCACACACACACCCCCCAGGTGAGCAGGTTCTCCAAGCCATGACAACAAAACCAAACCACATCAGCTGCTCTGTCACGGAGAGCAGACGCAGCTCAGGAGAGAGGGGCACGCAGCAGAGCAGCAGCCCTTCTGAAGCTGGGCAAGAAAAATCACAAAGAACCCCAGAACTTCACACCTGTGCCCTCAAAAGCAGGTCATGGTGGCACAGGAAGGCATGGCTAGGGACACCCCACATGTGGCTGAGGGAGCTCACAGAGGCGCTGAAGACAAAAGCCAGGCCAGATGCTCACACACCCCAGGCACCAGGGTCCTTTCTAAACATCCAGCTGGGAAGGAAGCAAAACAACAAACCCCTCTCCTGCCATACACGATTCACAGTTGGAAGGAGCCACAGAACACTGATCCAAGACCAAAAACCTCATTTTCCAGAAATTCCACAAGATTTCCAGCCACCGCTGTCGTGCTGTCACACCCCTCTCACCCACTAGAGAGATGCAGCCAAGCTCCTCCCTACTCGGGAGCACTGGTTATCCACCTCCAAACCCCTCTTCTCAAGGAGTTCTCCAGGAGACGCAGGTGTTCAGAGGCACACACACACAAAAACCTCAACACACCCCACCACCCCCAAGTTTCTAATACAAGACCAGACCAGAGTCCCTGACGCAGCCAGAAGCCCACAACAGACCTTTTAGATAATAAATTACAGGACTTTTCCCAGTTTTCTGCTGATAATCAAAGCACAATATCTCCAATCCTCCAAAATAAAACCAAAACAAACACAGAAGACAACCAAACCACACAGCTACAAAAATCAGTTCCATCATTTGCTTACTGGAATAAACCACGTACTTCAGCAGTCCTCAATTATTCCCTCTCACCGGACAGCACAGCGAGTTTCCCAGGTAATGTTTTGGGGCAAACTGCTCATTTGTGAGCTGATTTCTTTTTTAAAACACAACTAGAATCCTGAGCAGTATTTACTTACTTAAAACTTATTGTTATGCAAGTGAAAGCAACCAGAAATGTGCAATATCTGTATAGAGCAAGAGGGGAGTAAATTGTGCCCTGCTGCTCAGAAGTTCCATGTTCAATCTTGTATGACTGTGATGCATAAACATGACCGTGATCTCCAGCTGTTTTCTGACACACAGGAATTGTACAAACCTATTACAAATAGCGTGAAGAATGCATCCCTGCAAAATCTAATGTGGAACTTGGTTTCTTAACTAAATTACAGTAGCAGTGAACTGAATTCAAGACAGACATTATTATTATTATTATTATTATTATTATTATTATTATTATTATTATTATTATTATTATTATTATTATTATTATTATTATTTTGGAAACCCATCCCAAGAGCAGTTTTGCTGTTGTGACATCAGGATGGCTGCGATCCTTGATCAAGAAGTGGAAGTTGCATATAATACTGCATCTCCACGACAAAAGATGAGCAGCTTCTTGGGTATTAATCTTCTAGGAAGGCTTAACATGGCCTGAGAGCTCCATGAGCCCAGACGGAATATGGAGCTTTAATTATAGCCAATTGATAGAGGCTATATTAAGAATGCAGTTGGCTGGTACAGAAATGTCCTCCACAGCAGATGTCAAGACAGCTTCAGAAGAGCACCATTTCCTCCAGAAATCCACACAATTGTAGTGATTATTGATGTAAGGAACCAGTATTATAAAGCTCTACATGATATCCTGGAACCCAAACTCCAGTCTCACAGAAGAGCAGCATGAAAACCTGACATCATCCACATTACAAACCTAACCACCCCGTGCTAGCCAGCATTACCTCTCCCCGAGCAGGAGGGAGTTTACACCTCGCTGCTCCTGCCAAACGCACCTCTGGGACACGTGAAGCGGCCACGTGAGACATCCTGTGGCACGGGCCACAGAAGCAGGAGGGATGTGCTTTTGTCACAGTACCTGTAGTTGTATTTCAAGCACAGGGTGCAGGAAGGCATTGTTTGGGCCAGGAACATAATTCTGGCAGAAAACGTCACGGTGAAGATCAGCGTAAGCTGAGTCAGGTGAGGGCGTAGGAGGCACGTGCACATTACACCTTCTCTGTCGTGACAGTGAGGTAAGAAGGAAAACCCCTCCAGGAGAGACAAAGTAATGGCACTAAATTGTTTTCCCAACCCAACTCACTGCTTCTGGAAGCACAATTACTCACCCCTCCAGTAACTACCATAATCCAGATGCTGGACTGGTGACACATGGGGGACAACCCACACCTTCTCATACCTCTGCAGAAAGGCAGCCAGAGCAGCACGTCCACAGTCTTCCAGTTTGCTTTTAGTGAAGCCTGGGACACTGAAGTGCTCCAACACATGGCTGGAACAGGCTCTGAGCAGGTGACTCTGCTTTGGTTCCTGTGCAGGTGACCAGCAAAGCCACAGTCACAACTGGTTTCATCCTCACATATGGACAAAGTTACTCTAATTTTTGCATTTAATATTTTTCCTACGGTTATTTGAAACCAATTGATGTGAAGTCAGTGCCAAGACAATGAGCTGACATAATTTTCTGGGGTTTTTTGTGTGTCATCTCTTCCAGCTGCGCTGGTTCCCTCCTGCCTCATGGGGACGAGGCTATCCACTGAGAGTATCTGCCTAGTATTTCCAGAACCCAGCACTGAGAAGGGGATTAACTCCTGGTCTACGAGTGTCTGGGCTATTTAAGCCAAGGCTGTGTTATAAATGAGTATTATACTATAATGGAACAGTCAGCAAACTGCTGCGATGAGACCACGAATAATCTGTACACACAACAATGCAATACATTAATACTTCAGTAAATAAGATTTAAAATTGTGTATAGTGCCAGACTCTGGGAGACAAAGACTATGAGATGAGAGATCTTAACACAAGCAGCTCCCTGGGTCTGCTACACAGTGTACTCCCTGCACAGCTAGATATTCTTCCCAGAAACTACCTTGTTGCACACACACTGCTTTGTGTGTTCCTGTTAGAAGTTGATCATTTTATGAATGCATCTTAAAGTTCATTTCTGTATGCCAGAGGCAACATGCTTTCAGTTATTCTAATAACACAAAGCCAAGATAATTGTAACTACAGCTCTACTAAGCTTTTCCCATCGCTTGTAACTTGGATTGAAAGCAGGATTCCATCGGTATGTTATTTATCTCAAGGACAACGACACTGGAGCCATCTGCAGAATGCACACGTTATGCTGCAGCAGCCCACCAGCGGTAGGGTATCGGCTCAGGCAGTCTTCCTCTGTCCCAGGAAATGAATGGAGATGTAATTGTGTCTTGCAGTATTCCACAAGCAAGGCTTTTGTGAGCAGAAAAGTTACTATCGAGAAACACATGTTCGTTTTCTCCCAGGCAGATTTCTGGGTGCCGAGTACTTGCTCTCCTCTTGCCAGACTTGTGGAGCAGCCACCCATCATAACATCCAGTGGTGGGAGAATGGATGTTCCTCAGGCCAGGGGTGAAGAGCTTTAACAAAATGTCCTACAAAAAAGGCTCTGAATCACAGTTTGCACCAAGTGCCAACACTGGCTCTCACTGCCTCCAAGAATTACTCTGAGGAGACCCAGAAGCCACAGACTACTAAAAAAATTTTGCTTTCTTGACTGAATATTGTAGATAAATAAAGAAGAAAATACAAAGGAGTTTGGCTAAAATCTTTGCATCCAACATATTAGAGGAGTCAAAATCTTCAGTACAGCATCTGTCCCACTGAACTCCATCTTAGGAATGAGGCAGTGGAGAGCTGTGAAGGCGTCCTTAACTCTGCTCTCATGTGTAAAAGTCATCTTTTACACAATAAATATATGATCTAGGAGTTACACAATACACATTTCACATTTATGAGAAGATTCATGAGTAGGGCTGGTTCAACTACAGCTTTGATTTCACTGGCGGCAGCAGAGCACAATGGGGCTCAACCATTACTTAAGATGGATGAAATGCAAGGGGCAACAAAAATCAGCTTGTGTTTTATAAGCTAGAAATAAGTTTCAAATCGAGATCATTGTAGGGGGAAGTAAATTAGCAGAAATCAACAATTTAGGCTGGACTTACAAAAACCTCCTCAGCTATCAGCTGGCTGGCAGATCAGCTAGAACTGGAACAAGTGGATTACATCCCACACGACCCACCATTTCCCTTGCTACGTTTCCACAGCGCCCCGCAGCCCATTCTGCAGGACATTCCTCATTCACCCCGCTCTGCCAAAACAATTAGGGGGTTGTCGTGTCTTTCCAAGACTCCAAACTCCAGCACAGTATTCCATTAAGCTGACAAGTCACAACACAGACTACTGAAACCCTGAGCACTCCAAATAACAACTCTGCTTTTAATATCAAAATAGAATGATTAAAAAAGACACATTTCCCTATGTGCCATACATTATATACCGCTGAGTCAGACAACGTTTGAAGCACCACATCCAGCCGTGCCAAGCCACCGGCCCTGGCCCAAAGCCGAGCTGAAACAACGCGGTACCACAAACGGACAGCCAACCTCTACCATTTCTAGCAAACCATTGCTTTTTTCCCTTCCTTCTAGTAAAATGCCCAAGTGCAAGAGGAGCCCCAGTCTGAGGGAGGGCAGAGAGGTGACGTCTCCCGGCAGCACGGCTCTGGCCCGTGCCTGACCAGCAGAACCTTCTCCCCCTCCCAACTCTCCTCCTCTTTCCTGGCTCCTCTCAGCTCTTGCCCTTTCTTAAACTTCCTTAAAAATCCTTATCCCCCACAGGCTGGAGCACTAGGAATGATTTCCAGTGTAACAAGAGAAACCCTGACGCTGCCAGTGGGGCGCAGCTCTTGTAAGCTCTGGCTGCAGGGGAAGAGCAGCAGCCCACAGCAACCCCTGCGTCGCTTCCATCGCCCTTCACTCCCCCCACAACAAGCCACATCTCCAGGAAGTCAGAGGCACAACACAGTCCATTTAATGTATATACCACGCACCGGTCCCACCAGCGCCTGTTGCTAAAATCATTTCCTTGAAATTTAACAATTTGCACTGGCGCTGGTGCAGTAAATCACAGATAATATCCCATCTGAGACAGACACCAGCAAACCCTTGAATTCTGCAGTGAAGCGTTTACCAAATGCTTTCAGCCTGGTGTACTCCTCTTCCAGATACTATCCCACTTCTATCAAAGAAAAGCGAAGGCAGATTTTCCCAGTTAACCTACTTTCCCCCCACACCTTACTCCATCCACCTTCTCCTTGGCTGGCTCCAGTGCTCGCGTGGCAGCGTGCTGCCCCAGATGGGGCCCTCGCCAAAGCAGCCCCAGAAGGAAGCTGTCCCACGCCTCTGGAGTTTCGCTGCTGCTCGAGAAGATTTTGAGATACTGAGCTGCAGCTCCACGCGCTGCACACCAGCACTGGCAGGCTCCTCCCCAACCCCAGACACACACAGCAATTTATCGACTATTGCCGATTCACTCGCATCGAACTAATTCTGACGTTCGTGTTCTTATTAACTTCAAAGTAGCTCCTACTGTTCATCAGAAAATTGATGAGTTTTCCCAGGCTTGATTATCACTTGTCTCATTAAAGACTGCACGCTGTGCTATCCTTAGAAGCAAAATCACTCAAAAATTGCGTGACATCAATTCAAGACTGTGTGTCTATAAAGAGACGTTACATGCTTCCCATTAAAACCATCAGGTTAAACCCACCTGAACAGCAGGACAGAACAGCAGCTTTCCTTCACATATGTTTAGTATATAATTAATACTAATGAACAGTCAGATAATTCTCCCAACACCAGGAAATATTTCCTGCTGGAAATTCAAGTTTAGCAATTCTGAATTCTCAAAACCCCCCTTCACCTCACACAACCAGTAGAGACCGCAGGAACCTGGCAAGAGAGCCCTTCCTTTGTTTCGGAAACAAATGCCAGTTTTGTTAAGTCTTCTGTAAGATAAACAAACAAATCCACCAAACATCACCTCAAACTGACCCAGTTCAGACCAGATATTTCTGACACGGCTCAGGAAGTAAGAATTCCTGCCTCAAACCCAGGGCTCATTAGTGTCTCAAACATTTTGAAAAGAAGATGGAAGTTGCCTCTATTTTATGGAAAAAAAAAAATAATAAAGCAAACCCAAACAATGTTGTTTTTAGAATTGGACGTGGTAATTTTAGTGTGTAAAAATCCCTGGGGAGTAAGAACAGCTTCACAGGAATAATTAATTTTTATGCAAAATTCAGCTAGGAGCCACTCCAAAATTCCTTAAATTAAGGAAGGGGGGAAAAAAGAAAGCGACACGTTATGTTAAGGCAGAAGAAGGCAGTGAGATAGAAGCCCATAAGCACTGGCAGCACCGTGCTGCTCACACCAGCCGGCGGGGGCAGATGTTGGCCTGCGGTGCTGCGGATGCTCCGGGGCTGCTCCCAGCGCTCCAACACAAACACACCACGCACAGCCCTCAAACCTGCTTCGTAAAGCCAACGGGACACCCAGCACTGCTGTCCTCTTCACTCGGGGATGTTCTGTATACATCAGTAGCTCGAGTGGGGTTTTCATCACATCATCAGAAACACAGTACGTAAAATGGGTGTTTATGGAATTCCCCCAAAGCTGGACAAACCTCCATGTGTAAACCATTCCCCTCTGAATGTGCTTGATTTTATCTAAATACGTCTGTACAATAAAAACCATGCATGAACTTTATAGAAGTGTTCTCAAAAGTGACATTTCCATTACCTACGAGGGAACTGCTTACTTAAACAGCCACTGAAATTCACCTCCCAAACCCAGGAATAGTTCTAGCTTTCCTACAGATTGTGTAACGATTGCCATTAAAGATGTAGCAAGAGCAAAATGAAAAAAAAAAACAATACAAACAAAAAAACCACCATGAAACAAACTAAAAAGAACATGGAGGCTGGCGTGATTATGGGAAAGGTTAGCACAGAGGATTTCCACCCTGTCAGAATAAAGAACAAGGCACATTCAGTATTCACATATCAACGTGGAATTTATCCACAAATTCTGATTTTCCTTTCTGAACTACAAATGCTTTAACAGCTTCGAAGAAAAGAAACACATCTCCACTATAAAAATCAAAACGATGAAAGGAACCTAGAATGAAAGCACGTTCAAAGTTGTCTTCCTGCAACAAAGAAGGAATCCTCACCCCCCTCGCTCCGACCGTGGGAAAACGGAGCACGGGCAGGGTGGGGAGAGCCCCGGGACAGGGGCTGACACCCCGGGGATCGACTGCCAGCGGGGCAGTAAGCAAAGACAGCTAAACCAGATCCTTCACTAGAAGCCTGCGATTGCCAGGTCCGTGTGCAGGGGCTGGAAGAGCCATTTTCTAACTGACTCCGCAGACACACAGCGAAACCCCTTCCTCCGTTGAGTGCTGTGCTCGTGCAGGGTATGTCACACAAAGAGCACACCCAGACCTACAGCCGGGTGCTCCTACGGCACGGGAACCCATCCCTGGCTGCGAGAGGAGCTGGACCCACGGAGAAGGCTGCCAGCACCGCGCGTGCTCTTCCACGGCAGAGGAAAAGCATTTCACTTGGTGTGTGCACCACGGATGTACTTGTAGAAAATACTACTACAGAGTCACCTGAAATCCGTCCTCACCAGCCCCCCCAAACACCCTGCTCTCAACGGAACACCTCGAAGCAAACCCTCCTCCGGTTCCATTTCGGAGTTAAACTGCAGGTATGCTTGCTGAAAACATTCTTATATCTTTAAATGCACTTATTAAACAAACCACTGAGTATTTCCTGCTCGGAATCTCCTTGTCCATGTAAGGTAAACGCAATACCAAGCAAAGCTAAAACTCGAGTTCAGCCCAAATGTAACTCCAGAAATTTACCCAGCAACCAAGTTATTTTTGTGCAGAACATTCAAGTAACGCGGGGAAGGAAAAAAAAAACCCCACAAAAACCAAACACACAGTGATTGATCCTCTGACCCTTGAGAATGAAGCAGCTTTTCTATGCACTTAAACACTTCCTTCTATACTGCCTTGTGTACGGATCCTTCCACCACGTACTCAATTCTCCCTCTAGGGCGTATCTTAGATTTTTGCTTATTTTATACTCATTATTATTTACTTATTTTTTAAAGCATACCAGCTCCCCTCCCCTTTTCTTCCCTTTAATACCAATAGTCAAGTACTTGGTTAAAGTTACTAGGGCAGTATGGAATAACTACCCACCAGCACTGCCTGACGAGCCATACGTAACGCTGGAAAAGGGCTGACTGACTCCGACAGGAACCCCCCAAACAAACCAGCACGCATGCAGCTCTGCTAAAAATACTGGCTGCATTTTAATAAAGAGCAAGAAAACCCGATTACCTTGAGTAGCCATTGGAGAAAGCAGGTCTGCCAGAAAGGTTGAGCGTTCCCAGCGGAGCCAACGTCTCATCCCCTGATCCCTGGCACCTATTCCAATTTTCTGACCCGGCAGGAAGAGACGGAATGATATTAAAAATTGGTTTCTGATCCTGCTGCTGCGAGAGCGGCGTAGTATTCAGATCATACTGATACATCTGTCCCCCAGAGGTGCTGACACCGTGGATGGATATGGCAGAGACTTTCGTACCCAGCAGATTAGACCCAGAGAAGCTTGCCTGACAATAGATTGGGCCCATGTTTTCCTGCTTTATGCCAGGAGTACAGAGTTCAATGAAGTCTTCCTTTTCTGTTTTCACTTGAGGGATTGGCATTTTGGAACTGGGCAAAAGGTCACCACAGTCACTCATTTTAGGTTTAGTGTCAGAGAGAACAGGAGGCTTGCAGTCTTCACTGAGGCTTCCTTCCAGGAGAAACGCATCATCCGCAGATATCGGGGAGAGCAAGCCACCCTCATCTAGCAAGGGGTCCAGCCTCCACGGGCTCCCGTTGGGCTCTTTACCCGGCGATACCGGCGGCAGCTCTAAATCCTGGAGGATATCCAGGGTGCTTTGGTCTTCAGAGAATAATTTCAAGTTGCCACCGTTGGAGCCAACCTGGCTTTGGACTGCAGTTCCTGACTCTAAGGGGACGCTGCGGCCAGCCATGCCTGGGAAATCCGGCTCCAGGGACACCTCCGAAGGTACCGCTCCCTTCGTGTCCTCAGCCAGGCTCGAGGACTTGTTCAAGCTCGCGATGCTTTCCTCCAGGAGCCTGAAGTCTGTTTCTCCCGAAGAGATGCCGATTTGGCCCTGCTGCGAAAATCCAAGGTCGTTTCCCATCACTTTTGTGTCTGTTTCGCCCATGTACAGTCCCATCGAGAGCGACACTGCCTTGGAGAGGTCTGGCTGAGGCACATTGTTTACTAATCCTTTTGAAAAGTCAGCCAAAGCAGCTTGCTGATTGGAATCCGACTGGGAAGGCGCAGGGAGAGGAGGTGTAGAGACGGGGGCTTGGACAGTAGCTCCACCCCTGAAGGGTGGATGAAAGTCCATCACAATCCCTCCTTTGGTACCGAGGAGCGCATTTTTCCTGGTGTCGTCTCGATCCGACGAGTTAAGCAATTCTTTGGAATCCATTACTTTAACATTAGCTATAAAAAGACCAGAAGCAAAGTTAGCACAGCAAGGGTATTTTAATAACAGCTTAAAAAAACCCTGTCTAAAGCATGAGCCTGGCGAACCCAGTTCAGCTGCTCCGAGAAGGAAAGCACAGCGAAGCAAACTACAAACTGACACGTGCCACTTCTGCCTCACACCCACTGCGTTTGTTTTGGGGCTTTTGTTTGGTTTTGGTTGTTTTGGTCTTTTTTTTTTTTTCCTGACAAGTGTGTTTTGCAAAGCTTTGCTAAACCTGGATGCAGGGGTGAACCTGCCTGCATGCAACACGGCATCACTCCGGCACACGACATCTTCCCGAACACGCTCCCGAGCTCTGTTGCCCACCCTGGCATGTAAGGAAGCGCAGGAATTGGTAAAGTACCCCATTTTGGAAGGTGACTCTCCCTGGTATTTAATCACACCTTGAGCAGGGCAGGGGAGAAGGACAGTTATCACCTTTCCCGAGTCAGCTCCCTCTCTCCCTGCAGACTCAGGTGCATCGCCCACTGCCACTGCCTGCCGAGCCGCTCCGCCACGCCGTGCCACCCCCGGCCACATCCACGGGGTCTGCCACCGGCCACCCTCGCCACCACCAAACACAAAGCTGGCTATCTCTGCATAGGTCCACCTTAAAATACAGCTCGTGAATCCCGAAATAAACTCAATTCTTTAAATAAATCACAAACTTATAAATACAAGCTGCCTAAAAATAAAGCAGAATTTTCATTAGCTTCCAGCACTTTGCAGCTCTCCTCCAAACACATCTAACACCGAAAACAAATCTCCTGCGTTTCATCTGTTTGTATTTACTACATTTATTTTCAGCGCAGAGCGTAAATATTTGGAGGAAAACTGTAAACACCTCGGCAAACTTTCTGCAGTGTTTCCCAAGGCCGAAGAGTGTGAGTGGAGGGAGGAGGGCCCTGACCCACCCGCACTGTCCAGCCCGGAGAGGGGCAATGTCCCCCCAGAGCCCGGCCACCCAATTCACCACGGAGTCACCCCAGACCCCCACGAGTTCACCGACCTCGGAATCACGAACCCGCCGCCCATCGCCAGACCGCCGCGCAACGCCGCCGCTCTCCCTGTGCCAAGTTACGACTGCGATCAACAGAAAGTCCCCACGTGTGAAAAATTTTAAGGAGGTCCCAAGGCACTCCGGGCTGGGTGAGAGTGTCCGGGGGGGAACCTCAATGGGAAAACCCTCCTCGGTCCTCGGGCACCACGCACAGGGTCCCTTACTGGTGCTGGGGGTCACACCTGGGGGGGGTCTCACCTCGGGTGGGGTGTGTGTCACACCTACAGGGGGTGTCACACCTGGGGGGGGTGTGTCACACCTGCCAGCCGCGGCCACGGCACATGGCCGGGTGGGGACGGGGCAGCCCCCCTGATCTCACGGGCGGCGACCAGCACGGGGACACTGCTGGGCTGCTTAAGGTGGACACCGCGACAGCGACCGGGAGAAAATTATATCCACTGATCGACCGCCGGTTTGGGCTTTTTAAACTATTTCGGTTTTTTTTTTCACGCAGAGGAGGAAAAATGTAGTTATTCCATCCGAGGATTTCCCCCAGTCAAAAACCAGCAGCGACCCCCCCCCAGTGCGGGATGAGCCCGAACTCAGACGGAAGAGCCCGCCCCGAGCAGGAAAAAGCTGCGAGCACCTAAAACTGCCGAATTGCCACCAATTCCGCTCCGCAAAGCCGAGTTTCCCGAGCGCTGTGCCCAGACCTGTTGAGCTCCCGCACCCCCGCCGCTGCGGACCCCGGCCCCGGGCTGGGCCCCCCGGCCGGCGGACCCCGGCACCCCCTCCGGGCACCCCCTCCGGGCACCCCGCCCGCCCGGGGATCCTTCCGGGGGCGGCCCGGCCCGGCTCGCCCCCCGCCCCCGCCCGAGGCTCCCCTGCGGGACCGCCGTCCCCCGCCGCCGCCCCCCGGGAACTTCCCCGGGCGAACCGGGGCCCGCAGCGCGGCTCGGCCGCTGCTCCCCCCGGCCCGCCGGACCCCCGCCCGCCCTTACCTCGTCCAGGGGGGGGCGCTGGGGCTCCTTCAGCCGCCGACTGCCATGGCGCCCCGCGGCGGGGGGCGGCAGCCGGCTGGAGCGCGGGGGAGTCCACAGCCGCCCCTCCGGGGGCCGCGGCGACGGCTCCGCTCCGCTCCCCCCGCTGCTCTCCGCCCGCCGGCCCGAGACCCTGGCCGAGTCCCGCCCCGCCCCGCCTGTCGCCGCCGCGGCGCCCCCTCCGTTAATTAGCGCTAATTGCCTCGGCGGACTTCACCCCCTCCTGCCTGCCCCGCGCTCCCCGCCCCGTCCCCCCGCGGGCAGTGCCGAGCTCGGCGGTGCCTGCCCCCGCCACAAAATGGAGGACGGCGGCGGCGGCCTCCTCCCCCTGCCTCCGCCCGCCTCCCCGACGTGGAGAGGGAGTGGAGACAGCGGCACCGGCAGGAGAGGGGGCAGCGCCCGCCGCCGCGCCCCGCCGCACGGCTCGGCACGGCTCGGCTCGGCACAGCGCAGCCCGCCGGCACTGGCCGCCCCTCGCCCCGCACCGCAGGGCAGCGCCCGCGGCCCACGCGAGGGGGAACGGTGCGACCTGTTGGCTGCGGCGGGCAACTGCAGCCCGCGAGGGGCGCGGAGGGCGCCCGCCGCCTGCCCCGGCCCGCTCCCCGCCGCTGCCGGCCGTGCTGCGGGGGCCGGCGGGCCCGGCCCGGGGTGAGGGCGCTGAGGGAGCCGCGAGGCCGCCCCGCTGCCCTCCTTCCCCCTCCTCGCCTCCCCCGGCCCGCGGACGCTGCCGGGGCCCGGGCAGAGCGGGGTGTGGGGCGGGGGTAAAGCTGCCTGGAGGGTGTCCAGGGTGGGGGCAAATCCGCGAAAAGAGGCAAAACCACCTCAAAATAGCTGTGGGCACGAGAGGTGACACCGAGGGAGCGCGGAGGGAGACGTTTGTCCCCTGGCAGGCACTGGGGTGGAGATGTAGTCACTGGAAATAAGAACAAACTTCACAAATCCTGGTGGTGTTTCCATGAGAAGTTAACAGATTTTGGCATTTTTTTAATAAAAGAAACAAAGGGGCGGTGCGCTGGTCTGCAGCTGGGTTTGGACCACAGAGGCGTCCAAGGAAGGGCTGATGCTGGACACGTCCATCAGCTCCCTCCTGGGACAGCCCCGCTCCACCAGCAGACACGCTTTGGGCCAGAAAACCCCGAAATGGTCAGTACGGAAGCAGGGCAGGAGTTAAAAATATCAGTGAAGTGAAAGAGCAAAGTAGGAAATTCCACTGCTGGAGAAGGAGCGGAGGGGAAGAGGTTGCCCTCTCCGTGGAGGAGAACCCATCCCCCTGGGACTGGCTTTCCCTGGCACGACAGAAGTTGGGGTGATGGGAGAGATCGTTTGCGCAGAGATCCATCGTTCTGATCTGGGGCATTAAACCAGCTCGGATGGCACTGGGAGGGACTGTGCTGACGGGCAGCTCCCAGACAGAAATGGTTATTATGGCACCCAATGAAGTACTTTCCATAGCACAGGTTACGTCCTTGAAAGATGTTTTTGCCTTTCCAGCTGTCTAAATGCAGATTTTGGGGTTCTTCTACAAGGAAAGGGAAAGAAACCCCACCGAGTAAAAGCACACATTTTAAAGCACAATGAATCTGCTCTTACTATTTTTAAGTAGTAAGTTTTTTACATGCCACACTGACTTTTGGAAGACACTGATTTATGTTTAAAAATGCAAAACGCGTGCCACGTCCACTTAATATTCATTATGTTTCACAGATTACAAAGAATGGTTCTAAAAATTCTAGATGTGCCTCTGCAGCCTCCCTTAACCTCGTGGATTTTGAAAGACGTGTTTGAAAGAGCGCTCAGAACTGCCTTCTGGTGCGGAGTGGTGCAATGGGTTCACAGCTAAGGGGAAACACTTCTTCCCACGCAGGGGAAGCAGAATAGCAGAAGTTGGACATTCACAAATGCCACAAAATCTTTGTTACGAGGTGCAGGGATGTTGCAGAGGTCCTCGGCACTGAATAAAGGCAAGGATGGCCCTCAAAGCTTGGAATCCTAATGTGCTTCTAGGGCTGCACCTGGAAAATTTACTTCAATTTACTGCTCTGCTGTGAATATTCTGCCACAGAAACTGCACGGCCTTTGGGCACCCCTCGTACCGCTGAAATTCGGTTAAAAATACGGGGTGCATGTGGGGGAGCACGAGCCTGCAGAGGAGAGCGGTACCAGCACCGCGCGCTAGCGTCACTGAACCCGCTGTGCTTCGGGGGAACTCGTGTGACAAAGCTGTTTATTCCTGAGACATGCAGAGGAGAACATCTGTTTATAAACACACCCTCAGATGCTTAATTACAGCTATTTTTTGCAGGGTAATGGGTAGGACATTCCTTCTGTAATGAATAGTTCCGTATCTTGGTATCATCTTTTACCCAAAAGGAGCCGATTTTAGATCGCTGTGCAGAATTCCCTGCCAGCAGCAGGCAGGGACAGCGTGCAGCAGTGCTGAGCAGAGGACTCCTGCAGCTGCCCGTGCTGTGGTGCTGGGGCTGGCGAGATGTGCAGAGCGGGGTCTGGCCTGGGCAGAGCCACCCACGTGCTCACTCTCCTGAAGGATGCTTTTCACTTGTTGCTAAGCACAGCAGCAGCCACTGCACGGTGGTTACTGGTAAACACCAGCACAGGACCCGAGTGACACCAGCCATCTTCAAAGTTAGGTTTGTTCGTTGGCTTCGAGGTGCTGCAATACACGTGAATCCTCTTAGATTTGTTCCCTTTTCAGTGTTCTGTATTGGGTTGAGCAGATGAAAAACCTCCAGGAGGAGTAACTGCTGCGTGCTGCTCACCTGGCTCTGGACAAACCTTTCCAGCTGAACACACCATGTCCTCCCTCAGACAGGAGTGTTCCCTGGGGCACTCCTACACTGCAAAAATAACTGTAATGTAAAAACTGGGTAAGCTTGCCTGTTTTGGCTAACATTTTACAATCGTAACATGTACCCTGTATGTAACAACTTTGATGGTGGTCAGAGTTAAACAAAACCCATCTCTGCTATTTTATAAAAACGTATGAAATCAGCGAGGCTTTAAAGGACTTGTGATTTTTGTTCCTCTTCAACTAAATATTTAGAAGGTGGTGAAGTTGACTGGCTGAAAGTCTGTGGCTTGCAGTATGCTGCTGGTTATTTTCTTCCCTAAAAATCTACCAATTTCTTAAACAACTGGCATTACTTTGACAGCTGTTCTTGGAACATGATCAACCTTCAAAATATTTTAATTACCAAGTTTTCTATTTCTTGACTTCAGCCTGGTTCAATTCACATGTAAAATACTTAAATGCTTCCAGTCAGGTGGGAATGAAGGCATTGTTGGGGTTTAGGAGTGCTCTGTCGTGACAAGCAGTGTCATCAAAATCCTCTGTGAACCAATTTCCCAGCCCTGCTATCAAGACATCCTGACCCTGGTCAGAAGCAAACCTCATCCCTCCGAGAGCGCAGCCGGCAGCAGCACGACGGCGCTGGCTCTCACCACAGGAACCTCGCTACTCCCCGGAAGAAAAAAATTAAGAAAATTCTTACTGCAACCTCAGAATATGCGGTTCATCTTCTCCTCTGCCAGGCCAGCTCAGGATTTCTACATCCTGCTGAAAGTGTCAACATAGGTGAAAAGTTTTGTTTGGGGTAACAGTTTTTATGGCTTTGATACAAATCCCAAGAAGACCACGTCTTCCACAAAATGTCAGCACCGTTCTGTTATTTTCTACTAACCTGAGCAGAGTGGCAATTCGGTAACATTGCTATGTTTCTCTTAAAATTTAGAGGTGAAGGTTTGAGGGTTTTTTGTCAAAGTTCCACTGGTTCTCTTTCTCTAACTACACAAGTTATACACTATAGTGATCATCATAAAAATACTGTGGCTGTTTACAGATGAACAGTTAATTAACTAAAGACTTGAAATACAGGAGTTTTTTGTCCATCTCAAAATGCCTACAAATGGCATACGTATTGGTATTCCATGTAAAGAGTAAAATACATTTGGACAATAGAGGGAAGAGTTATTTTCACAAGCTAAGCACATTGAATTTGAGAAAGAACTAGTAAATATCCTGAAGAAACAGGATCAAGAGGAGGAGTGAAATGCAGTTACAGCCACCACATTGTATTGACAATGGAAATGCTGGCTGTAGCTCGGTGCCTAATTTTAGAAGAGAATTTCAGCAAGCCAGCCTGCAGGTCTGGCGAGCAGCTTCCCCAGCAGTTCTGTGCAGCCACGGGAGAGAAGAGTGGTTTGAATTGTCATACAATGGATTTAAAAAATATATAAATGACTGCACATTCCTGTGCCACAAGGTAATAATACTGCAGAGACAATGGCCCTCAACCTCAACAAACACTAAATACAGACATTAAAATATATATCTAAGTGGAGAACATGTTAAAATCATTAAAATATGACTCCCGTAGAGATCAGGCAATTCATGGAAACTGAGAACTGACTTCAGATTTGTGCACAGCATTTCAACCCAAATGTCAGAGTGAAACATGTGACGCAGCGAAGGGAGCTCTCGTGGCTGCCAGATGCAGGCGCACATCTGTCCTTCTGGGCGGGGGTCAGCATGGACAGCACAGCGGGCCCCAAGATAAGCAGATCCTGCCACATCTGACTCCGAAGTGAGCACGCATAATGTGACACACAGGAAGCATCTAGGTATAAAAAAGGCCTGGAGTCACCCAGGGGAAAGGAATTAACCCTCTCTAGACTCAAGGAAACAACTGTAAAGTGATCATACAAACACACATTTACAGTATGGGGAAATGTCTTTGGTTACAAACTGCTGACAGGCCCAGGAAGAACAGAGCTGACACGTGGGTCCCTGTTGGCAAATGTCTGCAGGCCACTGTGGATCTGTACTGAATCAGTGTCAGTGCTAGAAGCAGGCTAGAAAAAAATGATTGAAGTTTTTCCAGATGAAGTGATGCACTCATGAAAGAGACTTTCAACAACTTCCTCTGCAGTCTTCGAGAAATTAATGTCTGAAATGGTGCTAGCAGTTCCTGGAGACCAGGTTCAGTTGGTTGGGTCTACTTTACCCTGGCAGGACAGAGAAGTTTGCAAGCTAAGGGACTGGTTTATGAGTGTTTCACTCAAAGTACAGAAACAGATGCAAATGATGGTTTTGAGCTCTGGAGCAATTAATAAAGATAACTAAAGGAAAAAAAACAGATGCTGAAGAACAAGAAAGTTCTTTCTCCCAGAGTTTCCATTCTCCACGTAGCACGTAGAGAACAGAATATGTCCACTCTGAGTCCTTCTTCCTTCTCCCAGAGCTGGAGTCTGACATGTCCTTCCCCAGACCACAGCCATCTTCCACCTTCACTGCTTTCAGTGGAGATGTCATGGGGCACTGAGCTCTGCCAGTGTTAGTTTGCATGAGCTCTGGTTAGGTTGAGGCTAGCAAACATGTTAACCAGCTAATTAGGAAGAGTGAGCAGTCAAAGGCTGCATGAGCATTGCAATGGAGCATTATTAAGCACTCAATTCAGAGAAGTGGCCAACTGCAGCCAGGGCAGATGAAGCCTGTTGGTCCTTCTCAGGCTCATGCCTGAATAGAGCAAAATCTTAAAAGAAGGTGTCAGAAAGAGAAAAGGGTACAGAGTGAAACTGTGTGTGTAACAATACAGTGAAACAGAACTGCTGGGAAAAGCCTGAATACATCACACCTCCGAGTTTCCTCACAGACTGGAAAAAAACCTGAAGCCCACAGCCAACTGATAAAACCCCACATGGGGTTAAATCTCTTTCTGGCATGAGGTGATATCAACTCCTTCTAGCTCCATCAGCAGAGTTTGGCCCTCGGTGTTTATTGAAGCCATAAGAACAACTGTGAGCGCTGAATCCACCCGTCTCTGGGTCTGTATTGACAAAACATGGAGGGCTGCTTGCTTCTGTAGCTGTTTTGTGTAAAAAAAGAAATCACAACTGCAACTGGAAATTAATCTGAGGAGGTTACAGCCCTATTGAGCCTTTCTGAATGCTAGGACACAAATCTGTAACAAATGCTGACATTCTGAAATGCTGTGACAAACAGACAATGGAAATGCACTGTTCAGAACTGGGGAGAATTAATTGGGTTAATTGAGGAGGGGGAGGAGCACTCTGAGACAGGCGTTGGGGTGAAGTCATATGTAAGTACACACAAACAACGCTGTTGTTTTTAAGTTTTGCAGAAACATCTGGCAACAACATGGAAGGAAGAGGAAACTTTTGTTTTATGCATCAAGACCTCTCTATGAAGCAAAGAAAACCAGCTAATTACAGGATGCCTGCAAGAAAAGAACCACCTTTGATTTCACCAGTATTTTTTCCTGCCACACAATGCCTAATAAAAATCAGTAGCCAGTGACACCCAGATTCTGCTGCAGCCTGGGGTGCGTGGCATTACCAGTGCATCTCCTCTCCCAGGTGGGAAGGCTGTCCAGGCTCCTTGGGTGATAGAAGCCCACTGCTGCTCCGTGCAGCTGGGAGCAGGGTCTGTGCACAGAGGTTTGCACCCACTGTGTGCCCACTGTCCCACACGACAAACCTGCTGTCCCTGGGATGGCAGGGTCAGGAGTGCTGCTGGAGGCATGGGGCACTCAGTGCTCTGCTGCTGTGCAGCGCTGGCGTGTGTGTAGTACCTGTGAGTGGCAAAGAAACCAGTGTGGGAACCCCTTGTGCTGCTGCAGAGCCTCCTTGGCTGAGCCATGCTTGCCCATGGGTGGAAATTACCCAGAGGGGCAAATCTCACCGTGGGGCGAAGGCCTGACCTTGCTCACCAGCCTGTGTGGGAGCTCCGTGCATTGCCGTGCACGAAGAGCCAGTCAAGTGGACGTGATGAAAACCAGGATCTGATGTTCCTTTGCTCTGGAATGCCTTGGTGGCAATGAGGCTGTAAAGGGGCAAATGAACACCCTCTTCCAAGGCAGCCCCAGTAGCCCTGTGCTGGGAACCCGAGTGGATGGTTGTGTGTATTCCTGGGTAATTCTGACATGCCAGATACATATCAGGAGTACAGAACACAGCAGGCTTATTCTTATTTTGTTTTAAAGCGAGTCATACCTTCCCATGTTAGTGATTTCAAATCACGTTCTATAAATTTAGGGCTTGTCAGCCATAAAACAGAATTATATGCAACTGGGTTCACTAATGAAAAGGAATTCAGGATGTGACACTGTGCAAGTTCGAAGCTCAGACTCATGAGTAAAATATATAAGGAAAGGTATAAGCAGAAGAGAAATGTTACCACTAAAAATGTGTTTTATGAAATGTCATATACCTTTTAAAACATCTGTCTTTACTGCAAGAGATGTGACACCTCCTTAAATTGAAAACATCACTCCAGACTCTGCCCCATTTCTTAGCACAGGCAGGGCTGCAGTGGCTGCCTGCAGACAGCGTCACGGCCTTGGGAGCGGGGGCAGTCATCACCGGTGGATTTTTCTTTCTTGAATTTCTCTTTCTAATTTTTTTTCTATTTTGATATCTACGACAGTAGTATCTTGCAGCAGTAAGTTCCACAGTTTAATTACACACTGGGTGAAAAAAAAAAAAGCAAGCTTCCCTTTGTTTGCTTTAAGCTGCAGGTGATAATGTGATGCTGTGAACCCTGGCTTAGAAGGAGCAGATAATTGCTCCCTGTCCTCTGATAGATCTGTCTCAGAGGGCTCTGATCTTACAGCCCTCCCTCTGTCCCCCTTTTCTCCTGTGGCTGGGGCTTCCCTTCTTTTCAGACTCTCAAAAGCTGTTCCTTCGCTTTAGTTACAGCTCTTGACCGTTCCTACACCTTCTGCAGTTGTAGCACACGCTTGCTGAGACGGGCGACCAGAAGTCCACACAGTACACAAAACATGGTACCACAACAGTGTTCTCTGTTTTGTTCTCTCTTCCCTTGTAATTCCTAACATTCCAGTTGATTTTTCTGACAGCCAGCAGCAAGTTTGTGTTTCCACAGAGCTGTGTATCTCCAGTAATTCTTTTTTCCTTGGTGGTAATATGTAATATACAGCTTGTCATTGTGCACATTCATATACTTCCATTGCATTTTGCTTTCCCTTCTGTGCATTATAATTCACTGGCACTAAATTCAGCCTGGCAGTCTATCATCTGGTCACTCAGCATGGTGAGAGACTTCTGCAACTCTTTACACTTAGATTTTGGGTTTATTACTTTGAATAATTTATTTTCAGCAGCCAACTTGGTCACCTCCTGCCACCTCCTCTTTTTCCAAGTCATTTATGAATATTTGGGGTGACACAGTTCCTGTGAGACTCCACTAATAAGCTCCTTTTGTTGTGAAATGATCTATTTCTTCCTACCTTTTGCTTCCATATTTTAACCACCTTTTGACCCTTTAAAGCATCTTCTCACTTTCCCTGGGTAGCTCAGTTCCTCTTAAATGAACACTGCACTAAAGTAGCAAGAAACAGAAAGCAGAGGAATGAATCTGACCTTTTACTAAAAAACCAGTGGAGGCAGAGGATAGGCCCAGTTCTGCTGTATGGAGCATCAGTGGGAAGCTGGAGTAATGTCGAGGAAATAAAGTTCATGCCAAGATGAACAAGAGCCTGACTTACCTCTGCAGACAAGTGACAGCAATTCTCAGCTCCGGGCTAATTAGGACAGGTTGGATGTTTTGCCCAAGCACAGACTCACTTGCAGGATTTAAACTCCTGAATTTGCAAACTTCTACGCAAGAGTCCATCAGTGAGGCTGGTTGGGTTGGAAATGCTAACGGAGCTGTAGGCTTCAACTCTCCTGGATCAATGCAAACTTTTCTAAGAAAAAATGTTTCTCCTAAGAAAAAGGTTTTCTCTGTTTTTTCAGTGCGAAACTACTTGTTAATTTGCAGGTGGCAGCCAGACATACCAGTGCTGCCACACCAGAAGAGGTGACGTGGTGGCAGAAGTCCTGTGAGTGTGACGAGGTATGGGGCTAACCACAGACAAAGAGAAGTCGAGGCTCGTTACTCGCTACGGGTGATTACAAACATTTCTCGTGGGGTTGCTGCGGGTGCAGATGTCCCCATGCAGCGTGCACAGCTCCCAGCCAGCAGCACACAGCACCCAGCCAGCAGCACACAGCGGGGCCCAGCACCTCCAGCTCCCACCTCCTTTACTCCAGAAAGCTGCTGTGTCTCTGAGGAGCTGAAGCCCACTAGGTGCTTAGAATGGTCAGACATTAAACCTCGCTACATCGTTTGTCTGAGAGATGCTCTGATGCCAACCAAACGCTGACATCGCTTGGGTTTTGCAGTGTGGTGTGTCAGCAGCTGCACAGCATCACCTGCATCCATGGGCACGGGCTCTTCAGCGCCTGCAGAGTGCTCTCAGTGCACGCTGGGCTCGCCTGGGAAAGCCAAGGGCAATGTGAACTGCCGTATGGTTCTGATCAAGGCCACTTGGGATGTAACCAACTCCTGGAGTGCAAAGTAAAACAAACCAGAGAGCAAGAACAACAGGGAATAGAAACAAACCCCCAGAAAACCAAAATGGATGGAATTGACCATGCTTCCAACTGCTGCAAAGGGGGTACCACTGCCCAGGAACCCGGGGGTCACCCCAGAGGTGTCGGTGGGGTCACCCACAGAGTACATCTGCCTTGGTAGAAACATGTATGAACAACTAGCACACTCCAGGAGAGGACACAGTGAGAAATTTACCCCCTATCTTCTCACTTCAGATCTACAACTTGGGAGCTGCTGTGTTGGGCACATCTCTGTTACAGGATACAAAAATGGGAGGAAGACATTGAATGATGGAGGCTGAAGGCAGAGAGGTGTGATGCCTCAGCTCTCCCGTCTATAAAATTGCATTGCTTCACAAGACTAATAGATGATTTGTAATAGTTTATAATTGTGAAGCTCTTTGTGATCCGCAGAAGATAGAGACTAGAGAAAAATTTCTTAATAAAACAATAAATACTGATTTTAGAATGAGTTTCAGTCACCCCGAAAGAGGAAGGAAAGAGTGGATTATGAACTGTAACTTATATACAGACCACTGCAGAAGCTACAGGAATCACCAGAGGTTAATGATTGCCCCAAAAGGCTCTTTTGTGCTTACACCAAAGGTCAGTGTTTGACTTCTTCCTTTATGGCATAACAAGGCACAAGACTTGAAACCATTGCAGAAGGAAAGGAAAAAAGGCATTGCAGTGCAGTCTCCTTGCCCAAACGCTGTCACGCCTCAGCCCTCAAAGAGCTGAGATAAAGAGTTAAGAAAATTAGAGGCCAGATGACAGCACATGGCATCACTGCTCTGATCAGCCTGACTCAGCTGGCTCGGGGCTGAGGGGGTTCTGTCACCCAGCCACCCTCCCTCGGGCGCTACGACAGCTGGCACAGGAGTGTGCCACAGCTTTGTTAAGGTGTTCCTACCAAGCAACACTGCACCTGAGAGCATCTGTCCCTCTGTCACCCCAGCTGAAAGTGACACTCGTTATTTCTGTCCCCTCTCCAAACCCGGCGGCCGGACCAGCCACCCGCTGTGCCCCCGCACGGGGACACCACAGCCCTGCGTGGGCACAGGGAGCTGCTGTTGGCAGCGGGATGCTGGGCTGCAGAAGGCATCTCCCGGAGGGACCAGTGACTATTTTTGTTGAGAGACCTTTCTAAATAACTGACAAAGCAAACAGGAAACCACAGGGCTGTGGAGCGGAGCCCGGTGCGTTCCATGGCTCTGCTCTCTCTGGACTGCCCTGGTGACCCCGAGGCACTGCAGACCAGTGTGGATGCTCACAAGAAGTGATGTAAATGTATTAAATTGCCTTCTCTTTTCACCTGCACTGCCACTGGCCAAGTGGGACGTTCCCTCCAAACGCATGACACCCGTACAGGCCAGTCCTCACCAGTTAACATCTCAGGTAACTGTCCATAAAGAACTGGCCTCATCCGAGCTGGAGTGTGCACCCAGCAGACTGCCCGGGCGAGGGACAGACGCTGGGCTGTGTCACCCGGGACAGCAGCCTGCCGCCAGCGTCTGCACAGTGCAGCGCAAACCCGTGGCATCTCCTTACAGCTAAGAACAACTGGTCAGGAGAACAGTAACACGAATCAATGTACAAATTCAATTAGGAAGAGAAAATAAAAATGTTATGTGAATTACTAAGCTAACCTGATACAGCCTTGAGTTCAGAATTTGTTTGGTTTAGATGAGAAGTTCTAATCAGATTTAAAGGAGGCTTCAAAAATTAATACCAGATGTGAATGAAAGAGATAATGATTTTCGTTCCTGATTATGTGACCAAGGTTACAGATGGGGGTGGGAGTTCAGTGACAATAATTCGGCTAGCATGCTTAGAGCTTTTCTGATAAAGATTAACTCTTTACAGCTTTCTCTTATTTAGCAAGGTGAAGAGTGCTCAATCCCCAATTGATCTCAACGCAGATATAAAAATCAACAGCCTGAATTTCCTACTGCTTTCCTCAAAATTCAGTCAGTATCCGAATGATGTGATTTCATTCTGCTGAAGGACAAGATACCTTCTCTGGAGGGAAGCAATATCACAGCTATGCTTCAATGTGAGAGGATGCTGCATTGTCAAACCAGTACACGAAGACCTGCATGTTACTTAGATGGCCAGAGAGGCAACTCACTGCCATGGAAAAGGTGGATGAAAGGGAGAAATATGGGCCAGATCCTTACATAGGGTTAACAGCATTTTCCTGGATCTGGGAACTCTCACTTCAAAACAGAGGCCCAGAGATAACTGAATTTCTGAAACCATTTCATTCTGTGTGTGGAATAGGAGAATTTGTGGATTGTTGGTAAAACAATTGTAAAACAATTGTTGGTAAAACTGAGCACAGCTCACAGAGAGAGCAGTTGGGCTCAGAGGTGAGACACCATTGCATATTTCCTGGTAAAAAATCTTTGTCAGCCCATGAAATGGCTGAGGAGCCATGGTGAGGGAGATTGGTGAAATGCAGAGAACAATGGCATTGTTTCTGGACATCTATGGAGTCCTCAGTGAGCATCATCAGATTATGGGGTTAAATAATTAACTTGGAACAGGACTGCCTCTTCTTATCCCCATGGAGCCCCCCATGGCTCTGGTGACTTCATGTCAAGAAACAGAGCCTTGCACGTGAGAGAACACCACTGGCCCCTCTGTTCTCAGGCTGCTTCCTGCTATTTTACCAGCTGCTTTTTTCTGATGTTCTATGGTTTTTTAATGCTCCAGACTACAAGAGAAATTTTGGTAAATAATTCAGATCATCTCTATAGAACACACCCAAGCTAGCAGACTGAGGGGGAAGTGATTTTAACCTCTTCCCCTACCGTGTCACATTTCCTTAGCTGTGTTTAGGATCTTTAGGCATCGGAGTGAAGAGAGAACAGAGAGAGAAATATGTTGTTTGTTTTCCCAGTGCCAGATGGATGGATTCAATTTTCAGATTCCTTAAACTGCCAACGCTGAAAAGTTGTAAAAGGAAAAAAAAACAGCACTTGTTTTAAAGATCTGTCATGGTTTCTGTAAACTGCATAGGAATTTTTTGGCATTTCTAACAAAATTGATGTCACGTGTACATTCTGTCACTTGCCTCTGATGATGTTATGTTAGTGAGAAGTTTAAGTCAGGTGAAAAATAAGTGAATGTAGTGCTTTTTTAATTTCATATCCCAACTCTACCCAGGACCTTTACACCTTCTCTGACTGTTTGATGGTTAAGCCACCTGTCTGCCTTGTACCTGGTTAATTCCATGTCCTAACAAATAGCAACAAACCAGCAAACTTTTATTAGCAGTTCCTGCCCCTGTTCTACACACGTGCTGCTGTTCTGGGCACTAATGTCTTGTTAAAGTAGCAAGTGAGAGCTGAGGGACTCCAGCTAATACATTTTGCAAGGATTCCACATTAGGGTATAACAAAGTGTAGGTCACAAATGCTTTCCAGGCCTTCCAGAGCAGGAGCAGATTTAATGCATCAACCACCACTTTAAATGCATCAGACTTAGTCCAGAACTCTCACTGTTCATTCCAAGTGGTCAGATCCACATTATTCACAGGGAAACGTGTAGCCCTGGGAATGGTACATGGATTTACCATCAGGTTATTGAATAGATGGCCATCTGTCTCAAAACAAAGTGCAATGAGACCCAATGCCTAGAAGTGAGGGTTAGACCAATTCTGAGAGAGACACTGCTCTCATTGTCTTTCTGTCCAAATTACACAAATCACAAGTGTTTATGAATAATGTCCAGGGGTTTGGGGCTTTTTTTTTTAAGAAGGATCTTGCAGTGCAGAGCAGTAGGTAAGACACTTCCCACCCTGCCTTGGGTGACTGTGGTGTACCTGGGATGTCCCCACACCAGCTCCCAGGGGCTCAGTGCTGTGCTCCCTGGGGTGCCCTGTGCCCCCTCCGTGTGCCCATGGCCGAGCAGTGCCCACTGCCCACCACCCCGGTGCCCGGCCTCTGTTCAGCTGCTGAAAGTCTCCAGGGAGCAGAAAAAACTGTGGGGAAGACTTATTTCAAAATGTGAATGCCTTATTCACAAACGTGCTTTGTAACCCGTAGTGCACTGAAAGAGAAGTTCTCACTAACAGTCTACTGAAGTCTTGTGTGAATCACCAAACTATCACAACAATCTGGAATAACTGGCAGTTTTCCACTCGAAAAACCTATTTTACTTCGCTTGTGTCTGCCGGGTCTGAAAAGAGCTGTTTTTGTACAACATCCAGAATTCCAGGAAAACCTGCAGTTCCCATTACACAGCCATTGCTCCGTTTCCAGAAACAATCTGCCACTAACACGATAAGAGCCTTTTTAATAACTCTGCTGGGTTTTTGCATTTGCCTTCTAACCGGTAATGTTTGTAACGGTGGAGACATGCACCCTTCCCTTTACAGTGAAGCTACTTGTGGAGGTTAAACACCTCCTTTTAACCTCGCAGACGTCAGCCAGGCCCCTCCAAACCACTCCTCCGGGTGGGAGCATCCCTCTGCGCTTCCAAGCAGTGCAGGGGTCAAGCTGCCAGCCTGGCCACAGCGCCAGGGGGGTTCCATGCCTGATTCCACTGGGACACTGTCCCTGATGGCAGATATCTGCTCGAGCCCTGTCCTCACACCAGGGAAGCATCCTTGGCAAAACTCATGGCATTGCTCAGAAAAGGTAAAAAAAGGCTTAAAAAGATCATCTTCAGTTTTGAAGTGTTTGCCTCTCAGGACAGGGCAAAGGAACCACCTCCATCTATGAAGACACCATAAACCATGTGGCTCATTGTATAGGGATGAATAATCTTAACTGGCATGGTTTGAAACTGCACAGGGTTTGGAAGGACTGGGCAGCTGGGCTCAGCTTCCCCCTCCCACTGCCAAGGGCAGAGCTGGCAGCTCCTGTCTGTCCTCCCCATCTCCATCCTCTGCTGGTGCCAGGCTCTGCCGCCCCACTGCCCTTCCCTCCCACCCCAGCACCCACAGCACCCATCTCTGCGCTCCCAGCGGCTCCTGCCAAGCATGGAAACATGTCTCCCCGTGGCACACTGCAGATGTTTGTGAACCAGCCTGGCCTTGTAAACACAAACGCTGTTGAACGTGTACATACGGGGTTTGTTACTGTTTTCTCGGGGCAGAGGGTTTTGTAAACAGTTCTCTCTGCCCCAACAAGCGGTTCCTCACCTCCGGCCCAGTTTGGTCCATGTGAAGTACATCATAGCAAGTACATTTCCACCACCAGGATAAATTACTGCCCTGTGGAAGTCAATAGGAGCTTTAGCACATGATATTTTCAAAGCAAGCTTATATATTATTTGAAAACATGCCAAATACAGTGCTAAATTCTTCATTAAGTGGGATCGTTGGGATCTTTTCTAGATGAAGACTCCTGCTTTAAAAAAAGATAAGTATTTTACCTCCTCTTATCTTCCTTTCTCCTTGTGCTGTTTAACCCACTTCGTACCAGACAGAACATCATTCCTTGAGATGAAGCCGAGGTGCAGTCAGCCGTGGGCCTGACAAGGGCTGGACCGATTGCACCGCTGCACCCGACGGTGCACACCTCGGCACCCAGAGCGCTCCCCTGGGGCGGGAAGGGTTAACGACGGGAACGTACCCGCAGGTCACAGGCAAGGAACAGCTGGACTCCAGTCATTTCGGTTCTGGGAGTTTCCATAGCTGCTGAGTGACACTGTGGACTGGTAATTGCCGAAGTGACCTTTTGGAAAATGTGTAACGACTCGGCTGGGAGGGCCTGGAAGAGCCGGCGAAGCAGCACACATCTGTATGTCCATACCCACCCCTCTTCGGGCATTTCTTATCCCCCCCAGCCTGGACAATAACATCCCCTGCAAGCCCTCTGCCAGGAGGAACAGTCTCTCCCCATGAACCAGGTTGGTGGCTTGAAAAAGTTCATAATTCCCACCAAAAATGTATTTTCTTGTCCTGTTTTATTTATCAAAACTTTCTTCACTTTACCAATTACAGATTGAAAATCTACCAGTTTAAAGCCAGATCATGTTATTCCCAGTGGAGGCGGTCTCAGACTGCTCTGCCACTAAGATAAGGCCTCACTCACTTGACTTCCACTAATGGCTGAGCAGTTCTGCTGCAGGACCTCATTAACCAAGGGCTGCGCATCAGCAAACTTAAAGGGAAGCAATGAAAAAGGGAAGCAGGGTGACAGAATCAGAAATTAGGTGTCATTTAGAGCTTGCACTAGAAATGTCACGTTTTCTATGACTGGGCCATTTAGAATGAAATAAAAGGTTGCAGTTTTAGGTTAAAAAAAGAGGATGCTTTCAGCTGGATGCAGCCGAGTTCAAAGAGTTAAGTCTGTTTTTGAAGTAGGTCTGCAGGGGCTCAGCCAGGAGAGTGCAACTAGCTGGCAAAACAATTCACTGCTGTTCAAGTGGAATTATATAAGCAGATTTGTGTGTATATAATCAGATAACAGTGCCAAACGTAAGGTGCTCTCGGGCTGTTGGTATACACAACGGGATTTTCTTTTCCCCTGTGAGGAGCAGAGCAGTGTAACAGACCTGCTGGTGCTCATGCCTGCACACATGCTGTGGAGCTGCAGCGAAGCTTTGTGGGGCTGCTTGTTTTGTACAGCGATCGAACATTCTGAAACCTTCAAGGGAAAGGAACGAAACAGGATTCAAGTGCCCTTATTTAAATCCAACAGTCTAATATATCTGTTTTTTTTAAACCAAAACCAGCTCTGACCATGTGTTGGTAGAGAGGGGCTACTACTGGCTCGAGCAGCAGTAATTTCTGAATCAGACTTACATGGTTTATTCACTTATTTTCTCCAATTACCTAAAAAAAATGTATTTGCCATGGCAACCTCTTCATTACATGTCAGGACACCAATTCAAATATAAAGGGCTTCTTTCCAAAGACCCTCTAAGGTCACAGCTGCATTAAAATCTTCCAGGGACAGAATGTACACAATTCACCGAGAGGGAATTTTTGATGTATTTTAAAAGCAATATGGACTCTTGCTGCAGAAGTAATATAATAAAAGTCTTCCTTCGGTAGATTTCTTTTTTCCCCCCAAACACAGTAGGAGAATATTTGTAAAGGCTCTTGCCTGGCTAAAATATAGATGAAATGGTATGTATTTCAAGGGCTTGGAGAGATTAATAACAAGTCATTTAAATCAGTACCTTAACGACCTTAGCTTATGATGGGAATATTTAGTAGAATCTAGATATTTGATTGAGGCACCAGATTTGTTTTTTCTTTCAGGAGCTACAATAATTGCAATTTGGATTTGCCAAATCAGGCTGCTGTCAGCGAATCATCCCCCACTGGGGAGCCTGAGCCTGCCTGGGTGCACAGCTCCTCCTTCGGCAAAGATCTCTTCCAAGAAATGAAGTTATGATGAATCACGGTAATAGTCTGCGATGGGAAATAGCCCAGCACAACAAGCGGGAGGAGGCTGAGCTCTGCAAGTGAAGTAGCTCTTCTGCAGGGTGTATTTAATTGCTGCACCATTAGATAGTTCTAGAGTACAGACAGCCAGAGGGACAGCAACAACAACACCGTGTATCTTCACCTAACCTGCAGCCGTGGGGCTCACTGAGCCAGGCTGCTGGAGTGGCCGTGCACAAGTCAGCTCAGGGAACAGTTTGGTCCCCGTGCCGCAGCCCAGCGGGCAGAGCTGTGGATGATGCTGTGGCCCAGCCACGTGTCCTGCAGTGAAATTGCCTCTCCCCTGGGAATTCACTCCGGTTTGCCTCTGGCGAGGCAGCGTGCGGCGCTGGGCTGGTTCCTTGCTGCTGCCTCCCCTTCCTCGGCGCAGGCTTACACAGCAAGAGCATCTGTCACTTTGTTCCTCAGGAGGTCTGGCCACCAGAAGAGGATGTGTTAAGTCCACATACACTAGAATGCAGCATCCATTGGGTTGTTAAATATTTTAAACAGAGGGACAGAGGAACACCGAAATGGCACACGTTGGTGACACGACTTTGCCGCGCAGTGTTACTGGGTGCCTTGGTGGCCACGCTGTGTTTATCCACTCAGGAAGACAACATCTCCCAAAGGAGCAGCGTGAGCTGGTTCCTGTAGCTTGCCACTATGCTGTCAGTCCCTATGTGCCCTTCTCATGGGCCAGTGCCTGGGCACAGCAGCTGGGCAGCTGCACACCCCCTCTGGGGCTTCCTCGTGTGCCCGCTCTGGTCTGACAGTCTGTTTTCCTTGGGTGAAAACCAGCTCACACCCGAGGCCAGACAGCACCTCAGCAAGTCACAGCGATGTCCCAGCCACTGCAGAGCACACAGTGAGAGCAAAGGGCAACCCCTGGCTGTGCCCAGCTCTACCCAGGACACACAGTGCCCACACAACCCTGCCTTGTGGGAGCAGGGACACGCAACCTGCAGTGGCCAACTCCTGCACGTTTTCCGACTGCCGGTAATGTCATGAATGAGTGAGCTAATTACATGCCTGCGTGACTGTAAGAGTGATCCTGACAGCTTGGCATCCCGAATTTTTGAGGCCCCAGATTTTACAGTTTACAATAAAACACAGGCTGGAAACCAGCTCCAGCCTCCTCGCTGCCCGGTGCCAAGCACAGGAGTTTCCCAGCCCTCACCCTGCTTCTCAGTTACCGCCGTGGCTCATTTGGTACGAGAAGGAAACACAACAAAGTCTGAGGCCACAAGTGCCTGAAGAGCAAGCCTGGCTTTGTGTCATTTGCTTTGTTTTTGCAAGAAATCGCTTTCTAACTTCCCCAAGCCAAAAACCAAGAGAAGACAACCTACGACACTCACAACATTTTGCCAAAGTTAAAACACTTTGTAGATCAAGCGTGAACAAACGTGCCACGAAAGGCTAAACAAGCTAAAAGAAGGATGGTTTGCTCAACAAGCTGATACATTTCATAACAAACTTCTAAAGAAGCTGCTCGTTTCATCTCCAGAAGCACAGAGCCGTGTGTCAGTGCCATCAGGCTGTGCTGTCGAGGCAGCAGACAGCTCTGCACGGAGCGGGGCGCGCGGCGCCTGCAGGAGCCCTCGCAGGAGGGGTGAGCCCGCGGCAGGGTGCTGCACACCTGACAGCACTTACAGGGTGGTGTGAGGAGTAAGCATAACCAGGAGGGGTTTCAGTGCTGAAGAGGAGGTTACAGGGATGGAAGTGACGAGACCCGAGAGCATCGTGACAGCGGTATTTTTGCTGCGAGCTGTTCCCAGACCGAACTCCTGTCCCACAAACTTCAGCGAGAACCTTCCCAGGACGCTCAGCTGGGATGGTGAGTCTGTATTGGGGGTTTCAGATGGCATGTGACTCAAAACAGGAAAATTGCCTCCTTGCGCATGCACAGATCAATCAACAGGGGTAATTTGCTGTCGGAAGAGGGAGTGGGGAAGAGTTTCTCACAGTCTCTTAGAGACCTTGGTCTGGTTTTTAATATTTAAAGCGTCGCATGTTTCCCCTCATCCCCCGGTCTCCTTCAGCTGTTAAAGCTGAATCTATTTTGTACTTCTGTTTCTTTTGCACTTACAGATTAGCTTGTAATTATGGAATTGCACTTATGGGAACTAGGAAATTGGCCCAGAACACATCTTCAGTGCTTTTTTACAGGAACCCTGGGATAAAGCATCTTTTAAATCTACACTATCTACAATTTGGTCTTCAGAAAACAAACCCAAGTGTTTTTAAGTAACATCTGTCACTGGCCTTATGCTAACATTAATTCTAGTATATTTTAAAAAAATATTTTGAAGTGAAACCTGACTCCGTGTTGCAAACTTACTCCTCTGTTCACAGCCACTTTGATGAGGTTTTTTTTTTAAAAAAAAAAAATCATTGATAGAGCACACTCATTGATCCCAACTTTGCTCCCTGAGCCCACACAACTATGAAGTTTCATTTTCCCTTTTCCAGTCCTACTTTAAAATAAACAGAGCAGGCAGGGCCATAACAGAACCCCAAGGGCTGGGACTGCTGTCGCTGCAAGGGACCGAGCTCCTGCAGCTCACTGCAAAGGCTGCACCACAAGAGCGATGCTTGTGGCATTCACTGGTGACTCTCGGACATGCAGTGGTCAGAGAAATGCCTCCCCTCCCCACCACTTGGGGTGGAAATAACTGAGAACATTCTGTGCATCAGCCCCAGAACAGACAAACACAAACTGCACAGGTTTGATCTTTTGCTTCTCTCTGGAGCTGCTGAGAATAGAGGCAATTCACTGCAAAGAGGCTGGTTTGTTCCTGTACAGCTCCTTCTAACACATCACGTCCACTCTGGACAGATGAGCAACCAGAGGTGACAGTGCCACCCCTGCCAAGACATCAGTGTGTGGCCGCTGCTGCGTTCAGGACAGGGACATCCGCGCACGGCCCAGGCTGCAGGTACCGTGTGTCCCGTTCAGAGCCCAGCACCTGGGATGTGCAGACACGGGGGGGGGGACTCTGTTCTCCTGCAGGGAGATGCGAAATGGCAGAATTCCCCAGGGATGGGCTCCGGGTGCCTCAGCAGTTGGCACAGTTACAGAGGTAGAACATGGGAGCAATCTCGGCCGCTAGCTCGTGCATGTCACCAGCACCTCTTCAGCCCATCCATTTAGTCCCAGGCACAGTTCAGGCCACGAGCCAAGCCCAGGCTCCTCATCAGTCAAGATCAGCTCCCTCTGACACAGAGTATTTGTTTATACAAGTGCAAGAGCCCCAGAAGACACAGAGATGCTTCAACTCGAATGGCCACAAGCCTGGTTATAGGAGCCCTTGTTTACTCCCAGGCACACGTTACGGGCTCAAGTGTTTTCCAGGTGCTGTTTTCCTCTGTGTCTGTTGTGGGCAGAAGCAGGTCATACAGTGATGGCAGAACCTGTAAAGGCTGGTGTCCCCAGGCCCAGCACCCTGCCACCCTCAGGTGCCCTGCGCCAGGTACCGCTTGATACCACACAGCTTGGCAAAGGACAACGCAAGTTTCTTCCAGAACTTGTTGGTCCCTCCTCCAGATCTGTTGTATAAACCTGCCTGAGAGTCCCTCCTATTCTAAAAAAGATTATTTGGTGCAATATCCCTGTTGTACGACACCACTGCAGTGCCAGGAGATGGAGGTGCTCACACCCCGCCGCACCTCCGTGGGGACACGCTGAGTTCCAGCCGGGGTGATGGGGACAACGTAGTGCACTGCATTGCTCACCACAGAAACTGTGTTTTAACATTTGTTTCTGGAATAATTCATCTCTGGCACATTAGGAAGTCACTAAACGGAACTGTGCTGGAGAGAAGTAATTGCCTTCCCATCCAAATGAATACAGATGTATGATTAAGACGACATGGTATTTATATAATATTCTCCTATCGTATAAATAGAGTTGCTGTGTAGAGAAGGAGCCTGTGAATCATTCATTTGGTTCATGAGATTGGAGAAGCTTTGGCTCTATCAGTGTTATCAGCACTGAAGAAACAAGACTGACACTGGGAGAAACTATTTACCCCAGATTCGTTTACCAAAATTATTATTTTCAAGTTAGACATAAACCAAAATACATGACTTCAAGTTATGTCCCAAAATAAATACTTTTAGGTTAAGCTTCCAAACACTGATGTTCTGAGCCATGCCTTGTGTTCTGTAGGAAGGCTTTACCTGTGTTTGAAGTCAGTGGGACTCTGAACTAGGTGGAATTAAACAAAAATATGATTTCTAAAGCGTCCCCCTGCTATTTTTGAGATAATTGCCTCTCCAGAGCAGTGCTATGGGAAGTGCCACCCCGTGGGGTCCCAGCCATGTGGCAGGCACAGCTCACGCTGCCTGGAGCAGGCCAAAGAAAAGGGAAAAATAATAGAAAAGCTGCATTGAGCAGCAGAGATGTATTTGCTTTTTGGCTTTATAGACAGTGACACTGAGCTCTGAGCACAAACAGCCCTCCCATGGAATCACCTTCCACGAATGCTCGGTGTTAGAAACCCACAGGAGGGTGGGGAGCCTGAAACACGTTTGATTTACTCACTCTGCATAAAGGCACCAGCTGCAAAGAGGGGAGGACTCGGGCACAGCCACCGGCGGGTGCCTCCTGCGGCCCCACACTGAGGACAGCGCCCAAAATATTTCCACGGGAGCCAGTCCCCAGTGGACCAGGGAACTGGCTTCTGTACCTGCCATTGTTGGTGGCTGCGACAGCAGCCCAAGCAGCGTACATGCAAGCACAAAATCCGACAGCAGACACGTTCTGTGGGGGTTATCCAAACCCAGTGTGCCCAGGCCAGAGCTGCGTTTGCCACACGAGGCCAGGTCCTGCCCTGGGCACGATGCTGATCCCTGCTGGGCTGCAGGAGGGGGGATCCCCACATCCCCCAGCCAGGCTGTGCCTGGGCTGCACCCCGCAGGACCCCGCTCCCAGCACAGCTCCCGGCACCGCTCGCTCGCCCTCAGACCTGGGGGGTCGCGCTGTAGATTTGGGGAAAGCTATGAAGGAATTCCCCTGGATTTCAGCCCTGGCTCTGACCCCGGGCTGGCAGTGCCCTCCCTCTCACCCCTGGGCTGGAGAAACCTCCATTGCACCTCTCTGTCACAACACCCTTCTGTCGAGCAGGAAGGGACCCAAGCCCCGAGCCTGGATGTGGGTCTGTGTCTGTAGTCGCCCCTTGTCGAAGCGCTGGGGGTGCTTGGGGTGCTCTGCGCTGCTGGCATGTCACTGCCCTGGCTCCTGCAGTGTCACCCTCTGCTCTCAGCAGCAAACATTTGGTCTGCCCTTTGCCCCGTGCCCTGCTGCACAGCTAAGGAGAGCCCCGAGTTACCAAATGGTCACAGGTTTGATGCAATAGTTTACTGGTAGCTGGTGAAAAGATCAAGTGCATTAAAATGCTTTGGGAAACTTTCATCATAACAGGAAACCCGACTGCAAACTGAACCAGGAATTGCTCCAGTTTAGACTCACATGGGTGATTTCTTTTTTGTTTCCATTTCGACCATTTTTCTATTTTGGCCACAAAGTTTGCAGACCCTGCCCGGCGCCGCAGCGGCGTGGGGAGCAGGAGGTGCCATTGCTCCCACTCACCCCTAATGGCTGCAGCCAGAACGATACCTGTTCCTGTCTGCTTTCCTCCTGGCAGGAAAATCCATTGCACTCAGTTAACACTGACCACTTATTTCACCCCTGGCCATGCTCCCTCTCCTCCAGCAGCAAACAAGGACAGGGGGACCTCCCGGAGCTCTCGCGGGTGCACTCCGGTACCTGCTGATCTCAGCTCCATGTGGGCAAAGCCCTGGGTGTACACTTCAATCCCAGGATATTCTTAAACTACTTCCTTAATTAGGGCTTGGAATTTTTTTGAAATTATTTCTGGCTACCTAGGATAGTTATTCATTAAAAAAATCTTTAAATCTGCAGTCACTTACAGTACAATTTTATTGACTTAATATTTCTGTATGTATGACCTGACTCCAATGAGGCTGCAGAGGGAATTACAAGTCAGGCCAGGACATATTTCCAGTTAAGACAAGCGTAAGAACTTTTAAAAACATATAATTCAATACTAAATGCATCATTTAAAAAGAACTGCAATAATTAGCAGAGAGGGGAAAAGCTGCAGAACAATAGCTGGAAAACAAATGCCATAGCCCGTATTGTTGGAAGGGCCTGAAGACATCAATGCTTGTTCTGCAGGAGCAGGAGTTCGTGTTTTAAGGAACACTGAGAAGTATTTAAGCAAACGTTAACATATGAACAGACTTAGATACGATTAAGTAGATCTGTGGAGTCACTCAAGATTAATGGACCGTACTTAAACAGCTTTACAGCAGTTCCCTCCCAGTGCTGTCTGCTGCTCTGTGTCACGGCTCAGACAGCAGCAGTGGCTGCCAAAAGGTGTTTGTCCCCGTGACAGAGGTTCACAGCACCCCAGTCCTGCATGGCAGCACTCGGTACCAGCCTGGCCCCCAGCCTTTTTTCATAGCAAGTAACAAGCATCTCTTAAAAACCATCTTGACATCAGTTTCAACGATAGGGCAGATAAGCATAAAAAAATGAATTTGCTTTATTCCATCCAAACTCAAGCCTAAATATACTGGAAATAAACTGGCAAGAAGGAAAAACACCAAAAGACATTATCAACAACTACCTGAAACTTCAGCTCTATCCTTAGCATCCACTTCACAGCTCAAGGGGCAATTGGTCACGAGGGAAAATGCTGGCAGGCACTTTCCTTGTCAGAGCCTCGCTGCAGGAAAAAACAGGTCATTGGAGCCACTGAAACCGAGGCCTGACTCATACAGCAGCATCTCATCTGCCAGATCTGCCCCAGAGCACCAGCTCCTGCTGCAGCTCCCGTGGTGGGGTGGGACGGGCACCCCCCGCTCGGGAAAAGGACGGTGCAGCATCAAGGCTACCTCCAACAAACTACAAACACAAGCCAAGGTGCTCATCTCTGCAGGGGTTATCTTTGCTACTCAAAGTACTTCTTAAGAACCCCCTGGTATACCGTATGAATCACAGAGTGAAGCACTCATCATGTGAAAAAATGTGATATTACTCGATGGTGCAAAAATGACAATTAATAATGAGGGGGTTTTTGTTTGTTTGGGTTTTTGAGTATGTGGTTGTTATTTTTAAGTAATTAAGGACTTTCCCTAAACTAATATTGCCAGTGAGTTAATGCAGACAGGAGCAATCTAACCACACAAGTCATTTCCAGCAGAGCAGCTTTGGGTGCCATCACAACCACGCTCCCCCAGGCACCGGCACGTACTCGACATCGCTTTCCTTGACTATCAGTAACGCCAAGTGAAGCTCAGACCTGTCTCCATTTACATCCCTGTCCCTCACTGTGCTCTGGCCATGGCTCCCAGGAACCCTTTAACACAGGTTTTGCTTTTTCCCCAAATTAAACTGTTTCTGTTGCCTTACAACCAAAGGATGGCTGCTGCCTGATGGAGCTGCTTGTGGGAATGAGGGAGGTTTTAATACAGAGTTTCAGGGACAAGAACACAGTGTCTGAGCTCAAACAGCTTTGCAGGACCTAAATTCCAATTCTCAGTTCAGAGCTTTCACTAAAGCAAATTTTTTTCTTAATTTGGGAGAACTTTGCTACTCAATTATCAAATGTGTTACTGCTTTGTACAAACAAAACTGGAAATTCAGTTGGAAGTACCTACTCCTGGGAAAAAGGGTTTTCTCATAAAGAGAAAAAGCACAATGTTATTTTAAATACTGAAGAAACTGATAAAAAGTTATTGACTGGCCCCATTTCTAACTGGCCAAGGGGGAATAAACGTTATATGGTCCTAAATGTTTCACACACAGGATTCCTGTGCTGTGGAGCTGTGGCACCGACCTGTGATGCTCTCTGCTGTTTGGGATGGGCAGGCACATGCACGAGTCACATTCTTCATCTTTTCATTTTTTTAAAAGCACTCAGTTGTGTTCAGCATGCATTGAAAACAAATTTCAAAGTCTTACAGTTTTCCAGAAAATGACATTCTTGTGTGCTTGCCAGCCTGACTCAATTGTAGCAAATGCTGTATTTTGATAACGTGGTGAGGGCTTAGCATGGTTGGATGAGTAATAAATTGGCCAAGAAAAGAAACTGATTCTAAACTCACCCTTTCAGAAGGGATACCCTTTGAAGAAACTCTAAGTTTTTCTCCAACTTGCAGAAATTACTTGAATTTCTTATCGCTTTTTGAACTTTAGACAAGCAGAGAGAAAACTAGTCTTTAGTGAAGGCAGAGATGATCACCCTGATGGGAGTGCATGCCAAAAAGGACATCATTAACCTCCTCAGGGGAGGGGGAGCAGAGCTTGGCAGCACCCTACCCAGGCTCCCCCATCATCCTCTGTGCAACAAAAATTTAACTGAAGGCAATTGGAAAAAATAAGTTTAATGGACAGAAGTAGTTTGTACTTTTCTCAGCACAGCTTTCAAAGTTTCAGCCTGAGAATTGGTCACTGATCCCAGCTATAGGTACTGGTAAGCAGCGTGACTCTGGAAAGCCACACTGCTAACAGCCCAGAGCTGGCAGGAAAGAAAATTAAAATGGGGAGGCAGTGAGCTGGGCAGAAGGAAGATTAAGGCTAAAAGTTCTCAGATACAGAACTGGAAAATACACCTTTAAGCAGTGAAAGAGGGTTACTGAGGGTTACATTTATTTATTGTCTGCCCTGTGGGGAGAGAGATTCTGGAAGTGATTGCATCAGATTTGGAGGGGAGATGCTGTCCTGGTCCCCTTATGTGCATACCCGGTGCTCTCCTGGGAGCAGGCGCTTGCCCAGAAGGCAAACTCAAAGAAAATAACACAGAAAACCCCCACATGAGGTTTGGAAGGCCAGATCAGTGGTGATAACTCTGCATAGCACCCCAATAACAACCTGCTCCAGAAACCAGAGTCAAATCCACATCCAGCCTTCGTTGTCTGGGCTACAAGGCAAGTTATAAATCATAGAAGATATAAAACCCAACTGCTTTATGGTCCACAAAACACAGGGATGCTCAGCTCCTGCTGCCTCACATTTGGCTATACATGGTTTGGATTAGAGGCAGCGCAGACCCAGAAGGAAAGTGGGATTAAGATAGAAGTCTTTACAGCCGAGTGCAGTGAGCTTGACACTGGTGACATAGTGCAGCTCCCCGTGCCCAGTCCTGTGTGCCTGCAGAGCTCGCAGATCTCCAGGGGCTGCACAGCACAGATGAATCCCCCTGGAGGATGTACAGTATACACGCTCGCCTCTGCCAAGGGGTGAGGTCATTTTGGAAGGAATTTTATTTATCCAGGAAATATTTCTGGAAATATTTACATGTCAAGATTACATGTTTGAATTCTTTGACAAAGCAAGCTCTGGGCCACATGCAGCATTTCTGAAGAGCTTTGCTTTGCAAGTATTTCTTCAGGTTTTCTATAGAGACAAAAGGCTTTTCCTGTACCACCATTCTGGTGGCAGCTATGGACTCTTCTCTAAGACAAGGAGGTGAGGGCCTGCATTGCAAACTGCCACCCTCAGCAGAGCAGGAGGCTACAATTTCTTTTCAGTGCAAAGACAAGAAAAAGGAGTTGCTTCATACACTTGGGCTCAGAATGATATACACAACCAGATCCTCCTTATCAGTGCAGAGATGTACAGCCAGCAAAGTTCCTGCACAGGAGGGGACATCCAGACCTGCCAGGGTCAGCACGCCCAAGCAGAGGAGCCCTGGGAAGATCCCCTTGCCCCAGGCATGGCTAATATTTACTGACTAACCAGCTCTTCCAAGTGTTTTAGATTTTGATTTACTGACAACCTAGGCAGTAGTATGGGGGGGGTAAATTCTATCCTCTTTAAAAAAATAATAAAATATATAGTTAAATAAAGTAGTGTGCAGCTCTGACTATTACCCAGCACTGAGAACAGGCACTTGAAGGAAACACTCCTTCTCTGGAGGAAGACATAATCAACTCTCTATTGTGTTTTCTGTCCATGAGTAGCTCAGTATTTCACTTCATCACTATAGGAGAGAAGAAGGAAATGAGCAAAGGTATGAAAGAGCCTCTGTATGAGAAGTGATGAGACAGACAGGGACTTCAGGCTGCAAGAGCAATTGGTGGGTGTGGGACAGGGAACATGACAGAAGCCTGTAAAATTATAAGTGGAAAAGAGAAGACTAATAGGGAACAAGCTCCTCACTGTGTCTCACAGGCTGAGAACCAGAGGCATCAGATGGAGTCACTGTGTCGCAGTTCTCCCGCGAAGAGGAGGATGCACCTCTGCTCACCCCACAGGCTGGGGCAGGCTGCCACGGGTGGTACCAGAGCTCGTTTGCTCAAAGGCTCTTTCACAGGTTTTCAGAAGGAAAAAAAAAAGTCCATCTAGAGTTTCTGAGCCCAGAACCACCCCTGGTTTAGAGGGACCCAGAGCTGCAGGTCAGCTGCAGCACAGGAGGAAAGTGCCACCTCCTGCCCGTCCTGACACCCACTGCTGGCAGTGCCCTACAGAGACATCCCCTTACTTGTCCTAAACAGTAAGTAATAAATGGTAAGCCAGAAATGAGGACAGCATGAACTGACAATAGTATGTGTCAGTTCTAATTTTCCAACATCCTGCAGTATCTGCTCTTCCTCCAGTGCTGCCAAATTCGTGAGGCTGATGCGAGATTCCCAGAGGTACAGAGGAATTGTGGCACAGCACAGCCTTTTAACAGATTCACTGGTGTTATTCCTGGAGTTATGTATAATAGTTTTAAAGTTACTTCCAGATCTAAGACTTACACGCTGCCTGAAGGGAAAAAATTAGGCTAATTAAGTACCAGAACAGAAGATGAGTGCAGAGTGAGGTTATTCAGAGAGCTTAAGGCAACACCACTTTATCTGGTTAATCACAAATCACAATTATTGGCATGAGAGAGATGCACAAACACTTCTCCAGGCTTGCAAGCTTTGGACTCGACCTCTGTGCCTGGTTCAGCTTCACCAAAAGCACAAACTCACCTTGGGCGGACGCAAACAAACATACAAAGTGGAAACTCTTTTTTTAAAAAAAACCCAAACAAAACAACAACCAAACCACAACAAACACTACTGAAACGACTCCCATGTTCTATAACACCAGGATGGCTTGGCTTTGCTCATGTATTCATAGGGAGGTATCAAAAACCTCCCCACCTGAGGAGCTGGTGCCCAGCGAGGTTTCCCACTTGAGCTGCCTCTGCCTCCTTGGGGGTGCAATAAACATCGTGCATTGCCTCTCCACGAGACCCTTAAGGGAGGCAAAGCCATCTCAGAACTCTGTAGGTCACCTGCCTGGACCCTGGGACTCACTCAGGACACACAGATCTCTCCACAGCCCCTACCAAGGCACACAAAGTGCCAGCCCACCAGCACACAAACAACTGCTTTGCTTTGTGTTAGGTTTGCCCTGAGCAATGGCACTTACACAGAAATTATCTGAAAGGGATTATTATCTCGTGCACAAATCCTTTTCTTTCTAGCACCTCTTACCTGCTAGGTGGGTGCTACTGCAGGCCTTGGGCTTTGCACGGGGAGGGGTGCAGCTACCAGCACGGTGGCTGGCATTGAGAACAGATTCATTTCCTCCATATCTGGGAAACCTGAAAAAGAGACATTTGGAAAAATTTACTAGAAAAGCATTTTCTCTGAGGAAATAGTTGTTGTGCATTTGACAGTGAAAAACCCAAGTTTGTCCCCAGCACTCTGGGAAGTGCACAACTGAGAGGCTGTGACTAAGCAGCTGCAGGTTTTTCAACAGAAAGAGACATTTAAACAAGACTCTCAGCAAAATGAGATGTCACACAGCCCCATGGGGTGTTGCTGCTCTTGTTTCAGCAGTCTTTGAACCAGCATTTTATACCAGCTGTGGCAGCAAGAGGCAGGAGGAGAGGGCAGGGGGGTCCTGTCCCTGTGGCCACCAGCACTCCCCCGACTCTGCCAGGCACTGGCTGAGCTGGCAGAGCTGCGAGGCTCTGGAAGGTGGCTTCCCCACACCAGCCTAGAACAACAAAATGTGACAGCCTGGTTGTTCGCCCTGTGAAGTGTCTGGCTGGATCCTCCAGAACCAGGGACCCCTGTCTTAAATTGTCTTATAGAAAATTTAAATAAGTTTACATAGGGGATGGCTCTAGGACCTGAGCACCCTACTGTTAAATACACAAATATTTTACCTTATTTTCCCAGCTGGTTGCTTCCTCCAGTTCCTCAAGTCACTGCCTGTAAATCCTTCTTATAGTTCTCCTCTCCTTCAGCCCCTCCCTTGCCCTCTGCAGAGGAGCACTGCCATCCCCCCCACATCACACCCACAGTCCTTTCCCACCCCAGCCTAATGCTGAATTTCTACCTGCTGACCCCCCCAGGCCTACAATTACTCATTAATTACCTTCACTCCAGCCTTAGCAGCTGTGTTTCCCTCCATCAGCACAGCCAGCTTGCATTGCTCATGGGGAGGAATGAGCACCTGCTCCTGAGGTGGAGCAGCTATGGATGCTTGCACTGGGGAAAATATTTTCCTACAGGCAAAACATGTATTTATGATTGGAATTTACTTTTCATGTCCATTGAAACAACAAAAAATAAAATAAGAAGCAGAGTGCTGGTTTCCTCTGAAATAGCCTGCCCTGATTTGACTGTCGGACGCCCACACGTGTCACGTGCAGATCTTCACACATCCCTGAAAACCTATTAACCAAGAAATAAAAGGAGATGGTAGCAGCAGAATAAGCCCACTATGTTTCAAACCAGTCTGAGAGTCTAACTACTGCTCGGATGCTCATCTGCATTATTTATGGGGTACATATGAAGATAAATACAGCAATACATTCTCAAAAGAATATAATTCTGATGAGAGTGGGGAGATGCTGAAATATAGAAGCCCTGGGATTCGCAGCCTGAGCTAATATCACAATTGCCATCACATTAAGAGGATCTCGGGAGACTGGAATATTGATATAACTATGGTGTGAAATCAAAATCTTGTCATTTATAAAGGGAAAAAAAAATGTTCCTGGCATGCAGACAGCTAGTTATGGATGAGTGTAGCACATACAAACCACAATGTTAGAAAAGCCCCGAGAGATGCTGTAATTCCGCAAGTATAACTACTCAGGATATTCAAAGGGGGAAAAAAATGATCTTCACCACACTCCTCCATCAGTTATTTACATAATTTTGGGGCCTGTTAGTCTATCTATTTTTCCTGTGATATTCCTTATTTCTTATCATCATATGCCTTTGTGGTAACTGAGCTGCGTGAAAGACCTTAATATAAGCTAAACCCCATTGTCTGGTTGGCTGTGAGGGACAGCAAACAGCAGTTGGTTGCTGCCACAAACAGCTTCACCATAATTATCCTTTAGCGAAGAGTTGAATCGTGAGTGTTTTCATTTCTCTTAAAAAAGAACCATTACATTTTGCCTGCACAGTCAATTCCTCCAACAGTCTGCTAAGAAACATTACCAAAGCTCCTTTGCCCCAAAATGCATTGTAACACCATTTCACCAGCTCACAGTTTCTAAGGAAATGAACCACCCAGGGAACCAGGCTGCATGTTGTTCCTGCTGGGTCTGGAAGGCAGGCGGCTGCCCATGGGACACCACCTCCCCAGGACAGGGGCCAAGTGGCTCTGGGGTGCTCCATGCCTGTGCAAACTCTGTCCTATGTGCACGTTTCAAATGCACTTGAGGGAGGGTGTGCATCCCAGGGATGCCCTGCATGGGGACTGTGACTCCGGTCCCCTGTGTAGCCAACGGCCAAAGCCACGTGTGCCCACACACAGGTGGGCTTCAGACCTGGTGCTGCCTCCATCCCCCTTTCTCTCTGCACATGTGTTGCACCTACACAGTGACTACATGAACTCAGATCAACTACACTTCTAAAACAGGCACTGTGGGAACTTAAAGTTCGTGTAAGTCCACTCTACATGACAAAAGCACTTCTTTGTCTGGCACCTCACTGCAGTTGTCTCCTGTAAGCACACCTTGACTCAGGAGGAGGGGTCAGGGTGCTATATAGAAACACCTGGCTCAGTGGTGCCTTCCTCTGGCTCTCCTAAGAGCTCTCAGGTTTACTCAGCGAGTAAAATACCAAACCAGACCTCCTATTTAGCAAGAAAATATTTGGTGTCTGACTAGATGAGATCATGGTTTGCCATAACAATTGCATTTTTTTATTCCCATCCCCAAACAAAAGTGGATTTGGCTTTCACTAGCTGGGTTCCTGTTGCCTGTGGAAGGCAGAAGGCTGACTGTCTTCTAAATGGAGGCAGGAAAATGCAGTGATTGGATACTCCTGGGAATGCCCCTTCTGAATAACTGCAAATGTAATTGGAATAGGGATGCTAAATGGCACCTGTCCCCTTTACATTTGTCCAGTCTTAATTATAATACAGGTGTGAAGTCTGGACATTGATTACATCCTGAGTGAAATTAGTATTATATTCACTTTTTTGTTTGAATTGTCTCCTCTTGGAAAGGAAAACTGATTTTGGAGCTCTGATTTTTCCACAAGGAAGGGCCAGTGGTGTGGGGAGATGCCAAGGTCTCTGGGTGGGGTAAAGTGCTGCAGCTATACTAGTGACCTCTCTTAGGAGTAACATCACTGTAAGTGGAAATGCAAATACCATATGCTCTTATTGAGGCTGCAATTAATGTATTTGGGAAAGGAACCAATGTACATTATTTTTCACAACAGCAAGCCTTTATATGAAGTTGGGCTCTCTAACAGCACGCCGGCCGTGTAAAGGCAGAGGGGAGCATCAGGCTGTGTTTGTGAGCAGCCAAGGCTGAGCTGATTTTCATAAAACTCTTTGGTAATGGTTTCTAATTCTGATGCTCAGCTCAAGGGCCCAGGAGCTCAGGTCTTCTGACAGCTCATAAAGCACTGGTGTCCAGGAGGTGGGACGGGTGGGAGATGTGCAGCCAGAGGGACCTGCTGTCCTGGGGTCACCATCCAGCTGTCCCTGTCCCCAGCACAGCCACTGCCCCGCAGCCCCCGTGGCGGTGGGACACTGGGACCAGCAGGGCCAGGGTGGGAGAGGCCACCCAGAAATGGAAATCCGAGGAGCAGATGGTGCTTGGTGGTGCTCTTCTGTTTAAATATGTTATTAATATTAATTGAGTTACAATTTGATGAAATGTGTTTTTTGTAAGAAGGATTAAGTGTACCCTGGTTCCACTGGCTCGTTACAGCACAGCGAGGTTTGAAATTCCTGCCTCTGCAGGGAAGGGAGGGCTCTGGTGGCTCTGTCCCTGCGGGAGGAGGTGGCAAAGGCTGGGGTGGGAGGAAGCTCCTCCTGGGCACCACCTGCACGGGAGCACGGAGCCATGGCTCTCCAGCACCCTGGCATACACTTCCCAGGAGAGGAGAAATTAGTATTCAATTTTTCATGCATCAGAAGGAGACGATTAATTTTCTTCCAGCTAATTAATGAAATGAGATAATTTTCCACCTACTGATGCTGAGTCCAGCAAGATCAGCAAAAAGACTCGTATTGACTTTGGAGGATTTTGCACCGGTGTCATTTGATGGTTCACCTCAGCAGGATGAGACATTTCTGTTGGGAAAGGGAGGTGACAGGGTTTGCTGGGCACATGATCATTTTTCAGAAAGAAGGATGTTTATCTACATTTTCTTTGCTGCTAAGGCAACTGAAAGAGAACATTGTTCTTTTGTTTTTAATTAAAGTTTTTAGCATTCATCTCAGCCACCATATTGACACTTTAATATATGAATAATTATTAAAAAGCACATACATTTTATACTCCCTGCTCTGCATTTATTCACTACAACACACAGGATTCTTTCCATCGAACTGTGCTACACATATTCAGCAGCATCCTGCCACATCTTAGAAAAAAAAAAAAAAGTAGGGCAGAAAAACCACCACATTAACCCACTGTGTCCCGAAATGAGTCTGTTCATAACAGACTTCATCATTAATAGGTTTCGCACCTATTTATAACGGGGGAGGCTACAGCATTTCTGAAACATCCTGTAAACATTAATCCTCTGCGTGCTCCCAGCATGTGGCCAGTATCACTTTTCTGCTTTCAAAATACAGAGGTTGGTTCCCAGGCACAAACCCCAGCACACAGATCCCCCAGGGATGGGCTCCAAGTCAGAACAGCCTTTGCTGGAGCTCAGTGCAGAGCTCAGGGATCCCAGGTGCCACAGGCTGGGGGTCTTCAGGGAAAACAGAGGGGTTTGTCAGAAAAGGCCACTTGATCAAACCCAAACCAGTCTGGAGAACCATGCTGGTTTTGAGACACTTGCCACAAGCGTGCCAGCAGTTCACCCCCTCTCCTGCCCCTTCGCTGGAGCCCCCCGGGTGTGGGGTCCAGCCCAGCCCTCCCAAAGCCTGGTCGGGTGCTGGGGTGCACCAAGGCACCCAGAACCCCTTTCCATCTTCAGCCTGAGGTACCCGAATAGTTTCAGAGCTGACCCCGTATGCCTTTGAGTAATTAGATGCAGATGAATAAATAATGCACCAGTTCCAATTTCCTAAGAATCAGGTTTTCTCTGAGGACAGCACACTTGGTGCTGGACAAGGGCTAGAAGATGCAGCTCCTGCTCTGCTGAGGCTGCTACCTGACGCTGTGTGGCAGGAGAGCAGTGGTCTGTGGGGTCATTCCTCCTCTCGTCCCCCCGTGTCCGTGGCTGGGTTTGCTGGAGCTCTGTGGTGGTGCCTGGCAGAGCTGGGGCAGCGTGCCTCGGTTTAAAGGTGTGGAGAGGACAGATATGGCACAGAGAAAGTGACTTGTGTTAATTAGGTGATAAGCTGCCAAGTGCAAAGCTGGCTGCCGAAAGGTTAACTAACCCAGCAGAGCTCACAGGCACTGCACACCAACAGGATAACTAACCCAGCAGAGCTCACAGGCACTGCACACCAACAGGATAACTAACCCAGCAGAGCTCACAGGCACTGCACACCAAAAGGTTAACTAACCCAGCAGAGCTCACAGGCACTGCACACCAAAAGGTTAACTAACCCAGCAGAGCTCACAGGCACTGCACACCAACAGGATAACTAACCCAGCAGAGCTCACAGGCACTGCACACCAAAAGGATAACTAACCCAGCAGAGCTCACAGGCACTGCACACAGCAGAATTGCTATGGCTCTTTTCCCTTTAAATATTTTGCATCCTGAATTAAACTTTACTCCCCTCCCTGCACACACACAAATAAATAAATAAACAAATGCAGTGAATCCAGCCAACCATAATTCCAATTACTCCCAGCTGTTATTTCAGCATCCTTTAAGGCCCTGTCTGCAGCACTCAGAAATAGGTTGCACATGGCCTCATGCAAGGAGACATGAAATAATCGCTTCAATCTGAATGAAAAGTAACTAATTTTGTTCATGTATTATTCAGAATGACAGGGACATTACTATAATAATTCCTGACTTCTTCAATATTCTCAAGAATGGTGGAGAAAGAAATGCATTTGCAGCCGGATGAAGTGGTATGAGCTGTGTGTCCGGGCTGAACCCCTGCCTGCTTCCCTATTTATTTTTAACAACATTTCCAAATCACACTTTAACCATGCTACTTTTCACAGCTAAGACTCATTTTGACTGGAAGTATAAGGAGGGCTCGTCCTGAGCCAGCGTGACCTGCTCCTGGTTTAGCAAAACTAGATGATGTCACTGGAAATAATTGACTCCCTAGTATTTCCTCTTTCACTGTTTTCCCCTAAAGAAAGAAAGAAATGCTTTGGTAAGTCAGTTAGCAGTAAAATTAGTAAATGGCTCAAAGGAAATCTGTTTGGAGAGGACACCTTTAGATGCTAACAAACAAATGTATGTATTAGCTATTTATGGCTGTGCATGTTGTAGCCTAACTTTAAAAAATTTGCATTATGATTTAATGAACTGGCGACGAGGGTAAAAAAAAGATGTTGTAAAGTGCCATTACTTAATAAAGAAGAAAAAGAATAAAGGCAGGGATAAAAATAAAATGAAAATCAAAAGAGGGACAAGAAATGAAAGATTAGAGTGGGTGGGCTTAGACACATGTCTGTATGTCAGCTTATAAATGGAAAGAACAATGACAAAAATCTTAAGTAAGTTTCTTTGTATAAGCTTCAAAAGTTGGACCAGTTTGAAATCTTTGGGTGACTGATCAAATGTTGGGTTCTTTCCCTTTATTCCCCCTCTGTGTATAAATTAACAGGCGTAAGGAGTAAAGAATGAAAAGTAAGAAAGACTAAAATTAGAGGTTTGATTACAAAAGGCGATGTTAAAAGAAGAATCTGGAAACAGTGTGTGATGAGGAACTCTAACTGAAGTGGGTGCATGCCACCCGTGCCCGTGTGCACAGCTGGCACCGCAGCGCTCGCACACCGTTCTTCGTCCCCGGCTGGATTCCCCTGCCCAGAGCGGGCAGTCAGGAGGAGGTGACGTGGGCTCTGGGATGTAAGCTCTCGTGTTTGGTGCTTGGAGAGAGCCAGCAGAGGGGCAGCCAGGACGTGCGTGGGTTCCAGTTATGTCCCGTGCGTAGCTGGGGGAAGGGGAGCTGAAGTGATGCTTTGCTGCTTGGCCATGAATGTGGACGTGAAATCCGAAGGCGTTTCAGGCCCGGCGGGGTTCCCCGGCTGCCAGTTCCCAGCCTGAGAGGCTGAGTACGTGCAGACAGAGCACGCTGGAGCTGGTGGCAGAGCCCAACAGAACGAGTTTCCAGCTAATCAATTTGAATATTTACTGATCAGTTGGTATACAGGGATCTTGAAATCAATCAGCGTGTGGCAGCTTGTCTGGCCAAACCTCACCAGCAGGAAACAGCTAACAGCTGATATCCAGAAGGATGAAGTGCAGTCCCTGAATATCAGTGCTATGCAGATGTTTAGAAGGCATCAGAAATCAGCTGAAAAGTCCCAGGTTTTTGAGCAGCCTGCAGGGGCTGGCAGATGTGTGTCCGTGCCTGCACACACGGAGTGTCAGGTGCCACTTGCTAGCGGTTCTTGGTGACTAATTACAGCCTTTGCAATTACCGCAGGGCTGTTACGGTTCTTTAAAACAATAACATTTTGTTCACTGGATGCTGAAATCTTAATCTGCTTATCACTTTGCTCTCAGCAGCGAAACAATAAAGAGGCTGCGGGTGACCCACTTTTTTTCCCTTAAACAGTCAGATGGTCCTTCAACAGAGCAAGGTCAAGAAGCTCTGCGCTCAGAGCATCCACGGCTTGTGAAACCTCACTCCCTTCGGCGGAGCTTGCTCACACCAGTTGGGTATTAGCTCGGTGCCAGGAGCTCACCAGAGTTCTCCGTGGGAAATGCACGAGCTGCAGGGCGAGACACTGTCGTACAGACAGACCCCAGCTGGGAAAGCTTTCTGCAGTTTCTTTCTGATGCATTTCCCAGTCACAAGCATTTTACTGCAGTTTAAGGGCTGAAGGGATATTGTCTAAAACCCAAATAAATATATGTATCCTGTGGGCCCTGGAAATACAGCTAAGGAAAACACTTCCAGGAAGTTCATGGTGAAGTCTCACAAGTTGGCCATCCTGAGACTAAGTGTGGATAAGTACCAAGGTAGGAAACAGAGATGCACCTTGCAGACAGATGTGTGGTCACTGTTCTCATCCATACTCCCAGTCCGAAGTACTCCTCCCAGTGCTGCCTCCTGCAGTGGTGCAGGTCGGTTCTGCAGATACTGAAATGTCTGTATTGGAGTATTTAGTGCTGGGTCTCACTCTGTGGGATGCAGGAGCGTCAGGCTTAATTTGTTCTGGGCTCCTCCAAGCATCAGCTTAGCTGGAGCTCCCCAGCAGGCCTGAGCCCACCCACCAACCTGCTCCTGTCCCAGCCCCTCTCCTCCTCCTCCTGCACCAGCGCTCAGCAAGAGGAGAGCATGTGAGCCATCCCTGCCCATCCCTGCCCACCCCATCCCTGCCCAGCCTTGCACTCGTGCTCACTCCCAAACCCTCGTGCCCGTCCCACCAGTGCCTGCCATCCAACAGATCCCTGGGAGCCGCCCATCACTCCCAGTGCATCCATGACTGATCCCACATCCAGCCCTCTGCCACCCCTGGTGTGCCCCAAGGGCAAACCCAGGGCTGACCAGGAGCCTCCAAAGCAGCCAACACCCTCCTGGTGTTCACCCTCCTGTGAACCTCCTCAGGTTCCAGCCTGAGCGTAGCGTTGAGCTCGGCTCACAGTGCATTTCTGCGCAGTGTGCACCTCCTGGAGCCCGTCCACGCTGCTGTCCTCCGGGAGCCGCGTGCCGTCCCAGAGCCAACCCGTATGTAAGGCAGTGCTCACCAGTTGGCTCCAGCCTCAAAGGCGAGCTCGTGCTGGGTCGGGATTCAGCTATGCAGGACAGGCTGTGAAACCCTCCGAGCACAAGAGGCAGTTTTGCTGTAGCGCTCGCTGAACGCCAGCCAGAAATTCTTCACAAATGTATATGCAATTATTCTCATGTTCCCTGGCCTCGAGTGAACCTCCAAAGTGTCCGCAGGGGAAGGAGCCTCCCAGCACTGAGCCCTGCAGATGGGGCACAGGCTGCCTGTGGCCATGCCCAGGCGTGGGGATGTCCTTTGTGTGACCCACGAGTGCTGGACCCGCGTGGTGCTGAGCTCGGGCTGACCCCTGCAGGGAGGGGAATGAGGGATTTGTTCCCCAAAAGCACAACAGAAGTTTCATTTCTCATGATCACCATCCCCAGGGCTGCGTGAATTGTCTCTGGGCTGGTGAAATGTCCGTGGCCGTGCCCAGGTGCCCGGCAGGGCAAGGCTCTGAACATCCCCCCAGCCCCTGGCTCTGGGGATGTGAAGCTGTGCTTTGATCCGGGTATGTCACTGCTCACCTCACCGTGTTTCCGCTCTCAGCTGCTGGGAACATTCTGACAGATTTGTCAGGTAGGGATTTATTCCTTTAAAAAATGAATTGGAAAAGCCATCTGGACTATTTTTTTCAAACCAGCTCGAACTCCTCCAGCTGTTGTGTGACCTCATCCTTTATTAATTTCTGAGGACTTGTATTTACCATTGAGATCAACTCTACAAGTGTATAATTTCCTGATTTCTTTCCAGCTACTTTATTAAAGATTGGGGTTAGAGATTCGCTCCCCTCGAGTCCCTCAATAACCCTCCTTCCCTCGCAGGAGTTGTTAAGGAGCAGATGATGCATCACAGGTTCCTTTATAGCAGCAATAATTGTTCTGCTTCAGAAGCAACTGTGGCTTATATACTGCAGTTTTTGTGAAATTGTTTTTCTTCTTTCCCTTATTGCTAAGGAAGATATTGGCACCAAAACGTGATTTGAGAGCTCATGTTCTCTTATTTTCTCCCCTACCTGAAGCCAGTGCAGATGCTACGTTTGCGATGCCACCGCTGACATCTGGGTAACTGAATCCAGCCCTTATAAACAGGAAGCAGAAGTGACAGCAGCAATTTCAATAGGTGCTTTTCTTCTGCTGAAACCATTATTTCAGACAGGATATATAAATCACACCGTCTCTGAAGTGTCCAGTTCCAAGTCCACACTAATCCTCAGCTATAGGGATGTGCCCCAGCCCTTCGCCTCCCGACAGCCTGGCTGCTTCCCCCGAGGCGCTCGAGGCTGCTGATTCTGTTCTGGGGGAGGAGGAGGAGGGTGACAGTCAGTACAAAGGACCATAAGATGATTTCTGTGTCTGTCAGCTGGGGCTGTCTGTTTCTGCAGAACCCGCTGCTCATCCACACTTCCAGCGTGGGTCTGGGTTCAGTGCCCAGATCCTGCAAGGGTTTTCCTGCCCCAGCTGTCCCAGTGCATGCTCTGGATGTGCCACCAGCCTCCCAGGCCAGGGCCCAAAAAACATGTGAACTATATAAAATCTGAATCAGGGTGAGAAATCTTACTGTTCAGAATATTTGAGATTTACAGTCTACTTGTGATCAAATGTCTTACTCAGTTTAGGAGTCCCCATCTTTTCTTCAGGAGTGGCATTTGGCACGAGACCACGCAGTGGCCCAGGGGAGATCTTAAACCGGCAGGATAAGGGCATGAGGTGTTGGCTAATTTACACGTATGAAATTTATCTCGATATAAATACAACTGACATTCACACAGGTCCTCAAATAACTGCGCAAAGGGGAATAGTCCAGAAACGTTAACGTTTCATTACCTCTGGCTTGCAGAGGAAGGCGAGGAGAAGCTGCCTCCTCCAGGAAAGCCACACACAGGTCCAGGAGGGGAAGGGACTGACCCTGCAGGGGCTGGAGGGCTGTGCCAGCATGGGTGGGCGCAGGGAGGGGGCAGAGGGTGTCAGTGAAACTGGAAGTTGGTGAATGGTTTTGTTTTCATTGCATTTCAACACCTGGAGCTTCGAAGGGATTTATTGTTTTTGTGGTTCCATTTTCCCAGTGCATCACTAAAAGTGATGAAGCACATCATCTTCCTCCTCCGAAAAGGCAGGGGACTCCAGCCTCCCTCCGCAGCCCGGCTCAGCCCAGCGGGCAGGGGGCGTGATGGGCAGCGCTTGTTCCACCTTTACTGGAAACAGTGCGTGTGTTTAACCTATCATCAGGCATAAAGCAAACGGGTGATTTATAAATATTTGCATCCTATAATTGTCTTTAGGAAAGATCAGCTGGGTTCAGCTGCGCTGGGGCCATTTTTCCATGAGGAACAGCACAACTGTTAACAGGATTCATTTCCACCACTCGAGCAGCTAATGTGCAGCCTCACAGTCTGATCACACGTCTGCTTCGGAACGGCGCTCCACGAGGGAGCGCCCACATGTTCTCTCCCCACTTTGTCTGGGAAATGGCTTTCCAGACCATCTGAAGGCTGCTCAGCTGAGTCTCACTGCTATGAGATGGGACTCCTGAGTGACGGGGAGCAAAGTATGTGGCTCTTCGTGGGGAAGGCAAAGCAAACAGCTGGAAATTCGTGTGGACTCGGCTGCTCCTCTGCAGACTCTTCCTGGGAATGGTGAAGGCAGCTGTACAGCTCTGGGCCAGACCTTTTACAGCCTTAATGCTTTCCAATAAATTGCTGTTACATGGTAAAGCTACATCGTGGCGTGTGTTTAAGGGTTAATTCTGAGTTTAATGGATCAGTTCCAGTTCCTGAGGCCGGTCTAAGGTGGGAACTCCTGAGGGGACCGTGGCATGGCGTTTCTCCTGGCTGTGAAGACATAAAGATAGTGACTTATGACCATGATCAAATATTTAAATCTTCCTCTGTAGCTGTCCTCCTTCTGCTAGCAGGTACTTTTTCAACATTTCAACTACACTGTAGAGAGCTGCAAATGAAGGAGAGAAGCAAAAGACTGGGGAAAAGGTGAGGACAATGTAACCCTGTAGGTGACATTAACCTCATGAACCATTTTTGCATTTAGATTCCAAAGTCAGAGAGCATCAACCCAATCCCAGACCCCTGGCTTTGGGAGAGTTTGGGTGCAAATCCTGTGGCTTGGGCTCAATATCAGCTCAAAACTCCTTTTTTTATTTATATAGAATTACTAATCCCCAGAGTCTGTCCAGATCTGAGTGGTGATATTGCAGTGCACACTCTGCATTGCCCCCCAGCTGCATTGCCAGGTGAGACAGTTTGAAGGACTGGAAGGGATGGCAGAAAAACTGTCATGCTAAAAGACCTTTCCTGTGTTTACACTGTAACAGCACTTCTGGAAAGAGACTGTAAGTAACACGGTATCTGCTAATGTGATAATAAAATAAAAGCAAAACCTCTTCAGTCAGAGAATGAACAAAATTAATTTTCAATAAGCAATAGGGAAAAAAAAAAGATACTTATCCTGAGAAATGCTGATGGCCCTCACTCCTCCTGCATGCTGAGGAGCATCATCTTTAGCACCTTCATTTATTATAGGCATATCTAAGTGATCCAGAACTTCACAGCTGAGGAATGAAGTCTGGTCCCAGTGAAACCAGTTGCCTTTTGGCCTCATCTCCAACACAGAGAGGACTTCATGCTAACACTCTGTTCTAATTCTGCGAATCTTTGGCTCAGGCAGAGAATTCTGTTGTTGATATGACTGTGGAAGCATAATGTGGGGTAGGGGATGAAATACCAAGGGAAGATTGGAAGATTTTAATAATGCCTATTTTTATATCTACTAGATGCCAAACATCTGAGCTAATAGAGTATAATTGGAAGACTAGATTTAGTCATTTTCTTTATTATTAGGTCTTGATGTACTTCTGTCAACTCCAAAATACTCATTACATGTAATTAGGAAGAAGATTAGAGTGCCGTTAAGATGCAGAATAATGATGCAGCTCAACAAGGGCCAGTGGAAAAAACAACCCACTTAGGAAAATGTCTCCAAAGTGCTGAGCAGAAGAGGGCATTTAAAAAAATGATAAAGATGAGAGCTGATGCTAAATAATGAAGCTGAGACTTTGAAGTGGGAAAGAGTTGATAGGCAGAATCAAAGCATTTGATGGCTATACCTCCCTCTACAATGAATCCCTTGTGTTTATTTAGATGGCTGAAGTAACATTAGTAAGATAATTCCCTAAGAACCACCCTCTGTGTCTTTGTCAAAAACTCTCACCCCAAATAGCATAATTAATTTCACAGCTGTATAGAAGAATAATAAGAAAAAATCCATCCTTTGGGAGGCAGGTTGTAATTTCTATCTGATAGAAATTGTGATTAGACACAGCATATAAAACTTCCTGATAATTCATTCCCCAGAAATTGCCTGTATTATACCGATCAGAGGGCTGATGATGTGAAACTTAACAAGCTGATATTTCAATCTGATTTCCTTGAGCACGGTCCAATTTATTAAATCAAAATTCTAGATTAGCTTTAATGTGAAATAAGGCTTTTATATGTCAGAGAAATGTATGTCAGAAGGCACGAAACAGGTAATGGGGCGGCTAAGGGAAATGAAGCTGTGTGCAGCACTGGGAGACAGGTTAAGAAGAAAAAGAAGAAAATTTCTGAAATTTCTGAAAATTTCTGCTGAACCAGGGGATAAAGGACAAGAAAAAGGAGCCAGGCTGTGTGTGTGTCACCGCACAGAGCAGCGCACCACCAGGCATTGCCAACATGGGAATCTATTTCTGGTTCTGTCACCGACTCCCCATATGACATCAGATGAATTATTTCAGGACAGAAATGCTTTCCCGACAGAAATAGCAAAATAACTGTCAAATTGCAGCTGCAGACTCCTGTCTCACCCCGGTGCCTCACTGCACGCGGGGTCCCACCGCCGCAGCACAGCATCCCCGTGCTCCCACCCAGGGGCGTACGTTTTCGGAGGTGGGGATGGGAAGGGTGCAGGTAGCGCAGAGCGGTCTCAAATGAGCCTCAAAAAATGAAATGCAGGTGTAAATGACTGCTGAGCCGTGCAGGGAGCCGGGGGCTGGGGGGAGATGAGGCTTCCTCAGGACACGTCCCTTCCGACACGTTCCTGCCCCAGGTCTGCCCGCGCGATGGGGAAGGTGTGCGGGAGGCAGCCAGTCCTGCAGACAACAGCCTGGCTGAGCTGCTCCAGCCCTTCTGCTCCCCACATGGCTGAGCAAGCGAACGGGAAGAGTCTGGGGCAAAGGGAATGCTCCCTCCTAGCAGAGACACAGCGTAAGGGCCGAGGGACTGTAAATGTCCTTTCCTTTCCTTCCTCAAATTTGAGGAACAGCAGGAGCCACCTGGTTCCCTGCCTGCAGCTGGAAGCCAGTCTGATGGTCCTGGTGACAATCACCACATCAGGGCTGGGAATGGACCAAAATGCAGGCAATTAACCCCAAAATGACATTGGTGGGGCAGCCATTCCTCAGTGCCAGCGGTGCGGTGGCCGGGGACCTCGCGGTGGCCGGGTGGTTACTGCTGCAGCCCAATCAATCTCCTCTGCCTGTTTATAAGTATCTGTGACTCACAGACGTTTTTCCCGCTCCTTAATTGCCAGTTTCCTGAGAAACCATCGCCGGCAGCCAATCGGCTGCGGAACGGTGACTTAGTGACTGGGTACAACTGGGAAAAATAAATACAGCGTTACTGGGGAATTGAACAGCACTTTTCGAAGTACATCACGAATTTAGAAACAACACATCCATCTGCAGGACCTGAGAGCCCCCTTGCCTTGCCAGAGGAGGTCTCTGAAGGTCTCACGCTGCCCACCCACCAGGCTGCCTGAGGAAGGATGCACGCAGCGGGGTGGCGGTGCCCACGCCTGGGGACCGCGCGCTCCCCGCGAGCCACGGCAGGGTGCACGGTGCTGCCAGCTCACTCGGATGGGCGCTGGCACCCGATAACCCCCGAGGAGCCTGGGCCAGGGGGGTGATTTGGCAAACCTGGACCCTGGACCACCTCTCCACATCCCTAAAATGGGACCAGTAATGCAGGGACCTGCCAGGGCACCGCCACCCTGCTGGTCTGGGGTTCACTGTTAGCAGCAGACGGTGGGTGAGGGCAATGAGGCACCACGCGCACCCACAGCCGCATCCCAGGGCAGAGCCTGTGGTCCAGGCAGGTGATACAGACAAGAATGGGCAGAGTAGGGTGAACCTCCTGCCTGGCCCTGGCTTTGCTCCCTCCACTTCCCTTTCCTGCTGCCCGCTGCACTGGGGGCACTGGGGGGCATGGCCAGGGTGCTGCAGGGCACCACAGGCAGGGAAGGGGAGTGCAGTTCCCAGCCTTGGCAGCAGCAAGCTGTCCTGCTGGCTCTGCTGTCTGCTCTGCCTCCCCTTTCCTTTTCCTAATCCTGATTTCAATCCTGTATCTCCTAAACCATACTGGATTCCTAAGAGCCCTTATGGATTTTCACAGTAATTTTAATAAATAAACTGAAATCCTTGGAGAAACCACAATACAGTACTATTATTATTTTTTAATTATTCAGCATTGTTATAAAAGTGATGCACAAGATCTAAATAAGAGAGAGAAGACAATCTCTGCCTTCAGTATTAGTCACTGCTCAATTACAGCTTCATTCAAAGCCATTAATTGGTAGAAAGAAATAAGCCTGTGAAGTCATTCTAGCACAGCATGCTATTTCCTTTATTCTTTTAATATGTGATTATGTTTGGGAAGCTTGAAAGTCTTTTTTAGCAGTCATTTGGTAAAGCCACTCTAATAGTTGTTAAAAGGCTAGGAAACACAATGTCAGTTAATTTTAGATGAGATCATAGGGAACTAGGGGAAAGGATATAAAAAATATAATGGCACAAAAGAAAAGGGTAAGTTGGAGGAGGGCAGCACCTGAAGAACTGCCGGATCCGTGCGGTGATTCAGCCAGGCAGGCTCGGTAATTGGAGAGCTGTGTACTGATAAGTTTTCTCCAAAGAGTGCTGGCAGCCAATGTACCCACGTCCTCGTCCCCACAGCTGGATGTCAGAACTGCCTGTCTGCAGACCTCCAATTGCGAGTACCTTTGGTACCTCAATTACTGAGCATTACGATAGCGGCAGCGTGAACCCGCTGCTCCTTCTCCCAGTGGTTAAATGAGACCGACATGAAACCCCCTCCTCCTCCTCCTGCTGCCGGCACAGCTGGGAAACTGAGGCAGGAGGGCACGGGAGAGGCTGGAGGCCAGGTGTGTGGGTCCCTGTCCCTCCTCAGTCAGCATCCTTCTGCGGATGTGGTGAGCAGGGACGGGGCTGCCCTGAGCCCTGCCAGCCAGCCCGTGCTCATCCGATGCTCGCAAAGCCAGCGCCGACACTGACGGGCTGAGGAGGAGGAGCTGGGGCTCGGCTGCCCTGCGCCTGGGAGTCCCTCTCTGTTTGGAGACTTTCATCAGCTGTCTAAAATTTGCATGTCTGCTTTGAATGCTCTGAAACCCTCTGTGTTTCAGCTGGGTGCGGAGCAGACTGGAAGCCCTGGACGTGGAATAATTTCAGCTAGGGGTCTTGGAAATAGGGAGTTACGTTCCTTTCTTTCCCCGAACCAAATACATCATCTTTCTGCAGGATGACACTTAATCTTTGGGTTTGCCCTCAGACCTAGAGCTCAAACCATGATTCTGATCAAGATCAAAATAATTTCAGCTGGCCAACACTCTCCAGTTGACATTCCACCTGTTTGGAGCACGATTGGAAGTGGTATTTATGATGAAGATTAGCTCATGGCCATTAAGTGGTCTGGGCTGAAGATGGATCTTTGCTGTCAAAGTGGCAGTGGTAATTTATCTCAGCGGAATGTTTCCCTGGCCGTATGAAGTTACTGCCACAGAGCATTTCTGGCAGGAGAAACCTGTGAATGTTCCTGAGCTGCATTTTTGCAAAGCTGCAGAACTGACCCCAAAATGCTTTTGTAAAGGCAAGGGGAGAAATTGTGCATTCTCCCATTCTCAGACTGAGTTGTCAGGATTACTCAGTACTGCAGCAATATCAAACAGCTGGGGGAAAAAGGAAAGGAAAGCAATTATTTCTACAATCTTCGTTGGCTGAAGTATAAGGGGTTTAAAACAAATCTGACAGTTGCAGAGAATTCAAACCAGGTACCAAGCTAAATATATAAAATTGCCCTGGAAGTGAGTGCAGGGAGGGAGCAGTGGATGGTGGTGCTGGAGCAGCCCAGGGGTCAGTCCCTCCCAGGACATCCCTCTGCTGCGAGCAGCAGCAGACAGCGGCACTAAACTTCTTCCCCAGCCGTGCTCCAGGCTTCTGGCACTCAGGAGCAGGAGGAGTTGGGGAGCAGAAGCTGTTACCTCTCCTATAATCTTTCAGGGTCACCATGTTTAGCTTGCTGGCAAAAGGAATAATAAACCTCTGTGTGGCCCAGTCCTTCCTTCTCCCTGTAAGTCTGTCCTGGGCAGGGAGTCAGACACAGGCACGAACGGCATCAAGAGCAGAGGTGATGCTGAGATGAGGCTGGAGAAGGACATCTCCTGCTACAGACCCTCCACCAGTGCTGGGGAAGAGGAAGAGGAGAACCACACCAAGAGGAACGGTGCTATGCACACCTCGTGCCTCACTGCTCCCAGCAACACTTGTCTCGTCTTTCAGATGAAATCACTGTGTTGGAGTGGATGGATTTCTTCACACTTCTCCTATGAACTGTTTCTGGTTGAGTGTCTGATTTCCCACGTTCCAGACCGTTGGCAGTGCTGCTGCACATTCCCGTGGGAGAGGCACGTCATGGGAATAAGTTATTGATCACATCGCTTAGATCGTTTGCGCGAGAGATTTCCAAAAGAGAGACTGTTCCCTTCTTTCCCACAGCAGCGGGTTTTTTATGTCTCCTGCCACATCTTTCTTTCTGAATAACCAGACCAAACTGCCTCAGGAGGGTTTTGCCATCTTTACATTTACTCCAGCATAGAAATCTTTTATCTTTCATGAAGAAAAAATACTGAGGCAGGTCAGTGAAGTGCTGAGCAGACAAGCACAAACCTAAAGATTGATATACAAGTTCAAACCTTTCAAACCCAGCAAACAAATCAAGATGACAACAGTCCCAAAACATCAGAAAACCTCAAACTTATGAAAACCAGAATATCATGTTAAGACATTTCTAGCTCAAATCTCTGGAAACCATGAAATATTTCATATTGCATGCAGGCGAGCAACAGCAGCCTGTCTCCCAGAGGCTGCTGCCTGCCTTCAGCCCAATCCCAACGACAGAGGTGGGACACCAGCGGAGAAAGCCATGGGGGGTGGTCAGGGACCTTGCTATGCCTGTGTCAAACCTTGCAGAACAGCCAGGGAATCTATGCCTAAAGCTTCACTGCTCCAGGGGCCAACACTGACATCCTGAAAAGTGGAGGGGACAGTGTGGTGTTTCCAGGATAACACCTGGACCCACATTCTTTCCATGACTTGCAGGCACGGTGTGCTCCACACACAGCACGTGCATGCCGGGTCCCGGTCACGCTGCTGCCAGGTTTCACCATGCCAGCTCGGGAGGTAAGCATGGCACATAGGTGCAAAGCCAGCCCTGGCAGCCTGGCTAACAGCAGTGTGCTCTGTATCACCACAGGGCATCATCTGACGTGTCACCCTGCATCAGCTGCAGGTCCCCTTCCAGCCCCCACAGCGCAGAGGAGCCCATCTCTGCCCGGGGGTTACGTCCTCCGCAGCAGAGCACCTCTGCTCAGAGAGGGCTTCCCACTCACCTGCCCTCTGCTTCCCAGATACTGATGTAAAATTATCCATGGAGCCTGCTCTGTACCTGAACACACACCTCTGTTCCTGGAAAATTGTGTTGAAGAGGTTATTAAAACTGTCTCTTCCAATTCTGCTCAGGGAGTCTCTAACCAGGATGTCAATAAGGCCACATAATAATAATCAGATGTTTCAACTTGGCCTAGAAAACTCAGCGATGGGAGAGCAGCCAGTCTGCCTTCGTTCATGGGAGTCAGATGCCAACTGGTGATGAAGAATGCTGATAAAAACCAAATCTCTTCAGTTTTATCTAAATGTTAAAATTAGGAACCAAACCAAAATACATGTTCTTGGGCAAAGTCTTATTGACTTAGATTAGGTTTGGTTACAGAGGCTGGAATAAAATACATGCCGATATTTACTTAACATAGAATTGTATTCAGTAATGTCAACCCCTGCAGTCACATTTTCCTGTCACCTTTCCCAGGTCCTCAGCGTGGTGCCACAAACCTCAGCAAGACTGAGGACAAGGGCCACCTGCCCCCGCGCGCCTCGACTCCTGCGCACAATTAATTCAGCCTTTCCTGTCCTCACGCTCAAAATCCCACCTGTTCTGCAACGAGATGGAGCCAAAACCTCCACATGGTTACAGTGGAATTGCAGCTTCTGAAACTTCAGGTGCAGAGTTGAACGTATGTGATATAATTTTATCTTCGATCCCCTCTGATAACTGCAGGTGATGCACAGACTGGGGGAACGTGCATCTCCAGTGAGGATCATCCTTCCTCAGTCACAGTCTCTCATGCAATGTATTCCCTATGCAACCTTTATTAGCATCTAGACACGAGCAGCTGAAGGCTCCCTAAGCAACAAAGCCATGCTGAAAAACTGAGAGGAAGTTGAGAAGAATGAGTTCTGCAAACAACATTCTGAAAGGTTTGAAAAGAAACTCCCTTAAAGCAATCTCAGTATTTTTCATGGATGCCTGAGCCTGTGGCCACATGACAATTGCAGTGACATACACTGGCAGTGGGTCGTTCAGTGAAAGTACACCAGACTTTCTGTTGATCTCATTATTTGGTCGCGTTCTATTTGGACTTGGATTAAATATAAACAAGCAAATGGAAAAGAATCATTGTGAAATTCTGACCTAAACTCACAACCAGTCACTACAGCAGTCTGAGCAGTTCAGGTGCACCACCCACTTGGAACAGTGTTTTGTGTTTTCTATAGTCAGGGAGAGCAAAGGGTTATATTCAGAATAAATGTTTAATGAACCCAGTAATTTCCATAACCATGCCTCTGTTTCATTATTGCACTAACTGCTCCCTGTTGCTCAATACCATTTCCTTAGGCCTTTAAAAGGGTACTCCATTTAAATTAACTTTAAAAACCTATTTCTTTTCACACTTCTCACATCATTTTATATCAACCTGGCTGGTGCAGCTGGAATATGAAGTAATTTAACATTGGCATCAAAGGATGGACAATAGCTGTCAGTGCTGACACCACAGGAGAGTATTATGGGCTTTGTTTATGGCAAAGGATTGCAAATATTGTATGTGACAGTGGTCTGCTCAAACCTGAGAGTAACCACTGGACAAAGTTCAGCTAATTGCATTGATTAGCTCTGCATTGACAAGACAGTTATTAGTGGGGTATACACTTATAATTGCTGCTTACTTTGGATCTCTCCTGAAGCAGCCTTACTGATGTGTACTCAGAGCCACATGAAGCTTTTTTCATTTCACTTTTACCCAGGCTCGAGCCCAGTGCTAGATGTATAGGCAACAATTGCAGAAAGCAATCTTACTGTGGAAGATTTTTGATTGCCATAAAGATTCTGGTAGTGCAATTTTTTTGGCAAATATAATTATTTAGCAGATGTATGTTAATATTATTTATTTCTCTTTAACCAAAGCCCGCAGGACCTGATTCTGTTCTTTTGCAGAGGGCAGCCTCCAAGATTTGACCCTCATGCACAAACATTGACACGACGTGCATGCAGAATCTGGCTCTACATGTAAATTATAGCTTGCCACAAAAACTGTCTTTTGGCATTTTGAGGTCTGCAGTGAGCAGCAGTTTGAAATAATCATCCATCACACAGGAAAACATTCAGCTGTAAATCTGAAGGAGAAACCTAAAGGCATGAAGCTGCACAAATGTTTTGGCTGAAATCCACCATTAGGACTGTCAGAGTAAATATTAAAAAGAGTTCTGTGTTCAGCTCAGATATCTGTTTACAGATTGCTTTTGCTGAAGCCGCACATTGTACAATGAAACGAGATCTCCGAAAACATTTTTGTTCTAATAAGTTTATAAACTCTGCTATATATTTTATGGAATTTAAATATATGAGTAGTTGGCCCAGAACTACTCCTGCAGATTACTGGGAGAAAACATTACCATATGTCAGTAGAATGGCAACATCCCATAGACACTCGAGAGGATCTCAGGCTTATCCCAGCTCTTGTGTTTATAATGTGGCAATATTTCCATACTTCATATATGAGTACCTCTGCTTGTATAAACAGTGTTATGGTAATGATTGTCAAGGACACTTCTAGGAGTCCAATGAAAATAAAAGTAAATTTCTTCTTAATATTTTTAAAAAGGCATGCTTCTGCTGGCACAGCTCTGCTGGTGGGGAATCACCGTGCCTTCACCCTACATGGCTGCCCTGGAAAAACTCTCTCATGCAGACCTGGCCCACATGTTTTGTGCCCGTTTGCCTGGGTGGTCTGTCCCCAAGACACCAATGGCTCTGCAGAGCTGACCTTCCTCCAGCCCACACCTTCTCCATGGGGAGCTGCCATGACCATGATTTTAAACCATTTGGCCATCACCGAGCACGCCCAAGGGCTTCGCAAAAACTCTTCGGCATTTGTTGTTCATTGACAGGGTTCTCAGAAGAAAATTTTTTTCCTCCTCTGAACATTGGTGTGTTCTTCCTCACTGTGTAACTCAGGCTGTCCCTGACCCACCACAGACAGTGAACAGGCAAGGTCTGTGTGGCTGCTGGGATCGCTGCTCTCCTGCCCTACCGGAGCTGCTGGTCTCTGGGCTGGGGAGTGGTTCAGACCTACATCTCAGGCAGTGACCTGCTCACATGGAGGTGAGCATGGCCCACCAACTGCCTAATCCAAAATTCTGGAGAAAGCAACAGCTCAGTGCTCCCAGAGTACAATTTGCCCTTGCTCAGCAATTTTTATGATACTTTTTGAACAAAACCAAGTCATGCAGCTGCATACCATTTGCATTTACTGCTAGAGTTTCTTGCATTGCATAAATGCAAAACATGATAGCAAGTGACTCAATCACACCTTTGTATCTTAAAGGAATAAACAAGTATTTTTTCCAGAGCACACCTCAGCACAAGAGTGGCCATTTCTGCTTAAACACACAACACACAGACCAGCTGGCTCATGGTTTGCTTTTGTATCAAAAAAGACAGTTGTAATGACTAAAGATTAATAGTTATATGAGCATCACCTCGGGAAAGCACTTTAAGGTGGCCAGCAACACCACTGGGGATTTGGAAACAGTTCTGACACCCACCAAATGCATATACAAATTCTGAGGAGCTACTCTATTTTGTAAGAAAAATAAGCAGTTTCCTACTCTGGTAATAAAGCACTTAACTGAGATTTTAATGGTTTCCACTGGACTCATTTGAGCTTGATATGCCCAATTAATATCACTAATTAGTATCTGCTCCTTTTTAATCAAGCAAAGTTTGAGAGTGGAAGATGCTGATGTTATTTATTTGACCTTTCTGTGTAAATTCCAGCAGTTCCCCAAGGACAGAACAGCGACGGCGCCTGCAGCAACTGCTTCGTTTTGTTTCCTTGGACAAACACCTTTTGTGCACGGGCAGTGAATGGGAATGAACAGCCCCGTTATTGGCATCATAAAGCCCTGCACAGAGGCCAGCCCAGAATAATCCCAGCAATTCTTGCTAAAAGCCTGTCCTTCAGCGCTTTCATATGAAGTGATTTCACTCCTTCACTGTGGTGAGCTCTACTCCAGTACATTAATTTGTGTTTCTAGAAATAATTGTCTCCGAGGCAGGAGCCAAACAGAAGTCAGATTTCTCCCTTGCTGTGTAGACCCTCCCTATTTAAGACACAGCCTTTTCTCCTACTTGCTTAACGTTTATTCTTAGGCCAAAATTCTTCACTGAAACACCAGGCTGAACCCCTCCATGGCTTCTCAACAAGGCAACAATTGTAAGTGTATACTATCAAAGTTATTCTTGGAGCAGGGATCTGTTCCCACCCCACAAACACCACTTTGGTACAGCTGTAGTGAAGCAATAGTAAAAGCCATGAAGCTAAAATTAACCAGAACTTACTCCCCTTCTCCACCCCAGGAGGAAAGTTAGGTCCCCAATTTTAGGCGTTTTGAGCCTTTTATAAGTGTCTGTAAAGCAGTGTATGGTGCTTGTCTAGTTTTGATGTAAATGGTTCATATAAGTTGTAGCTTTTTAGGGGGGAGGAAATCACAAAACTCAGACCATTACATTTCTTATTGCTCTGAAACTTCACAACCCTTCCTTGGCAAGAAAAGACTTTTCTGCCTTGCATCACTCTTTGGTGACAGAAATCCCAAAGAATGGTATCCAACCACTGTAAACAAGGGTTGACATCTGAACATAAATCTTACACACTATCGTAGGGCCTGGCACTCCTCCTGACCTAGAGGGAAAATATTTGGAACATGAGAGGTGAACCACTTCAGAAGTACAGTCTGTGAAACTGTTATGATCAGAGCACACCTCACTGGAAAGTGTTAATTAACGGGGTTTGCTCGTATCAGGGATTTACAAATGATAACAGGGATCATCTGTAATTCAGAGATTAGTGAGATAAAATAGTGAGTTGCTAGGGAAGGTTGGATGGGGTTACACTCTGTAACACCTTTTACAATGGATTAGTCACCTCTGTCCCAGCAGGTCGACATGGTTATTGCAGTAGCAGAGAAGCAGCCTGCTACGATGGTTTTTAAATGCACGTGTGGTTTCCTCGCCAACTGAAAAATCACAGTGATGTCCCATAATACTGCATTTTCTCCACTAACTGAGCAAAACAACAGTTGTGTTCCTCCCTTACGAAGCACAGATCTGTAAGGGGAAAGTCATTTCCTCAGACGCCAGCTTCAGGTGTCACCAGCCTCTGGCAGTCCCTCACCAGCTGGAGAACGGGACCCAAAGAGTGGCAGGAATGAGAGAATGTGCCAGAGGGAAGGCTGAGATGGAGAGGGACCGACTGCCACAGGGCTGGGGACAGCAACGCGACCGAAAGGGCGTGGGCAGGTGAACAGTTCAGCCTGAGCACTGGCGTTGGGTTTGGGAAACCTGCCGTGTGTTTCCTGTGGCTCTGAGGTCACAAATCGTTCCTCTGGCCTGAAGTGTTTCATCTTCAGCTCCTGTGTTGTGGGTAACCATAGAGGGCAGGCAGCTCACGGCTTCCCACCGGTAGCTGTTTCTGACACAGCCGTGCTGGCGTTGCGGCGCACCCAGGGGCTGCTGGACACCGGGCAGAGGAATGGCAGTTTTCTTCATGTGTGGTGCTTCTGCTCAACCAGATGGGTCTGGAAAAACACAGCCCTGTGCGTGTGTCTGTGTGAGACACAGAGAGAAAAGGAGTCGGAGAAAAAAGAAACCTGCTCCGTTTTCTCTGTGAGCGTTTAAACCTGTGGTTATTCTGTTTATTTTTCTCTGGGTCTGTCCAGTGGGTTTGTTGCCCAGGCTGTGAGCTGTGCTCCCATACTTCCCCCTACATTTCTTGTTTGTCCCAACACATCCAGTTTTTGAAGGCACAGAATGGTGCTGACCTTTCTAGCAGCCCTTTGGTTCTGACAGAAGGATATCAGAAAGAGAAACCTATTTTATCAACGCTTTCCACTCTCATCTGCCAGGTGCAGCATCACCTCTGGATTTCTAAATCCAGCTACAACTCCTCATTTCACTTCCCAGACGATGGTGGTGGTCTCTCCTCTGACTCCTCACCAGGTTTCAAATCAACAGTGTCACTTTCTAAGGGATGATAAAACATTCCTTGGTGTGTTTTTCCATCCTATAGCTGATGATGCTGACAAGAAAGAAAATATTTGCTATCAAGCCTCTCAAACAATAACTGTCCCCTTGTTGGGTGACCTTTCCACATTTGAGGACACACCTTGCTCTGGTGTGAAGGACAGTAGAAGAAGGAGCAAAGCCAAAGCAAGCAAGCCCACAGGGAGCTTGCGGGCTGCGTGCGTGATCTGAGGCATGTGCCTTGGAAGACAGAAGAGGGTCTGAAAAGGTCCTTTAACTGGCTGTTAAAAACAGTTAAAAACAAGGCTGTTCTTCTGGGTATTCAGCAAGGGACCTGGACCAGAGAAAGACTTGCCCAGAGTGTTTTGATAGCAGGGGTGGCAGTGGCCACCCCTGCCCTGCTGGCGCTCTGCACTCTCATGGGAACACCAGCTCAGAGACCTTGGTGTGTCTTGCAACCACGAGCATGGCTTTGTGGGACCAAAGGCACTGAGTCACGGGTGAGTCGGCATCCGTAACAACTAATGCAAGAGCTTCTGCACACATCCTGTGGCTTTTCAATCAGTTTTTGAAATAGCTGGCATTAACCAAAAAAACTCAACTAACCAACCAAAAACTGCTGACTAAACACTGCAGCCTTGTTTCCATATGTGTGAACCTGTGCTATGTATGAACAAATGGTTTGATCTGCAGCAGACCAGAAGGCATTACCCTGTGCCTCAGCCATCAGTCTCCTCATTAGAGCTACTTCATCAGCACCCAGCGTGGAACAGAGCCCGTATTTTCGCACTGCATGACCTTATGTTCTTTACCTTGTTTCAACTTGTTATTTACCTTGGACCCAAATCCAGATCTTGACTGCTGCTGCAGTGTTAATCGCCTCTGGAGTTCCCTGCACTTAGCCTCAGCCACAAGCACAACCTGGTATTTAAGAGGGTGCTGCAGAGGTGAGGATATCCTTCCTGCAGCGCCGCAGGAAAGGGGTGTTCCCCGCAGCGAGCAACTGTCTCTGCACACCCTGCAGCAACCAGCAAGGAAAGAGCCTGCACTTCACAGCCAGCCACTGCTGTACCTTTAGGATTGTTGTTATTATTGCAAACCTGCAAACACTTCAGGACAATTAGTGTTGAGCTGCATGTTGCTGAACTTGGAACGCTCCAGTAAGGTTTGCACTTTCAGATCTGAGGAAGAGACCTCTCCAGCTATGAGCAATATTGATCCCTTCCATCCTCTGCACACAGCCCAGCACTCCCCAGGACACGTGGACAGAGCAGGTCTGTGGACAGGCGTGAGAACACCCCTGGCTGTGTCCTGCAGCCCCTCTGAAGTCCATGTGTGCTTTGGGTCACTTTTCCATCAGAAGGAACTCACAATAGCTGTCTCTGCTTTTTGTGTTTTCAATTAGGCACAGTCAGATCTTCCATCGGCTGTTTCCGCTGGCAGCCCCCGTGGCTGTCCCAGATTTCTCCCTGCACACTTCAGTGCTGGCACAGATAACTCATTTTTCACTTCAGCAAAGAGTCTAAACACACTTTACATGGTGCAAAGACCACAGTTTATCCTCAACTAAGCGTAAAATAAAAGAATGACCAGAGAAAATGATGAACAGTCAGTGGTGTTTTAATTTGCCTTCCAAGCAGATAGAAGAACCATCCAAAGACTGGTTCCTTTTTAACATTCCCTTTGACCCAGGGTGAAGGAGAAGCTGCTTTACCTGGCAGGTGCTGCGTGCTATTTTCTGCTCCATAGGACAGAAGCAGCTCTTTGGTTAGATGTCTTTCAATCACCCAAATGAAGAGATTAAACAAGTTAAGGATTTCTGTTCCTTGGAGCTGTCACCAAGAGAAATGTAATGGCTCTGGAAATAAGGAACAAGTGAATTGCTCCATTTCTTGCAGTAGATTAAGTACACGCTATCCAAAAATAGCTAATGTACATACTTTTCTCTGGAAAATGGAGACAACTTCCAAAATCAAAGGTGTCAGCCAGGGATAGAATTGATGCTGCAGAGACAGCACAGCCAGTCAATGGAGCTGTGAGCAATTTTCATAGCAAAACCCTGGCAAAACTTATCCACTCTGGGATATGATCACAAACCCAAACCTCGCTCAGGCTCATCAAGCCCTCAGCCAAGCTAAGCCATACAAGAGGGAACTTCAGCGGGATGCAGCCTACGCTGCACACAGAAAATTCAGTCATTCATAAGATATATCTACAGTTGGAGGGGACAGTAACTACTGTCAGGCAGGTTGGTGGTTGAAAGTTTCCATTTTGCAGACGTGTTTTCAGTCTGCAAGATGAGCCATGGCTGTCTGAAGGAGCTGCCAGTGGCTCACAGGCATTGCAGGTATGGACTGACTTTGAACCTCACCCTGAGCAAGGTGATCTCACTGGAGCAGGAGGATAGACTGGAGGCCTCTGGAGGTCCCTCAGAACCTAAATTATTCCCTGATTCCATAGGGTTTCATTCCTTCCCTTGGCACTAGTAAGGTGTGTTTGAGGACAGAAAAATGCTCATTAATACTTTCTTTGTTCCTGTTGCCCATTTCTCACCTAAAGCTACAGTTTTTAGTGATCACACAATCATTTCCACAGCTGCTAGCTGAGATGTCTCACACACAGAGCATAAGGGGAAATACACAGCAATGAAATACCAGGACCCAGCAATACATTAAAAGTATGCATCGGTAGAAGTGGTTCCAATCAACCTTACATCTGGTTTCATCATTTCTTTCACCATATCTGACTGCCTTTAGCTATTCTGTGGTGCCAAAGTCCTAGCACATCCATCTCACGAGAGGCAAGGCACTGACACGTTGTCAGCTTCTGGGTCGTTCCTGGCTCTTTTCCTTGGGAGCCTTTTACCTTGAGACATGGGGAAAGAAAGACCTAAATTTTGGAGTTGAATCTAAGACAAAGTAAAGGGAGATAAAGATTAACATGTTTGAGTTTTTTTGTAGCTGGAAAGATAAGGAGCAGCTGAAGCTAAATTCTGAAGAATATTTAATGCATGGCTGCAGAATTTTGTAGAGCAAGCTCCACCATGCTTTCTCACAGCCAGAAGCAGAACGCGACCTTAGTGACCCAACCGCAGACCTCTTGTACTTGTATTTCCAGTTTGAAGGCAAACAGACCTTCAGAAGAAACAGCCATATCTTTCCGGTGTCTTTAAAAGATGTTTATAGCGAGCAAGCCAGAGGGAGGAGGGACTGGGCAACGTGCCTGATGCCTTCAAACCTCAGCTCTTCATGCACCAATGCTGCCTGTGCAAGGATGCAGATGCTCAGAGGGCAGGTGGTGAAGTACATGTTACTCATACACAAACAATGAGTTAGAAATAATGGGAGATGCTGATTCTTCAGCTTTCTCAAAGGCTGGACCCTCGAAGGCTCTGAAGCTGGCAGGGTGTGGGTGTGTGGAGCACTCAAGTGCCTATCTCCAGTTGATTTAGCCAGAAATGCTGTATAAAATGTCTGAATTAGAAATGGAGAGAGCTGCTTCCTCCTCATCAGCTCAGGTTCTTCTCTATATAGATTCCCCATGCTTAACCTATGTTGTGAAGGGAATGCAGAAAATCAGGGTCTGAATGTAGCTGGGTAACCACAGGGCTTCACGAAGACCAAATGGTTTTGAAAGTCTGACCTTGTAAGTACCAAGCCTATGTGGTACTGGTCCTGCTGCTCCCCGTGTCAAACCAGGGACGGCAGTTGCTTACTGGGCAGAGCCACTCACAAAAAAAAAGTGAGAAAATGGTTTTGCACATAAAATGTTACTAACTGGGAGTGTTTTACAGACTGTCAGGGCTGTGAGATAGCTCCGAGGTGGGAAACGAGCTTTGCTGCTCTCACGTGATCTTGGCTGCAAGTCCACAAGTGTCACAGAGCGAGCTATGCTGGACTCAGTGAACTTACATAGGGGTGGATTTAAAGGTCTGTAAAGTTCCATGGTTATAACCTTCATGCACTCCTCCCTCATTTCTTGGCCTGGCCTAGGTCAGTGGATTTCAGTTTCTGAAAAGTATCCTCGCCTGGAAAAGCTGCCGTGAAATAAGACCCAGGGTGGTTTTATTTGGCAAAAGTTCATCAGGCAACACTTTCACATCCTGAAGCCAAAGTCAGTTGTGTGGTTTGCATAAATATTCTATTTTAATTCCAACCTGCAAAGTCACAGGGATTTGGAAAGTAACCCAAGCTTTGGCCCATGGCTATCAGGAAATATTAACTGGTGTGTATCTGCCATTAGTGCTGCAGAGTTCACTGGGTATTGTCTCAGGCTTGCAAAGCCTTCATTGAGCAGGACTGCCCTGTGCCACCAAAAGGCCACCTCCTGGCCACCAAGAACAAAACCCCTTTCCACAGCCATGCAATCTCCTTTAAACAAATCACACCCAAAGTTTCCCACTTCCAGATGTACACCGACCCCAGCTTTGGCTTTTCACCACATACAGCTTCTGTTCCTCCAGCCTGGAGTCCCTCCATCACCACCAGCTTTACCAGCACAGGAAAGGAGCTGGCAATGAGCAGTTCTGTGCCAGATGGGCTGATCACTGTGTTGGACAACTTAGTGTCCTGTTCCTGCCACAGTGTTTGAGCAGCATCAGGCCAGTGACAAAACTTGTGATGGAGCTATGAGCATTCATCCCTACAATCAGGGTAAATCTATTTTGCTCCTGAACAGTAATATTACACTTGAAGAAGTCCAAATAAAACATCTGAAAGGAATGATAAATATGTTGAAGGGAAGATACATAATATTTGTTCTGATTTGGTGTTATTTGATTATTCTGAATAGCCAGAATGTCTCTGCATATGGATTACAGGTGTGAAAGGTAGTTATTTGCAGATTGCTGTCTCTCTTCTTTCCACCACTGCAGTGAGAGAAACAGGAAGCAATCCATACATTTTACAATGTCTTATTTTGGATGCATCTTAATGCATTGTGATACACAAGGCTAAAATACTGAGTTTGAACATATAAAGCTGCATATTTATATATATATACACATATACACATTCATTGAGTTTGGAAAATCAGATGTAAAGAATGACTAATATTATTGATTTTTTAAATTAGAAAATGAGTAAATTATAAATTTCATAAAGGTTTTAAAGGTCAAAGATACCATCAGCATTCCGCATCAGTTTTGATGTTAGTCAGTTCACTCATGTATTTAACAACACAGCCCTCCAGACAACACTTCGAGATAGTGCATGCTCTTTGCCTGCACAATGAGTCATTTTCTGAATGCTCAGCTCTTCCTTTAAGTTCAGCTGAATAATATTTGCTTAAAACACTTTCTGTTCTACTTCTTATTTATGGAAAGAAAAGGCTTGGCTCAGCCTTGCTCTGCAAGGTGGCTGCAGCTCTGCTCCCCTCAGTACAATTGCCTGGGGTTTGGCGTCAGCGGAGAGACAGCAACTCAAGGAGCCGTCAGCGCTCCAGCAAACCCACCGAGCAACAGGAGGGGGGAAAGTCTTTCAGTATTCAGGGAGGTGGAGCTGCATCCTCGAGAGGTTTAGACCTCGCCGTGTGACATAAATTACAGAGTGTGCTCAACCATTTGCACGTTCGGATGAAATTTAGTAAAAAATTCCCTTAGAAAGAGGGGAAGGAACATTTGGTAATGCTGAACCGTCTGAATTCAACTTTTTTTAAAGAATTTCTTGGAAATCGTGCAAAACAAGAAGAGAAGTCATCCAGTCCATTCTGTTGCTCCAAGTCAAGATCAATTACAGCTAAATCATTCCTGATAACAGCTGCCAAACTTATTCTTAAAGACTTCCCGTGATGGAGTTTCCTTAAGCTCTTCTGGCAACCCAGAGCAGAGTCTCACTATTTTAATCATTAGCTAGCTTTTCCTGATGTCTAGCCTAAATTGCCCTCACTGAAAGGGGATGTTTCATCAGATCTGATTTCTTGAATAGAGAGCTTGATTATATTAAAAAGGGGATCTGCATACACAAATTAAATATTTCATTTTTAAGAAACTGTTCCATTAGGAAAGAAGTTCACAGCTGCTCAATGTAAAAACCAAAGGAACTGCATCACTGAGCCAGTGCTCAGCTAAAAAATGAGGGTCCAGTGAGTCAAACTGATGTTTTGCTTACAATTAAGACATGAAAGAAAGCCATTTCACATTCTGGAATATCCTGCAGCTTCTTAGGTTCCTATTTGGACAGACAAGCTTATAACCTGGCCTCAAAAAAGGGGTCTGGGGTAGGAGAGCAAAGTAAGCTGAAATTAGTTCTCCAAACTGAGGGAGCACAAATGAAGCAAGGTCAGATTTTTAGCTGGGAAGAATACCTGACAGCTGAGCTTTCCCTGCCTGCTCCAGAAGAACTATCTAGGGCTAAGAATAAGAAGGAAATCTCTGCTCCTTCCTGACCTGGCCATGGGCCCCTTTCCTGGAGCAGCAACGCCCAAGCCTCTGGGCACAGGGGAAATGTCCCCTCCTTGTGCGTGGAACCTACAGCAGCTGAGCTGGAAAGGGCTCAGTGTGTCTTTGGCCAGGCTGCATCAGAGCCTGTTCACTGTGTCACAAGAGAAGCTGGATATTTACTGCAAGAGTTCATAAATAAACTGAATTCACAGGTTGGAGGACTGTGTATTTTCCTGCACAGAACACATGGCTGGTACAGAACACTGTGGATGTGGTACCTGTGTCAGAGCCACCCTCAGAGTGAGGACCAGCAGGTCCCCTTGCCCTGGGCTCCTCCCTGAGGCCACCAGCCCAGGCACAAATCAATCTCATCAGTGATAATATCCAATAACAAGTGCACACAACCCTTTTCACCATTTCTGCCAACACTTTGGTGGAGACACAGTCCTGCCCATGGCGTTCCCCAGCAAAGAGCCTTAACTCCAGCAGGGTGGAGATGGCACCAGCCACAACCCTGGCAATTTTAGAGGACGGCAAAAGGATGTGTGTTGTACCAAGAACACGAATAGGTAAGGCATGTGTATAGTGGGGACAGCTTTTGGAGTAAAAGTGGCAAAACTAAACAAGGTATCTGCTCACAGGAATGTGCTTCACACTCCTGGAGGTGTCCTGGTGAGGAGGTGAGCCTGGATGCTGGTGCAGAGCCTAGGTTTGTGGGGCTGTGTGGCACAGGTGGCAGTGCAGCCATCGCCCCCAGATCTCCCTGCAGCTCAGCAGTGCTGCATGGGTACAGCTTTGCTGCTGGTTTTTGGTCTGATCTACCCATCTCCATCCTAAAATGAGTCTACATTAGCATGAGAGGGTGCAGGCAAGCACACACAGGCAGTGCATGGCACAATAAGCTGCACAGAGCACTGCAGAACAGAGATCAGCTTCCTCCCAGTCAGGGGAACTGGGCCAGCCGATAACGAGCAAACGAGATCAGAATCGGGACCGTGCTGTTCATCTGCCAGCTACAACCACGAGGCAGTGCAGAGACAGTTGAGGGTTTTGTTTTTCTTAATATGGGGATTTAGTCCAATTCTTCAAACAGTTGAAGTAAACCTGATAGACACTATTTTAATCAAGGATTTAAACAAATGATAAATTTAATTATTTAAATACTAGGTAGTGGTTCTCAGCCTGCCCCCTTCTTGTTCAGTGCCTTGCAAGAGACAATTGATCTCCGATTCCTTGAAAAGAAGAGAAGCTGCTTTTGTACTTTAAAACTAGTCTAGGAGAAGAAAATTGCAGGCACATTTTCAGGTTAATGAGTATGAATTACAAAATTCAAGATGAACATGACACTAGTCGCTAAATCAATGCAACTCCGAGCACAGTTCCACCCTGCAAGTCTCTTCCTCCAGTTATTGTGACAGAGTGAAAGATCAGCAACAAAAGAAATAGCTGTCAAATAAATTACTTTTTTAAAAAACAACATGGATTTCATCAAGTCATGCAACAATTATTATGCTACCAGTCCAAATTATAAGCTCTTGGGGCAAATTATGAGGGATTTGGAGATAGCTTGGGAGGCATCTTGCCTTATTTCTGATGGCTGCCACCCATGTCTGTGCTGGGGTTTATGGCAGACCACTCGCTGCAGAGCCCGTGCAGGGGGAACCGTGCAGAAGCTGGCCTAAGGGACAAGGAACATCCAAAGCAGTGGGTGACACCCCAGCCAGGATGAGGAGGAGTTCTTGGCCTTGGGCATGCCAACAGAACTTCCTTGCCAATGGTGAGATGTGGCAGAGATGCCACTAACGAGCTGATGACCTGTTCTAGGGACAGGCGAGTGAACCCTGCAGTGCTACGGGTGTGCTCCTGGTGACACACTTGTCACCTGAGAGAGCTGTGCCCACACTGATGCTTACAGGGATGCCAAGCACAGATGCAGTAGCGTTTGCCCAGGTCCCCATTTAAAGTTGTCCTTTGATCACTGCAAACCCTTTGACAAATGAACTCTGTGGATTTTGCATTGCTGAAAAAGCCACTTCAGCATCACTGCCTATGGGAACCTCTGGGGGTTCCTGGGTGGAGGAGGGTGCAGGTGCCAGCATCTTTTGGCGCAGTGGCTGGACCACTGAGCACCAGTGCACCTCACCTCCTGTTTGCCTCAGACCCCAGGTCTGTGCAGGGCTTTCGGGGCACCTTTGGGCACGGCAGGATCAATGGCTGTATCCCTCCAGAGCCCCTCGCAGGGGCAAGCAGAGAGCTGCCAGGGAAAACCTCTCCCTGTAGAGCCCCAGGCCCTCCAAACCCCAGATATTGGGCTGTGTATTCTGGAGTGCCATCTACTGGCACCGTCTCCCAGACCAGTTTATGTGCACACACGCACACCCCTACCTTCCCCCATCCGCAGGGTGATGGGATGGCAGCACAGCTTTCAAAAAGGTTTAGGCACAGGAAAGAGCAAGTGGCCAAAAGCCCCTGACTGCAACACTGCCCCAGTGCCCTGTCCCCACGGACCCCCAGGTCCCCACCATGGGATGGGGAGTGCTGGCCCGGGACAGGCGTCTCCTCCTCACAGCCTTCCTCTGCGTGGACAGGACTAGGAGCAAGTGGGAGAAGGGAAAAGCTTACAAAGACAGCACTGCAGTCTCTAGCTCTCTAGTCCTTATTTTCACAGATGCTTTCATAGCAGCAATATATTTAAGGGGATATGACATGCAAAACCCATCACCACTACTCATGAGTACTGTCGGTTTATGGCGAAAAGCAAGCAGCAAGATATGACTCTGGGCAGCCAGTTGCAGTTGCCTATGAACTGACATCTCTGAGTGTCAGGGATCCTCCTGCCCCTGCTGGAAAGAGCTGCACATCGCCAGGAGACAGATTCGGTGAGCTCTAAAGGAAGGCAGGCAGGTTAAGGCATTATGTACTAATTCTCTTTGGATGCAACAAGCTCTGCCCAGCCATCTGCCAGCTGCCAGGGCTTCACTACACAACGTCCAAGCCTCCCCCAAGGTGAGAGGGGCCACCTTCTGCCACGTTCAAACCCAAGACCACCAGCAAAAGCATCAAAGCTTGTTAGCTCTTTGCAGGGGTCAGAAACAAAAAGCCAACCCCAACCAACCGAGGGTGGCCCAGCACACCCCACACCACTATGGGGGTCAGTTATTGCTTCTTAAAAGCTGAACGCGGCAGCTAAAGGCTGACAGGGAATTGTTGTAGGGACAGCACCACAACAAAATGTCTTCTAGCTGCTAAGCAGAGAGCTGGCATTTCTAAGTACTCTCTATATTGAAAATATCATTGACTAGATGGTATTTCCCCTGCGTATTTTTTGCATCCTCTCCTCTACCCAGCAGATGTTTTTCTCAGGCACTTTTACTACTCGAGGAGTGTCTAGCACAGGAGAAGACTCAGGTTTGTACTTTCAAATGCAAATATTAACACAAGCAGTCTGGCTTGTATTTCTTCTTTTGGCAACACGACAGGAGTTTTTTCACCGACAAGCATAGCTGTTACAGTCTGAACAGCAAATATTAAATAACTGTGGAAAAATACTCCAAATTAATTCAGTGAAACAAAAATAGGGAAAAATTATTATCCCAGTATCACAGGAGGAGGAAAATTGAATAAATTGGTAAAACTAGAATAACAGAACTCAAGTTTCACAGGTTAGTGGGCAGAAGACCCTTTCCAAATTGTTAAAGTCCTATGGGTCAGTGCTATAGGCTGGAGCTTTCCGTCTCCCATGGAGGACATTCTGGTCTTGTTCCATACAAGGTGAATGTTTTTTTAGTCTTTTCAGTCCCTTTTTATCTTATTCAAATGTGTTTGTGAAGCCAAGCACATCAACTTATCTACAAAAGAAGTCTTTTGTTGTTATTTTCAGTTTCTAATTACGTACAAACAGCAGGGGAAAAAAAACATCTTCCAAGGCTGAGCTGAAAGATGATGCTCTTTTGGAGATGCATTCTGGTTATTGTCTTTGCTCAGAAACCCATCAGTTCCCAGGTGGGACATCAGGAGCTCAGTCCCTCAAGTGAGGAGGAACTCAGAGAAGGGCCCGTGGGGTGCTGGGTGCTCCTCTGCCGTCACAGGAGCTGGGTGCTGCTGGAGCAGAGCACCAACGGTCACACACAGGCACTGGGCTGTGACAGTAACCTTGCACAGAGGATTTGCCCAAGGATGGGTGTCACACACCCAGTGCCCGTGGCTGCTGGCCATGCTGGGTGTGTGGGGGAGCCCATGCATTGCCACAGCCCAGCTGGCTCCTGGCTGGAAAGGACAGCTGGGTCTTTTCCTGGAAGGGAACTGGTCCAATGGCACGGTCTGGTCCAATGGCACGGTGCAAGTTTTGTAAAGGAGCGACTGAAAAATCCGTTTTACCTCATTTGCTGCTGCCAGCTTCAGCTTCCAGCTCTCGGTGGCTCCTGTGCTTTTGTTCCTAAAGAGCCTCTTCAAGAGTGTGCCAGACTGAATTATTTTTCTTATTCATTCCTGATGTTGCTCCTAGATTTTTATACATCATTTTAAACTCGAGGACACCAGAAGCCCGAGAGGTGCCCATGCAACACCAAAGCCCTGCCCAGGGGACGGGCACAGGGCAGCAGGGGTCCCCAGTCTCCATATACTTGTTAGCTAGCAGGAGACCTTTACTATTTATTTTCTGTGACCTCTGATTTTATGTTGTAGCTTCCCATGACATCTCTGAAGAAGCAATATCATGTGGTTTTTTGCTGTGACTGCAGCTTTAAAACCATCTCACCAGAAGTGCCCGTGAGTAGAGGTGAGATGCCAGGGTGGGCAGGGCAGCCATTGTCCCTTGGGCTGGGGCAGACTGCGTGGTGCGAGGTCCCTGCCCTGTGCAGGAGGACATTAAGCATGTCTCAGTGCTTCTGAAGCAATAGGAGATGAGCTCAGGGGACGGGGCACAGACTGACTTTGATGCAAGAGGCGGTGAAGCCGCCCTGGCTCAGCAGCCCTCACATCAGGCTGTGCTTGGGCACTGCAACCTGCCCCAGCACCTCCACAGCAGCAGTCCAAGGGACATACATTTAGCAGTGCACTTGTTGATAGATGAAACCATTTTCATCTTCTCCCTGGCTGAGAGTTCAAACTCTGAGAAAAACATTAACACATAAAATCCCATAGCCACGTGCCAGTATGGGAGATCTCACCAGGACAGGGAAACCATGTGCCCAGCTTCTAATTCAGTGCTGCCCTCCTGCTCATGCATGTTGTCAAAATGTCCTGTTTGATGTTGTCTTTGATGAAATTTTATGATGAAAAATTATTTCTAGAAGTCAGAAGAAGGTGTTTTAAAATAATCATTCAAATTTTGTTCTAAAGTGGTGCATTTTAATACATACATAATTCTTATATGACTATGAAAAAACTGCTAAAAGTTGAGATCCAGTACTGGTTGCTTATGAACTTTGAATTTCCACAATCACAGCTGAAGTTTTGCATACTCAACATTCAGATTGAAGTTAAGTGTTGCTGAGAGCAGCATTCAGTTCCTAACATTTTAATTTTGACTTTTGCAGCCATAAGAGTTTTCCCTGCAGGTTCTCCTTTAACTCTCTGCTCAGGACTCTGCCAGAAGAGGCCAGAGCAGAAATACTCCTCTCACCTTCCAAAGAGGAGCACAACCTCGTTGTGCAAAGCCTGGAGTGCTGTCACAAGGCTGGACTCTCATGTCGGGTCACTTAGTGGTCGCCTGCCCATCAGATGCTTGTAACAAGCCTTAAAAGCTTGTCCCTCACTTAAAGTAGATCCTGTGCTTTGCTTTTGATATAATCCAACTTAGCTCAGAAGAGAGAAAGCCTAGGAACAAATACATTCATAAGACCTGAATGCAACAACTAAAAATTCTGATTATTTTTTCCCCCACATATCTATCTCTGATCAAATAAAGATCCTGGAGTTTTAAGATGTAATTTGAAGAGTTGGGTTCAGGGTCATATGAGAAGAAACATGCCTTTCTATTGATTTACCACCGTTACTCATCATCTTTTTACTGTTATCAACAAGACAGGAATAGAATGAACAGACAGCTAAACAATAAGGAAAAGTTCTGTGGCTGCTTAAAGCCAATAACATCCCTGGGTTATTGACAAGGTTATCAAAATGTCAGGTGTGCCAGCTCGGCTGGCATTCTTCTCTGCCTTTTCATTAAAATCTCATTACGAAGTACAACAGGCAAGCAGAGCTGAGCATTCGGTTCCTTTCCTAACCTAATGGTTTAAGAATATCTTTTTAAAAGACTGGTTTTCAGTTTGCATCTGTGCATAAATAAAATGCACACAGACTAATGGCCTCATTGATTTCGTATTTTTCTGCGTGCAAGAATCACGTCTCTGCTGCAGACACACACACACACGCTCTGTCTCTCCCCCCACGGTCCTGAGAGGAACAGCAGGCTTGAGAAAGAATATTTTATTACCAGTCTGAGTTTAACATGTATCTGTCTGCTCTGTACAAACACTGCTCAGCTGAGCACAGGCGAGGTGCAGGATGGATGCACACGCAGCTCCCGGCCCCTCCAGGGGCTCCCGGCCCCGGCACGCCGCTCTGCGCCAGCCTGCATCCCTGGCAGGGGTTTGCAGCAGCGCTTTGGGATGCAACACAGGAGCCCAGTTCTGCTGGTGGCTGCTCTCCTGTCGGCACCAAAAAGATCGGGAAAGCCAAAGCCACCAGGTCCAGCTAAAGAAAGCTGACTTTGACTCTTCTCCTGTCCACTAACCTCATCTAAACACGTGAAAAAAACCAACCCACAACAACCAACCCTGCAAAAAAAGCAGAGTTTAAAATGAAGATGCCGATGGCAACAAAACCACATCACACCTCTGGTGCCTGGTGTGACAATCCTAAAATTTGTGGTTCCCAGCACGGGGCCGTCTGCTGCGGTCTGTGGCAATAAATGTGGCATCGCCTTGGCAACATTTTTTATACTTTGAATAAGGAGCAATTGATGCAATATTTCAGGAAACAGGGGGGAAAAAAGAGGTTTGATACAGAGAAAAGCATTCTGGCTGTTCTGTATTGTCCTTGAGGACTTTACTGTGTGCCGTAACTAACTGCTTAGCAACAGATTGATAGTGGCTTGCAAATCAATCTTTTCAGAGCAGAAAGCACAGTATACAATGCTGCATGTTCCAGTTCAAGAGATGCTATTGGGAAGCTATATAAGCATCAATTATGGGTTTTTAGATGTAGTTAATTATAGCAGGGAGAACTCTGATCACAAATCAGCTTTCCTTACTCCCCCTTCTGCCTTTTAAAAATCACAAGAGAATTACTATAGATTAGCAAATTAGAAATTGCAAAAATGTAATTATCCAAAATTAAGATGAGTTGGCAAGCACTGTTTCTGAATGGATTTGTGCCAGAAGAGTGCAGGAAAATAGAACTGGCATCCTTTAAAAAGTTTTAAATGTAATTGCAGTTATTTTGCTGTTTGGCTTTTGATTTGGTTTGGTTTTTTAAAATATAAAATACTACTCTTTAGACATGGTTCTGTTCCCCAAAGTGTGCACAGACATCAAAATAGAAAAAAAAAAAAAAAAGTGGACAATTCAAGTAATAAGGAATGGAGAGAAATTAAGGAGAATTAAACCCTCCAAAGAGGACAACAGGAAGGGGCTGCGCCAGCACTGTGACCTCTGGTTTATGGCGTGAGGCTTTGAAGAACATGTCAACTTGACCTGAAGGAAATCACACGCATCACCTAATTGGAGCCCTTCCATTTCCCCTCGCCTGAGCTCACGCCACAGGAACACAGTCAGTTCCCTCACTGACTCCCGAGTCCTTGCTACAGCTCTTCCAGTTGCAAAAGCATTCTGCAGGTCAGATCCCTCGTGGGATCCCTCCCCTGACCGAGTGACAATACGGAGGGTGGCAGTTTGATGAAGTCTTCACCAGTACCTAAAGAACTCCACAACGTGTGAACTTACAAATCCACCCCCGTGACTTTTTAATTCCTGAAGGTTTGATTGGTTGGTTCCAATTCTGGCTGATTAATAGCTTGTTCGAAATAACAAAATAATTAGAAATTACAGCACGTTAACACAAAGGGGTCTCACTTGTGCACAGGTATTCAAAGGGAGTTTAATTTCTCAGAGTTTCTCCTGGTTTAAAACCTCAAAATGAAGATTAAATCTTCCCTTTCCTGACTGTGCCTTATGAAACACGATGTCATCTCTCTGTAGCTTTCTGGAATCCCTCAACTATATCCCTTTAAATTCCGTGCTAATTGAATTTAAAATTAGTCCCCAGTGGGGACTAAGTAGAAGCCAAGTAATTTAATGGTCAGACAATTAACAGCTCTGCATTAACTGGAGCTCCTGAACCACGGATGTTTTTGTCAGCCTGTCACACGGGGCACACTCTTCCTTGCCTTACCAAGGAGTGAGCATCACTGTTCAGTGCTGCTGGTGAAAAATGCCAGTTTCACTGCCACGGAATGATTAAATGTTGATTTTTCTCCCCAGACAGAAGCAGCTTTGTGGACTGCCTCTCTTGGATTCTCTCTCAGTAACTTCTTCCTCAGCTTTCCTGTCCGATAACCACACCTGTGCTACTTGGAAGTATTTTCATTGCAGACTGGGCAAAACATTGTGCCTTCTGTAGCAGGCAAATGTTTGGTCATATCACAGTATTAATTCAAATCAGCTTTTGAAACGGAGTTTCCATTGACGCTGAGTCTTTTGGAGCCATGGAAATGTCAGCGTTTTTAAAAACAGAAGTCATCCCACATGGATGCAAATATAACAGCAGAGCTGCACCTCATGTGGGTATGAAAACCACTTCTGAAACATGGAATAAACTCTCCCAGAGAGGCTATTACTGACAGCAGCTTCTCTGACAGAGGCTCACTTACAGCTCTCAGGGTCCATGGCTTTTTATATGCTTCATTAGTTTAGTGACACTCGTGGAAATCCAGTAGGGGCTTCAGCTACAGGGAAGATCTCCACAGAGGACAGGGCAGTTTGTTTAACCTTTTCACAAAATGTTTCCCCATTTTAGGCATGAATTCATCACATTGTCTTTTAGAAAAACCCACACTCTTATGATGTATTTAGAGACATTACAACAAAATATTATTTCCTACTATAAGTTATAACTCTTTGTTTACAGTGCATTATACTGCAGTGTGGCAGTTCCCAGCCTGTTACCCCAGAATACCCCAGCCTGGCCCAGCCCAGCAGTGCCCTGTGAGCCACTGTCCATGACACCGTGTCAGACCTGCTCTAAGGCTCCACCTGCAAATACTCCCAAGCATTTTGAACTTTACCTTTCATTACTAGTTTCATTTACATGGAATTAATGCGGTTACAACGTGTGCTGGAGAGCCTGTAGGGCGACAGTTTTACATGCAAAGAGAGTTGCACAGCCTCCTCCTACCTGCTCCACAGGAATATCAAATTCCCTTCTCCTCCTCCCAAAGCATCAAAAATACCTTCAAAAATTCATTTCCAATGCAATGATCCAGCAATAACGTGGGCAAACCTTTACTGCAGCCTTCTCTGATAGAATAGACTGTACCACCACGAGAACTCTTCAGTTATGAAACACACAGACAGCAAAAATAAAAAAATACTGAGAGTCCTTTCATGAAATACACTTTTGTTTTTAAAGCCTTACTCACTGCACTATGGCTTAACCAGGAATGAAGGTGCACTTAGCATGTCTGGTCTGTTTTCCCCCCACTGATGCCCCTGCTTCTACTTGTCTTTGATGGTTTGACCCTTTCAATGGCTGTTTAGCACAGCCACAGTGGAGCCTGACCTGCTGGAAAGCATCCTGAGTTTGGAAGGACTGTGGAAACACAGGGAGTAGACATCTAGTAATGTTATCAAAGAGAGCAGCTGAGAACATACCCCCCTTCTAGATGCACAGGAAGTTGTTAGGACAATAGCTTAACTGTCTTAATGCCAGAACGAGAATGCAGCTTGTACTATTTTACTCACATAAAAAAATACTCTATTATTTTCCTTATATTTGTTATGCCTCAGGACATACCACAACTGCAGATAGCAAAATTATAATTAAGTGACAAATCAGGAGGGAGAACCAAACCAAAGCAGAACCACCACCTGTTATTTTACCCCTGGAGTCCACACACAGTGACCAGAGAGCAGAACCACCCTTGGTACCGCTGCTCTCCTCTCAAGACAGGCATTTGGGGTCAGCATGGCACTGCCCAACACCAGCACAGCCCGCCCGAGCCTCTCAGAGGTGTTTGGCACAAACCATCGGTGCCACCCTGGGGAGCAGGGGTGATTTCTGCACAGCCTTATTGCAATCAAAAAGAGCAAATCCCACTCCTTAGCTATGATCAGGCAAACCTTTTCTCACCCAGGCTGCAGTGACTCTCCTCCCCTCCTCTTACGTCCCCGCCAGCCGTGTGCCTGCGGAGGGAGAGCAAAATCAGCACAGTGCCCTACACAGCCCTCAGCCACAATGTCTGCACTCATATCCCACCACCTTACTAAAGGGACAAGACATATTTGGAGTGTTAAGGCAGATCTGGCGTTTATCTGCAATCATTCTTTAATTAGCTCAATGCCTTCAGTTCATAATTAAGCAGTATGTCAGGGAACAGGCTGTAAACTCCTAACTGTGTGTGTTTAGGTGAGGGGAAATCATTGAAGTACAACTGAAACAAGCTTTCCCTTTAAACAAACAGGATCACAACTATTTTTTGGTAATTCAAAGCTCAAAATCATGACACATATTTTCTATAAACATTTCTAAAATATCTTCTGTGCCACCTCATGAAGATGCCTTATTTGACCAGTCACAGGGAACCACCCCTTCACCCTGGGAAAGGCAATTCCTATTTCTCTAAAGGTCCTACGGACATCACTCAGATACTGCCAGAGCACACATCATTTCCTTGGGAGCTGCCCCTTGCAGACCCCACACATGGTCCTGCTGCCCCCAGAGCACCTGCCACTGTACCTGGAGCTCAGCATGGGATGGTGCCAGCCTTCAAGAAAGAGGACCAAAGCTTTCACCCAGGGTTTTACCCCCAGAAACAACTCCCCCCAGCTCCTTCTGCTTGAGCCCACCCCAGGGAGCCGGCCCCTTTCTGCCCTCCGCCCCTGGCTCCCAGCTGCACCCCATAATTGCTGGGGCTGAGTCGCTCAGGCTGCACCATTCCCGCCCCCAAACACAAACTAGTTTTACTCCAGCTGTTCTGATACTGCTAATTGGTCAGGAACAGGTAACCCTCACAGATTCTTGGAAACACAGCCTTTTTTATCTCCCCAGAGGAACTCATGCTGCTACGCAGGGTTGTGGTGCTTCTGACACAAGTGCCTTCTTGATCCTGAACCAAAACCATCTCTGTACTGCTCAGGTCAGCACTTTGAAAAACAAACATCCAGCATGGTTTCTGTATTTATTCTCTTCTCTCTTTCTCAGATTTACAACCTCCTGCATGTAATACACTTAAAATTTAAAATGAAGTGCTTCCATCACATATCCTACACAAAGCCTAAAGGCCTTTCGCAGCTGCTTTGTTGGTCTGCTGCTAACTGGAAGGAGACAGTGTTATTAGAAATCTCCTTGGTGTCTTGCCTACAAATAAACACCATCAAACATGAGCCCCAAACATTATTTCTCTATGGAAAGTGTATAAAAAAGGTCTTAAATGTAGCATGGAGCAGCCTGTGCTGACTTCATGTGACAAGAGCAGTACAGTTACCAGTGAGCTGGCAGTGCTGCAGTGAGAGCTTTGGGCAGCTCTGAGCGAGCCTGGACGGACCAGTCCCTCCCAGTCCCTCCCAACCCATACTCCCACACTGCCCACAGCTCCTGCAGCCCTGCCCGCAGCCCTTCCCGAGAGCAGGGGCAGGTCCAGCACCGAGGCACCACACAGCCCCCTCCGGAGAGGGTCTGCACGGGGGCTGTCGGGGACCGTACGCAGCGTGCCATAAGTACAGTGGTGGGGTTTTAGGGAACGGTGAGAGATGGGTTATTATTCTACAAACGTTACGTAGGTCTTGTTCTGCGACAGAGCCATCACTGCTCTCTGCTCTCTATGCCACTGACTCCTTTCTTCTGGCTCCCGAAAGCAGGAGCTTTCTTTCTCATGATTTTCATTCTACTGGCAGCAAGTGCCATTTATAACTCAGACAGACTGTTTCCATTTTTACTTAGCCCAAACTCCATTGGTTTCTGCAGAGAAATCCCTGAACTACTTAGGCAAGAGGAAAACTGAGCATCTCCAACCCAATATATGTCAATTTACACAGCCTGAGAATTTGACCCCTGTTCTCCTTCTCCTCTTTCATCCCCTGGGTTTAAGGGTTTGAGTTCAACTCTTGGGTTTTACTGAGATATTTATTCACTTTTTCCAGTGTTCCATCTTTTTTGATGGTGTAAAAAGCACATCTGAAGAATAAGAAAAGGCAAATGGAATGAGCTTAGTGTGAATGTAGGAGGTGATAAATGGGCATATAATCAATTTTGCAGAAGGAACAGAACTGATCTAATGTAATGCTACACGCAGAACCATGTAATGCAGCTTGCTCATTTAAACCATGCAAATACCACTCTCCCCATCATTCTGCCCAATGTACCTCTCACCCTGGTACCTTGGTGGGCAGAGGAGCAGCCACAGCCAGTGGAAGCAGGAGTGATGCTTGGGCAGAGAGCAGTGCCATGGAGTACATTTGGGTCTGGCCTCGATTTGTAACCTCCTCGAACGCTCCCGCTGCAGATTGCCAAATTGCAGAGCACCAGCAGGGTGGTTAACACTAGTTACAGCTGCATTTCATTCTCACTGAGTCCCCAGTGGAGTCGGACTCCTAAACTTTCATTTGAACCTGTAGCCTCATGATTTTATAAGTGAAGCAGGAAAAAGTTAACTCACCTGAAAATTAGTAAGGATTTAATGTTACGTGATAAAACTTGGTTTAATCACTGTGTTCCCAACATCTGATAAGCAGCTCCTGATGTGCACCCCCTGAAAAAACAGGTAAACTAAGGAGAAAAGAATTACAGCATCCTCATGAATATGTCAGCACTTTACCTTAAATTATAAGAGTGAAGAAAATAGAGAGCAGGAAGTATAATCTCAGTGCACTTTCGCAGTTCCATGTGCAGGAAAAGCTCTGTCCTGCCACCAGAATGGAGAAAAGATGACTGCAGAGAAGTGGGGGCTGAGCAGTGCTGCTTCTGGAAAATGCCAACATGTGTCCCTGGAGACCTGGCAGATGTTCTGATTTTTCAGGGAGCCCCATTGCAGCTCCAGCCCTCCCTTGTGCCCCCAGGCTGTCCCCCAGGGGCACATGCCCTGGGCTGGCCCATGCCCCAACGAGAGGGTGCTGGGGCTCTGCTCTAGGTCAGAACTTTGGCCCAGGCTCTTCCCATGGCAATGCACTGGTGCAGGATGAGGCTGCTGGGGGACAGAGGGGGGTGCTTGCAAAGAGTGAGGGGGTCCACATAGCAGCAGAGAAAGAAGGAATTTGGGGGAATGAACCTGAGGGCTTTCCACAGACCGTTGTAATTATTTAATGGCTCTGAAAAGCTGAGTGAATGACCTGGGAAATCGTACCTGTGCAGGAAACCATAGCAAGTGCCAGTTACCCATGAACTGGATTTGCTGAAGGCATTTTTTGCTCCAGGACTTTGGAACTCCTTGCTCAAGGATCCGCAGATTCATTGATTCTTGTGAAAATGTTATAACTGTATTTCAGTTCATACGTTAAGAACTGATATTTTTACATCACGTTCTTTGTTTGTGTAGCTGCAGGTCCAGACCAAATGGCATGCAGTCATTTGCTGCCTGGAGCAAGAAAAGAGAGAGAAAGGCAAGAAAGAACACAGACTTTGTAGGTCCTGTTGTTAAGCCCTGGTGAGGCAGAGCTCCTGGGGAGGTTACAAAGAGGAGTAATGGCAGTGCAGTTCTCCCCAGTTCTTACGGATCGTCAGCAGCTTTCATTATCAGAATGACTACATGTCTCGGATGGAAATAAGATGGTAGTGCATGAAAAATAAGTGAAAATATTTTATTTAAGAGACATTTTAGGTGAACTCATTTCCTTTTGCATGGTATTAATTTTTGAATCTTTCTCATGCTGCTCTGCCTCCACTTCTCTTTACAGCACAGTTATTTAAAGCTTGGGTTTATGGTTAAAATCCTTTTGCAAAATGTTAAATAAATATTAATGTGTCATTAAATATCAATTAATAAATGCTTTCCACGTATCAATGCTATTAACTTCCATTTGAAATTAGTTCCTACCCTATCTGCACGTAGCAATTTTTGCATTCAGCACAACTGACTGACAGAGCTGTCCGTCCCTGCTGCCCCCTTTGCGCTTGGGCTGGATGTAATAAATTCTATAGACATAAAAAAATGAAGAGCCCGAGCACTGGGAGGCTCCTGCAGCCTGTACTCACTCACTCCATATTTCAGTCCAGAACATTCCTCGAAGAAACACCCTGTATCTATATCCTCATGGCAGAGCAGACAGAAAAAGATTTCCCTTAAGCTGCGTCACAGCGAAACACGCAGCGATTTCCACGCCCTGGCGAAGCCCCAGCTGCAGAGAACACACCGCGTTCGCGGGCAGAGCCTATGGATTTTTCCCCAGCTGAAAGAGAAAGGAACTCACTCGTGGCAAGCTGTGACACCCCCAGCTCCCCAGGGACAGAACGGGAGCGCTGGGTGGCTCTGGGGAAGCTCGGGGCTGCCTGGTGCCCTCCCGCAGCGATGCTTAGTGACACACGCTCCTTGCCACCCTGACACAGAACTTCTTTGATTACTGATTCGCCACAAAACCCATGTCAGGAGCTTTATTGTTAGCAGCGCAGCTCCCAGGGCTCACGTTGCCATACCTGCCTCGCAGCTGACCGTCCGTCGAGGGCAGCTAAGGAACCTCTGTGCAAACTGCAAGCAGCCCTTTGCCAACAACAATCGCTGTCTTTACCAACACGGGCAAAATAGCTTTGCCATTCATTCTGAGAAACGCAAACTTTCCGCCTCGCCGGGGGAGCTCTGCCTCCGAGAAGCTTGTTCCGTTATGCTGGGTTTTGTTTGACCTATCAGTGCAAGAAGGTACTTTTGTGGTGATCCCATGATTTGTGCTCCAGGGGCACAGTGCAGCCTCAGGAAAACACCCAGTTGTTTGGTTTGGTTTTTTTTTCTTTTTTTTTCCACTTTTGGGTTAATTTTTGTCACAAGATTAGAGGGTCTTCAGGCTGAATACTGCATTAATATTATATTTATACAAACAGTCACATTTCATAGTGTTGACTCTTTAAAGGTTTTTACTATTCCATTCACTTGCTTTCCTTCTGCTCTCACCATAATGCAGAAAATACAGAATGTCCTTTAGGATAAATTATGGCTCGTTACCTTCCCTGTCCTGAACACATAATTTTTCTGAGCAGCCAATGACAAATGCTGTAGTTACACTGCTGACAGCTGTTAGATTGACACTACTACAGGAATTTATTCTGGGCATACGATCATGACTTGCAGGGTGTGCTTCCTCTTGTAACATCTAGTACTTACGCCACGGTTTTCACTTCCGACTAATTAATTGCACCCAGTTAAAAGGGAATGCAAACACTGTATTTGTCACTTTTAGTTATTTGACCTTCTAGGAATATTAAACGTGGAGCTGGTTGTCTTTACCTGCTCTGGAGCTCTTCTCACATGCTGCAGTTGGTATTTCCAAGTCTTGGATTTTAAAATAATTAACACACAGGGAATAATTCCAGCCTGAGGATTCATAGACATTAGTTATTTTTAAATGAGATGATCTATATCTGTATTTGGTTGGGGTTTTTTATTGCCCCTGGTATTCAGTATTTTATAATTTCATTTTGTAAGAAACTGGGGTAAGTTTACATGCACACAGCTTTCACAAACCATGTTTCCTAAAGGGATGTTTCCAGCCTTGACCACGGAAACTCATTCCTGCAGCGACCCAAAGGAAATGAAGTACGACATGAAGACAGTGGAGCCTTGTGGAGCTTTCCCTGGAGTGTGGTTGTTGAGGCCAAAGCACACTTCAGCCTCGGCAGCAGCTCAGGTAACTGTAACATTTATTTCCAGTACGTAAAACTTCGCATCTGTGAACTGGAAAAATGCAGAGAAGCACACGATGAAGCCCAAAGGAAAACAGCAGTTTTCTCTGAATTGGAGAGGTGGAACAAAAAGCTCCTGAAGTGCAAGCAAGAAAGAAGTTGTAGGTGTTGGAAGCAAGCAGTAGTAACCTGGATGTTCTACAAAGGACACAACCCAATGCATGTATACAGGGGCAAGACCTGCCTGAGGCAGAGCTGCACAGCTCTTGTCAACTGTCCTTCAGGTGCTCTAATGGGCAGTGTGTGAGTGTTTCACAGGACCATGAGGGCAAAGGCTTGCTTGAGATCTCACCAAAAAGTCAGCAGATTAGGACAAAAACCCACGTTTTCCTAATGGCATTGTCACCAGTCTCCTGGATGAAAGAAATCCCAACCTCCTCTTCACGCCGTGCTGAGGGTCAAATGCCAGTGTTGGATGCTGGTAACTAATGAGTTAATCTCAGTTAACCCCTGCAACATTCAGAACCATGTTGCATTGCTTTCAGGGGCTGGGGAGAGGGACCCAGCACACTTGGACAGCCAGCAGAAGGACACCTGTGCTTTTCTGTCCTCTGAGCTCCCTCCCCAATCTGTGTAATGGATTTTGTTTCAATTTGAGTTAAATACTTTATTCAACCTCAAACTTTTAATATTTTTTTCATTTCAGCTGCTGATTGATAGCTAAATCCATATGAACTTTTGAAGTAAAACATAGTTAAGCATTTTTTTTCATATTTAAAAAAAAAAAAAATGCTAAAATCCTCTCTAAAGCAAATACAAGTCTCAATAGGATTTTTTGACATTTTTATCCCCTTTTTTAACAAAAATAGTTGCTCACTTAAGTCACAAATAATTTTTAGTCACTTCAACAGAAATTTCACACCTGAACATGAAGATACTCACAGATTTCGTTCATATATTATAGAATAAACCAGCTACAAAAATGAATTCAGGAGTACCCATTTGCACATGGGAGTGATAAGCAGAGACTTACAGAGCAAGGAAAGAGCTTTCTGTCTTCAGCTTCTGGAGCCTTTTCCCTGTGAAGAGAAAGCAGACAGTGCTCAGGAATTCCGTCAGCCTGGACACTGCATTGAAAACAAACAAACAATATACGTTTTAGGATAAATTATTATTGAGGTATGCAGAGCATACATGGCCAAAATGCAGAACATAAACCAGAACATCTGGGAGACACGGATAAAGCGGCTGGTCTGCAACTTAGAAATAAACTTTGGGCTGTGAAAGCTGTTCTTCCCCTGCTCCTGGAGCCTTGGCCAAGGATCTGCACAGCCCATAACACTTCAAACTGGAAATCGATATATTTTAAGTCACCTGAGGATATTTTAATGCCAAACCATGTAAGAGAGAGAATTTGGCAGCAAGTATTTTCAAAGGACCGGGCATCCGAGCTGGTTATTGTGGCATTTCTGCTGATCAGTAAACACAGGGTAATTTGTGTCATAGAGACGATTTGCAATTAAAAACTTATTAACAAAGTGCAATGATAACGAAAGGGACAAAATGCCAAGATGTGGAATTGCTTAATTATGTGAAATAGTTCTATCAAACCCAGGGCTCCACGGAACATTTTTTCCTCTCTCTAATGAACAATCAGTTCTCACTGAATTCTAATTAGCCTCAATAATGTTGATCCCAGTCAAGTATTAGTGGCAGAAAATGCAAACTGGATGTTTCCATTAAACAACAGCCTTCAGGTACAACTGTGCTGTGCAAATCACACCACCAGTCACAGAACATTTGTGTCCCAGGCAGTCTGAAAATGACTGAGAGTTATCTCCAGAGGATGGGAGGGCACCTGCGATAGCAGAGTGATCTATTGTCACCTCCAGCGTGTTGCCCAACCTATGCCTTTCAAGCAGATTAAGGCTGTGAGCTTATCCAGACCTGTTTTAAAGCCTATTTGATCTTGAAATAGGACTGAAGAATCTAACAAGAAGAGGCTTGTTGGAGATTTTCTTGTTTAATCAACATTGCAAATGCAGGAGTTGGAAACTCAAGAATAGACCCCCTTCAGCACCTTCCTTTTGCCAAGATTACAAAGTACTGAAGTATATGAAAATGAGAAGATGACAGCTCTCCTGCTCTGCCAAGCCTGAGCTGCTCCCCATCCCCAGTAGCAAACAAGCAAAGCAAAATACAACTCTGGAGACAGTTCTGGTAATTCTCCCATTACAGGTGCCAGATCCCTCCCCCTTCTCTCAGTGTCACATTTCTGGGGGCTCTCAGGGATGCTCTCGCAGCGTCACACACCAGTGACCGTGGCATGAGCAGTGCCAGTGGCTCCAGGGCTGTGAAAGAGCATGTTTCACACGTGTGTGTGTGCACACTCATAGCTTGCACACACACACATCCAGGCCAGCCTGGGCAAAATCAGCTGCTACAAAGGAATTTCCTTCCTCTAAAGCCCTTGTTATATTTGAGAGTCCTTAAATCCTCTTCATGCCTTTCTTGGTAAGAAAAAGCCTCTCCCCCCACACTCTCCCAACATCTTCCAAGTGTCTCCCCACAAGGAAAGAAAACATAATGTTGTATTAAATAAGAGTGGAGATCTACAATGTAAGTTGCACACGTAAGAGAAGCAAGAAATAATTCATGTGCTCCTGTGTAGTGCCAGCACTGTTTTATTCCTGAGAGTAGGAGGGAATTTCATTAATATTTGAACTGACGAAGTTCCATATATCTATCTGCAAAATACATAAGTGATTGGTTGGTAATGATGCTCACAGAAATGAGGATGGAGATCTGAGTGATTTCCTGGTGTTGGATATTCTCAGTATTACAGGAAAGTTTTGCAAAACCAAATTTGTTTTCACAGCCATCTGACCTGGTGTGTATGACAGCAGATGAAGTCCCTGCACACGAGGATATTTGTGGAAAGGGTCTTTGCCACATTATTGTGTTGGTCGTCAGAGATACTGAATTTTAAACTGAAATAAAATCAGATCCCATCCCTTTAATGAAATTCTTCCAGTCTCCAGTAACAGCATGAGTTGCTCCCTCATACTTCAAGCACTTGAAGTGGAACAAAGCACTCTCTCTTGATCTACTTTCTCCCACTCCTCCTTGCCAGCCTCTGCTTTTTTTAGTGTGCCGAGGCATTAACCCCATGCAGATTTGCTGCTTTGCATGTCGCAGCAGTGAGGAGAATGAAACACATGCTAAAAGAGGAATATAATCCAATTTAAGCAAAAGTCTGTAAGAGGAATGGGTTTCTTTGTATTTAAAAAAAAAAAATAAAAAGGGAGGGGAAGCAAAAAACCCCTCTCCCTGTAATCACTGACTACGGGTCGGACCACATGAGCGGGGCGGTAAGTGCTGAAGTCCCCACAATATGTTAAGCCTTTGCACGGAGATGGAAAATAGCTGGCTGTGTTTAATGTCAAACACTCGGCCGCAGAATACAGGCTTTGTTCTCCCCCGTGCCCAGCTGCCTCGCTCCAGCCCTGAAATATTTCACCATACGATATTTTTTAGCTATGTAACTGTACCAGTGAGATCTACATTCAAATAACTCTTTTCAAGGCCGCCCCTGGTGTTCAGACAGAAGCAGAGGATGAAGTCACGCCATTGCAAAGCCTCGCTAAGGTTGAGGGCTGTTGCTGGAGAAGTGCTGTCCCTGGGGCTGTCGGAGACACCGACCCGTGCAGCGGGGCCCTTAGCATCAGCCATGAGCTCTGCCTGAGAGCTGTAAGGGTTTTGCTTCCCCTTCTTCACCTGAGCGTGCAGCAGGGGCCGGCTCTGCCCCAGCTCAGGCAGGGGCTCTGCTCCGAGGGGGTTCCTTCCTGCAGGGACCAGGCGTGAGCTCCCTTTCTTTCCACGTCGAGGATGATTTATTTGGGTGGGTCAGTGCTCAGTTCTCTGCATGTCACTCATGGAGGCTTTCAGACTTCAGACATCAACTCCTTCCCATTGCTTTGGCATTTCAATCCCACGTGCAGTTTTCTTCCTTTCTGGGTTTTGTCCAAAGCTCATAAATTAATGTGTGTTAGCACCTCATCTGTGTACATCTTCCACAGCCTATTCACACTCCTGATTACCTCCCCTTACCCAAGGTACAGCTCATCTCCCTTTCCCAAATGTCTTACCTTATATTTGCCTTCCAGGAGACAAGCACTTCCTCATTTTTTCTCCTCTTTTAGGGCTCAAGAGCTCTTTGCTATTCTCAATTTTACTTTTGACAGTAACACATATGGGAAACAGAAGAGCTCAATATTTTTCAGAGGACCTCAAATTTCTTTCACACCTGGAACCATGGCATTAGCTCAGTCCCCTCCCCATATTATATATATATATATACACACACACACACACACATATATATACATGTCTGTGTGTGTATATATAAACCACGTTAATTCCTTAAGTCCTTGGGTGTATACATTTGGGTAATAAAGGCACTGCCATGATAGCAATAAATTAAATGCCTGGTGCTGCCCAGCAGACGAGGTTGCTGTGTCCAGGCCCTTTCCCAGGGCACCTCACCAAGCACCCACCAGGGACCAGGGTCACTGGGGCAATGGGAAAACGGGTGCTGAAGTTCACGAGCTGTGCAGATACTTTGGAGAAAACATTGATTCAGTAAAGAGCATGGCAAAATACACATCCTGGTACTTTGTGTTTTAAAATACAAAGTTCATACATCTACAGATATGTATTCTTCAGCACAATAACTGCATCCACATCACACCTTTTCGCAGGATACTGAAATGAAAAAGGAAACAGGAAGCTCAATCGAATCAAACCAAAGTGAAAAAGAAGGTGAAATGCCAAGGAGAACACAAGGAAGCCTTTTCTCCTGACATTTGCATGCAGCTTCTGGTAGATTTAGAAGTCAGTTTGGCTCCTGTGAGCTCACCCATCTGTAGTGAAACAAATAGCCATGCAGACCACTTGCCCAGCAAACATTTGTCAGCAGCTTTTCTTTCTTTTTTTTTTTTTTTTTTTAAAAAAGCATGCAAACAGTGGCTTCTGTTCAAACTGATTATTCAGATCCACTGACTTGTGAACTCTAGACATATTATACAGCAGTAATTTCTGCCACAGAAAACCAGTGCAATTTTCTGCTGTTGATATTGGCTCTGGATGAGGACTGCTATGTATGAGCAGTCATGAACACTTGTTTGACTGTATGCTGTAGAGTTTCTCACTGCTGTAGGTGACACCCTATCCCTGCTCTCAGGAAGTACTTGTATTAGCACAGTTCTGCTTGGAAAAGCATATAGAGCAGAAACTATTTTCAGGAGCTTTACGAAAACGCTGTAACTGTCTGCCCAGGTGTCTTGGAAGCCCTTCCCCTTCAGTGCCTTTTTGCTCACTGCAGCACACCAGGACCGTGGTGTCCCATCAAGTGTTGCTGCAATGCAACCATCACCTGTACCTGCAAGCCACAGCTCCCCTGGCCCACCAGCAGCCCCGGGTGTTTGCCATGGGCACCTCGGCTGGGTGATTAGGTACATGGTTTCAACTCACTAAGGCATATGGTAAAAATAAGGTGAAGACATCCATGTACGTGTTCCTTCCCCAAGGAATCATGATATAATTGCTTACAAGCATTTGCTTATCTAGTGAGTGAAGTAATTAACTACCAAACAAATCATATTAGGCAATGCCCGGTCAATTACCCACCAGTTTAGAAGAAAAGCAGTCGTGTGCTGCAGTAAGCTAATTAAAATTTTGTCTGTTTTTCCTCTCAGATACTTAGATCACAGTTAACTGCATAATTAGCTAATTAAAATCAGAACCAAATAAAAGAAGAGTCTAGATATCTAAAATACTGCTTCTCTAGTAAAATTAGGCTAGTAACCCACAAACTATTGCTTTGGACATGGTTTACGTTACCTCAGGATGAAAGCACATCCTGCAGGGAGGGTTTTCTGGCTCAGGCATGTGGCAGCAGTCAAAATTACGGAAATTTGCAGGAAATCTGCACACACAGGCTGATGCACCTCAGAGCAGCTCACAGATTCACCTTGTGTGCTGAGTTAGGTGTTTCACAGTACAGACAATGAAACACGGAACCTACAGAATCCACAGTGCTCCACAGTGATGTTTTATACATTCCATTGTTTCTCAGCAGCCACTTTTTACTGTTGAACTCCAGGTGCCCCTGGCAGCACGAGCCGTGCCCCACGCCTCCGGGGAGCAGGGAGCTGGGGTCTGAAGGGAGAAGGACCCGACAGCAGGCTGTCACTGCACGGCTTTGCCAAAGGTCACACGTGGTGTGACACCGCCAGCTCTGCAGACACTTGTCGTCTTTAGCATCACCCACAGAGAAAATCCTAAATTTAAATGCTAAGTAGTGCTTACGAGGATGTTATAAATGCAGACTCCCACTCTGGCACAATTTAAGGCAGGCTAATGCTGACTCTGATATGATTTCCAGCTAAAACTTTGCCTGGTTTCTCCTACTCATGCATCACTCTGCTCCCAGAGTGTGTGAGAGTGGTTTTGGTGCCCAGGAAACGAGGGATTCTCTACCACAGGTATCATGCAAAACCATTTGCAGTTTGCTAGCTGCATCTGCTTTGATATGCACATTAAAAAATAAATTGGTCATTAAAGCAGGCTGCACATGGGACTGAAGAGCCCTGGTAGTGGGGTGAGGATGTGGTCTCTGCTGCTGAGCCCGTCACCCCCAGCCTTCCCTGGGGGTTGGTACGAGGCTCTCAGCAAGGCCCTGAGATGTTCATCAGGGTTTTGCACTGGGTTCCTAGAGCGTGAGCTGGGACAGAGCCCGGCTCAGCGACCCCAGGCCCAGCTGGAGTACCAGCACTAAGTCAACGTCCCTGTGACCGCGGGGCGAACGCCGCAGCCATGATTTCGTGGGGCTCAGCTCTCTGTGGCAGCTCCTGGGCGCTTGCTCTCCTGCTCAGAGGATTTTTTTTCACTTGTTCAGGCAACGCCGACGGGTTTGCACCGTTCCTGTAGAGATGCTGGAGAGGTTTGCAGAGGTGTGAACACGACGAGCACCCCCATGTCGGTCCCACCCACGGCCATCCCGGTGCCCCGGTGTCCCAGTCCCGGTGGTTGCTGAGCTGAGGGCCCCTGGACTCCAGCCAGCAATGAGCCCAACTCTCCATACTAACGACCTGTGCCTCATTAGCAACCAGCCGTGCTGCTGGGGGGTGCGGGCTGTGTAACACCGACGGTGTCACCCCACGGCAGAGCCACCATTCACACCACCTACAGTTATTCCCACTCTAATTCCTAAAGGCACCAAAATACTTTTCCAGTGTAGTTTTTAATGACCCCCCCCCCTTGTGCTGACGAACACTGCTCGGTAGGGACACACAGCACTTGGTACTGGCACTGCTGTTCTCTCATACAGTTGTTCTGGGGTATTTCCTTCCCACAGAGCAGTTGGTTAATGGGAAAGCATACTGAAAATCACAGCTGACTGGGAAATTCCCAGCAAAGTGCCTTCACACACTTACCATAATCTCACACGTCCCCTTGGCAAACAGACAGATATTTTTCAACACATCTTTCATGCATCTATTTACTTTAATTAGTGACTACGTGTATTCCTGGCCGTATCTGAAAGCAGGAATTACAAAGTAATCCCTGAATAAAGAAAAGCCACAGTTATGCCGAGACCTGAGGCTCCTCCACCTCTCGTGCAGCTCTGCACTGGGCTTTGTCCACTCCTGCCTCACAGAGGGGCTCTCTCAGGGAAAGGCTGTGGGAGCTGAGCCCGAGCACTGGTTCCCCTGTTCCAGTCAGCCCTCGCTCTCCCTGGCTGCTTGCGGTGCTGCAGCACTGCCCTCCCCTCTAATCTCCAACACGAGCGCCCGGATTTGCAGGTGGTATGAAAAGGCTCCCTGCCTCCCCAGCTCTGGAGAACCACACAGTAAACACTTGAAGGCAGATGCCGTTCGACCCTGCAGCCTGTGGGTCCAACGCCGGGCTGCTGCTGCAGTACAATCACCTGTTTGTTTCATTTTAGCATCTGCTAAAATAGGATCTAACCACTAAAGCTCTGAAATGACCTTAACCAATCTTCTAGAAATTTTATAATCCCTTAATCTGATGAAGCATTTTGACCTCTGAGCATTGGATGGATTAGTGCCTTGACTGTATTTGCAATAATTACTCCATGAAGCCTCACAGAAAGCAAAAAAGTCTCAAAATGGCAAGTTGAGTCTAAACATTTTTTCGTGCAGTGAAAGAAGCCCTTCCCTTTTTTTCTAAGGTAACAATCAATTATCCTAGATTTTCCTTTCAGTGCACTTTGCATTGCATGTTACTGCCTCTGCTGCTTCCCAGAGAGATTGAAATGCAAAAAATACTAAGGACATTGTTTTAAATTCTTCATTAAAAATTGCTAAAAAAACATTGCACATATTCATAACTTCTTGCTCACTCTCGGCAGGGAGCTGAGGGTTTTATATCCTGGTAAACGTTACTGGGTATTGCTGGATTTTAAAGCACCCTTGTCTCTGCCAGCAGCTGGGAAGATGTCATTAGCAGAACCCCTTTTTTCAAGGCTTTGGTCAATTCTTCACCAACTTTGACCAATGAAAATACAATTGATTTGGGTACCTGCACCACAGGAAATACAAAGCATTTATAACATCCCACTAGCCAGACTGCACTGGGAGAAAAATCCAGTGATATCTTCAGGAGGCTTGGGAGTAGCCTGAGAAAAGTCTGCAATTCAAAAATGGGCTTCATTTATATTCCCCTTTTTAAAAAGGCCCAAAGGCTGCACCCCTAAGGGAGGGGTACACCCCTAAGGGAGGGGGTATGTCCCTAGGGGAGGGGGCATGTCTCTATGGACAGAGAAACGCACCAAAGGAAAATAAGCAAGATCATTTGGCCAAGCCTACACATTACAAACAAACACCACAAAGCAAATATTTTGACATAGCTCAGATTTCTGTAGTTGTGCTGCTCCTGCTCTAAGCCACAGAACAAGCTCTGACCGCTTCTTTTAATTAACTCTTATTTACATCATCTTACAGCATCTATAACCTCTTTAGGCTGGACCTCAGAGGGAATACTTTTCATTTGCTATCGTCATGCCCACGATGCCTGGACACGTTCTAAGACCGCAGCCATCTTCACAAATTAATTCATTGCTCCTATAACTGTAAAGCTTCCCCATGGGGAACAACAAGAGGGAGCTATGGAAAGATCTGATGGATTACAGCTTCATTCCTTTATTGCAGTGTTTGAAAAACTAAATATACAGAAGGTGCACAAAGCTCCAGACTGTTAGATAAAAGCTCACAAAGGGCCTCTCTGTTATTTTGGCATTATGCTCATCTTGTGCATACCTGTTTTCTGTTAAAAGCACCTTTTTATTCCTATCTGATACAACACACACAACATCTGGCCTTGCTCACACGCCTGGTCATTCTCAAAGCAGTTCTTCACAAGAGCAGAAACATTTGTCTTGCAGCTACCGAATGAAGCAGCCGAATTTCTGTGGTCAGAGAAGAAGCCTGCCAGATCCACAGTCCCGAGGCAATCTCAGTTGTGCTGCACTATACCACTGCCCCAACAGTGGAGAGATACATCAGAGTGCTTCCATGTTCCCTTTGTGTGAGCCTGAAGTTTTCTTGAACAACCTGAGCAGAATTATTCCCTGAACATTTCCAAATTCCATAGCTAGCACAGGAGGGAATCCTGCAGTCTGTGCTCTTTGAAATTAGCAGAGGTCCTCTCGGGACCCCTCTCTGGTCCTTTCCCTCTCTTCCCAGGAACAGATGCCTCCTTTCCTAGCTGGGAAGCTTGTCCTCCATCTGGGTCAGGTTTGCCATCCTCTCTCCTGAGGTCAACAGACAAACCCCTCTGCTCTTCCTTCGTCTTTCTTGAGGAAGCTCCTGGAGCAGACCTGCCACCTCCTCCCTGCTGCCCACCCTCCCAGCACAACCCAGCCAGAAAGCACTTGTCCTGCTGAAGGTGGGGTGGACATCTTCAACGGGGCCAACCTCCCTGGGTTATCTAGATTTAGGGTGTCATACCACAGTCAGTGAGAGCTCGAGCAGTCATAGGACATGAGAAAGGTGAACCCGGTCTGGCAGAAGTCAGTGGTGCAGATGGCTTTGCAGATTTCCTCCTGGGGGGAAAAGGAAGTTTTATACAGTTTTAATCTATCAGTATCTATAATTTGTATTGAAATGTCCATATCAGGAGCTCTTTGACAATAACATACACAGACAAAAGGCATCTAGCTTAGACACTCTTTAGGGAATGTAAGAGCAGAGGGAACTTTTTCTTCAGCCTGAACTGCCTCACTAGTGTTCTGCAAATAAATCTCAGATCACAAAATAAAAGCGTGAGCTTTATTGTAAAAGCTCTCTGTGCATGGTAGTTATTATAATTCAGGTTTTCCATGTCAGACAGTGCCAAGGAGGACAAGAAGTCTTGTTGCTGCTCTGAGAACTCGAAGTCCCAAAATTCATTATTGGACTCAACAGCTCTCCTTTGAGCACTGGGCACCGTCATTCATTCTCTGGTCCCCACCTGGATATAGTTAATGCAAGCTGAACTTTTAGGAAATAACCTTTAAAATCAAAGAAACTGTTGAAGATGGTGTTTAATTTTATTGCAAGCAGTGTCCTCTATTTGTTAAATTGAAAAGTATTTTCACCTGATACTTTGGAAATGAAGTCATGACCTTTAAGAACTCCATTTAGTCTAAATGAATAAATAGAGCTAGAAATGAATTGAAAGTCTGTCCAAGTGCTAAGCAGAGTATATCCTATATATCTTGCAGTCATTAATAGCTGATGAATTCAGCTAATAATGTCAGAGGATATTGTCAAGGTTGATGGACCCAAAACTTGCCCTTGTTTTGACAGCACTTCCATAGTAGAGGGATCTCTTGGGGAAAGCAGTTACCCCAGAGAGTGAGGGTGGTTAATAGTGGGCTTCTTCAGGAAGATCTGGTTGGATGGGCAATGGTAGATGGATATAATAGGATTATTTATTTTTCTTTTAAAAGCACAGATTATGATTCACCTTAACTTTCAGTTCTGGTTATTTGCCAGTGTTCAGGGACAACCAATATTAGCACAGGCCTTTATGACTCCCCACGGTGTCATGAACAGCAGAGTAGAGGAAACTCCTCCAAAATTTTGTCATGATTTGCTGTCTGGTCTTCACTTTCTTGATCTTCTGTCACCCAGGTCTTTTTGGACTCCTTTTCAAGAGCTATGGACAAGTTCCCCTTCCCAGAAAAAGAACCCTAAATAAAAAGGAAGTTCAGATAATTACAAAGCACTGTGTGTTGCTGAAGTGCTTTTTCTACTTACAGCAGAGTATGATCTTGCTCGTGTTTCTGGCAGGTCTGGGGGTCACTGAAGGGGGGACACTGGGGGCAGCAGGGCACTGCCATGGGGGGGAAGCCTCCTTTAGCAATGAACGCTGCACACTGTGTGAGCACAGGGGCAGAAATTCATGATGCCCCTGGCACCACCTTTTGTTTTTCACGCCTGGCAATAACCCTTCGCCTTCAGTGTGTTCGTGCATCATCACTGGGGTTATTTGGAATATGTTTGACACCATTTAAAAATAAATAAATGGGCAGACACTGAGGAAACCATCAATTGAGAGTAATAAAGAGAGAAACTACAAAGATTAAACTAAGCTGACAACTTTAAAAGGATGTGCTGCTAACTCAGAGAAGGTGAAGTGTGGAATTCCAGTGCTAGTACCATCAGCTCACCTGAGTACATCGCTAAGACACTGTCTGCTGATCTGACTTTCTATATTTAGCACAGTGACCTGACTCCAACTGAGTGTTCCCATCCCATTAAACCCAACGGGATTTCTGCACGTACCCAAGTGCTCAGCTAACTGAGGGCAGCTTGTTTATGTTTTAATGTAACTAGATACTAATTGCATTGTTAAATCAGGGACTATGATTAGAATAGACTTTAAAAATAATTTACATCAATCTAGAGGGCCTTTAAATTTACAGAAAAAATATAACTGTTTTTACGAAGTTTTAGTCTAAAGCCACTTCACTTGTTGGGGAAACAAGAGCTGTGACTATAAATCACTCAGAATTGGTGTGAAAAAACAATAAGATATTGGGCATGTTTATATGTTTTTCACTGGAGGACCTGCAAGAGCCAATTCTGACCTCTCTGTCCTTACCTGGATTATTCTTTTTTCAGCACAGCCTTGAAACAAGTTGCAGGAAGAGCACGTGCAGCTGTGCAACCATAGGCCTGGGCAGTGCAGGAGTCCACAAATTCAGATTTCCTTTAAATGACATCATAACATCATCTAGAGTACCATCATGTAGGGGAAAAAAAGCTATGCACGTAGAAATACATGGGAATTTTGTCCTTATAATGTGGATATTTTATCATGGTTTGCTTACAAGAGGGTTCTCTGCTTATGGAGATTTAAATTTTGTGGCCCTGCTAAACTGTGAACATGCTCTAAAGTGAACTTTCATAAATCAGGAACCATTAAATGTAGTATTTTGAACTGGCAACTGTTAAACATCATTACACAATGTGCACTATAATCACTGAAATCAGAGAGGCCAGATTCCCATCTTGACACCAATATCAGCTCACAGTAAATGCATTATTACAGTGGGGGAATTCAGCTGGACACGAGTGCAGCCGAGATCAAAGCCTGGCCCCTCGTTTTCGAGTGAAATGAGAGTAATGAAGTTCAATTGTACAGAGTACTTGAAAGATTTTTTTTAGTCTGTAGTGTGTACAATCAGGAACATTGGTCATTTAAAAGATAAAAAAGCTAAACACAAAACCCGAACGTATGTAGATGTTTAGGCCACCGGGAATAAAATTCTCCAATTAAAATACTAATAAATGCAGAATATCCCCCTCCTTAATTAATTGGTTAAATAAACAGTGAGACCAGGTGAAATACTTCTGTGATTATTTAACACAGAGAAAAATCAAGAGGGTTGACTGAATAACAATTCCTCAATTAACACACAATGAAGAACATTTGAGGTTTAATTAATCCTTATTGGCACTGCAGCAACTTCCACTGAGAATCCATTCCCACTCATTTCGTAGGCAGGCGCTTCAAGTTTAGGTAATTTTAACATTTGGTGTCCAATATAAATCTGCTTATTAAAACTGATAGAAACACATGGGATTAAAATCAGACACAAAGGGTAAGTACACTCTGGGAGCTGATTTCTCCACGCAGCGTTGCTGCTGCTGACAGGACACGGCACGCCTCCGTGCTTGGGTCCTCCGTTTGATTTTCAGAGGTTATCATCTGGGGGGTTAAATCCTTTCCTGTCAGTGATCAGGAAGAGGTGAACTGAGCTAGGCTGAGCTGGGAGGTTGGACTCAAATAGTTCACTATTTTATCAAAGGTGTAAACTTTTCTATTGCTTTCTTCAGAATCACCCAGAACAGCTCACAGCTTTGTACCTGTCACCTGTGGACATTTTGTCACTCAGGAGCCACTCTGCAGGGGACCATGAAAAGCAACTAAAGGCAGCACAACTCTGTTCAGTGGTCACAAATTCACAGCAGAGTTCCATGCTTCCACGAGGAAAAAAGGGAAAATGATCGATCTAAACCCAGTTCTTCACCTGAGCTCTGTACGACCCTTTCCACTTGTTAGTCACCCCAAATCCATCACAAGGGAGCAAGGCTGCTATCAAACGACCAAGAAATGGGTAATTTTTCTGTTTTTTGTAGTCTGATGGAACAAATATTTACACATGATTAATGGCAACGCTCAGTTTTACAGGTAGGATTAGATAATAAATATTTTAAAGGACCTTTCAAATAAGCTATAACAACTCCATAACTGAACGCTGGTTTTATGAAAAACACCCGCAGCGGTTCTGCTGTTGTGCTGCGTTCCAATCCTCCTACCAATTTTTGAGTTGTACATTATGAAGCTAACAAAATACCTCCTTGCCCTTCGGTGATACAGCAGGCTTTTTTTAATTTTAAGTTCTGATTTTTCACAACCTTAATTTCTTTTCCTTGCTCAACAAAAGTATTTATGTTTGGATTTACGGCGCGCTCTCAGAATTTCTTTTTATATTCTAGATTGGATGAACAAAGAGAAACTCAGTGGTGTCTGTGACATACTGTACTGCTGATCCAATCTAGAGACAGGGTCATGCTGGTGCTGGACAGGCATGGGAAAGCCCAGAGATCTCTTTATCTCCTTAAAAGACAGCAAGGTGAGTGCTGTACCCCTTGACACATAGAGACTGTTTGAGTTTTTCTAGGCTCTAATCTTACGTTATTACCATAGGTTCGCTTAGGGCTAAGACAGGCTCAAAACAATTCCATAACACATGATATTCAACACACCACTAATTTCATAAACAAAAGTTGGATGGTCAACAGAAGAGCAGAGAAAGTCTTCAGGAAAGCCACAGAGAACAGATTTTCCCTGAACTAAAACATGCGTGGAAGAGAGCCCACTGAGGAATTAAAACCTCTGGTTTGCTTAGCTCTAGCTGGTGCCTCCCACTTACCCTGTTCCAAACCCTTACTGGAGAGAAGCTGCTGAGTTTACCCAGGGGTGTGAGCAGAACCCTCCCCTTGCTCCAGCCGCCAGCCGGGGAGCGAGGGCTGCGTGGGGTCTGCAGAGGGGAGTGGAGCCTGCGCTGGCAGCTCTGCGTGCTCGGCAGGTTTCTGGGGGTTCAGAACCAGGGGTCATTCACAGGAGCTTGGCATGAGGTGGAAGGGGAACACTTATTTTTCTCACCCATTTTTTTCCAGGACAATGCAAAAAACCTGGTGGGTAGCTTTGACCTGGGCTCTCAGTTCAATTCTACTCTAGATGCCGGAGAGCAAGGGAAGGGGAAATGCAAAGGTCCAATGAGAGGAGTCTTCTCCGACTCCCCGCAAAGTTCCCGAGACTCCCCCAGCTGCACTTTTCAAATGAAGCTCTTCGTGCCCTCTCTACGTGCGGATAACACCGCAGGCTGCAGCAAACAGCCAGGTGCCTTCAGAGCCACCTGAAAGAGCCTGTGCCCAGGGACGAGGTGGGCGAGGGCAGCGTGAGCAGGTGAGTGAGCCACCAGCAGTCAGCCAGGAGCCAGTGTGGGGTCCCCAGGTGAAGCCATGGCTCTTGGCTCAGGGCTCTCTCCCCATCACTGGGATGTACTGCAGTTCCCAGGAAATGAGTGTGTTTTCACGCTGGTCAGAGGAGTTACCCCTCAACAGTCCCTTCACACTTCAGCCTTGCACAGCGCTGGCAGCTGTCGCTTGCAGTGGCCATGGCCTCACCGCAGCGTGCCAGGGGCCCCGGCTGCAGCCAGGCATCGAGCCCCACTCCTGCCTCGGGGGATGGATGGAGTGGAAGCGGTCAGACCAGGTGGATCTCAGCTCCCTTGGTCCCTGCAGGGCCCTGTGTTTGCACAGCTGTGGCTCTCGCCAGCACTTCCTGAGGGGCTCAGCATTTTCACCTCACTTTTTTTTTTTTTCTTCAGGAAACCTAATGCCCAAATGGGAAAGCTGAAAATATATCCATCATGGGGAATGGAAATACATGAACCAAATCACCCCTTCCAAAAAAGGGGCTTTTATACAAGAAATGCCACAGCCAATTTCTGTTTTTTTCAGGGGTGTGTTTACATTAGAGATGAAAAAGGCTGTCCTGGAGTCAAATGGGAACCAGAAGAACATGGCTTCCTAGAAGGCGTGCTTGTCTAGACAGCCCATCAGCAGCGTGACCGCAGAACAGGCCCAGTGGCAGCTGCAAAGCTGTCCAAACAGCTCCTTGTGTAGCTGTCACCGAGCCATACCCGGCGAGAGCCCCCGCGCCGCGGGTACCGCACCAAGGTGGGAGCAGCAGCAGCGGTGCTGGGGGCAGCTGGGCTCTGCCACAGCCTGTTCGCACGGCTCCTTCAGAAATGCAATCGCAGCGGTGACGGAGCGCGTGAATTCCAAACGGCCGTCGGTTCAGCTTGGCTCAGGACCACGAAAGCCTTCCCAAAAAAAGCCTGAACTTGGTTGTGCTTCACGAGGAGCCCTGCAGTACTGGAGTGAGCTGTGTGGAAGTGTCTGCAAGCAGAACACCCAAAACCCATCCTTGGCTGTAATTTGGGAGATGAAGCACGAGGATATTTGTTGGCTTTCCCGGGAACCGAAGGGTTTCGGAGGGGCAGGTGTGAACACCTGCGGGGTGCTGAAGGCACACTGCGCCCCCCCCACCGGGCAAACACCGCTCGGTCTCCAGTTTGCACACCCGCCTGCAATGGGGAGCACTGGAACTGCTCCCTGGCGTGTGCCTGCTGGCCACGGGCACCAGCAGCATTCTGTTTATCAGCACACGCTGCTGAGCCGAGTCTTTAAGAGCGCGCTCTCAGCCTCGCTGCTCTCCAGCTAGCTTTTTCTGCTGAGACACAGGCAAAATATCCAGAGTGATTTATTCCACACCCTTCCCTACTTCCTCGCCCATCCAACTTCTGTGCAGGTTTTCAGCAAGCGGCAGCAGCCTGTGCTGAATTACTGGGGCTCTCAGAGCCTTCTGAACTCAATTTTTTTCAAATCAGTCTGAAAAATGCACATGCTGTGGATGTGGGAGCATTTTTTCAAACCCCTTGTTGCCTTAATTCAGTTGGATGACTTCATTTCAATGCTTTGTTTTGCTTATCTTTCATTTCTAACTCCTATACCAGGACATCCCATTCCTCATTTGGAGCGCAGCAATTTCTTCATTATTACTTTCCTTCAGTAACGTAATTCTCTAAGAGCTGAACCAGTGCAGAGCTGCTTCAGCCATTCAACACACAACTTGGACAACATTAAGCAATACTCACATTAACATCTTATCTAGTTCAGTCCCTTCTAAAATGTCTTTGTGCATCCCATAAATGTCCAATAATAGAAATATGAGGTCAGCTTGGGGTCCCTGAAAAGGGAAATAAAAAACACTAAACCACCTCTAAAAATTCTTCTTAAACATTAGCAGGCAAGGTGGTTTTAGGCAGGTATCTTGGGGCAGCTCTGTTGTATGTCCTGCACAGGCTTCACAGAACCAATTGCAGAGTAAATGACTTCGTTTCCTACAAGCACAGTATTAAAGCAAAAAGTAAGGAATGAGTAGGATGCATTGGGACTGGGAAGCAAGCTCCCAGAAGCATTCTCAGGTGTTATTCCCAGTGTGGTCCCTCAGTGTCCCGCTCAGGTTTGCAGCAAGTTGTGGCCTGAAGGAACCCAGGGGATGGGTGGACAGCCGAGAGCTGTCGAACAGCAGTGATGGGCTCGCAGCAGCCTTGGCACAGGTTGGTCCACAGAGCAGTTCGAAACACCATTTCCCTGTTAACAGCACCTGGAAGTTGGGAGGTTGCAACACAGAATAACCCTTTTCAACACCCACACCCCTCCCAGGGAGAAATAACACTCCTGCATTCACAGCTGGGGTCTGTGAGATCTCATGTCACAGCTACAAAGATTTTTCCAGACTAAGTCAGGTCTGAGTGATTTATTACCAGGTGAATTTGGGAGCAGTTTCGGTGTGCAGAGGAGTCTCCCTTTTGCAGGGAGACTGAAGACACAGTCTCCAGAGAAAGCAAGGAAGCCAGACCCTAGGAGATGGAGCTGCAAGAGAAGGAGATTAAATTCCCTGTGTACTTAGTCACGTCCTCGAGGAGGGAGAACTCCAGAAGTTTCAGAAATATTAGAAGAACCTGGGTCTGGGCTCAGCAGGAACCTGTCATTGCTTGCCAGCTGGGTCACCTAGGTCAGAGAAGATTTATCTCTATCTATAAACCTTCATGATAACATGAAACAGCTTGTGAGAAGGATTCCTGTTTTATTTGAGTGTGTCCTCCAACTGCTCCTTAGCAGCAGAGCCACATTCCTGTGAATCCTGCCTGTAAATGATGCAGCTCTTTGCGTGACCAGAAACTGTAAAGAAATCCATGCCAGGGCAGACAGGCAGTGCTGAATGCTCAAAATCAGCAACACATTTTATACCCTGTTTTAAGGCAGAAGAGAGTCTGTGTCTGGAAAAACTCTGTTCACCCCCAAAACGCCGGTTTCAGCAGAGGATGCAGCGATGGAGCCGTCCCAGGCTCAGCCTGCAGAGCTGTACCCCCGGGCAGCCCCCAGGGTACCCCCTCTCTGCAGAAGGGAACGCACTTCCTAACGCTCTTGTGTCGAGGTGCAGTTCGCACGCTGTTCCGTTTTGTGTGAGAAGAGCTGTTTCTGCATTAACTCCTGGAAACCTGTTGCTGAGGTGACCACCCATGGAGCACAAAGCACGGGTGGAGAGCAGCACCCGGTGCCCACCGAGTGTCAGGGGATGGACGGCGAGGTACCCACAGCAGAGTTGGGTCAGCTCTAAGCAGGAGATGTGCACAGGGGGCAATATTACAGTGGCAGCTTAGGTGTGAGATGACAAAGTATTCCCAGAAGAAGCATGTAAGGGGATCTGGTATTCCATCAAAAAGCTCCATCTTAAAGAAACATCTGTGGCTTTACTCAGAGGTTTGTAAGTGACTTAGTGCAACTTCTGTAGGTTTCCATGGACAGATGTTTATGACAGCTCTATAATCATAGAAATACCTGGAGATATTGCAGTACTGAATCAGAAATATGTGACCTAGGTTTGGATGCCAACCATCACTACAGTGCACCTACTTATTTCTTGGGCTTTCCCAACATCCGTGGCAGTGTGCTCTACCACTGGTGTGTGGAAAAAGTGGGACTTTTTTCATAACTATCAAGCTGTTAGTCAGCAGATTAAATAACCAACCTCTAGTTTTAGCAATATATCAGAAATACAAATGTTTTTCCTTATCCCTTTTTCTCCCTGTGTTTCACAGTGCCGAGCTGGGGGCATGGCGTGCACAGAGCTGTCTAAGCCTGTACAAACATACACCCTCCCTGGTGAAGCACAAAGAGAAGACATTTAGAACAGGAAGATAAGAGGGGTTCCCACATCCTTTAGTTATGTTTAATATTTCTGCAGTGTCAAGAAACCATGAAGAAAGAAACTGCAACTAAATTCTGGCAACCATCACTACTGCTGCACCCATTCACAACACGTCATTCAATCTCAAACCTGATTTTCTTAAACTTCTTTCTGTCAGCACATACACTGTCATCCTCACCAATATGCAGGACTTTTCTGTGGTTTACAAACCCCAAATTAATCCCTTTTCTCAGCTTCCCTGACCAGCATCTTGCCCCTTAACACAGCAGTAACAGCATCCCACTCACTGCAGGTACCTGCTGCAAATATCCACAGAAACAAAACCCAGGAGCAGAACCCTTTCGGTAAATGCAACTGAGTGATTCATGCCTCTTAAAGCTAAAAAATTTAAGGGGAAAATAAATTAAACGCCTACTCAGAAATTAGGTTTTAGGCCCTAGCAACAACAAAGCATGAGACGTGTTCTGATCTTAAAGGCACGTTGGCAGGCGTGGACCCGGGGAGGGACAGGGGCCACCAGCCCAGCAGTGGGACTGCCTGCAGTGGCTCACGGGGGTGCAATCCCATCTGCTCTCCAGGCAGCTTGCAGGGCTTGCCTTCAATCCCACTCCTTCTCCAAACTGAGCTCAAAGGAGCCTTGAACTTGATAGCCAGAAGAGACTCCGACATTCTATGGAATACCAAGGAACATCAGTGAAATTCCTGGCTGTGCTGCAGTGTCACACCTGTCCCCCCTGGGACACCTTCAGGCTAAATGCTGGGCAGAGGAGGTAGAGTGTGAAGCAGAGCTTGGGAAGGCTCATCCGTGGCTCCAAACCCTCCAGCCACTGTTCACTGACAAGATTTGCATTGACTCTTCCTACAGGATGAGCATGAGAGCCACCACTGCAGGTCACACCAACCCTCTCTGCCCTCCCTGCAGTGCCCAGGACTCTTTGGTTTACCCAAAGCTGCTAGTTGTATTTGGTAACTCAGTTCTACAGCAAATGCTTGCTTCCTCTCAGCCATCTCCATGAGACTGATGATTTGACAGACCACTCCTTTATTCCCCATCAGTCATCACTCTTCAAGGCTGAAAAACCTCAACCTATTCAGATGTTCCTTAAAAAATTTAAATGAAAATTATGTAACTGTTGTCCTCAGTAACCTCCTCCATACCTTTTTTACTTCCAGAGTCCCGTATTTAATACAGGAGTATCCAAGATACATCAATGGCATAACCATGTTTTCTATGCTCTTTTCCTTCCCTAATTTCCCTGCTCCCAATCCTCCACATGTCCTGTGAGCACCTCTGAGCACAGAGGTGACATTTTTTAAGACTGCCTGCTGTAGCCCTGAGATCTGGTCATTCAGCCTGAATCCCATCAGTGCATTCTTGCACATCAGGCTGTGTTCCTGTCCCCTTTTACATTGACTTTACATGTATTCACACTAAATTTCATCTGCCCTTTCATCACCTAGTCATTTGGCACTAGGAGGACCTTCTGCATTTATTTGCTGTCAGTCTCTATCCTCACTGGTTAACTCAACGATGTGAACCAAATCTGTCATCGTTTCCAGAGCGGGCGCCTGGCGCTGCACGCTCGCCGCCCTCGCTGTTCAGGAAACAGCGGCGTGCTCAGGGTTAAGGCGTGTTGCTCCCTTGCTGCAGCACGATTACATCAGCAGCAGGAAAATGCACACTCTGCAGATTTGGACCTCTTCTCCCAATGTCATTTCATTAATTAGGCCTTACGTCACCACAGTTAAAATAGTTTGGTGTCCAGGCAAGTGCATTGCTTTAAAAATAATTATATAAATTACATAAATTTTATCCCTTATTACATTTCTTAGACCCCTAGTGATTTTTAACTCCCCAGTAAGATATACCTCTTAAACTTTACTGCGCTGTTTTGGCAATACTTGAAATCAAATATTGATCTCTTTCCTCATGTCTTATGTCCTTTTGATTGCACACTTTACGGAGAGCATCACCTCTGCTCTGAGGCAGAGGAGGTGCTGCTCTGCCTCCCACCGTCACGGTGGGCTCTGGGTGAGGGCTGCCTCTGCCCCGGCCCCCTGCACCACAGCACCCCCGAGCAGCAGCACGGTGGAGCAACTGAGGCCACTGCCATGGTCCCCCCAGGACAGCACGGCCAATAGTCTGTCTCCTTTCAGAGACAGAATACTATCAGTGGCAACAAGGTTCTTATTCTTCTTTTTATGATTGCATTATACAACCAAAATTAATTTACATAAATTATACTAAGCCAAAATGAAGAATTACAAGCAGACCTTGAATGAAACAGGATGTCTCCTAGTAGGTCAACAAAGAGGATTCATTAAGCAGTAATTGAAGAGTTTGAAAACATCTTCTTACTAAATATTTCATTCCAGCTGAGACTTTAATCAAGCTTCTAAAGAAAGTCTCCCAAGGCTTCACGAGTTGCTAAAAAGATTTGCATAGGTAAAAACCACTGCACGGATAATAATTAGGTTTTAAATGTCAACAACAAATATTTTCATTCTCAGCCTTTTCTTTTTTGTAAAGACAAGTTTATGATGTCTGCAAGACTCCTGTACTGCGTTAGGAAAATCAAAGAGGTCAATACTGAAAAGACAACAATTTGAATACATAACAAAAGCAAAAAGCAGACTATTCATGTCATTAGCAGCCTCATATCAACTGTTATAACCCATTAAAATTCCAATTTCTGCCATTCCACATAAAATCAAATTGTTCTGAATGAACAGAACATGTTTTTACATTAGGACTGGATGAATTTTTACTGGCTGGTGAGCTGATTCCCACAAATGGACATGCTTCCATTTTAAACCTACAGACAATTCAGTACGTGCCACAAAAAGGCCATATGAACCAACATGGAACAGGAACAGTATTTAGTATTTACCCAGCTGCTTACAGAAGCACAGAGCCTGAATCTTGGTCACACTGTCCTGGTGTACACCCCTCTCCAAAAAGCTTCATTTTCACTCCTTCAAGATCCCCTAAGAACGTGAAATGTCTTAAATGAATATCAGGTCCTAATCATTAAAGCAATTTTCAATCATTAATATTTTATTGTAAATACTGAGTAATCTCACAGGGCAATGGGAAGAGCTAGGGTGACCTGAATCCAGTCTTGGCCAGGCTGTGGGAAGGGAGGGCTGTGTCACCTGCGGGCACTGATGGGGACCCAGGAGCTCTGCTCTTGCCCTGATAAACTCTCAGAAGAGGGTGTGGAACCACCACAGAGTCAGAGAAAGAAGAGCAGAAGCTCTTCCACTGGTCGTAGCACAGCGGGAGGCCAGGGGCAGAGTCATGGGGATGTCTGTGGGTGCTGGCTTTCTCAAGCTTGAGTTGTCCTTCATGGAATTTACACATTCAGCACACTTCTTATTGCATGATAAACCTAATCACCTGCTTTCCATGAGTCAGGTTAGTGCTGGCCAGCCAGCAGCCCTTTCTCAAAAACCAGGGACAGATCTTAAAGGCAACACCACTCTGGCAGCTCCCTTACCTCTTCAGGGAACTAATTCTGAGGACTTTGACCCATTGTCTGGAAGATGCAATCTTTTTCACCACTTCTTGTTTTGTGTAGAAGGTTATTTTATGGTGCCTTGCTCATAATTCAGACGATAGTCTTTGTGATTCAGACTCCTAGCATCTTTACAGCCACATTACTTTTCTTCCCTTAGAGGTAAGACCCTCTCCCCACTTGCTATCCCCAACAGCCTCGTGAGGAATGGGATGGTTTCAACGTTTAACATCCTCCTGCTGCAGCAGAGCAGTTCATGATCACTCTGCCACCTCCAGCACATCTCACAGCCGTGGTCTCTGAGAGCACAATTAAACCCTAACCACACATACAGCAAGAAACAGGAGAGAAGCATTTATGTAGTAGCAGTGTAGTGAAAGGGTACTTGGAAGTAACTGCTTAAAACTGCCAGAAAATCTAACGCAGTACCACTGCTACAGAGACTCTCCCAACCCCGCAGGTCCCGCAGCAGAGGCTGCATGGACTGGAGCTACTCAGGCTGAGCAATGCATTGCTGAAACTGGCCAGGTGAGCTCTGGCACCAGAGCCATGTGCCTCCCTGACAGAGGGCACGACAGCCTGAGCGTGGCTGCCAGCGGGAGAAGCGCTGGGGAGCGGCACGGTGCGGCTCCACCGCTGGTGTACGTGCTCTGCCTGAGTGCAAATGCTCCAGCCTGGCCCTGCTCACTTTTAAACACTTTGTACAGAATATCTGTTACAAACCACACAATGCAAAGACAAACAGTGGGACTCATAGATCTGAGAAATCACTGAATTCCGAATTCACAGACAGAAGCCCAAATCCTCTTTTAAAAAACAACAGAAAAAAAACCAGCAAAAACCAACAACAAAAAAACCCCAAACCCCACAAAACACACCGAAACTGGCTTGGCAAAAAACTAAGCAGAAATCAGCATGCTCAATTTCGAAATCAAACACAACGAAAGCCCTGGCAGAAAGCTGCTCAGCCACCGAGCGCCACGGGCAGAGCAGCGCTGCGCGGGCAGTGTCGCAGCACGCGCCTTCGTGTCGCTGTCGTGGCTGGTGTTTGCAGAAAAGCTGCAATTCTCCACAGGTTTTAGACAGGAACATGCAGAATTACTTCCCCAGAATTGAATCATTAGCTTTTATAGATCCAGTGGCAACACTTTAAAATAATGACCAAGCCATTATTCATTCCCGTGACGTTTATTTTAATAACATTAATCATAATGAACTCATTTGGTATTAATGTAGGTGTCACAAGGCCTTCTGCAGAATTCCTAGGGCATTAATTAGCTGGGCCTTTATTTTTATTATTTTTCTAAAAGTTAATCTAACTATGCCCAAAAGGTGCTGGGCTGGCAGAACCTGGTGAATTGCTGTTTACCCAGGAAACAAATATAAATCACTTCCTAAAGCGCAGCTGCTTTGTGGCCGGATTTTGATGGGAGATGGAGCCAGGAGCCATTTCCCTTCCCAGCACCCAGCAGGACCCCGTGTGTCTCACGCTCCTGCTCTCCCAAGGTGTCCTGCCCATGGCTCTGCTGTGGCCTCTGGGCTTGCCCAAGCCCCAGGACCTGGAGCCCAGCCCAGCTCCTGGCACTCAGAAGCCACTCTGATCATAACTATTTTGTAAGTATATATATTCATAACCTTTTTTTTTTTTTCCCAGGCATAGACATGTTGCCAAGGAACAGAGAACTGGTGCCAACTCCTGTATCTTTGCAGGGAGCTGTAAAATGAACCTCTCCTTTCTTTGGGCTCCTTTCCCATCAAGCCCGTTCTGTGGAACCAAAGCCATAAGATGTTATCTGAAGAGTACACCCATACTCCTAATGGACATTCTCTTGGAAAGATAAGCAAGGCAGCTGATGGTGCTCTTCATTCCCTAATCCAAACACTGCCTTGTCCATAAATATTTGTGTTTTAAAGCTCCTCACATTGCCAGGAGCTAGCAGGGAGAAAAACACAACATGCTAGAGTTTTAAACTGAAGACTAGAAATTCTGAGAGAGAAACTTTCTCTTTAGGTAAATCATTTTTGCTCCGAAAGGCAAAGGGAACACACTCTGAGCTGGTTCTCCAATGAGAAGGGTGCAGCCATCCAGTGATGGGAAGCTCAGCTGGCATTTGCATCTCAGAAACCCAACACGAGGACCTGGGGAGAACCAGGGTAAAGTGGGTAACATCCCCAAAAGAACCCTCCAGTACTGCTGAACTCTCTTCAGATTAATCTTAATTCGACAGCCACGTGCCCCTCAGAGAGCAATGAAATCACAGGGATTCTGCCTCTTTCTCCTGCTTTGTGGCATGTTTCAAGAGAGTTTAACACCCACGTCTTTGAAATTCTTGGATTGTCATGATCATGGAGAAAATACCTGAAACATCCAGCAGTAACACATCAAAAGACTGGTTTTCAACTAGAAAAAAATTAAATGTGAAGAGAAAGCAGGCTACAGATTTTTCTGTGATGAGAACCTCAATGTTGGCAGTTACCAAACACACTTACATGGTAGCAGGAACAAGTTTAACTCTTACTACGGCTTTTGCAGTTGTGGAATTAGTGTGGCACAGACAGAACCTGCTTTTACAACACACTGCATATCATCTTAGACAGTTTACAACCAGAATATTTTCAGTTTTATATTCCAAGCCTCTGCAGAAAGAGCTTTCCAGTAATACCACAGTGAATAAAATGCCTACGTAATCCCGGAATGAGTCACTGAACGCAGCAGACAGCACCAGGGGAACCCAGGCTGTGCAGGAGTTAGACCACAATCCGTTTTCCACCTGTCTCTGAGCAGACGTGGAGAGAAAGATGCTCGCCAGCGGGAGATGGCTGATGCCTATCGCAACCGCAGGGACGGCTCCGCACCCGAGCACCCGTGTGAACTACGGCTCACCGAATCTTCCATCCAGGTGAGATCAGTCCTGGGCCCTGTGAACACGTGGAAAAGCTACGAGCAGCTGGGAGTGCTTCAATTCGTGTCCCATCAGAACCCACTTTCAGGGAACAAGCTCACTAAGCTGCCCTAAGCCCCAGCACCAGCGTTACTGTAACTGCTGCAGCCTGCTGCGTTTCCTATGGACTTTCTGTTAAGCTATGACTTACCACAAATTTATTAGCAGACATTTTATAAACAATCTCATATTTCAGGGCTTTTGGCTTACATCAGCACTACTTTATGCTTAACCACAATGTATTTTATCTAACACTGATAACATTTGCACAGAGGACACTCGCATCTCTGCTGCGATGCACGCTGAAATTCTGTAAAAACAAGGCCCATTTCATGTACTCTGCAAAAGGAGCTGTTAACTTCTGATTAAACCTGACCTGCAGATGCAGCAGCATATCTTCCAGTTCTGCTTTCAGCCCACACAGGCACTCTGTGGGTGCATCCCACGCATGCCTCCCTGCAAGCACATCTCCCTGCAGGCATGGCTCCCTGCAAACTCTCTGCAAGCTCCCTGCAAGCATCAGAGAAGGTGTCCTAATATCCATAAGGCTGCTCTCCCTCTCTGGGCCACCTCCATGTCCCACACCTGGACAGGGAATCATTCAAGAAGTATTATTTTATTATTTGCTTCCTGCCTTGCTCAAGTACCAGGTCTTCAATCTAGACTATAACTTAAAGACAAAGGCATAAACAAAGCCTGCATTTTTTTTGTGAAAAAGAAAGAACCCAATAACATATATATATACATATACACATACCCAATAACATATATATATATATATTTTTTAATATATAAAAAATATTTAGATTAAGTTTAGGGTACTTCATTACTTCACTTAAGATTGGTTGTTCAGTCACTAGTACTGTTAACAAAGAAAAGAAAAACCAGCTTCACTGGCAGTGCCAACCAGGATAATTTTCACTTTGGTTCACAAATGACCAAGAAATAACAAGAAGAACAGAAGTATTCAAATCTCAGAGCTGAGTATTTTCCCAAGGTAAACAAGAGGCACATTTTACAGATCCAAAGGCCTGAACTTCACAGTACTGGACTCTGATACAGTCTGACACTTGCTTATGAAAAAAGATATAAAGATAATTGAGTCTTTAAAAAGTCTTTTAAAATGGAAAGATGCTTTGCAAGGAAGTACTGAAACATTTCACTCAAAAACCGTCGAAATGGGATGTTTGACATCTCCCGAGTTTATCACCTCCTCAGTGCCTTCCCCCTCGCAGACATTCAGTTTCAGCAGTGATGGCATGATTACACGAAGGGTTTTAATTTCAACTGATCTGCACTTTGACAGAGCTGTTCAGCAGTTTTCCAGCTCGCTCTGCTCACAGCACAAAGGCAGCTTTTAAAATGTTTTGATATGTCATATGTAGAACAGTCACTATTAAATTTACTGCCATTTCCAGCTTTTGGGGAAGGGCTGTGGACACCCCTGGAGTACAGGAGCACGCTTCCACAAGCATGAGGACAAAAGAAGCATCATGAACATGTCCACATCATGACAACGTTAAGGTATAGTTCTTCTATTTGTCAGCATACAACGTGTAAGAATATTTTACTAGAGAAGCTTCAAAACCAAAACCAGCATTAAATCATATGCTGCTTGAAACAAAAAATTTCATCAGTGTATAAAAAGCAATGGAAGTCTCTGATTTACATCAGTTTCTTAGCTCAATTACTTATCCTTCCATCAGCATTTGCCATCCCAGTGACACCATCTATTTCTCTATCACAGGCAGCCAGAAAAGTCTTTACATGTTTTTGGATGTTTCTTTGTCAATAACCAGGTTTAGAAGAGAAAATATTAGTGTCAGAGAAGAGATGAAATTCCAAGAGCAAGTAAGTTTTAAAATACTCTCTCCTATTTTGGCAGCGGCATTTGAAATCAATATTTCCCATTACCTCTACAGACGGGGACGGAACGTGGGGTAACGTTTCAGCTGCGAATGCCTTACAGCCTGATCCATACAGAATATCTGCTTTTTGTGGTCCGGCTGCGTCGATTCCTCATTCACCACACGAACGAGGCTACGAGTTCATTAAAAAAGGGGAAAACAATTGCAGGGCCGTTTGTACTTGTCACTCGGGGACCGAGTTCGATCGCGGGGAACTTGCGAGGGAGCGCGACGAGCACGCGTGCGCTTGTCTGCAGAAATCTTTCTGTAGAGCCTGTTCCAGGTTTTCCCCAACCTGAATGCCTGGAGCACTGGAACCGTGTCTCTTGGTGGCAGTGACACCCCCACGGCCCCCCTGCCAAACCCAGCACCCCTGGCAATGCTCCCAAAGCAGTGTTCCTGGCTTGCCCTCACCAGCCATTTGAGCACACCACTCCTGTATCACACAAACAGGCAGGGAGATCCTGCAGCAGGGAAGAACAATCAATGAGGGACCTAAGTCATGCCACAATTGTCACCTCGTGTATACCCAACAGAAAGAAAAGCTTGCTGCTGCGGACGGTGATCCCGACAGCGCGCGCTTGGGGCTTGGCATTTTGGTCATTAAGACCTCTGTGGATGCCCCTGGTGACAGATGTGTGTCTCCAACAGCCTCTGCCAGGGTGCTTTGCAGACAGCTCTTACAACCTGTGACCCTCAGGGAATGTCATTACCACACACAAGTTTCACTCTCAGACAACACAGCGGGGAACCTGAGCACCTTCCCTTCAGTGCTGCTTGATCCAGCCATGAGGAAAGCAAATCCTGTGACTGGGAGATGCTTGATCCAGCCATGAGGAAAGCAAATCCTGTGACTGGGAGATGCTTGATCCAGCCATGAGGAAAGCAAATCCTGTGACTGGGAGATGCATTGTGCAGGATGTCACGGGAAGTTCTTAAACTGTCAACTTTGCATGGAAAAAAAAAAAAAAAAAAGCCTATTTTTCACCTTGTTTTCACTCTTGGAATGAAGAGATGAAATAGCAGTGGTGGGGATGGATGCCTGAACCACGACTTCAGGAAAGGCAGTTTGTTTTCCAGCACCTGGGCTTTGACCTCAGATTTGAAGCTGACGTCTGTCAATCCTCTTAGAGGCTTAGACCAGGCTGATGTTTAATAGGATTTAGGTGTTTCAAAATTCCAACCCCAGTATGCTCTTGCAGAACTCTCAAAAATACTAGGTAGGAACAATCTCCCTTATTATGGAGCTATGCTAATTTGGATTAATAAATCAGAGGGGAACACCCATAAATCATTACCAATTTTGCACCCTTCTTTGCTGTAGGAATAAGGAGACCAGTTTTTAAAATTGCAGCAACCTGGAGGAAGAGCTTGAGACAAGCCATCAGCAGATAATGAACACAGCCCTGTCACTGTCAAGGCTCTGCATGAAAGAGAGAGATGCATTAGGTACATTTATGTCTCACATCACGGGAGTTTCAGCATACTCTGGACAGAAGACTCCCAATACTTTTAAAAACTATGTCCTTGAAAAGGTAATGACTATGTCAGGTAATGAAGTTAAAATAAGAAATGGGAAAGTAATAAAACACTATCCAGAAGCCACAGCAGGTGTCCAACCTTTCCACCTGCCGACATGCTGAAATGTCTTTTTTTATTTTTTTCTTTTCCAGAAGATAAGCTGTGAGAGATGACTATTCTGGAAATTACATTTCAGCTTCAATGAATCACATTTTCCAGCTTGAAGTCACTCACAGTGAAAGCACTATGTGCCCAAGGACTCTTCATTTCCAGAAATAATGCTTGGAGTGGCTGGCAGGAAAATATCCAGGGATGCACAGATGCAGTTTAAATGTACCTCAAAATCTCCTCCAAAAGACCACAACTATCCTAGCATCTTTAATTTTCCAGAGACTTCAGCAAAGGAAATTCATGCTGCCCTTTAAAATGTTACCCACAAACTATTCCAGACTTCTCCCAGCCACGAACTACCCAAAATCATCTGAGAAGCAACCCCATACATCTGTCCTCCCATTAGCTGTGCTTTATCCCCATCCACATAGCAATCCCCCCTAAGGCACCCTCAGCCCCTTCCCACAGCCACCCCAGCACCTCACTACTTTCTTTCTATACATTGTTATCTCTTTCTGTTGTCTTCAGCATGTTCTGCTGGGGATGGTAATTATGGATTTAAATGCAAGATGGAAGGGCCTTAGCTAGCTGCAGGAAATTATAGTGCTTTATGTATTCATGTAATTGAATGTTTTCCTTTTCTTGGATATTTACATGAGCTATTAATTTTATTTTCTTTTAGGTATGGAAGTTGGAGCTTCAAAATAATCATTTGGCTTGTTTATTTGCAAAAGATCCTCTGATTTAATTATTTAGAAGAATTATGAATTGAGAATAAGGAATAAACATGCGTGACAATTAATAGATTCTTTGTTGAATTCTCATATGGAACCAGATGGTCTACTGATGCATGTAAATAGATCATTTATTTCATTTGGAAATCTGAATATTGAATAAGAAATTAGATATTTACGGTTAAAGACTTTACCAAATGTTAAAGCTAATTCAGAACAGAATTGAGGGATGGATTATACTGTGTCACATGGAAATAAATCCAGGGGCCTCTTCAAAACGATCAGCATAGTTTAACACATGAGCTCATCCCAGATGCTGATAAGCATGGAAGAAAAATATTTGTCTGCTTGAACCTTTAAATCATCCATTTTCCATCAGAAGCATTTATTTTGTCTCACTAGCCAGCAAGCTGCTGACAGAACACACAAACTACTGGTGGCTCTTTGCTTCCTGTTCGCACAGGAGCGCTTCCAGCAGGAGCTGGGCACGACTGGACCACGAGAAGATGGAGCTGGATAGGAAAAACAAGGCAAAGGGAACAGCAGCAAAGGTGTGTTTGTTCTTGGACCTGCCAGCACCATTGTTTTTCAAGACGTATTTTTAAGGAAAAGAAAACACCTATGAGAACCCAGCCAGTCAGCACATGATGCTGCTGTGACGTGTTTGCAAATAACCACAGCAACAACAGTCGCTCAGATAGCAGGCACTGTGGTTTAACGGCTGGACAGTCCACACATGCCTTGAAGTCATTGATAACTCACTCAGGGGTGCACTGTAAAACCCATTTCCACTGCCCACTTCAGCAGCAGAAAGAGTACGGACGACTGTGACCTTTCCACAGCTCAGCAGAGTACCAGCACTCTAATTAATTGACTCTGTATATTATGCAGGATTTGTTATCACAGTGAGCCCAGCAGGGTAATTTATGTACGTGTAGAGAGAGCCAATTCTCATCGTGCTAAAACCACTGGTGGGTAAACCCAAGTTAGCTCCAGAGTCCGGGGGGGTTAATCTGGCTTTCCTGTGGTATGGCCAGCATAAAGTAATCTTATTTTCTAGGCTAAGTACAAGACAATTTGGTACCTGGCACCATGTAAGGAGCCAGTGACTCTTTCTTGGGGGTTATATCCCAGACTCTGCTCCTGATGATCCCAGCAGGAATGTCCTGCCCCTCTACAGAGTCATTTTCTTGTTTTCTTTCCTCTGCTGTCTTACAATATGACACAAAACACAATCCAGTGTTGGTCAGCTGTTGTAACCCTTTCCTTTTAGCTGAGCAGAGCAGCACCTAGCACACCTCTGAGTCTGTCCTTACTGCTGGAACAGGGTAACAGAGCAGATCCCCAAACTGTGCCGCTGGTAAAGGCTGCGCGCCTCTCCGGGGGCAGGGAGTGCGAGCACATACTGCTGTATCACATCTGCAGTCAAAGCCCTTGTAATTCTTTTGTATGCTATCACTAGCTATAAATCAGGTTTTATTGCACTTAATGGCTATAACAGTTGTGTAGATTCACCATCCTCCCTGTAGGTCACAACAGCCTGTAACGCAGTGCGAATCCTTCCTCCAGTCCTGCCAAGAACTTCAATACAGGGAAACAGAGACACCAATTACTGTGTCACTGCACCAATTAACTCGGGAGCGCTGCACTGAGCGCAAAGCTGCAGCAGGAGGTGGATCCCTGGGGTGGATCCCTGGGGTGGATCCCTGGGGTGGGACGTGCCCAGCCTGGCCCAGGCAGCAGAGGGGGCTCCCAGGCCTTCGCTGCCAGAGCGCGGCCGATGCTCAAAGGCAAAACGCAGCCGGGTGACGACTTGGTAACGGACAGCAGGAATACTGTGCATGTGCAAACACACAGCCTGCCTCTTCCTTCCGAGGCAAGGACCTCTCTGCAGCCAGGTGGAACCGGCCCCTTAGAAACAGCCATTCATGCTGAAAAATCAGAAGAGATCCTCTTTCTTGTGCCCTCAGTGCTGCCTGTGCACGTAGAGCTGCATTCTTTTAGAAAAAAATCGTCTGGGCTTCTCCATACTGTACCTTCCACTGCTGCACAAGTAGTTTTTCAGTTACTCATTTAGGAACTCGTGTGTTCACTTTGCCAGAAAGACATCTATTGTCATGCAAATCTCCCATGAAATCTGAAGAACTGGACAAATGCTGGGGCCAAACAGACAATTAAACTCCTTGGAATTCCCCTTTTCCAGGGAGAAATTACAAATGGCACAAGGAAGTTGGAAACTGAAGTCCCCTTGATTAAGGTCTATCCTCTCCTGAAAACATACAGATCCTAAAATGTTCATTTTCAGCAAAGCTGAGCTCAACACAAGCAGCTTCGTGTGCTCTTCAGCTCCCACTCGCCTGCCTGTGACAGGCAATAACATTTACCTGCCCCAGAGGAAACGATGATGGTTAATTAAGGACTATTAAGCCACTTGAGAGGCTTGATGGCAAAGTTCATTCTTTGTTATCAGAATAATCAGCCCTTAATAAGTAAAAATGCAAATTACTGCCAATAAATTCACACACACAAGTCCACCTAGCTTTTCTTTGAGATGATTATTTCACATCAGTGCTGAGTGAAGCCTCTTCCACCTGTTGAGCTCACCGACAGCCATCACTGCCCAGGGTGTACCCACAGCCCTCTGCACCCACACAGGAGCAGCCCCACGTGTCAAACCATGCCCCAGCATACACTGACAGCCAGAGATGAGCGAAGCAGGGGACAATGCTCTGACACAAAGGGAACAGCCTGAGGCCACGGGGCAGCTGCCAAGCTGCAGTGGGAAATAACATCCTCACAAGATGTTCTACAAGATGTGTTTTACAAGCTGGGCTGCAATGCCCCACTCAGTTCCTCGTTGATCATTTGGTAGTGGGCCAATACAACTGAAATTACACCCTCCTTTGTCCCTGTTCAGATTGTTTGCTCATGTCCTAACACTTTACAGACCATTACTGCTGCCATTTGGTTAGCACCACCTTCCTCTCAGCACACACACATCACAGATACAGTATTCTTTACACATTGTCACAGTACCCACCCAGGTTTAACCACGGAAAATAAACATAAATGCTTGTCATTACTACCATGAGAGAGAAAACACGTCCAGATCTGCATGTGCTGTTGTGAATTCAGCCAAGGCAGAGGCACTCTGCAGTATTTTGGTTGCATTTGGTGTTCTTGGGGATGCGTAAGCAGCACCACTGCTAAGGCAGACAGGGCACAGACACTTTGTTCCAATTCTGCAGTGCTCTAAAGTGGTTTTCTATCGACTGCAACATGATTTTCCTTATCAGTTACTGGGATGAAGCTATTGGAAAGGCAAGGACTTAGAGAAAAATAAAATAATTTACAAATCAAAGAGTTAAAGAATGTTTAGTTACATAAACCCCACAGATTTTCACAGCTTTTAACTCTAGGAGGAAGATACCAGAAGGAACATAAACTCATCTCCTTTAATTTCGAGGTTTGGGAGGGCCTGAAGTCCAGCTGGGATAATGGGAGCAGCACCAATGGAAATCAGCTCCTATTCAAGCACTGGACACACAGGTTTACAGCGTTGGCATTATTGTCTATTTTGACAGCTCCTCAGTTTTGTTTTTAAAATTCCAGGGAAGTCTCAGCACACATACAGCAGCACCTGTTTCCGAGGCAGGAGCTAAGAGAATCTGTCTTTGTAGCATGGTCTTGATAGAAAGAATCTGATACCTGGTATAGAAGTGATTAATGCAAATGGACATCCTGGAAATTAAACCATTCCTCCTTTTCCCCCCTCTCCCCATCTGCAGCACCTCCAATTAAAACCCATGCTATTACAAGAGAAATCCCAACTCTCATTTACCTATAGATTCCTTATGCTATGGATTATTTTTAGCTGTACAATGTAAGTTACAAATAGAAGTGAACAATGGTTGCAACTGAGACCTTAAGCACTGCCCAAGCTCTCCAGGACAGGCTGTGGGTCAGGCAGGAGGGGCTCCCTGCACAGGTCTTGGGTGGCATCAGCATCACATGGCCAATGGAAACAGCTGAACATCAAGCAATAACGCCAGCCACCAGTATGAAACCCCCAAACCACCCATGTGCTATTTAATTAAAGCCTCCACCTCAGTGGCAGAGCTGCTCTGCCTGCCAGTGCCACCAGCCCATCGCCACGGCTGGAGGGGCACACACTGCATTTCCTGATCACCTGCTTTCATAAAACTGATCCACTGCAGGAGACATGCAACCAACAGGAGCTTACAGACAGCTGCTTCACAGTCAGTGTGTGACACTGGAGTCACTCAGTCGCTGGCACATCAGGTCTGTCTGCACAGCCACCAGCTCTGCCAAAGCACTGCCCGCTTCGTGCCATCCCCTCCCACCCCCAGCCCACCCAACAGCTCACCTCACACCTCTGAGTTACAGCAGGCTTTCCCCAGCACACTCTTTATAGCCAGGTCTCTGAGTCTTTAGCAATCTTACAGCTAATTAACCCAGCGAAAGGAAAAGCTCAGTGTGGGGGTTTGTCCTTTTTGTTTGGTTTTGGTTTTAATTTCTAACTTTAGTTTTCTTTTTGCTTTCTGCAGGACTGCAGTTCCCTTTAAAATACAAACACATTCCAACCAGACCTCAGGACCTGTGTGTGCATTGGGTTTGGTTGTTTTGCCTTTTTTGGGGGAAGTTAAAGGCTACATAGTAAATAGCTTGCAAGTAGCAGTATTGTGGCTTGGAGAAAAGCAGTGTAGTAAACAGAATATAAATGATTAGCTGAGCTCAGGAGATGCAACCACCTCCTAAGTGACTATGAATATTCAGGTAAATATGTTTAGCTGAAATATTGAGTCATCAGCAGACACTACATGCACAAAATGTACTTCTGCCTATTTTTCATTAATTTAAAACACGGCACAGGCCAGCACTCCTGACAGCTTGCCATGACACATCTGCAGTATTCCTCAGGTATGTTATCTTACAGGTAGGTTTGCTTTCTTCTGGCATGTTACAGAACACAAAAGATAACAGCTTTGCATACAGCAGCTGAACCTGTACAGGTAAAACTCAAAAGCTGGGGCTGAAGCAGGGAGGGAGAGGAAGAAAATGGTTAGATAGCATGTTTTTCCTTACAGAGAAAGACTTATTTACCGTAAGACAATGCTCCATAAATGACAAGCTTCAGGGATTTCCAGACAGCAAGGATGGAAGCCTGATCCATACACTGCTTGTACATGCAATGTATGCAGGCACAGAAATGGCAGATGAGGAGTGGGATGGTGTGGGAGCATCACCTTGCACCTTGTGCAGCGAGAGGGGCAGTGGGCACTGGGCAGAATAAAACAAATACAAGTAAGCAATGCTTGAGGATTAGGAAGCAGAGATAAAACCATGCAGAATAGGAATGTCTGCTGTGGGAAGAGGCACAACAGCATTTTCAAGGTAATATTTTTCATTAATCACTGAGAAAGAAGAAGAGCTGAACTGGATGAAGTTCTACACAGCAGCAATGGAATAAAGACAATACATTTCTGGGATGCTGGAAACAGGGAAAACCAGGCAAAAGCAAAGGAGGGGCCAGGTGAGGAAGAAGCCTGAAACAATGGTCCATAGCTGTTATGAGCATGATGGAAAGGAAATAGAAAGGGGGAAAGCTGAATTCCCCGTGCAACCCGCTGAGAGCCAGCAGGCAGCTCAGCACCCCGAAGGACCCACAGAGCAGCTGAGATGCCCTCTGTGAACTGCCCAGAGGAGCTGGCTGGTGTTCCTCACTCAGCTGTTTGAAAGGGGCTCTTACTCATTGTTCCAAGACAGCATTTTTTAACACATCACTGTCCTAACAAGTCGAGTCGTGCATGGTCTGATCCCTCTGGCAGATCTGGCCCCACACACCGATGGGCACATTGCAGACCAACACATGGGCTGGGGAGGTGGTGACTGAGGAACCACTGCCAGTGCTCCACTGAACGAGGGAAACCCCACACCAGGTGACCAGAGGCCAGTATAACTCTGTCACTCTGGCACAGCACTGTGGAGCCAGACAAGTAGAGCAGGAGGTGAAGCTGTGACTCGGATCTCAAAGGGAAAGTGTTTAATCCATGGCACTCAGCAGTCACATTCTCCCCTCCGAGTCTGGCAGCACTGGAGGCCGATGCTCCTCAGGGCTCTGGCAGGCAGCTTCGGCACCTCTCTCCTCCCAGAGCACCAGTGCTGGCAGAGGGAAGGGGCATTCTCATTTTTAAAGCCTGTCTGTTCTTCTGGAAGGGTCAGCTGCCACATCTCTCCTGGTCCCTGTTCAGTCTGGAAGCCGTGCGCTCCTAGTTGGAGAAACCCCCGTTCCTGAAGGACACAGCGTTTGCCAACATCAACAAATGGTCTGTGTTTGTTTCAGTAAACTTTGCCATCTCATGCTTTTAATGTGCTCATGGAGGAGAACCAAAGCTTTTCTTACCAGCTGGTGTAGACTTCAGACTGCCTCTGATCTATTGCTATAGCTTGGCTGCATTACCTTTTTCTCCCAGATCCCTCGTTTCTGCTGCAGGGTTCACACCCTTGCTCAGCTGTGGTGATGCCACCCCCGTTCCCTCCAAGGCTGCGTGCAGCCTTTGGTCAGCCTGTGCTCAGAGCCCAGTTAGGAAACCTCACCTGCCCCACAAAGCCTGTATCGTCCTGGAAGAGCACCTGGAGTAACCCAAACTGCTGCCACTCCTCCAAGGGCATGTTAGAAACAGAAGCAAGCTTTTTTGTCCAATATCACCTCCTAACCCAGAACTGCTGCCCTACATGCAGCAGAAGGGAGCCCCTGTTCTGGGGGAAAAGGAGTGAGTGGGGAGAAGAGGAAGGGCTGTGCATTTGGCTAACAGGTCTGGACTAAAATGTACACGATTTCTTTAAAGCCTCCTTTGGCATCTTAAGAGAACATTATCTTGAAGTTTAATAATAATAGATAAGCAAAGCTGTTTTACTGAATAGCAAGGAAAAACCCACGTCATTAAGGAGCACAGAGCGCTGATAATTAACCTCTGGCACTTTTTCGTAATTGTATTCAGCAGAAATTAGGATTTGTTCAACAGCTTTAAAACAATCTTTACTAATAACAGCTCAGGCTTGTTTTGCTCTCTCTGTTTGACTTGCTCCTTTTATTTGTACCCTCCTGGCCGAGGTACCCGGGCCCGTGAGGCTCTGCTCAGTACCAGCACTCGTGTCACAGCCGCACACCGCAGGACCTCCCTGGCCAGCAGGCAGTGAAAGTTACACAGCCAGACGATGGTTTCAATTATTGCTGAAGAGCGGCTGCATTTGCATACTGGCAGCTCTTCACAGACGGACTGCGCTCGCCCTGGTGCGCGGCTGTTTCACCCCCAGCCTTGAGAGAGGGAGAGAAGAGTTCCGTAATTTCCTTAGAAATAATCCAGCCCTTCCTCATTATCTGTGAGCTGGGGGGTGCAGAAAACCTGTGTTATTGGCTGCAGGGGAACAGCTGTCTTATCTCGAATCTCTGAGTGAGCCGTGTTGTAGCACTCAGTGAACATTTTCTTTACAGTCCACAAGCTCCTCTCACTTCACTCAACACATGGATCTTATTTAAGCAGGCTTAGTGGTATGAGGAGCAAAGGAGAACTGGGAATAAGAAGTGGTGAGGGGGAAGTTCGGAGAACAATAAAGTAAAAAGTTTCCACAACTTTACATGGATGTACAAATTTCTAGCAATTTCAGGTGTGCAGGGCACAGAAAACACGCATAAGGAATGCCAGCCTGCAAAGGCTAACTGTTAATAAAGGGGTTAAAAACTGGACTTGCAACAGAAAAGGGCAAACCCAACAACCAAGCACATGCAAATTTCCGTTAAGAAAAATCAGGATTTAGTCCAAAGCTTCGTAGATATTTAGCCAATAAAATGGCCAAGGAAAACAAGGTATAGTCAGGAATGCTGCAGTGTTCCAAGCCCTGGTTTAAGTACAGCGTATGGGTAATACTGGGCTTATTTGAATCTACTCCCACTTGGCAGGAAAGATAACTTTTTTCCCCCCACAGCTGTCTATATAGATGTCCTGCCTTTTTTTAAATATGTCTAACATCTAATTTAATGCCTATTAAGTGTTCTCAATCGGATATAATTTCTTTCATTTGGGGGGGGGGGGAATGATATCAAGCACACGCTTTGCTCACACCACAAAGAGAGCACAGAGACACTCGTGAGAGGGTGTTAAGAGAAAAGCAGTTCCCAAGAACTGCTGCTACAAAGCCCCCTCTGTGCCCCCCGCTGGAGCACTGCAGGGGCTGAAGATAGAGCTGATGGAAGGAACCCTGCACCCTTCCTGGGCACAAAGCATTGTAGCTCCTGGAGGCTCCGGGTCCTTCTCCTCTCCCAGAAATGCCACAGCACTCACAGCAGGGTGTAATAAGCAAATAGCTGAAAGGATTTTGTGAAGGACAAGTGACTGGTTATACAGCATCACCATGAGAAAAAGCTGGTCCCGTTTGTTCTGACGGGCAGGCTAAGAGGGCAACCCACCAAAATGTCTCGTTACAAATACTTGGAGCGTTTCTCTTCAGTTTCAACCTTTTCCTTTGAACTTTTTTCCAGTATAAGGTAGCTATGGTTTCAAACAAAACGTTACTCCCAGCTTAACAGGTCATTCTGAAAAAGGTCCTCTTTAAGACTTGGAAGAAACCTACCTTTTATGAATAGCTTTTGTTGTATAAATGAATATTTTCCAATGAAAAAAGAGGTCTTCAAAATTTTCCAAATATTGCCATACACAGAGTAAATGGCGTGATTACTTTGGTAATTAGAAACATAATGACTCCCATCGTGTGTTCCCTCAGATCCCAGCGACTGCATGTGGCTATTCTATATCCTCCCAATAGCTCTGAGACCCGACAGCATCGTTCTTCCCTGCCTGTCCCCACAGCTGAGCTGTACAATACCTGCACTTCCTTCCCCGTGGGAGCCTGAAATCCCTCTCCTGGAGAAAACAAGTCTTGCTGAGCCCATCCAGATCAGACATAAATAAGGTCAACATTATTTTGAAATCCCTATATAACCAGTAAGATCATGCTGCTCATTCTCTGATGAGGCCAGAGAGGATCGAGGGCAATTCCTGTTGTTCCAGGTAGGTTGAATGCTTTTATTGACATGACATTCTGGGCAAAAGCAGGCTGAAATTCGAGGACACCATGCAGGTTAAAGTAAAACTGACTGAAGGGACGTGAATATGTTTAGATGAATACACTGAACTTTACAGAAACACACCCCGTGCTACAGAAGATATGAACACATTTGTTTGCTGAATAACAACATCCATCAGGCTGTTGGCTTTCAAAACAGTCCTAAAGGTAACATCTTATTTTTACTAAACATTCATTTTAAATCCAACTGGTTTTCTCTCTTTCAATACACGTCTTACTGTCCAGCAAGGGCACTTGAGGATAGAGTGGTCACCATATGGAGACACAAGTCTTGCTCCAGAGAGCAAACACTCTTAATAGAAAAGACTGATGGAGTAAATAGGGCAATAGTTCAAGCAGCCTCTTGATTCAGCAGAAAATGCAAACATTGCAATGCAGCATGAAGTGTCACATTGGCTTAGATCTGTGGCTCTCTGCCATTTCTCTGGATGTTTATGTAGCTACACAGCACTGCAAAGTAGAGACCACTACATCACTGACCTCTTTTTGGTGCCCCAAGTGCCTGTATCTTCTGCTGCTTCCTCTTAAAGTTAACTCTAAAGAACTCCATAAGCTAAAGGCTGGCATTTATTGTCAGAGCTTTTTAACAGATTAAAGCTATTAGAGAAAAACAGTCTCATAGTTGAAGCATGGGTTGGAGACCCTGAAAAGTAGGTTGCTTTACAAGTCATGCCATGCATTTTATCTGTCATCCAGTCAAGATGCCAAGATCCTTCTGGACGCAGACTCCTCACGTACAAATGAAGCTGAAAATGCCTCTCTTGCTACAGAGAGTCATAACAGCTTTGCCATATCAAGTGGAAAATGTTGAGGTGTTACTTCAGGATAACCCAAACTCCTGGCATTTATAAGGAGACAGAGGATAACCCTGTTTTTCACACTAGGGAATCAGCCTGGCCGCTCCCCAGGCTGCCCCAGTAACCAATGCTGGGAGCACAGGGGAGTTTGGTGACATCAGAGTGGATTCTCTCAAGGCACTCAGAGTCCACAGTGGGCTTGGGTTTCCCAGTTAACAGCAGTCCCAACAGGCTGGGGGGGCTCTTCCCCCTCCCACAGCCTTGAACTGGGGTTTCAGCAGCCTGGGTGGGGGTGCCTGTACCCACAGCTGTGCACAAGCCTGCCAAAGTCTCTGTTGATGAAGGATGAAGGGGAGGAGTCGCAGGTCAGCAGGACACAACACCCCCTCTGTAACCCACCCCTTGCCAACAGGGCTGAGCCCATCTGCCCATGCCCACTCCCCTTCCCCAGCTGCTTTCATCAAGTGACTGCCCTTGCTCTGACTTGCTGAAAAGAGCCCAAAGCCACCCCTCCCAAACCAGCTCAGGCACACGAGCCATGTCCAGCAGCCTTTGGCAGCTCTGCTATGGGCAGCCTCAACCAGTCACACCAGAATAGCCACTGCAGGGCCCCCCTTTGCCCCCCACACCAGGCTGCCCCATGCAACCATCAGCTCCGAGACGCCCTTTCGTCCCAAAACAGCAATGGAGGAAGAGGAGATGAGGGATGAAGACAAACAGAGCAATGATATAACTGTAGAGACGTCATCAGCAGGAGATTTCAGAACCTTGTTCAGAAATCATGAGTTTTACTGTCTGTGACCCCAGAATGCCACATCCCACTGTAACGAGGGAGACGACTGCGGCAGCCAGCAGCCGTTTGCTGCAGCCTCAGAAGAGCGATCCAACACACAGCATCCGCCACGGCTCGGGCCTCGTCAACCAGACACGGAGCTAAGCCCAGACCCAGGAGGGGCTCCTGGGGGGGACAGACATGGAGAGAACTCAGGGAGGGTGGAAGAAGCCCCGACTTCTGCGAGCACAGCACCGCTCCCAGGCCGTCGCCTCCCTGACTCCAAGCACTTCCCATCAGGAGCAGCCTCTCTCCTCCCTATCTGCAATTTTTCCTGCTGTTGCAATACAAACAGCAATGACCATGGGGAAAGGCTGGCTTTCAATGGCAACCCCTGTACGTATAGATTTCATACCGTTTACTTTTCGTGTTTTGGTTAAAAGGTCAGAGTAGTGCTCAAATATTTGGAAGAGACATGGAATATATAGCACCTAAGAAATTACAGCACATGGTAAACACACATGCACCCTATTTATGTGGCTGTACATACAGAGAGACAGCCTGGCCTCAGCAGCTCATCTGTCCCTGCTGGAAGGCAGGATACCAGGAGCGAACGCGTGTGTGCAGCCTCCCCCCTCCCTGCTCTTTGGCACTGCCTCCACCCCGTGGCACACATTAAGCTGATGCATATTTTTATTTACATTATCTTTATTTAATTAAATGCTGCTTTTCATACACACATACTATTGAGCTGACACAGCTCTCCCTCTGAATCAAGGAAAGTTTCCTTTCTGTGGCCCCTTCTCCAGATGTTTGCCTTTCAGCAGCGACGCAGCGTTAACCCCGCTGCAGGAGGAGCAAGCGGTGTGCACACATTTTCCTGACTCCCACAGCCCACAGCCAGTGGCACTGCCTCTGGAGGGGACACCCCGCTGTCGAGAGGGGTTCGTTGCCCCTCGCTGCACCTAGGAGGCCATGGAGATGTTTAATCACAGCACGGCCAGTCAAGAAACCCCACAGCCCTCTCTCTTTTTGGCACTGAAGCCCCAAGAAAGGGCAGGTGTGAAACCCAGGAAAATCTCTCCCAGGAGCCAGGGGACATGCTGCCATCCAGGGGACATGCTGCCATCCAGGGGACATGCTGCCATCCAGCCATGCATCTACCAAACAGGGACCCATAGGTAACAGGCAGAGCACATTAAAGAGTCGTCCCCAAGCACAGCGGAACACCGAGGGCTCAGCCCCAGCACACGTGTGGGTGCGGGGGGGGGGGGCAGAGCTGTGTCCTGCAGCAGAGCCGCCACTCTCGGCCATGGGAGCAGCACCAACATTCCCACCTCCTTCACTGCTGGGGGGTAAGGATAGAGACCCCACTGCTCTGGCAGACCCCATAACAGTGCCCCCCCCGCAGCCCACCTTCCCTTCCCGGCTCCGCCAGGCGGCACAAGGGACCCAACTGCCTCGCCAGCACATCCACGAGCACCTCCAGGAAAGTTTAATTATGATTAATAAAAGGATTGCAGCTGCAGCTTGGATTTGACAGAATAAAACTCATTTCTCTACTCATTCCAAGCGTGACTCAAGTTCTGCTCGCTGCGACTCAGGCTCGGCCCCCAGCAGCACCCAGTGGCTGGAGCAGAGGCTCCCTTCCTGAGAGCAGAGCCCTAAGATTTTGCAGTGTAAACCAGCTACATTTAGTGAGCCCAGCAAAGCAGGGATGTGTTTGTTATTAAGAGAAAACAATATACTCGGTTTCAAGAGCTGAGTTTTACTACATGGAGCGAGTGGAAAAAGCAGAAAAGTACAAACTGCTGAGCAGGGTTACCAGGGATGGGGAAAGCAGCCAGTCCTGGACAAACACAGCACAGGCAGAACAGCACAAATGGATGAAGCTTACCTAAAAAGTCACTTGTTCACAATAATTAGCAGGATTAGCCTAATAATGGTTCCTGCTGCCCTGTGCACCAGCCAGCCCAGAGCCCACAGCCTCCCCCAGTGCTCCCGGCTGTAACCATCACACAGCTCCTGCTGCTGCCCTGCTGGGTACCACAATGCATAACAGCAGGGCGCTGCTCAGAAAGATTTTGAAGTCATCCCGAAGATTAAGCTCCAATTTCTGTCCCCTCAAATGGAGTTTTATGACTTTACAGTCACACTCTGAGCAGGAACTCCCCATAGGCTTCCTTTCTGTCCTTTGCACTCCAGTATGGCAGCTGCCTCCCCAGCTGAGCTGCTGCAGGCAAAGGCACACTGGAGCTGTCACCCAGCAGCTTCTGCAAACATTTTTGCAGTACCTGATTCCTTCCAGGCTGGAAGTTACAAAGAGAAGGAAAACTTAAAAATAAACTTCAGACTTCTTTGCACAGAACATGTTGAAATAACCCCTCATAATTGAAATAAAGTGTGGTCATTTTGATGCACATCATCTCCTTTTCCTTAGTTTATTTTTAGATTTTTAGTTGCCATAACAACATAAAGTATTTCACTATATAGTATATATTGAAGTGAGTTTGTTCTTCCTTCCCGTGCACAGCGGAGCCCTGACCACCACCCGTGCCTCAAAGGGGAGGAGGATTCCCCTGTTCCAGGGCACTCCTGGGGTGCCACAGCACCCCTGCAGATCAGCCACACACTTCACATGGCCAGCAAGACCAAACCACAGAGCCAGGACTGCAGCCACTGCAACCTGGGCACACACAGCATCAGCACGTCGAGAAAATGCACTTCAACAGGGTCAGCCCAGCTACCTTCTGGGTGGGCAGAACTATTGCACAGCCCCCAGGCACCCCTGCCCCAGCACCCCCAGAGAAGCTCTTACCTGCACCCAGCACCTTCTCTGCAAGCAGTGACCTTCAGAAGAGGAACAAGGGCTAGGCTGGCTGCAGAAATAAGCAGGGCTGAGTGGATGGGGCACAGCTGTGTGGATGGGGCACACCTGTGTGGATGGGGCACAGCTGTGTGGATGGGGCACACCTGAATTCCTCAGGGAGTTGGACTACATGATCAGTGTAGGTCCCTTCCAACAGAAATTCTATTCTCTATTCTATTCTATTCTATTCTATTCTATTCTATTCTATTCTATTCTATTCTATTCTATTCCATTCCATTCCATTCCATTCCATTCCATTCCCCTGCGTGGATGGGGCACTCCTCCAGCCCCCCCCGCTCCAAGCTGCAAGGGGACAGGACACAGTCAGCAACAGGTCTTCTTGCTGCTGTCCTGCCTCAGCTCCCAGGGCCTCATCCTCCCTGCCTGTTCTGATTGCACATGACCTTTAGAATACAATTTTTAGCCAGCAGTGTTGTTGCTGTAGCCACAGTGACCTGAGACTGTAAGCAAGGAGGAGGAGATGCATGAGTGGCTCTTGTGCTGATGTGGCTGTGCACAGCTGGGGACCGAGGGGCTGGTTAAAGCTGGCAGCCCCAGGGCCCTCTGCAGCAGGCAGAGCCTCCTCGGCATCAGTCATGTACATAAACTGTTTATTGTTTCCAAACATGTTTTATCTAAAATGCATTTCTTCTGCTTAGGCTGTACTTCACTTCCCAAGAGCTGCCTGGTCACCAGGTACCTGGAAGGAGGGAGCTGCGGATGCTGAACCCAATGCAGATAGCTGAATGATTGCTAAATAGAGCTTTTAAATGTTTTCAAACATTTTCTCACTTCTGTATATAAACCCGTGGCAGTGGCAGCGGGCTGGTGCTGCTGGGTGCTGCTGCCATTCCAGTCCGGATGGAAAAGCTGTGCCAAGAGCAGCTCCCACAGCAAAGCGGCTCCCTCGCCCGGCCCTGGCGGGGACAGGCACGACAGCACATCCCATGTTCGAGCAACTGAAGGACTTTAATTAAAACCAGTGAAAAGAGTTTTAAATATAGAAAACACTGGTCTTCTCCAAAATTATTTGCTCTGCTTGAAAGCTAATGCTCTGCTTTAAGTCTGTTTTTATATGTCCCTTGGACTCGAGTTACGGCTCGTTAATTACGGCCCGAGGCAATGAAGAAGTGTTATTCCTTTACAAAGAAGATGGAGAAATTCAGTTAAAAATAGAGTCTAAGGCTGTGCTGTCAGGCAGAGGCGTTTTCCTGCCTCCACTGGATTTCTGTTTTCCACAGACCAAGGAGGAATCTGCTCACAGAACATACGGAATTTTTCTATTACTCAGCAAAATTAAGCGTAACTGGTGAAATGCGCGCAGGACTCTGGAGGTCACTGGAACAGCCATTAACTTTTCCCAGCTCAGTGAAGTGGCAGTTGGCCAAAAAATCATTCTTTTCCTCCGCCCCTTTTTTTTTTCCCCAGTGTTGTTACACAGAATTTTCAGCTTCTGTTGGGGAGGCCGAGGAGAAGCTGTGAGCACCGAAACACCCCAGTGTGCCGTGGGCTGCACTCCCAGTACGGGACAAACCCCAGTATGAGATGTGAAGTCAACCCCAGAGCACCAGACCCGAGTGGTCCATTGAGTTCCCATAGGGGCCGCCTGGAGCCATCGCTGAGCTGTGTCCAGCAGGAGGGGAGCGCAGGACCCAGGATGCCACCACCTCCTCCGGGAGAAGCATGGAGTTCTCTTTAAAAAACTTAAGCCATACAGCAGATGGCAACTTTTGATAGTTCACAGATCAAAGTGAGGATTGCTTTCCTTATGCTCCAACATATTAGTGAGTATTCTTAAAAACAGCATCACTGCTTTCAATATCTATTGGCTGGGCCACAACGTCATCCCACACTGCTGGAGGGGACACTGCCTTGTGGTGATGACCCCCCCCAACATTTACGGTCCCCTCCTGCAGTGTTTGTGTGCCACGAGTCTAAGAGCAGGGAACTGATTCAGCTGAAAATTAGCCTAATTAAGCTAAAAGGACAGTCGCTGTTAGCCGGAGCAGTTCCACGGTCCGGCTCCCTCAGCCCCAGCCCCACACACCAGCTCTGGTGCCCACCAGCCGCGTTGGCACTTCAGGAGGAGGTGTCCAGCAGCCTCCGGAGCAGAGCCCATGATCTAGCACACATTACAGCAGCCATGGAAAGTCGGTATGCACAGACTGCCATCTAGTGGCTTCTGAAGATGAGGGTTCCTAACTTTGCTCATGGAGTTTTGTTGACAGAGGACACCCATTGAGTCTAACATTGCTGGAAGGCTGCTCTGAAGTTCTCTTGCTGTTCCTCCCACTGCCTGTAACAGTGCCCCTGCCCCTGCAATCAATGGCTTTGCAGGTCAGATTCTATTTCCTCTGCTTTCCTCCTTTATTAGTCCTGTGTTTTAAATTGTCAGGATATTTTGGCTAGAAAGCCAGCCTTGCTAACCAGCTACCCGTGTGCCTCCTCCAGCCTCGGGAAGGATTCGTCTCACAAGGTCGCGTGTGTGCCACTGAGTCACCCTGCCTTGCCTTTACGGTCAAAGGGTGTGACTCATCTGATTTATTATCTAGTCAACTTTAAGATAAGTGCCTTATGGAGCCTATTTATTTCCATTGCCTGTAAAGCCTCAAATGATTTACTCATCTATCTACATCTGCGTTACAGATACCCATCTCCTCAGACGAGTCCCACAGGAGATGGGTTGAAATAAAGGCTGAAAACAGTGAGAAGTATTGAGAACCACAGCAGTATAAATAGAGCAATTAAAACTAGTTTACTGGTTCAGAGAATGATGCAGATAAGTTGCTGATAATGGTATAGATTAATGAGCAAAAAGTAAAGATACACTTTTGTTCTGGTTTTGTTTTCTCAGAACTGGGGACCCAGGCTGTGGCACTGCCGTGCCTGCTCAGTGTCCTCCAGACAAATCATTCCCCTTCCCCACATCTCAATTTCTGTGATATAGAAATGATAACAATTAACCAACGTCCTTGTAAGCTGCATTGACTGAGACTGGTAAAAAGGGAAAAGGCATTTTATAGCAGGAGAAAAAGGAAGCAGAATTACAATCCATGAAGCTTGTTGGGTTTCTCAGCTTCACTGGGTGTTGCACTCGGGGATTACTCTTGTGCTCAGTGCTCACTGAGCCGAGTTGTGTCATCGGAGGATTTGCCACCGCGCTTTGCTGCAGGCTGCAGGGAAGAGAAAAGCTGCAAGAGCCACAACCGGGCTGAGACATCAGTGCTGTGCACTGCCTGACCCGGGTCCGAGCCTGCCCTGGGGAGCAACGCTGACCCTGGACTGGGAAGGGCTGGGGAGAGCTGGGTGTGCTGGAAACCCCAGGCGAGCTGGCAGGCCATGAGGGGGCTCCAGCATGGAGTGATGGGGTGGGGATGATGGCTGAAAAAAACCTGCATGGAGAAATCTTGGCAGGGCTGCAGAGGGGACTGAGATGGTGTACAAACACAGGCCAAGGCTGTTTACACTGCCAGAGTTTCCTGCAAGGAACCAGCAGTGTTTCTGCAGCTAGCAAGCCCATCTCTACCCAGCGCTCTCCAAATGGCATGTCCACACACCAGTCCTCCAGCTTCTTGTGGTGGTTAGTGTGTTAATCAAAGGTTATATGGAAAACAAACCAGGACCATAGCAACCAGACTAACAGAGCTGGGTGGTATCTGAACAGCAAGCCCATATACATCAGAGTGAGCTGTTTGGGGGATTACACTTCAGGTTTCCATGGAAAAAACTCCCCTAGAATATGCTTCCAGCCGAATAACTGTGTAAACTGAAGAGAGGTTTCAGAGCTTCAGCTTGATGTTTTTAATGAGTGTTATCTAGCTGCTGCCAGCACTTTACAATTTCAAAATTTAGCTTAGCTGTATTTTCTCCAGGGTCTAGAATTCCACTTGTATTTGCTTTGAAAATAATGAACAAGAAATGGCCTCTGCAGCTATTCAATCATCTGCTTAGCAATCCAGAGTGAAAACAAGCAAACAAATGTGCTGGAGGTCGGAGCGGGGAGGGAGCTGAACACGAATGCTTCAGAGCTGCTTACAGCATGAAAACATCCAGGTCTCCTCAAAACCCTGCCCACCCAAAGAGCACAGGGTCACCTACACAGACAAAAGAGCCCGAAAGGGGAGCAAAAATCCCTACACAGCAGCCAGGCCAATTAATTACAGATTGTGGGAGAAGGACAAAACCTGTTGTTGTATTTCTCCAATGTATGTTTGAGATGATTTCAAGTGCCATGGTTAAAGGGGAACTCATCATAACTAGCAGGAGCCACCTGCCCTGGGGAGGGATGCATTGGCTCCCTGCAGCGACGCAGGGGAAAGGCATTAGCGTGGGTAAAAGCAGCCTGGGCTGTGTGCAGAGAGGGAGAGCTCACACTGGTGAGGAATGGGGCTATGGGATTTTCCAGAGGGGTTTTTCCCTTACCTCCAGTATTATCCCATACCCACTGGGATCCCCAGGCTATCAAACACTGCTGAGTTTCAACTGGGGAGATTCTCCAGGTCAGTAAAAGAGCCAGACTCCAGGGTAAGAGTAAGGCACTATGTGGCAGAACTCCTGCACTGTGGAAAACCAGTGTTTTTCATACCAACTCAACAGACATTTCTGGCTGTGTGTTGGTTTGGTTTTTCCCCTGCTAGTGAGGCTCTGCTGTGGAACGAACGATGGAGGAGCTGCAGGGCAGGCTCTGCACCCGTGAATTCACCCCGAGCGCCGTGCCCACACCCCTGGCTGCTGACAGACAGCGTGCCTCGCTCTGAACACACCCACCTGGGAACAAAATGGCAACTGGCTAAACGTGCTGCACCTAGATCTGCATCCCAAGGGTGCCACTGCTGCAGCTCTGCCTGTAGGAAAGTTTCCGTGGAATTTATGGGAGAACTGTTTCGATGCAGCTGTGAAGCCAGGGGACAACCCAGCTGTCCTTCTGCCATCCATTTCTCAATCTCACATAAAAGGGACCTGCAAAAAAACAATTAGTTGTTTCACCCTTTGTGTGCACGCAAACAGAAAAGGCATTGCCATTCTTTTTGTCCCATGTTCCCCCATTAAAACGTGGATGCATTGCACAGCTATCTAAAAGATACCGAACACAACAAGTACAAAGAAGAACCACGGGGTGGGGTGGGGTTTTGTGACCGTTTGTCCTCTCTGCAGGCACTGGGAGGCAGAATCTGCCTCGGATCCAAAGGGAAACGCTTGCTGTGTCCTCACAGGAGGCTCACTCTCTGCTTTGTGTGAGCCACACAGCTCCCCTGGGCAGCCCCGACGCCGACGATGGCCACACACGGCTGGCAGTGTCCCCACGGCTGGGTCACACTGCAGCCCAGCAGCATGCAGGGGAGGGGAGCATGGGGCATTCAGGGTAGAATTTACCACACATCACCACATCTGCTATGTAGGCTGTGATTTATTTACGCAGCGAAAGCCAAGCCCCCCACCTGAACAGTGCTCCTGACTCTTACATTTAAAGAACTTCATAGCCAGGGAATGTGGTTTTCCTCTCCATTCCCCTGTGTTTTGCATCATCATTTGTTAAGTATATTGCAGCCCACTATTTACTTCACTCTGAAGCTCCAAGACCTTTTTTGCCTTATTTCCTCCTGGCATTCCCTAAATAAATCACTGTGTATTTGCAACAAATCTTACGAGAAGCGGTAGGAGCAACATGTGAAAACTGTAACCCCGTTGCATACGTGCATATGTCGAAGTGATCTGCCCTAAACCCACCTCAGCAGCTGCAGCAGCACAGGGGATCCTCCACCCTTGTGTCAGCCCATTCATGGCAGCAGTGGCAGGGGGAGAACTAGCACCAGCTAAATATGTAGGCAGCAGGATCATTTTCAAATCTAAGCTCTACATTCACTCTGAAACAAAAGTAAGAATAGATCTGAAGCCAAATTAGGCCTTATAAGCTCAATTGAAGCTCAGGCAGAACATTAAGATCTTCACACTTACCACACAAATCAAGATTATTTGATTGCTGCAAATTTATTCCAAATTAACAGTGGTGTGAAGAAGCGAAGAATTAATCCAATGATGTGGGCTTGGACCAATCAGTCATTTATAATTATGATCTTATCTTTTGTCAATATGCATATTTAAAATTTAATTCTGATGTTTTATTCAGATACAACAGTGAACTCGCCAGAGATTAAGGAAGGAAAGTAGAGAGGTCTGTTCAATTAAAAAAAAAAAAGACAAAAATCCCCACACAAACCTTGATATTTAAAGCAGATAATGTTATTTAAACATTAAATACATGAACAGAAATAAACTACCCCACGGCATCAGAATTGTCGTCTCAATGGTGTAAACATGTGAATAAATAAATGCATTCGGGCTACAAGATGCTGCAATCACATTAACAGGAAACATCTGTGCCTCTCAGAAGGCTCCTCCTGACATTGTAAGCAGTGAATCCCAGCCTCCAGATCCAGCCCACCATTACATGGTAGTTAAGCACATCTAGTTTAGATAAAAGGATTTAGAGTATAGGAATTCCAGGAGAGGATAAAATAGCCAGAAACACTAAAGCCAATTGCAGCTAATTAAGCAGATGTTCCTGTTACTGAATCATTGCCCCTGACACCCATCCCTGGGACATTCTCCCACAGAAGGTTATGTTCACAGACCCCTCTTCATTCTTTGGCTTTTAAGAACAATACAACTGCTGTGGCTTTTATTCAAATACAATATAATTAAACGATTTAATTGTTTTACTGAAGTGCACATTTTGTAATGGGAAAAGCCCTGGCCTGATGACTTGCACAAGCAGAGTCTGCTCACAGCACAGTGCTCCCCTCCAGCTGCTGTGAGGTGACACTGCTCTGGTTTGCCCCCGAACAACCCCCGCACTCCTCCACAGGGCGCTGCAGCTCCAGAATTAGCAAACCCATCTTACAGCTGATTAACTGAACTCAGGCCAGTGTGTTCTCAGATTCATCTATCTCAAGGCTGGCTGCTAAAATCTGCAACCTGATTTGCAGAGGACTGAGGAAATGTTCCTCCAAGCAAACAATTCAAAGCGAAGCAAGGACCCTCTCCTGTGCAGCGTAATGCCAAAGCACTCAGAGCCACCATTTCGCTTGTATTTAAAGACTGAAGTAGACCCAAAATGTTCTGTGGTGAAATTGTACACCTGAAAGGCATTAAGAAGGTTAAAATACCGAGTCTGATTATTTCAGCTGCTTCCCTAAATAACATCTCAGTGGTTGATGACAGTAAATGAGGCCATCAAAGAACATTTGATGCATGTTCTTCTAGTAACAATGATGAGAAAATAAGCAGCCTATGCCGAGGTAAGAGTAACAAGTGATCAATAAACAAAGCTGCCAACAAGACTAACAAGAGTTTCTATGAATATATTAGAACACAAAGTAAAAGTGAAGTACCTGAGCATTACGTGGCAGGGAAGGAGAGCCAGTGCTGGATGGCAATAGAGGTTAGCCTGCCCTTTGTGTATGAGCCCTCACCAAAACACCAGCTGTGACCAAATGCTGAAATCCTCACAAGGTTAAGGCTATTTCTGTAAATTGTGTGTCTGTGGAAGCTTATTAAACCATACTAAGGGACTGAACAGAGCAATTGCTCAGCCACCTGCCAGCATCTTGAGAAGATGTGCAAGGACGGGACCATGAATGCTGTAGTTACAGATGGACAAATAAAGCTCTTTTTAAAAGAAGGACCCAAGGAACAAATGTTAATGCCTATAAGGAGGCTGGAAAATAATTAAAAGAATCAGTCTGTAAATACACAGAAGAAAATAAGGTGACAACAAACAGCCAAAATGGGATTGTGAGAGAGAAGGCAGGTTAGGAAAATCTTGCTACCTTCTTCCACAGCTAACTGGTCTTATTAAAGATGGGGAAGTACAGACTGATATCATGATTTACAAGAAACAGTTCAGAAAAATTCACTGTAAAGGTTGAAATGTGAGCACAAAATTAAAACTGCACCATTAAATGCAGGTGATATACCCCAGCCTCGGTGTGCACTACTGACTGATCAGCCTGGGGGAGGAGATTTAAAGATGATAAACTAGAAGGCATTGCAATCACTATGGAGATGGGATTAAGGTTCAAATTGATCTACATAAATTGGAGAAATGATCCAAATTGTTAGGCTGGAACTCAGTGCAGGGCACAACGCTATTTTAAAGAAGAAACATCAATGCCTATGAACAAGGTGGGTAAGCATGGGCTCAGGGGCATGTCTGTAGAAGAGGGTTTGGGGATTGCAGTGGGCAGTCAAGCAGTTTTTTTCAAGAAAAGAGAATGACAGGGGAATTGGAATGAGTTCACCATCATGGAAGAGGCTGCTGCCAAGAGAATAAGCTGTCTGCCATGTCCACTGTGGATAGAACAGTGATTTTAAAAGTGCATTAAAGGGAGGAAGAAATAGGAAGAAATAAGCCCGACATCATGAACCTTTTCTAATCACAAAGTTAGTGAAGCACTGACAAGGTGTTCAGGGGAGATTGTGCCACTTCCCTCCAGCTCGAGTTTTAAAGGACAGGTCAGACCTATCTGTCAGAAGTGAGATAATCCGGCCTGTACACCAGGTAAGGAGCTGGCATCAGTCTATCAGCACTGACATTCTCCTCTCCATGGACACAGCTGGTCTGAGCACAGGCTTGGGAGGCCGGGCTTCGCTTGGGGCACCCACTGACTGGAGGAGAGGTTCTAGCCAAGTGTCCTGGCCTGGCGGGTTTGTTTGTAAATGAGGATACTTGTCCAGATTTGCCTGACATAATTATTGGCCAAATATTCATCTTGTTGACTCAGCTAAGTCTCCTGTTGAGCTAAATGGGAATTCTGCCTGGGAAAGAACTGAGAAGCTGGCACCCACTGGAGTGGGATAAATCACACCCCAAGTAAGAACGCCTGGATTTTACCCTGAGGCCCGAACGGCCTCGAGTTTGGATTCACAAAATCCACTGAAGATAAGCCTCTGCTGGTGCTTGCTGCCAACAGGTCTGGAAAGCCTCTGCCAGAAAGCTCTGGGACCAGTGCTCGGCTGGACCACTCGACTGCATCTCCAGTGACCTCCCCCTGACCGCCTTACGGGGGGGAAGCTGTGCGGGAGGAAACCTGCGCAGGTCCCGAGGTGAAACACCTCCTTGCAATGCACTGAGCACCACGAGATGCAACCACGTTCACAAAGGGGAAACCCACCCTGTGCCCCAGGAGCTACCCAGGGCTTTGTGCCAGGGAATGGGCAGTCCAGAGAGGGGGGAGTGTTCCCAGCTCCTCTTCAGCAGTGAATCGTTATTCTCCAGGCTTGAGAAAACACAGGTAGGTAATGAGTGTCTGGTTCAACACCTGCTGGTGACTTTCTGTCACTGCAGTGGCCACGTGCAATAGAGAAACAGGCTTGCAAGAACTAGGGGTGTCTTTCCAGCTCTTGCATGAAAGTGGATGCAAATGCCATGACTGAGAAGCAAACAGGTCTGGCAGATCAGTAGGTAAGGCAGGTACCCAAGAAAATTAGGTTTTCCTATGCTTACAGCAGAAAAGCAAGAATGCTGGGAAAAAACAAAAAGAAATATATATGGTAAGAGCATTGTAATTCCAAGAACGATGTGGTGGAGTTTAGTGTGTAAAGAAATAGAGCAATGCCTTTCTTCCTAAAGACATGTAATTACAGGACAATTTTTGAGAGACCTATTTCGGGACTAGTGTCTAATTATAGACAATCTCCACTTCACCATTCCCAGAGAATCCTCACTTTTCTAATACCACTACTTCCTGCAACAAAGCAAAGAAATAATAGGAGAAAAAAATGCTGGTAAGAGCAGAACGCCTGCAGCCCTTCCCAGAGCATGGGCTGCTGCCTGGCTAATGGCCTGCTGGCTTTGACTAGGAAAGCACAAAGCTGGCAAACACCATCCACAGAATTTCCAATTACAAAACCTCCCAACTGTGTCCCAGAGAGCTGGGCTGAGAACTTTTTCCTGGAGAAATACCTCGTCCTGTTTTGCTGAAATAAAGACGATCAAACACAGCAGGACTTACACAAATTACATACACCTCCTTACTTCATTCCTCATCTACAGAACGGGGCAACAGAACCCCCCCATCTCCCAGGGGGCTCAAGGATAACCACAATAAATAATCTCAGGTCCTCACATCCTAAGGTATTAGGGCTTGCAACTCCTAAGCAATAAAAAAATATTTTAAAAACTCTTCTAATCCCATAGCTAATGGACACCACCAATGGCTATTGATGTGAGAGAAAAGCGAGCAAGGGAGAAGTGGGGAAGGCTTCAGGATGCTGAGCCCCTGGGCAGCAGCATGGCAGTACAGCAGCTGCACTCTCACACACCAGAGGTGTCACAGCACATCAGAGACGCTGCAGGCCCACCTAGTGGAGACGCAGGAAACAGCATCCCCCAGTTACTCCAGTCCTCCATCTTTTCTTAAAGATGCAGCGTGCAACACTAACAGCAGACACTGCAAAGCATCTCGGTGAGGACACAGAGACTGAAAGTTTGCCCAGGTAAATCAACAGGCATAGCAAAAACACGCTCTCTTTTGAAAGCCCTGCTTCTGTGGTACAGTGTGACACAATACCCCAAAGCACTGGCTGTTCTTTTAGCTAACATGTTCCTAAAAAACATTAAAGAACTTTTAAACAATGGGATTGATAGGAGCTAACACACATCAGGGAGTGAGTGACTCCCTCCCACTGACTGCTCTTGGGCTGTGCCCCAGCCCAGCCATCACACCGCCAGCCATCGGTCCTGAGAGCAGCCAGAGCCCCAGCACCTTTGGGCACAGATCATCCAGTGACAACGTCCTGGTGCTGATGCCTGGAGGCAAGGCTAAGGGTGTACCTGCTTATTACAGACCCAAAGGAACGGCCCCTGCAGGAACCCAGTCTGGACCACTCGGCTCTGTGGAAATGAGTGATCGCTTTGGAGAGTGGGCAGCGCTGAGCGGGAGCGGTGCTGGTGCTCCCCACACAAACCCAGGATGCTCCTCTCCAGCCACGGGCACAGAAGAACATCTGGCTCCACACAAAAACCCCAATCAGTCCCTGCTCTCTGCAGCTTCTGACGCTGTTCATCCATCACTAACCAAGTAACAGCCCCTCAAGAGCAGATGCCAACATCAGTGCACAGATGAAAGCCGTAACAGCACAGAAAAAAACATGCTCTTTAGTAAAGGATGTGCCATGTGATTTGTTGGTACTTACAGAAATGTTGCTTACAGAAAAAAACTGAACTGCAGTCAGCAGCTGCCTCAGAGCAAACAAATGACCTGAAAAACAAAGTCACTGTCAAAACATCCATAAGCTGGGACAAAAAACAGACAAACTGGGAAAGGTAACTTAACTTTCGTAGAACAGAAAGTAATTTCAAGATTAAGTGTGACAATAAGAGTGATTTTTAAAAAGCAATACCAGCATTCATATTTGAATGCTTTAAGCTAAGTAGTGTGAAGATGTCAAGAGACAATGCAGGATGGAAGCAAGAAATGTTAGTACTTCCCCGAGAACCAGGTGAGAATACTGATGTTAGCAGACCATGGGAGAGAGTCCAGATTTAGAAAGGAAAAAGGAAAAAAAAAAAAGTCCTGATAAATATGAAAGTAAAATATGGGAGCAAAGAATTCCAGCATACAATCTTGTCATTCTATGTGATGGCAAGATTAAATCATCTGAAATGGAACTAAAATTGAAGCAAGATCTAGGCCAAAACATTATTACAGACAACAATGGAATTGATTTTGGAAAGGCAATAAGCACAGTCAATGGAATCACATTAATTAATTACCAGAAATTTGGGATATTTAAGACTATCAGTCTAGACATAACATTGTGTTTTTATAAAGTCCTTGATGAATTAAAGTGTTTGACCTTCTACTCCCATCCACTTCTCTCCTGCCCCCAAGAGACCAATTAGAAATTCTCTGCTAAGATGTGAGCTGAAGAACAGAGAATGCTCCTGAAATTCACTGGTCAAACCTCACTGCTGGAGCAGAATGTGCATCACCCTCTGCTGGGAGAACAAGGACTTTGTGAGCATACACACCCCAGTAAATACCTTCCCATATGGGCTTTCCAAATGCAGCAGCTGTATTGCCAGTGCTTTACTGAGACAAGCTAATTTTAATGGTTTCCTGGGCACTCAGTTTGCCTGTGCTGTGGTGAGAGGTTATCTGTAAGTCTAACACACAAGTAATCGCCCTGGAAGCCATCTACAGAACCAGTGCAAGCTTTAAGAAATGGACCCAGGTGCATATGCAAGGTAAGCTTAATTAGCCTGCTGCACAAAAATACACTGTTGGACTCAGAGAACTTGATGTGCTCAAAGTATGTGAGCTTTTACACTTATTAGAACAATTCTGTATTTAATTAGGCCTCATTAGGAAAGGTAATCGCTGTAATTTATTTGCACAAATAGAGGACATCATGCTCCACCAGCGGGCAATGTTCTCCATGAAAGAGTCAGAACTTTGTGCACCAGGGCAGATGCGGTCGACTAATCCAAAGAAATCAGAGCTACAAAGTACAGAGTAAAGCATTTTGCTAAATCAGCTCAACTCACCACTTTTATTTAGGATGATCAACTGTAATAACATATCAAAACACAAAATTATCTGGGCTCTTGAGTTTTCTTCTGGAAGGAAACTGAAGTTTTTTTGTGTGTGTGTGAGTTTTAAAATGCCTTGTAACAGCCACCTACAGCACATAACGCCAGGCAGAACAGCTCTGGGCATCAGTGTTGGTTCTTAGAGGCTTTACACCCTGGGCACTTCCCATAGCTCCCAGTGACACACACAAAGCCTGGCTCTGGCCAACAAAGGACCTTGTCAGTAGCTTCTAGGGGCACTGGGAAAATGTTTTCAAGAAAACGTGCAGAACTAAGGGAGTAAGTAAACAAAAACTTGTGCTGAGCCCTTGAAACCATTCATTCCTGTATCAGGAAGATGAAAGCTTTCCTCTGAAGACACATTCGCACACGGAGCCTTACCAGAAGGTGTTAACGTAACGCGTCTGAGCAGCAACTCAACTCCTGGAGCCCAGGAACAGATCAGCCCAGGGAGGTGACAGATGAACATCAGACTAACACCTGCAGTACATGCAAAGAAATGAAATCCCCTGGATTAAATTGCTGAAGGAACAGTAGTTCTAACCCAGCACTCCGTTAGAGCTCTCTCATTTCCAGGGCGGGCGCAGGGATTTACCATCTACGTAAGTACCCTGCCCTCCCCAGCATGAGTTAATCTGTATCCTCTTCTTGCTCATTTTAAGAATTAAATTAAGAAAAACCATTTTTGCTTTCCCACTCCTTAGGCTTATAAGACTTCCAAGTGACTAACATTACAAACTGGATTATACTTCCCATGAAAGATTAAGTATTTGTGACTGAAGTATCAAATCCACTAACTGAAGAGTTTTAAATATGATTTTGCTTCAATATTGAAGTTTCTATTTCAGTAACTGAACTCCATTGAAAAAGAAAGATTAGAAAAATCAAACACCTTTTTCAAAATTTAAGGAAAATTTAATCAATATACGTTAAATTATTTTACAGGAACTACAATACTGACAAGCATAACATTTTCAAAATGGTGTTTTTCTGCAAAAGAGATTACTCTTCCTCTACCAGTACGGGCACTAGGGGAAGAAATGCTAGTTGAAGCCACCTCCAGAAATCCAAGTTCACATATAGCCACTGGGACATCCAAACGTATCCACGCTTCAAGTGTGACAATTACAGATCCCCTTAACTTTTAAGCATGTGTTTTCTAACTCATAATTTAAGTATCTTAAATCCTGAAATACTATCACACTGAACAAACAAAGAACTGAGACCAAAGAGCTGAAGAGTGTTAGAATATAGAAAATACTCTAACTGCTTGTGTTCATTTGTGCATTTTGTGTTTGGTAACAGAGGACAAGAAATAGGATTTTTATTCCTGCAGATTTATTCAGAGTACCCCAAATCTACGGCATCTGCAGTGAACTTCTGCTGACAAAAACCTACCAATTTATAACTGTAATCCTTCTCCCTCCCTTCCCTAAAAAAAAACCCAACAAATAAAAACCAAACAAATCCCCCAACCCTCCAATAAACAACCAAAAGTTACTTTTCTAAAGATAGAGGAATGGAAAAGAAATTACATGAACTTGATAAGCATGAACACTTATTAAAGCTATAGACACCTCAGGTCAATTGAAAACAGTATTCAAAGTCCTAAAAAAGTGAACACGAGACATTTGTTTTCATTGTTCCAGATGATTCAAAACAGGTCTAAGTTTTGTGATAGCAACATTATACAGTTGTTTGCAGCTGCTTCTGGTCCAACTAAATGTTCCCAGTTGATGTTTTCCTTTTGGCCCACAGGAGTCCAAGGTTTGGACAGTCTATTCAGAACACAGAAATGAGAGCGAAGACTCCATACAATAAAGCACAGGGGTATGCTACTAGAAGTTGTTGTCCTTCCATTGCTAAGGCAGAAATGAAGATTTTGGAAGCAGAAAAGCTGCACCAGCCAATGATTCCAGCCGTGAGAATAATCCCCATCATTCCCCTGAATGACAGAAACAAAAAGAGAATTCCTGTAAGACTTGTGTATATATGCTTATAAGAGGCGTAACTGCACTCCTCCTAACACCTTACAGATTCTAAGATGAATTTTAGCTTTTATCTTTGACTTTTTAAATGAAACAGAGTTCTAGTGAAGACTTCAGAACCAGATTGTTCAATTACAACAGTGTAAAAAAACCCACAACTTTGTGCATATGAAACATGAAGCACTGAGCAACTGCAGCAAGTTCTTTCTTTTCAGTTCCTAATTTCATACAGCTATGAAGAATCACACTGATTCTCTTCTGTTTGTCAAAGTCAAATTTTTATCGTAAATTATAATTACTTTTAGACTTTACAGGTACTGAGATTTGTTAGATTCAAGGCTAACTAATACCAAACTTGATACTAGTATCTGAGTCTATGTATTTAGCTGACTTAAGGATAAAAGCAGTACTCACTTATCTTTCACCCAGCAAATACCTGAAGACTGTTGGTATTTGTTTTCTCTTACTACACATTCCTGTCATATTCAAATTATATGCGGTTTCATCACTGAATATGAAAATTCCTTTTAATTCCCTTAACCACCTCACAGGAGAGGAACCAATTATCAAATCATAAAGTTTCTGTACTTACTGCAATGAAAATACAATTGCAGAAGTGGAGAGCAGGATCATGGGCAGAAGGCAGTACCCCAGGACACTGGCCACGCAGCCGAAGGAGACACCCGTCATGCTCATCAGGTTCAGGAGGCAAAACATCCCCAAGCAGCCGATTGCACTGATTCCATACACATAACCAAACTGAATTTTACCAGCCTGGAAGCCAAGCAGAGGAACACACATTAGTGACCAGAACAAGCAATGCCTCCCCCAGACAAAGGGACAGGGAAAGGATGTGTAGAGAATATCTCACTTTCTCTGCTGTCCCTCCACCCTCAACCCCTATACTCAAATTCAACAGGCAGTATTCTCCCTCCACCTGAATTCCAGGACACCCAAGAGGCACATTTATCCTAACTTAACCCATCCTGATGAACAGATTTTGATCAAATTGTTATTCTTTGACCTGTGCTGCAAAAGCCTATGAACACCCTTGGGTTTAACCAACTAACTCCTCATGCTGATTTTCTCTGAGGATGACTTGCAGTAATAACCTTTACAGAAGAAGTGTTCAAAGACCAAACAACTCTAAGTCAGGAATTTCTTGACAAATCCAGAGCTAAAGTCACACAATCACATCTCCTTCCACATTTTGCTAGGCTAAGCTTGTTTTAGCTCACTACATTTCATGTATTTTTATTTTTAAAAAGCACACAGAAGGTGATAATTTCTCAGGAACATTCAAATGTATCTATTATAAACATGTTCATTAATTCTACTGGCCTACTTTCCATAAATAAGGGTACTTATTAAAGTAGGCTTAAAGTGTCCTTGGTACCAAACCACTGTGTTCTAAGTGTCGTAGCAATGTGAAATTTTAGGCAAGAATTAAACACAGTGCCCGGAGACATTCAGAGGGAAAAAAATGATTAAAAATATCGAAGCTTTCAATGACAAGGACGAGCGTTTGCTGCCACTCTGTCATTGCATAATTGACACGCTGGAGTCATTAAAGCACAATCTTATTTCAATTAAGCTCTACTAAAAAAAACACCAGGCTCCAACAGCTGCTGACCCATTAAGCAGTATAAACAATCTGAAAGCAGGTTTACTTTGGAAGTGTTTTACCAGCTGACTCGACATTCAAAGTCATGCCTGATTTATCAGTACTTATGAAATCACTTTCTACACATGAATTTTGAGTTTCCTTGCCTCCTGAACAGCAGTAAAGAACAACGAATAAAGAGTATGGAGCAAAGAAATACAAAGAAATAGAGAAATGGACTCAAATATTAAACACAGTAAGAGTTAAGAAATAAAATAAACTCCTAAATGAAGAAATAAAATATTCAAATATTTAATGTGTCCATTGTTCTGATTCCTGGTAAGACAGAAGGTAAGAGACACTGCAAAAAGACACAGTATGATTCCAAAAACAAAACATCTCAGTCTATGAAAAAAATCCCAAACAGGTAAAAATCTGAGACCATGGGTCACAGCCACTCCTGTGCCAAAAGGGAGCCATACTCCCCAAAAAGCAAAGTAAGAAAAGAAATATGAATTACATTGAAATAATTGCCACGCAAAACCCAAGCACAAAGACTTGGATTCAAACTCCACTGAAGTAAAGTGCTAGTGAACTCCTTAATTTCAGCCCCAGCTCCTCGTCCACGCAGCTACAAATTCTTGGTCAGGATGTGCTTTTTTGGCCTCCATGCCAAGAAGCCTCTCCCAATAAACCTAGAGGGAGCTTGGCTTTTTCCCCCACTGTTTCCAGGAATATGAATGCACAAACAATAACATTTTGCAATCAATGCCTTACCAGTAATAACGTGGCTCCAAACGCTAGACAGAAGACCACTGGTCCAGCCAAATCGGTCTCGTTCATGATGCTGCCATCTGCCACTTTCAACGGGTGCAGCACTGTCAGTGTCTTCTGCCAGATGTGGTCGAAATTGATCCCCAATTCTACAAATTACATAAAAAGAATTCTGCATATTGATTTCATTTTCTCCTTTCCTGCCACTCCCATCTGCCTCACTCTTAGTTTTCCCCACTTATCCACTTTTACATCTCCTCCAGATACCATCCTATGGGGACCAGAGAATTGAGTCATTCCATCTCTCCCCAAGCTGCTGAGTGTGCTGCCTCCACAGATTCCAGGTCTCAAATGCTAGGAAGTGACAAGGTGGTTTCAGAAGGACCAGGTAAGAGTGTAAGCACAGTTCTGGGTCAGCCCAAACATTCACTTAGCCCAGTACCCTGTCCCTCTGAGTGGTCAAAAGCAGATGTGTATGAAAGAGCACAAGCACAGAATGTGCAGATTCCCCAAGTTCCCACTGACCAGTGGCTCAAGGATTTCTAATTCAAAGTAGTTTCTCTGTACTTAATTACCCTCAGTGGATTTCTCTTTCATAAAACAGCCATTGAGCCCACTAAAAAAACCCTTTCAACACTCAATGTCTCGTGACAAGGAGTTTCACAGCTTCCTCCAGCTAGATAGGATTTCAAGTCTCCATCCACCCAGCCTGACCACAGCTGTGTGCCAAAGCCTCGTAACAGATACAGGTACCACCGCCCACCTCAGGCCTGGGATGCATCTATCTAAACAGAATCATTTTTTGAAGAATGCAAATAAAGCACAGCAGGGTGGAAGGTGAATAGGTATAGGTGATAGGTATCATGAATACCTCTCTAACCAGTAACAACAAGGGTTTCTTCAGTTGTTTGTTTGTACTGAACAACGATGGATAGAAGCTGGAAACTGAAACTATCAATCCAGACCCTAACTGCACACCCGTTCTGGCACTCTGCACAGGCTGTATCCTACACAGGCACTTCTACTGTGTTTAGCATTCCTCTTTAGGAATGAAAGACTTCAGTTCTAACCAAAGAATCAACTGAAACTAATTGTTTCTAATTTTTTTTTTTACAAAAAGGAGGCAATTACAAGTGTTATTTGCAATCACAGAAGTAGTGTTTTATCATAAGAGCTATATGAAGGCAGGTTATCTATTTAATCAATTATGGCCTCCACAGAACAGCTGGGATGAAAAAAAATAAAGCACAACTTTAAAACTGCAGAAGTTCACACAAGAACAGGTATTTCACATACCAAAATACAGTTAAATAAAAAAAATTCATGAGAATTTCAAATCAACTGTACACTTTGAGAAGTAGGGAACACACACCCTGCTACTCAACTTATCCCCAAATTGGGAAGAGTTTTGGATTTTGGCCATAAAGTTATACCTTCTAATAGAGGAGGCTCATCCTCAAAATTACTTCCATAAAAAGACTGTGCTGAAGTTGGAGTGTACGTCTGTGTTGGCTGGTAAATCTGCCCTGTGTAGGGCTGCTGCTGCATCATGTCTGGAGGGACAAATCCACTTTGTTGAGAGTATTCGTAGCCTCCATACTGCCTACAAAGAACGACACTGCGTTACGGACAGATACAGACTTTCAGTTTAAACACCTCCCAGCAAAAACAAAGCTTATTTTCAGTAAATATACATACACTCAATAATTAACTAACAAATCAACTTACAGTGTCTGTGGAATACTTCAAATTATGGATTTTATCTGTATAAAAATATACATTGTTACCTTTTTAAACAAAAAGCCTAATCAAAACTATCTGCTGTTCCTAAACAAACTCATTGAGTTGTTCTTGCCATTAACTATTTCCAAGTCTGACTACAGAGATTTCAGTAAATGTCTCCAAAATATTTAGCTATGGAAATATGAATACAAAGAAGGAAAAGCCAGAAGTTCTTCTCCTTTCTTTCCTTGTGCCAGTAGAGTTCAGCCTCATCACAGCACAGTAATCCTTCTCAGGACGCAAAGAGACACTGACCTGATCCACCTATCACAGGGATCACACAGGCCACATAAACCCCTCAGCCCGAGCCTGGATATTCACACAGGACTCCTAAGAGCTGCCCTGGCCTAGAAACCTCCCCCACACTTCACTACTGAAGGCCAGAAACCACTGCTGATGCTGCAGGCTCATTTATGTGACACTAACTAATTTTTACTCCCTGACTGACTGGAGAGGGACTTGGAGAATAACAACAGATTAGATATTAGGAACAATTCCTTCCCCCAAAGGGTTATCAGGCACTGGCCCAGGCTGCCCAGGGTAGTGGGGCAGTCCCCATCCCTGGAGGGATTTCAGAGCCGTGGAGATGTGGTGCTGAGGGACATGGGGCAGTGGGGACTGGGCAGTGCTGGGGTAATGGTTGGACTTGATGATCTGAGAGGTCTTTTCCAACCAAGGCTGTTCTACAATTCTATAATAATTCTTTACCCAAAGATGTGAGGAACATTCATATAATCACGATTACTCAAACAATTTCTCTTTCAATTTTCTAATCTTTGCCTTAAACCACAGGAAGAAAAGTAATCAACACACAACTAACTGCTTTGCATCTCCATTTACAGAACACAAGTTATGCTCCTCATAAAACAGAGCAACAGGAATTCAGCCCCAGGCCACAGCAGGGGGCTGGGATACCAGCCCCGTCCTGAACAGACTGTCCCCGAGGTGTCCTGGCTCAGCCTGTCCCTGGGGCAGTGCCACCAGGAGGCCTCACACGGGGCCCGCGGTACACAAGCTCATGCAGACGTTACTTGCTGTAGGGCCTGCCGCTGTAGTCGTAGGGCTGGGTCTGGTCATCGATGCTGTAACTCGTCTGGAAGAACTCTGTGTTGAAGCTGTCGAACCCGGACATGGCAAGCGATCTGCAAGGGAAGGGCCGGTTAGCTCTGCCCGGTAGCGGCTCTGCCGGCTCGCTGCCGCCCGGGGACCCCCTCAGGCCGTCCGGGAGTGCCTGGCCCCACCGCCCTCGCTCGGGCCTCCCGCAGCCGCGCCCTGCGCTGCCTCAACCGCCGCTCCAGCCCCTGGGCCCCTCAGCCTCTCTTCTCCCAGCAGGGAAGCCGCAGGAGCTCAGACCCGCAGAAACGGGAAACGACCCGAACTCACCTGCACCCCTCCGGGCCCAACCCCGCACCCGCCACCGCGGCCCCTGCGACGTGTCACCCACCGGCCCGAGCGCTTCCGGGTCAGCGGGGCCGCGCCTGCGCAGGCCGCCTTCGGCCGAGTGCCGCTACTGCGCATGCGCTGCCCCCGCCCCGCCCGCTGCTTGCGCGGTGCCGCGTGGCCGGGGCGGGGGACAGGGAGAAGATGGCGGCGGGCTGAGGGATGGCGGCAGTGGCTCTGCCAGGGGTCACCACCCGCACTGCCCCGCTGCCGCGGTTTGGTGGCCTCAGGCTCGGTCACCCCCCTCAGGGCTGTGGGCGGTGGCGCAGCCCCCGTGAGCGGGTTCCCCTGCACTGCTCAGCCGCCCCGTGGCAGCTGAGGCTTTGAGGCTTCTGTCTCCCACTGCTCTGCCTCAGTCTGAAGAAAAGCAAAAGTTTGGCTGTTAAATACACTCCACGAATAAAGGTCCAGACACGACGGCACTGGTGGCCTCTCTGTTCTCTGCTTGATCTCGGCTCAGGCGCAGGTGCCACATCCCCACCTGTGCCATGGGGACGCTGAGGCGGCGTGCCAGGCGCTGTGTGGCCGCTAATTGTCACTCACTCTCACTGCTCTCCCCTGGTGCAGCCACCAGTGGTGTGCAAATAACGTTAATTTTGCATTGAGAAGCTCCTTCCCCAGTCTGTGTCGGTCACTGTTCACCCTGCGAGGTTCCCCAGGGGGAAGGCCGTGCCCGGGCTGCTCGTTAGGGTTTGGTTTATGGCCTCCCCGAGGCCCTGGCCGGGCGCAGGAGGCAGTGGGTGTGCATCGCTGCCTGGGGGGGCTTTGTGGGCACAGAAAACCCCGGCTGGGGCTCCTCAGCTGCAGCTCTGGGAGGAAATGAATCCCGCTTGCTGCTTCGTTGTGGCTGAGTGGGTACGCGGTGACGAGGCTCAGAGACGCGAGAGCTGTGCACACGTTGGCAGTCCCATGCCTGACGCCCACGTGGGTGCTGGAACCACTGGGGCACACACGCTTCTGCACGCCTCAGTCCCTGTTCTGAAGTACATGTTCATTTCTCCTTTCTTTTTAATTCATTTTGGCTCAGGACACGATTACAGTTATTTTGTTATGAACGCCTGTGTATGTAATCTTCTTCTAGTGAGCTTACTGCATTTAAATGATAGCCCTGTTACAGGCCTCTCCTGCAAAACACATCTCATGGTCCAGTGTACACGGTATCTCCTGAGAACAGCTCCCAGAAAATATGCATGTTTGTACTGAATGAAATAACAGTGGGGGAATTATAGCCACAGATAACACAGAGATCTGTAACCGCGGTGTAAGCTGCTGCTTGCAGATTTATGCTCGAGGTAAATGAGTGTTTGGAGGCTGAGAAGGTCTCAGCTTTCATGGCAGACCTGTGGACTGTGCAGGCTACATCTGATGCTGGTGACTTTGTGCGGCTTTGCTGAACTGTGTGACGCCGTTGCAGTTCACTGGGCAGTGAAATGAGACCCAAATCCTGGGCAGTGGGCTGCGGAATTGTGATCTGCTGGTGGAACGCTTTGGCTAGAAATCTATTTGAATTCGCTTAGATTATTAGAATTTACTCACAGCTTAGGCTGAGCTTTCTTTAATGAGTTCTCTCTGCACTAGGTGTCTCAGCATTGCTTTAGGGTATTGGTTGTTTCAGCGTTGCAGGAGGAGTTCACACTCATCTGCAGCAGGGTGTAGGCTGATCCAGGCCTGTGGGTTCAAGGGAAAGCAAGACACTGCCACTGCACAGCTGCTTCTTCCAGCACTTGGGCTTGGAAAGGGTGTTCCATGAGCAGCCTGTCTCACCACGCCCAGAGCTACCACCCAGTGAGGCACCAGACACTCCCAGGCAAGCACCATGCCTTTCTTGAGGGCCCGGCTCCAGCTGCTTTGGCTTTGGCAGGAGGGGCACACGGTTCGAGGTGCAGAAGCTGTGCCTGCACTCTGGGTGTTACATGATGGGAAAAATTGTCTCATGTCTTCTGTTTGAATTGTCTCCTTGCACCATGCCCGTGCTCACGTGCTGAGCAGCTGTGGAAGATACTCTTCCCCTTTGCCTTTTTTTGATGAAAACACATTATGCACTTGAGATATGAATAAAAGATCAAGGGCGAAGCTGTATAATGCTTTACTATGTGCTTGTTAATAAACCCTACTCCATGGCACTCACACTCCTTTGCTAGCAGATCCTTTTCTTAGGGAGATTCTGCCATTTAGCGTTTTTTTATGCTTTTTCTTCAAAGTGAAAGATTTGTAAGGGCTTCTTATTCACACATGCTGCAGAGGAGATTGTCGCTGTATGTAATTCACACTGCTGGAGCAGTGGATGATGTGTTATTTTAGCACAGTTTGCCTGGCTCTCTTCTTGGGAACGCAGTTTCTAGAGCTACCCGTGGGATGCAGAGACCACTCTGCTCGTGGAATGATACACCCCTGTTAGACGAGTGCCTGGGTTAAAGGTCTGTAACTCTGCACGTGCCTGGAATTGATTCCTGCCAGGGCTCCATTCTGTTCTTTGCTGTTGTTTTGCCAATTACTAGGCCTAGTACAAAGGAAGCAACCAGCAGTAGAACAAACCAGTAACCAGGTTCTATTGCACACAAAAGGGTCAGTACATGGGTGATCGCTGGGGGAACGAACAAATCAATGAGGCTACACATAATAGACATCAACCCCAACAAACAAAGCAACAAAGTCTCCCATAGAAGAGATGGGAGACGACCAAGCCAAGAGGCTAACAATGTAGGAAAGAGGCAGCCACATACTGTTCCCACGGAGCCCGCGTTTGCAAGTGCCAAACCTGATGACCCCAGTTGCAGGGAGAGTCCCCAACAGGGAAACTCTGCAAAGCACATCCTCTTCACAGACAGACACACCACCTCATCCTCTCTGCAAGTGATCCCAGCTTTTATCCCAAGAAACAGGACACCTGGCACTCGTTTACCTAACAGCTTTCCTTCCAAGGCCATCCGCACCTTGGAGGAAAGCCAAAAGGCAAACTCATCCCTTCCTTTTGAAGGACTGTGGGAGCCACCCACATGTCAACCTTAATTCAGGGCTCGGGGTTCAGACCCCAGCACTTCAGCTGTGGATTGAGAGTGGAAGTCTTGTCTGGAAGCGCTGCCATCTGCCTGCAGGACATGGTGCCTGGTCCTCACGGAAACCTCTGTCCCTTAACGTTGCTCTGACAATAAGCCAGAATTGGACCCAGTGCCTCTGCTAGGGACAGACATTGCTTTTTCTCCTTGCCATCCTCCTCAGAAACTGTACTCTTCTCCCTGGCATGGCTGAGTTTTGCCCTGGCGAAATGCCTGGGTTGGTGTTGGGGTGTGAGACTGCTGAGGAGCACTGAACGTTATGAGACATGAGGCTGGAGGATCCTTAGGTGGCACCTTGAAGTCTTTTCTGAATCAAAGCATAAGCCTGGAACTGCAAGTACTGGTTTTCTTTTGCCCTTTTTTTTAACTATTGTGTGTAAAATCACCCAGAGTGATGAAAGTTCCCATGTGGTTTGTTAGCTGAAAGCTTCTGTCCAAAACCTAACTTGGATATTATTATTTTTCTTCCCAGAGTTACTCCTTCAATTTCTGCTGGAAATTCTTGCCACTTCTCCAAGCGCCTTGATGCTCCACTTGGTGTTGCTCAATGCTGATAAACAGCTTCTGCATTTCTCATTGTGCGTGGGCGACTTGATTCGTATTTATAGCTTGTGTGTTCACACTGCGAGGTGTACGGCGGTGCGTGCACGCACCATTGCTACTACAGCCCGGGCCCTGTACTACCCTTCCTCTCTGACAGTCATTGCTGCTTCTTTTAAGACACCTCTTTTAGCACCCACAGAATGTGATGAAGTCAATTGTCCCATGATTTCTGTGAATGCTAATTTAGCACCTTGTCGTCAGGAATGACCTCAGACCCGAGCGGTGTCACACCATTCGTGCACCGGGTTTCAGCCTCGCTCTGCTGTGACTTTGGGAACGTACACTTCAAGCTCAGGCTCCTTTCTCCCTAGCTGTACTGGAGGTTATGTGGGCATCTGTTAGAAGTGGAACATGCTTCCTCCTCCTCCCTTTGATAGATGCAGCTTTTCTGTTCCGTCAGAGAACTGCTCTTCAAATGAGCTGTGTTGGTTCTGCAGCTGAATAGGTGAGAACCTTAGCATGGTCCTGACACATATTTTACAATTAGGTCACCAGTGTATTTGGCCCAGGTTTTCAAGTTTCACTCTTTGTGGGCTGCAGTTTGATGGGTTTGGCCAATGGTTTGTATTTAGCAGGGAAGCACTGTGTGATGCTTTTACTACTGAAGTCATTTCATCAAAGGAATTTATATTATGTTACAGTAAAATGATTGCAAGATCCTGTGCGAAGAAATATAAAAAAAGCAGGAGTTGAATTTCTTCCATTTATTATTTGAAAAGTGCAGATGCATTTCCAAAGCTGTCGTGATTAAAATCCTAAGGTTTTTGTTCTTTTCAAAGGGCAATTCTGATTATAATTTTCCAGAAAGACTTAGAGCTTGAATATGTCTGTATCCACTAATCACATGGTGCCTGTGTCAGAGCGCTTCACAGAGGCGTGATAGGAATCACAGGTTTTTGTAAGACTCTCTTCTCACCAGTGCCTGCACATCAGACTTACCCTGCTGCCTCCACTCAGCCCCCAAAACTTCTCCCCAGCTGGCCTTTACCCCTGCCATGGTGGGTTGGATCTGCAGTGTACTGTGTGATCACAAATGGCTTCGGTGCTTATTTGAACCAGATCAATTTTTAGTGGGCAGAGTGAAGCAGTTCTTCAGGCCCTGCCAGTATGGCTTTATGGAAATTGATTTAAATGTTATTACAGCGTATTAGCTAACATTAATAACTAAAGTACTCGAAAAAGCTGATGCAATACTCCCTGCTTTGAGCAGGGGCAGCGCTAACGAGCTTCAGTCCCAAAGGAAGCCATCATCTCATCTGACTGGTCGTGTAGGTGTTAAAGCCCATAGGCACCGACTGTGCCAGGCTCTTGAAAAAGTAATGAAGACATGGAAGTTAACATGTTCTCCTGTCACCCTTTACATCCTCCTCGTAAGGGCTGTGGCGCACTTCCCCTGGTCTGCTGGCACTGCCAGGGAGGATGCACACGGCGTGGTGTGTTCCCGTTCGGAGGTGCGATGGGCAGTGCCGGGTTCTGCTGGGCTGAACTTTAGAGCTCAGCTCCGGCAGGGAGAGACCCAGCCCTGGCGCAGGGAACTGGCACCTGCTGCAGAACTCATGAATTCAGGGGGAAATCGAGGGGTTGGTTATAACTGTTCAACTCTCAGTTTGAATTTGCAGTCTGTAAGTATATAAATTCATTATTCTCCCCCTTAGATTTGAAAATTGTACTTTTGACAGGAGCATGTTGTGTTAACTATTTTTTTTAAAAACGCTGGCCGTGTTTTCAGCACAATCTCAGTGAAGTCTCTGCAACTTCAGAGCCGTCAGCAGAACCGATCTGTGCATGGCGACTTCCTCACGCAAAGATTTCGCTCTACAGCTTCCCCTCCGGGTTTTGGTTCATGTTTGGGTAAAAGGCTTTGTTTTATCACAGGTTTATCATTCCGAGTAACCTGTTTTGCCCAGAACTGATGTAGCTGGACACAAAGCCGGGTGTCCCAGTTAGCGCTGCGTGATCCCCTGGGAAATCGCCGGTGGGTGCGTGCTGTGGTCGTGATTCACTGAGCTATTCCAGCAGCTTTCTGGCTTCATTTCAGGGGTTGTTTTATGCTGTGTATTTAACCTGAGGTGTGTGCCCAGGAGTGGAGCGGGCCGGGTGTGTCGGATGTACCGGAGCCTCCATCCCGCGGCGGCAGCAGCCTGCACCGCGCACCCCGCTTGCCCCGGCGCGGTTCAGCTCCGTTTCCTGCAGCCCACGACCCGCGGGGAGCCGCGGGACCATTCCGCGCCATGACCGCGGCGGACGCGAGGTGGCGGTGCCGGTGCGCCCACGGCCGCCGCTCGCCGCTCCCCGCCCCGCCGTGCGGACCCACGAATGAAGGAGGTGCGGGGCCGCTCCCGCCGCGCTGAGCTCCGTGGGGGTCCCACCTCCTCCCGCCCGCGTCCGAATCACCTCCCCGCGGGCTGCTGCCCTGCCCGGCCCGCTGCTGGGGAGATGAGGAGTGCCAGCGGCGTGAGAAAGCCACGGTCCTGCCTGGAAGCCACGGGTGTGCGCGGCGAGAGCCCCCCCCCGCCCCCTGGGCTGAGAGCCCCCGCCGTGGCTGCGCGGACCGGGCAAGGCAGGTGGGGACGGGGGGTGCCGGCTGCAGGGACCGAGGGGAGCGGAGTGGGGAGGAACTTCCCCGAACTCGGGCGGGGGGTGCTGCGCGGTGCCGGTGCGGTGCCGGTGCGGGCGCTGTCCGCGGTGCTGGAGCCGTCCCCGGGCCGGTCCTTGGCGCTGTCGCGGTCCCGGCGCGGTCCCGGTCCCGGCCCGACTCCTTTAAGATGATGCAATCGGCGTCGCCCCCCGCGCTCCCGGCCCCGCGGCGCTGAGCAGAGCCGCGCAGGCGGTGCAGGGGCACGGAGCGGCGCCCGGCCCGGCCCGGCGGGGAGCGGCGGAGCGGAGCCGGGTGGCCCCGGGCCCGGCGGGGCCATGGACACGCCGCCAGGCGCCCTGCCCGGCTCGCTGCCGCCGCGGGAGCCGCCGGAGCCCGCCCGCCCTTAGCGCAGGCTGCGGGGTTTCTGCAAGTCATCTGGGGCAGCCGGCAGCGCCCCGCGCCCCGGGTTTGCTGGGGGTGGCTGCTGTGCGGTGCTGTGCGGTGCTGTGCGGTGCTGTGCTGTGCGGTGCTGTGCGGTGCGGTGCTGTGCGGTGCTGTGCTGTGCGGTGCTGTGCGGTGCGGTGCTGTGCGGTGCTGTGCTGTGCTGTGCGGTGCTGTGCGGTGCTGTGCTGTGCGGTGCTGTGCGGTGCTGTGCGGTGCTGTGCGGTGCGGTGTGCGTTGGTTCCCGTGCCGTGGTTAACTTTCCTGCTCCGCGGGTTAACTCCTGAGCTCTCCGGATGCTGCCGGGAGCGCGCCCCGTGCCGCGGCTGTGCCTGGCCGGGGTCGGTGCCGTGCGAGCGGGGCTGCGGGGGCCCGGGGGTGTGCGGGGTGTCGTGACATCTTGCTTTCCTTTACAAGAGCTAGGCATTAATTGCAACCAAGGTAAGACTCGCTGTTCTCGTTCCCTCGCGTGCATGTCTAGATGTTTCTTTAGAGATGCAGCATGTATTTTGTTTGAAACGCTGGAGTCGTGTAGTCCTTCCATTGAGTAGTGCTTGAGAAAAAGAAGCGCAGAACTTGAAAAAAAATGGACCTATTTAGCAGGAGATGTGCCTTGGCTTTCTAAACCGATCTGCTTTGCTCTGGTGCAGCTTCTGTGCTGCTTAAAAGAATAATTTGTGTCTTCTTTTGTTTTCCCTTCTGACAGACCTGTGAATGACCATAGGCTTGGCTTGACCTTGATTTTGATGGCTTTGTTGGAAGATCTAACGATGTGATTACATTTGGTGAAGTGATTGCTCTCCAGCCCCTATGGCATAGGGAATAAACCACTTCTGCCACACTGTCGCTCATGGACAATCCAGATTTTTTTTAAACAAACCTTTTGGCTATTTTTCTGTTCTCACTTCCCCTTCCCCCCGTCTCTCCTTAGTGTTGGGAGCCTTATTCTACACTTTGATGTGATTGACAGTCCTGCTGCTTCGTGCTGCTGATTTCTGTTTCAAAGCACAATGGCTCTAAGTGGCAACTGCAGGACTTACCTTCCTCCTCGCGAGCAGGGGACTGGGCTGCACTCCTTCCCGGAGGTGGTGGAGCTGAATGTGGGCGGCCAGGTTTACTTCACTCGCCACTCCACCTTGGTTGGCACCCCTCACTCCCTGCTCTGGAAAATGTTCACCCCAAAGAGAGACACAGCCAACGATCTGGCCAAGGACTCCAAGGGAAGATTCTTCATCGACAGAGATGGTTTCCTTTTCCGCTATATTCTGGACTATCTCAGGGACAAGCAAGTGGTTCTGCCTGACCACTTCCCAGAGAAGGGAAGGCTCAAGAGGGAGGCTGAGTACTTCCAGCTCCCCGACTTGGTCAAACTCCTGACTCCCGATGACAGCAAACAAAGCCCCGATGATTATTGCCACAGTGACTATGAAGAGGTCTCCCAAGGCAGTGACACGAGAATATGCCCACCCTCATCGCTCTTACCGTCTGATCGGAAGTGGGGATTCATTACCATCGGGTACCGGGGGTCGTGCACTATTGGCAGGGAGAGCCAAGCAGATGCCAAATTTAGGAGGGTCCCAAGGATTTTGGTTTGTGGAAGGATTGCTCTGGTCAAAGAGGTCTTTGGAGAAAGTTTGAATGAAAGCAGAGACCCCGACAGGGCTCCGGAAAGGTACACCTCCAGGTTTTATCTCAAGTTCAAGCACCTGGAGAGGGCTTTCGACATGTTGTCCGAGTGTGGATTCCACATGGTGGCCTGTAACTCCTCGGTGACGGCTTCCTTTGTCAACCAGTACACAGACGACAAGGTCTGGTCCAGCTACACTGAATATGTCTTCTACCGTAAGTACAAGATGTTTCTGAGGGCAATGTAACCACCTGGTTCAAACTGCTCTCTTCTGCTGACTGGACGATGCTCAAAGCACAGAGTGCACATTTCCTTGTGTCTGCCGCGGACTGGGGCTTTATTTAGATCTGGGGGGAAACGCTGCAATTTAAGCTTTCGAAATGTAAAGCAAGGCTGAACTCAACGGCTTGGGCTTGGCTAGGTGGCAGCACAGACTGCCAAAAGCACCCATCCCTGTGGCTGCAGGGTGCTGCTGCCCCTGGCTGTGCACAGCAGCCACCCGACTGCCTTGCGCACTTCCCCGGACCTGCGGGATGCGGTGCGAGCCCTGCAAACACACTGCAGATTTAATTACAGAAAATCTTCAAATGGGATTCAATTTACAAAGCTAATAGCTGCTTGATAATAGTCAAGCACAGTCAGTCAAGCCATCTGTCAACAAACCTGACACACTTACACAGACACAGGGAAGGGACAACAAAGCCCCGTCCTCCTGGCTGCTGTTCAGCAGGGGCCATCTCAGCGCCAGCGAGAGGAGGGCTCAGAGCAGGGAGAGGCAAGTTGCCGTGCCTTGTTATGCAACGTGCCTATGAAAAACAAACTGTCCTCCTAATGAGAAGTGTGGGCCCTGCTCACCGCAATCACACCGGGTCCCAGCCTGCTGTGGTAATTTTAGCTGATAGCTCTAGCAGGCTCATTAACTCTCTAAGTTGATATTCAGGTAGAGGCACTGTTACCAATGGTAACACGAGGGTAATTTTGATTCTCTAATTCTGTATCAGAAAATCATCCCCTAACTGACTGCTGTGCTTAAATATTTGAGAGGTATGTGGGGCTGTTTTCCTCTGTTTTCACTTCAGGAGGGTGAAGGATGAAACATTTCCCTGGTCCATTTGTAGGAATGGGCTTTAGGCAGCTGTGCTTTGGACGAGGGGGTCAGAGGAGGAGGAGGCTTTCCCCGCAGACCGGCCGCGCTCTGTGCGCTGCTCACAGTCGGCAGGCTGGGGAACGTGGGGAGCTGGCAAAAGTTTGAGATGAAAGATGTGTCAGGAAGTGAATGGTTTGTGTGTCAGGCTGGATTCAGCACCAGCTACTCCGGTGTCTCGGCTCAACAGGCAGCCCTCATCTGCTTATGTAATGGTGCTTAAGTTGGCGTCCTGAAAAGCCATCTGTAGTTTTGACATGCATAGATTTACTTAAAATTAGAGTTCTGGCTGGATTGCTGAGCAAAATGGTTCTGAGGTCGTGGATCCGCTTACATTCCATTATTAGGCTGCTTGTGTTTGAAATCATCGTGTCTTGTACAAGTTGTAGGAGGAGAATTCATGTAGTTAAAGGAATGGATAAGAATAAATAAAATCAGGAAAAAAGATCAGTTCTTTCTAGGCACGATGGTTTGGTGATTGCAGAGAGGGTGAAGGTAGGATTTGCATGAATTAACAAACAGACTCCTGGGTTTCATATTACCCAATTTTTTTACCTTCAAGGATTGCTTGTTGCTTCCACATCACCACAGAGAGGGTCAGGTACCAAGACGAGAGGTACCTTACAGATTTTGGAGAGTGAAAGTCTGTCATAGGTGTCATAAAATCTTCTCTCAGCAATGCAGGGAAAGCCCAACCCAGCTGAAGTTCCCAGAAAGGCTCTTCTCCAGTTCAACAGGCTTTGCATTTGGCTCCTATCAGTTTTGTGGATTTTTGGCACTGATACAGTCCAGAGATGAATTTTTCAAAGGGTCCTTCCCTCGGTAAAAGCTAAAGCAATTACCAGGATGCCAAATCACTCTCTTTATCTCATTTGCCGTTGGACATTTGCTGCCTGCTGCGATGGAGCTGCTGGTGGGCTGCAGAGGTTCTCTGGCTGCATGCTTGGGGTCTGGCTGCGTCAGCCAACCTGAGAGTGGGCACAATACCTACAGATTCACAGGAGCCTAAGAAACCCCTTTCCAAAGGTCCCAAAGTCATTTCATTTGAAACTTTGAGGACCAATAAAATTGGCATCTGGCTGTCTAGCGGAACATTACAACTTCTCTGCAGCTGCTTGGCCATAATTATTTAATTAGAAGCTGCCAACTGTGTCTATATAAGCATTAACTCATCAAGCTGTTGTGATCAGGTTAATGGGCCTAAACACAGGGGGTGTCCAATACAACTGGCTCGGCAGATGCTGGGGTGGTCTTTGCAGAGCCTTGCAGGAGCTACTACACAGTCAAGGGGCTCTTCAGAGCTGGCAAAGGGTGATTGTTTCCAAAGGAGGAGGAATAGCAGGAGGAACATTTTTTTTTTTGATCCACCAAATACATTGTGTGCTCCTGATACCACTCAGAAGGGGAATGCCTGTGGTGGGCATGAAGATACAGAACATTCTCCATGTGCAGGTCCTTTAGAAAATAGATCAAGTGGGCCAAAGGGGGTGTAAACTGTGCAGCTACTCACATGGGTACAGTGTGTGCTGTTAACGAAATGGCACCATTAATATTGTATGACATTTTCTCCCCTTGTTCAAATGTAGGTGCTGTTAAGGCTAATGGGAGATGCATGTTCTCTGTGGAGGAGGTTTTCCTGGAACGCAGGGCATGCAGAAAGCATCCAGAACAGCCAAGCTGCAGCTGTTCTGCTGAGTGGGTGGCACGAGGGGCTGCAAAGCCCGTGCTGGGGATGACAGTGCACTCCTCGGAGTGCAGCGGGGCTCCACTCCGGTTTCAAACAAAGGAGGGTGTGGAGATGGGCTGTGTTGAGACATGAGCCATGGTGAAGCCGTTCTTTGAGATGCAGTTCCTGCGTGGGCAGGACGGGTGGGCACGAGGCACAGCCTGGCTCCTGCTCACACGTGGAGTCTGAGTTACAGCTGTGAGGCTTTGCTCATGCATTCGCCTTCTCTTCAGTTTCTCGTATGTCAGAGAAGTGGAGTTAAATTTTATACTGGCTAAGGTTGGATTTCTGACTTCAACAGTTTTGTGGATTTTTTTCCCCTCCTTCTGTTGTTTTGATGATCTTGAAGTAAAACCTCATCTCCAAACATTCATTTTTGAAGAGGGTGATGGCCTGTGCTTGGATCTTCATTTTTAAATGTATTCAACCTTTACGATGGGATGAATCAAAAATGTGCACTTGAACATCTGGTAATGTTGTGGTGGGGGCGGGGGGTGTTACAGCATATGGGCTGGCTCAGCCTTTCGTAGCCTGGCCCCATTCCTGACTTCACAGCGGCAGCAACTCGCTCTTCTTCCCCACCTCCCATAACCTACAAACCAGCTCTTTCTGCCTGGCTCCAGCCTTGCAGCACTGCCAGGACAGCAGGTGACATTCCTGCACGCGGATGTCGTGATTGCTGGAAGAGCAAAATGACAGGTTGGAAATGGAGAAGGCCTGAGCTGCAGGCAGCAGGGCAGCAGCACGGCACGCTGTGTGCACGTGTCGGCAGAGCAGCTGGGAACCGAGTGACATGGCAGTGGGATGGGATGGGATGGGATGGGATGGAATGGGATGGGATGGGATGGGATGGGATGGAATGGGATGGGATGGGATGGGATGGGATGGGATGGGATGGGATGGGATGGGATGGGATGGGATGGGCAGAAACTGCATGGCAGCCCCTGTCTGCCTATTGCTATTGGCCCAAAACCCCCTGATGCCACATCCCTTCTCTCTCTGCTTATCAGTGGCTGAGCCTGCAGTAGGCTCTCAGAGCAGTTGACAGTACAGAGGGGAGATCTTGACCTAAGACATCACACCAACCCCCCTGCTCTGCTCTCGTGGCTCCCTGCACAGCTGTGGGTAGCACCCACAGGGAGCGCGGTTGGCACCACAACACGCAGGTTGCCCTCTGCTCAGTTGGAGCAATAAAATGGGGGGAGAGGAGAGCTGCTAGGCAAAAAGGAGCAAATATAGAAGAAGTGCAGATGGAGGAAAAGGAGAGAAAATTCACACACAATCTGGAGAGAAAGAACTAGAGAAAAGATGGGGGTACTGACAACTACACCAAGACACGGTGAAGGAGAACTTGTTAGATACGTCAAGCCTTCAGTTTAACCCAAATGTTTTCCCGCAACAAGCAGGTGGAGAGGGGTTGACAAATGCTCCTTCAAGTTCAGTAGCAGAAAAGAACATGGAGATTCAGACAGATGACTGTCCCTGCCCTTCCTAAAGCCATGTTTCAAAGTCTGAGCAAGCATGAGACACAGAGGACAATGGTCTGGTTTGCTTAAGCCTTGCCTTGTGTCGGCCACTTCGCATCTGCACACACAGGGCAGCTCAAGCACCTGCAGGTGTCTGAAGGAAACTGTGAGACATTCCTGGCACTGAAAGCCAAAAATTAATTAACAAGGCTCTTGCTCCTCAAGGACACATGCTGCCTCTGCTCGCTCTAGGGACAGGTGTCAATTTTGGCCTTCTTACCTTACTCGTATCAGGAAGATGCTGGCTGGGTGTGCTTTGCACTTGCTGGTGGGAGGCTGATGTGCAAAGCTGTTTGTGAAGTGGGTTTTGGATGATTCTGAGATAAACAGAATCCTCTGGGATGGGGCTGTGCAGGAGGGAAGAGAAATGCCCAGTGATGCCCTCTGCGAACGCGCCTGCTGGCCACTCACTGGACGTGTGTCTCTGGGGTAATCCTGCTGTCCTTTGTACAAGATGATCCGCTTGGGATTACTGCAGGCAGCTGCAGCCCGACACTGTGTGTGTGTGGAGAGAGCTAAAGATCCCACCCTGCTGTACATATCACTGACTCATAATGAATTGCGTGGTAGAGATCTGACTAACGAAACTGAGTGCTCGTGCACAATGACACCGACAGCTGTGGTGTCAAGTGGGATAGATGTGGAAGGGGAATATCACCTGTGCTCTGCTCTGCTTAAACTGATACTGTTCTGTGTTCTAGCAGTTGGTTCTGTCTAGTTTTAAATCAGTGAAAATCAAAATGACCCAAAAGGTAACAAAATAAAGTCTAATCCGATGAATAATGCAAGCTTCCCCTCCTGTTGACAGGAATTGTTCCTGTTTCCAGGTAATTATTGTCATCGTCAGTGCATCTGGTCCATCTTCCCAAACAAATTCTCTCCCCCGAGGATGCTTGTCTGCAGGTGGTGAGGCTGCAATTGGCCGAGCCTGCTGCATGTGCCAGGGAGCTACTGGAGAGAGTCCAGCGGAGGGCAGCGAGGATGAGTGGGGATTGGAGCATCTCCCCTGTGAGGAAAGGCTGAGAGAGCTGGGACTCTTCAGCCTGGAGAAGAGAAGGCTGAGGGGATCTAATGAACATTTACAAATACCTAAAGGGGGGTTGAGGGAGCATGGAGCCAGACTCTTTCCAGTGGTTCCCAGTGACAGGACGAGGGGCAACAGGCACAAGCTGGAACATAGGAGGTGCCATTTAAATGTGAGAAAAAACTTCTTTTGGGTGAGGCTGACAGAGCCCTGGCACAGGCTCTTGGATTAACTAAGGAGGGCTGGCATTTAGGGGAAAAAAATTTAGGGGAAAAGATGTTTTAAACTGCAGTGTTTGCTGGATGTTTTCCAGGAAGAGCTCCCAGGGGGTCCCGCAGCACCGCTGTGGTGGCTGGACTGGTCAGAGGAGGGTTTTGCTGGAGCACGAGCAGAGGTGTGCCTGTGAGGTGTGGCAGCTGGCAGTGCCCAGTCTGTGCCCGGGGCTGGCAGAGTCGCGGGTGGAGGTGACCTGGTGTCCCTGGGCTGCTCCCACCAGCCAGTTCCCATGGCATTAGGCAGCCGGGGGAGGTCTGGCCTGCCTTAAAATGTGCTGAAAAGTAGTTGTGGTTCTTACAAAAACAAAAACAAAAGCAGAAAGAGCAAAGGAGTGTAAATAAGCAAACATAACACAGATATTTGCTGTTCAGTGAATATCAGCAACATATTGTACACACAGACACAAGCTTCCTTGCAGCAGGTTGGGTTTTTTCTTTCCAGCCATCCTGGATTTGTTTAAATTTGTAGCCACAACATTTTCTCAGTTTCGTCTCCTTTTTTTTCGGCTTTTCAAGTTCAAGGCTCACATACAGTAAATATGGAGAGAAGAAACAAAATCTAAATTACATCTTTGCAAAGAGCAAGAGTAACCTCTAATGAAACTTGCTCAAGACCATATTTTCTGTAAAGGAATAAAATAGACTGAAGTGAGTTGGATTTGGTGGAATTGCTTAAATTGTCACTAAGGTGTAATGGTGAAGGAGCTGGCCAGCCCACAGAGCCCTGCTCAAGTGATGCCCTCCTTCCAGAACACATGCTCAGGTTAATGCTGGAATACAAGGAAACTCTGCTGCCATTATTATGCCTCCTAATGTTGACCAAAGTGCTTGAGGAACAGCAGAGCTCAGCCTCAAAGCTGGTGATGTAAGGGAGCGCGTGATTTTGGTGGTGTGGGAAGTGCTGAGCACTGCAATGCCCCAAGTCCACGAAGGTGCAGGGCTGGTGGCTCCTGGGTAATGTAAAAGCTTAGTGCATGAGGTAACACCTAACTAATGCCTGCTGGTTGTTTCTGTGCTAACAGCCCTTCCTGACGCCTCCCTGGGAACTCTGGACTTTTCTTTTGGATCAGATATCCCTCGATTTTATCTCTGCTAGGAGGATAATGGTAAATCAAATAGAGGATGAACAACACTATGCTGGGCATCAGAGTACTGTGCATGCCACTTTCCCAAATGAACTGTTATATTAGTTTGCTTATAATGTTTAAGGGCAAGCATCAAGTCTAGAATTGCTACTTTCTACATTTCAGTAGCTGGCTGTAAGCTTTGTGGCAATACCCATACACAGAAACTGTTCAGTCAGGATGTGATCCCACTGACCGCTTGCTGTTGCTGATCAGCCCTGTGAAACGCCTCTCGTCCTCCAGCCCGGTGCTGGTGGGAGCAGCTGCAGTAACCCTTGGACTTAGAAAGCTGGTGCATAAATCACAAGCGTTAAAAATTTTCCAGTGCTGCTTCTGAATCTACTAACCAAGTGATTAGGGATTTATAGGAGCTCATTGATTAGCTGCTAAGGCAGCTAAAAAACTTCCTCTGCTGAAAATTTAGTGAGGAGAAGCCTGGCCATCCGGGTTAGCAATCCATCCTGAAAGCCTCGAGACCAAACTCCTCCGACTGTGTACCTGAAAAGCTCTACAGCTGTGCTCCAGACACGGAGTTTGTTGGGAAAGGAGTGCTACATCCCTAAAGCTTTCATTTCCAATGGGAAGATGAGCCTGAGTTTTGGTGCGTTTCTAGAAGAGGAGCAGCAGCCCGAGGGATGCTCTGCGCCTCCTCGCTCGGAGCTCGGGCTGCGGGTGGGAATGGAGCCCCCGCACTGCCGGGCGCGTGCCAGGCTTTGGGCAGGGCCTGAGAGCCAAACTGAAAGGAAAAGTTCTCTCTCTGCGTATTTTGGAGGAGACTTATTTCAAGGCTTCAGATTGAATTTCCATCGAACTGAATCAGAGTATATTTTTGCACCAGAATTAAATCAGGCTGAAATAGAGCCCAGTGGAACGTGCTGATTTTGACTGAATTTTGCACTTTAAATATTCTCAAAGCCGAGCAAAGCTTGAGCGAGCAAAAAGCATCCCGTCAGAGAGCTTGGGAGATGTTTATTTTGCTCCTAGAAAGGCCCAGGAGTGGGGGGCCGAGGTGTGCTCTGGAAGAGGTCTCACTGTTTGACAGAGCACACGTTTCACGGTGCAGCTGTGCGTTCCTGGGGGTCAGGGCTGGAAACGTGGCAGACCATTCCCTGGAAGTTGGGTTCCTGTTGTCTCGTTAGATGGATCGTGATGTGCTCTAACCCAAGTGCTGTTCTCTGCCTCATTTACCTCTCTTGTTCCTCCCATCACCTCTTAAACCACAAGACGTGGGTTAGAGAGGCGTCGCACACAAGGCTCAGTTAACTCCTTTCATCCCCGTGGACGCTGTTTAACCAAGCCATGTGCAGCCCAGGGCTGTCTGCACTTTCCCCGGGGAAGCCACAGTTACCAGGATGCAAAGGTGTGGGTTCCCTGGCTGGGGGAAGAGGGGTTCCAGGTATTCCTGATTTCATTCATTTGTGAGCATTCAAGTGAACAAGTTCTCTGCTCTCTCAAGTCAATGCACTTGCATTGCGTGAGGAATAAATCATTCCCTTCCTTCAGTTCAGAGTCTGCAGACAGAAAGCTGGTCTGCTCTGCTTTAAGTAGACAAAGAATATTTAAATAAGGATGCTGATAAAAACGCTTTCACCAGTAAACAATTATTAAAGAATCTGTTGCATTAAAGAGTCCTGCAGGTGAAGGCAGAAGTCAAAAGATGCCAGTGGGATTGAGCAGTTTGGTCTGTGGGAAGAGTTCCCTCACCATGGTGACATCCGTAGTGCTGGGGACAGACCAGGTCCCTCCCCGTGGGTTTGGTGTTCTCCTCCTCTGCAGCCCCTGGGGGGGCCTTTTGCTCAGGCCAGTGCATCCCTCCCAGCCCGGGTGAGGATGCTGCTGATTTCAGAAGTCCAATGAGCAATTCCACATGTTATTGTAAAATGAACATTTAGCAGCAGTAGTGTTCTGTGCACTCGTTTTGGTGTCCTTCATGAAGGCAGTAAATAAATAAAATAACCTCCCTCCCAGAAGGACAGTATTGTCACATTATTTGGACTTAAAATAGAAATGGATGTCACATTGAGTTTTTTCCTGTTTTATATCTGTTGGTTGCTTTGGATTTATACTTTTTCCCTTGCAGAAGAGGCAGTGAATACAAATGAGTCTGTCTCCCATTGTAAAGGCAAATCAGGATCTCCCAGGTGTGGGATTAGGCAGCCCATGGTGGTCTGCATCCCGTGGAGACAGGCAGATCTGCTGGAGGTCACTAATGGGGGGAATCAAACCCTGCTCTGGCTTCCACTTTTAAATCTGCAACATGCTTGACTTGTGCTGAGGAAACATCAGTATTTGTAAAGATTTTCTGGGTTTAAGAAGTCAGAATAACAGAATAACCTGTGCTGAAACTCAGAGGACTGGAGAAGGTGATCCCTTGGCAACTCATACTAGTTGCATCCTTCCTCCCCCAGCAGCAGCTGGTGTGTGTGCAGTCAGGCTCGGGCGAAGCTGGAGGGGCGCTGGCAGCCAAGCCCTGCTCCGTGGGCACACGTTCCGATCCATCCCTCTCCCCCGTGGCGCTGGGGCTCTTTGCTTTCAGCGGATAAGGTGGGGGCTGCAGCCCTCCTGCCCCGCAGGCATTTCCCGTCCCCTCTGGCTGGGTGTCCCACCCTGTGCCATGCCCAGATAAACTCCCTGTGGTAGCACAGGGGTTTGGGTCTGTGTATCCACAATCCAGCAACAACAGACTCGGGCTCAGACCAAGGCTGGATGCAGACTGGCAGAAGCCCTGGCTCCCAGCACACTCCTGGCTGCTGGCAGCCCGATGGAATCTTCTTCATTTGTACATTCTTTTCTAACTTTTGCTAGTGGCTTTGGTACAAATGGCATCTTCAAGTGCATCTGAATGCATCAATAGATTTTCTTTGCAAGAAGGCAGTCACGTAGAGATGGGGAAAGAAGAGCAAACCCTTTGGGAAGCAGCCTCTCTACTGCACACCTGCTGATGAAATGCAGCGGAAACCACTCCATGTCTGGATGGGAGCTCAGAGTGACATGGCAGACAGTACATAAATAATTGCAGGGAAACACTGCACACACATTTCTTGGGGAACAGAACTTAATTAAATTTCCTGAACATGCCTACGTAGTTCCATTGATCAGGAGAAAATGGGTATGTGCTACATCTTTCAGATTTACTCGCTTGACAGTGTTTTGCCTTCTTCCCCTCCCTCAGTTTCATTCACTTTATATCCTGCAGTGGTAAGGGAACACATTTCTATTTTTCTTTCTTGAAGAAATTGATCCTAAGAAGCACAGGACATGATGTATGGGTTGTAACTCTGCAATACTGCTAAGCAAAAAAAAAATCATTGAAGAAGGCTTGGCAGATAATATATTAATTTCCATTTTAAAATGGATTTTTTCCCACTAGGACCAATAAAAATATGCAGAGAATTTCAACAGCCTCTCTAGTAATAATTAGTTAAAAGCTGGTATAAATCTTGCAAGGCTAATTTAGGCTGGCAGGGGCACAGAAGGACGAGACAGTGACTGCCACCACCGTGGCCCAGCAAAGGGCACTGGGGTGGTGCCAGGGGATTCACCCTCAGCACAGCAGTGGGGGATCTCTCTTCTGGGGGGGTTTCCATGGGGCTGCCAGCCCTGCAGGATGGCAAACACACCGCACTGCTGAGAACAGAGCCTGTCCCACCTGAACCCGGATAAACACTGCTGTGTGTCCTTTAGTCTTGGTACGTCCAGCCAGGAGTGCCTTTCCGTGTCAGGGCTGGGAGGGGGACCCCGGGGGACCCTGGCAGCCCGGGCCCGTTTCCCCACCCGGGGTGAGCAGAAGCACCGGTTCCCTTCCCTGCTGGCTGGCTGCAGCGCGGGGTGCGGAGCCCGCGGTCCCTCGCACGGCTGTGCCTTGGCGTACTGGTACGGCGTGAACGTCCCCACTGAACAGATGGTGTCAGGATTTTAACTTATGCTTGTGAGATGCAGATGGCCCACGGAGTGAACTCGTACACCAGTTATTTTTATTTTGAACCGGTTAAGAACAAATCACTTTTTGCCTATTGTTATTTTTGCTCCACTTGTCATTTTTCCTTTCCCCGTGTGTGTGTGTGTCTGTGCACTTGGGCACGTCCTCTCAGAGTCTCTTTTCCTTGTAACTTTAGATTGAAAACAGCCCTATTTCTGCCCCAAACTCCTCTCTCTATATATTTGGCCCTTTTATTTCCCCCTCAAGGTGTTGCTGTTGTCGCTGGGAGGTGTGGGGAGCACTGCTGGGCAGGCTGTGGGTGGGAGCTGTGCGGAGGGGTGGGTGCTGTGTGCTCAGCCCCACCATCCCCAGGGGAACCCAGCCCCTGCAGCCACTCCCAGACCTCCCTGGCTGGACCCCGCGGCAGGGCAGGGGTGCTGAGCGGGCCAGGGACCCCCGTGTGACCGAGGATGCTGGGGCAGGTTTCTGGTCCTGGTTGCACTGGAATAAATCTAGATTGATCCCGCTTTTATGCCAGTAAGGATCTGCTACTTGTTATCTCATCCTGCCATGAAACACAGGGTTATATTTTCATCATAATTTATAAGCTTATTTAATTTTTATAGAAAAAACCCTACTGCTACCAATTATTTATGTCCACCTGAATATTTTACACCTACTACATAGCACTGATTTTCATACAGAGAGACGGTGTTTTGCAGAAAGCACCTGCACACAGTGTCTGTGCTGCCCCTCCTGCCCCATGTCACGTACCTGGGGGAAGGACTTCGGAGCACGTGTTTCAGACAAGTCCCCTGGGTGCCTACCTTGGCTCTGCTTTGGCTTCATGCCTGCTGGGGACTGAGGGGTGAGGTTTGATGTGGCTCATTGATCTTCCCTCTCGGCAGGGGTGTTTGCTGTGTGCTGCTGGTCACGGGGAAGCTCATCCCAGCCTGTGATGCTGGTGGTGAATTCAGAGCCCAGTCCAGAAAGCAGGAGAGTCCCAGTGCCTCCTGCGGTGGAAACAAGCTGTAGGTATTTGAGATCTTTAGAGTGGGGAAAACAACATTTCCCAAGGGTTAAATCACTGAGTAAGTATCTGCCCGGCTTACTCCTAACAAGGGAACGTATGTCTGAGGTCTGACTGTGATCAAGTGACTGGACTAGCAAAAATAAATCTCACTCTGTTCCCCGTCGCTGCTGCCTTCCCACGCACGCCCTGGCAGCAGGGGCTGCGGGGAGGGTTTCCAGGAAAGGCGATGCAGCCGTGTGGCGTAAGGGCAGAGACAGGGGCTGCAGGTGTAGGTATGATCGGGTTTGTTTATTCCCCCTGGTGCTGCTGCCATTACTCATTTCTCTCGCATGTAAATGTGCAAATCTCCCTGCTGCTTGTTAAACCCCGTGGTGTTTCAGAAGACACCGCTCCCATCCTTGGAACGCAGCGAGTCTGGCAGCACAGCACTAACAGGATGGAGGCACCTTCCCACACAGGGACCCAGCACCCAGGGACCCCATCTCCCCACGTCCCCGCCAGGGCTCTCCCACACTGTTTTTCTGCTTCCTGGGAAACTGGTGGAGAATGCGAAGGTCTTTGGTGGTGGCTGAGCTGGCGGGTACAGCAGGGGCTGGCTGGGGGCTGCAGGGCACCTTGACAGCCTGCAGACCCGAGTGCCACTGGGGCACATCTCCAGGGGCTGCGAGATGTCTCGTCCCCATGGGGCTGGCCTGTCCCCTCCTGCTGGGGGGGGCTGCACTGATGCAGAAAGGGCTTTTGGGATCCCCTGGAGCGCAAAATCTGCCCTCCCTCCTATTTCTGATAATTAGTATTTTCCATAATTGCCCTGGATAAGATGACATTGACTGAGAAGGCCGTGCCATAGCTGGGGGGCTGAGCTAGTTTGGGAAGGACAGGCTGTGTGCAGCACCAGGGCTGCTGGCACTGCGCTGGCAAGGGGCACACATCGGCCTCTGCTCCGCTCTGCAGCCTCAGCAGATGCTCAGGTACCCATGGGGACAGGGTGAGTAGGGATGGGCAGTATTTCATGGGAAAACAGCACTGTATACAAGTGACTCCATCGCATCCCTGCTCCAGACAGTGTGTTTTTCCCTCTGGTTTCCCGATGGGAGCCGAGAGGCTCAGTGCACTGACCCAGGCTGCTGCCTGCCCCCTCACAAGCATAAATGTTGGAAAGTTTGTGTTTCTGCTTCCAAATGAGGGGATTAAAGAGAAATATTAATTTCTTGCATGTTATGCTATGTTTGAAATATTGCCTTCAGAAACCACAGCCCCTCTGGTCTGTGGGATGGGAAAGGGGCCTCCCTCTGCCCCCCCCAGCAGCAATGGCCCCATTTCTTCATCCCTGGTGGAGACCTCTAAGCTGGTGGGGTCTTGGTCTGGCTGCAGGGAGTAGGGTACGGATTTACACCTTCCCTTTTTCCCACTGGGAACCCTGGGGCCGTTTCCCCACGGTGTGTCCCCATGGGACTGTCAGTGGCCGCTCTGCCATGGGGTTTGCTGCCACCCGCTCTTCTCCACACAGGGGAAGCCGTTACTAAGCTGTCTGCTGGCACAGCCTGGCACCAGGATGCTTCATCCTGGCTAACGATGCCCTATGTGCCCTCAGCACGCACACACCACCCTCCTGCCTGCTCCCTGCCCGCCGTGCCCATGGGATTGTCACCCCGTGCAGATCTTCCCATGCTTTGCTTCACCTGCATCTCGATGGCTTGAAATCAAACCAGGGCTTGCAATCCATGTCAGTACATCTGCTGATGCTACACAGCCATAAAACCAAACCTGAATTCAAATATCATCTTCCAAGGGCCCACCGTGCTGGTTCGTGACACAAGCCATCACCCCGGGGAGAGGGATGCTCCTGTACCCGCGTCCCCTGCGCCCGACCCTGCCAGGTTCCACTGCATGCAGAAACCCAGACAGAAATGTCAGTGGTGAAGATGTTGGCAAGTTCTGTGACCTGATTCTGAACATGTTCCAAAAAGAAGAAAGTGAAATTTAATAAGTAAAATGTTAGGTAGAATGTGTTTGCTCAGCTGTGGTGACAACTTCAGTTCGACACGGTGGGCTTTGTTTGCAGATGCAGCTTTTCCCGAGCCGTGGCTGTAGGACAGATTAAACAGTGTTTGAAAAAGCGATGGCAGGTTTTGTTTGCAAGCATGACGCAGCTCTTCGCTAAATATTGGAAGCATTTTAAATTGGTTGGTATTGATAATGGCATCGTAATGCCTTTGCTCGCTTGAACAGATCGTCAGTCTTTTAATGTGCTTATTCCCAAGGGCTGAAGTAACTGAAGAGAACAGATTAAGTTAAACCTTAAAGAATGTTTCATAAGGGAAAATCGTATTTCCTCTAGAACGGCTTGGTGTAAGGTTATTAGATATTTGATTGTTTGTGTTTCTTGCTGCTTATGTACACAGCGTTCATGGCTCCAGCGTGGTTATCAATTTTCTGACTCCACTGCTATAAGTCCAAATGCATAAATATGCATGAGCTAAGTCAGGGATATTTCAAGAGCCTTCCAGGAAAGGCTGTTCCCACCATGTCCTCCCCGTGGGCCCAGGGTGGGAGCTCTGTGCTGTAGGGGTATTTCTGCTCCCACCTCCCCCCCTTTCCCTGGCAGGGCTGTGCAGGCTGGAGCTATGGACCTTAGCAAACTGCATCTTCAACCTGAAGCATTTTCATTTACTCCTGTCTGCAAATGCAAACCAGGAGACACTCACATGGGTGCTGACGTGCTCGTCCGTGTTTTCGCCTGTCGGAATACGCTCCATCATCTCTGCGCTAACTTGGCACAGTGGCACTGCCACTTCGGAAAGACAGATCAGGTGTGATAAATCCGTGGAGACACAGTTTGCCAAAAGCTGTTTGGATGTACAGGAGTCACATTTTTACTGAGCTGTTCTGAACACATCCACCTGGGTATAGCCTCATGTAAAGCAGTTCCCTTCTGCAGGACAGGGACACGTCCCGTATGTCCCCAGAGGAGGCTGAGCCCGTGTGACAAGCCCCTGCTCATCAGCCCTCAGAGCTGACGTGCTGATCACAAGGTCCTGAGCAGAAATGAACAAACCTCTTCATGACTGTGGGATCAGGGTTGCTGCACCCATTCATTGGCATTGTTAACATTATTTCCATGAGATCTTTAAATCATTTTCGGCCTTCGTGCTGAAGCTGTGTTTGGCATCTCTCGCACACCCCGACAGCAGTGTGCCAAATGACACGTGTATTTATTTGACCCTCCCAAATTCCTCAGAAAAACAGAGCGAGCTTCTGCAGGGAAAGGTTTCCCGGAGCTCAGAGCTGTTGTTTAAATACGGGATGATACAAAACTGTTTTGTCACCATGTTTTCTCCTCCACACCTTACTCCTGGGCGTTAAAGACCGTCCAGTGGGAATGCCTCATTGCCTGCCTAGGAAATAGGGAAATGTGATCTGGATTAGCAGGTCTTTAACAGAAAAGGGAGGGAGCACTTTCCTCTGATAGCCCTTTGGATGTCCTGACCCATCGCGGGGGTACCAACCTGTTCCTCCAGCTGGTTCACCTGGGCAGAGCAGAGCAGAGCCTGGGCTTACAAAACCGCTGGCTCGTGGAGCAGCCGCGGGGTCTCTGACACCACCGAGAAGCCCTCACTCCTAACCTGGCCCTGGGTGGATGCTCACAGGTGGTTCCTGCAGCCCCAGGGTCCACACTTGTGTTAAAGCCCTGCAGGGATCCCCCCAGCCCCGGAGCTGCTGGTCTCTAGAGGGTGGGTGAGGGTGAACACCAGTGTCACGGATGCTCAGAGGGATTCCACGAGCTGGCAGTGCTGGTGCATATGTGATAGTCTGTTTATGTTTACTGCGATAAAGAATATGATAAAAATCCCACATAACCAATATTTCAGCTTATTTGTTCATTTTTATTGATGATCTGATCTCTGGTGAGAAAATAATTGGCTTAAGGAGCAGAAGCCTATTCCATTTCAAACCAGTGACAGCTTTGTTCAGTGGAAGCAGTTGGTGACCCCATGTAAACAAACAAATATTCTTACTTATGTACCAATTATATGTCAGATAATTTAAACCCTGAAGTTTGCTTTTCACTAATTATTGTGCTGCCTGCTTGCACATGTCTCCACTTGGCTGATGGCAGCTTGTAAACTTGTGACTGCACTGGGGACTCTGGGGGGTTTGCAGCGCTGCGAGCGCTGATGGGGGAGCACCCAGTGTGTGTATTTACACGGCAGGGGTCTGTGGGGGGCACCGGGCAGTACACTGTGTTGTACCCCTGCTGGGCCGGGGAGGGGAGGCAGAGGAGGGTGGGTCTGAGCCCTTCGGGATGGGTTTGCACTGGTGGTGCAGCAGGTGGGTGACACAGGGGCAGGCACAGCAGCCACCGAGGAGAGGACAAAACAGCCTGAGTGAGTGGGGATACTGAAGTTATAGGCACTGGGAACGAGCTGTCTGCTAAAAATAAGTGTCTTCATTTCCTGAAGTCATTTATTTTTGATAAGTGCCTCAGCCTTGCATTTGTTTAGCAGCAGGACAGCATTCCACTGACATTGTCCTGGCTCTGAGTAACTTCTGGGGCCTGAAAGAGCTGATTGCAATCCTATAATTGTCTCTAAGTCCCTCCAGCTGTTGTAGTGAGGAGCCTGTGCCGTGGCTGATCGGCACAGCCGGGCTTTAGAGCCGAGGGCACTGGTGTGCTGGGGGGCACTGGTGTGCTGGGGAGCACTGGGGCTGGCGGCTGCGGGGACTGAAGGTACGGCTGGGGCTGGGGGCTGCTTGGAGTGTTTGTGTGTGACTGTTTGCACTGGTCTGTTTTAAAGATAAACCTAACTTGAGTGGTTTTGGTGGGGACTTGAGCTTGCATCTGTTCTCATGATGTAAAAACACATAAGGGAACTTAGAAGTTCAATGTGTGATTTAGCTGTCTGACCAGCTGAGTTATTCTGCTGATTGAGTAAATTTAGTGCTTAAGTAAGAACATAAAGAACCTCAGTAGTGGAGAAACCTAATTTTCTGTTAAGATAATCTACAGGCAGGTACAAGTGTTCCATGAGCAAGCCCAGCCTGGAGGAGTTGTTCCTTTGCTGCTGTTACAGGGGAAGAACAACCTTGGTTTTGCATCAGCTTAGAGCTTTGCTCTGCTTAGGCATGAGCGTGAGATAAAGCTGAGAACCAGCAGCACAGGTTCTTGAAGTCACACTGCTAGTACTGATTAGCATAATGAAGACGTGCTAATGCTCTGCTGCTTTGTGGAGAAATGTCAGCTGGGGATGCTAAAGCATCTGTGCCACCCCAGGGGGTCCCCAGACCTGTTGGGCAGCTGCTTTCCTTTTGAACGCTCTGGGATGTGGTCCACGTTGTGTCTGTCCCTTTGTGATGGGGGGATGTGACCGTGGGGCTGTGATGATGGGGGGCTGGGGGTGCCCTCTGTGCGGTGTTTCTGCCTGGCTGGGGTGTTGGGGGTTTTCTTTTTTTTTTTTTTTTTTTTTTTTTTTTTCTTTTTTTTTTCTTTTTTGTTTTGTTTTGGCTTGTGTGTGTTATTAGCTTTTGTGAAGACTTCCTCTATTTTTGGTCCTCAGAAACTTTCCTCAGCCTGTTTCCTTTTCCCAGTGATCAGGCTGATACAGGTGGTACTGGATTGATGAGGTGGGTTGTGCTGTAACCCAGAGGGATGACTGTGGTAGTATGGATTAAATAAAACATGCCCTGAACAGATAGGGGGACTCACAAGGAGGTTAAAATATTCTTTTTATTGAGGAGAACAGGAAAGAAGTTCTGTCAGTTATTTCTGAGGCAGAGGATGAGCTGCTGGTCCTCCAGCTTGCCGGCTGGCTGAGGTGGGACCCTGCCCAGTGGGTTAGCCATAAAGCTGTAGGGAGCTCCAGCAGGGGCTTTGCCCACCGGGCACAAGCTTCACCAAAGAGCCCTCCCCATGACCAAGAGCAGAGCCCCCAGTGACTTGCTCCTCAGCTTCTCTGCACCAGCCCGGGTCCCTCTGTCTCCTGTCCCCTCTCCCAGCTTTGCCTCTAAACCACAGCTTCAGTAAGACCTTTTTTAAACAAAGTCCACCAAAGTAGTGTAGTTACAACTGCACTTGGCAAATCAGCAGCTCTCATTCCCCCTCGAATGTGAACGTTACCCAGATAACACTGTTCACATGAAAAGACTTCTTCAGATTCTTTAAGTGCACATTAAAATGCAAATCGGTCTTCTTATTAAAGATTTCTGGAAGTTCTCTGACAACACATTTAAATGCAAATCACTGAAACGTAGACTCACTATTAAAATCCAAACAATTATTTGATCCACATGCTGAAACTAAAATGGGACCATGTTCTGTGTCTCCATAAAAGCAGTGCCATTTTGGGAGGCAGCTCTGCACAGGGCCAGGCTGGCCTTTGGGGGGGCAGGATGGGGCTGGGGGCAGGATGGGGCTCGGTGCCGTGCCAGGTGCTGTGTCCCAGGCACACTGAGCTCTTGTGCCCTGCTGTGGGGATGGCATCGGGTCAGGCTTGTCTTTGGTGAGGGGAAAAAGCTCCTGATGTGGATCTGGACCAGTGGAATGAAAAAGCCCAGCTGGAGTTTATAATAAAGTGTCCCTGATAGCATCAAGTCCTCTTTTTGTCCAGTTTGGATGTCATCAGCATAAAAATACCCGTGTGAGGGGCAAAGGCAGAGCACTTGAGCTCCGCCCGTGCAGGTTTGGACTCAACATCCAGGAAATAGTGGGAGCACGAGAGGCAGCAGGACAGACTATTAAAATACCCTTAAGGAAGGAGCTACAGCAGCTCGATTTTTTTAATTTTCCCCTGAATTATGCAGCCTGAGGTTAAAGCTCTGCTCCCAACCAAATTGATGGTAATTATTTGATGGAGTTTTAATGGGCATGCTCTGAGGCTAGCTCTAAATGCTGTTGGTGGTGTGGGATGTGGCTCAGCTGAATCTGCTCTCGTTTATTTTGAAGTCTGATGATCCATTAGGAACAACAGGCTTTAAAGATCTTTACAACTGGATGAGATCCCTTTTTCCTTTTGCTTTGCTGTGCTTATGGGATTCCTTCAGGAAGGCTCAAGAGGAGCAAAAGGGGCTTTTCCACCACTCTTTTTTCCTTTTATACCCCTCTCTGAATTCATTTAGCCATTCTCTCTCTTTAGTCATTCAAATGCTTCCTGATGATGATGAGCAAAACTCAGCTATTCTACTGCTGAGCGTGTATCATCAGTGAATTTTAACTCTAAAGGAAAAAGGGGGGGGGTTTGTTTTAAATATGAGTTAAAAAAGAATAGTGGTGTTGGACAGGTAATCATCTAAATATAACTGAATCCAAAGTACAAAATGCACCTGGTTGTTCTCCCCTCCTCCATTTACTGTTCATATTGCATAAAAATAAATGTCGTGCCCAAGTAATGTTGGGTGATGCACAAGGACAGAACGTGCTGTAGCTGTAATCCACGGGGATTTGGAAAAGAGATGGAAAGGGAAGTGTGTTAGCTCCTCATCTTCATGGGTTACTTGTCTCTGCCCCACCCTTTATTGCAATTATTTCTGTGTTGGGTAATATTGAAAATCAGATCATAAACTGTAAATGCCAGAAAAGGAATTTTATATGTGAGTGGGTGGGAACCTCGGGAAAAGGGAAAGAAGCTACAGTGTGTAAAGAGAAATCCTGAGCTTGACGTGTGAAACCAAACCTCATCTCTTTGGGTATGGATTCCCTCTGATGTGACCGAGCCAGGTCCCAGTTCCTGCTGCCTCTTGTCCTGGGGGGCAGGTGGTGGATCCCCTCCAGTGGGACACCTGGGGTGGTGGGGATGGGTCCCTTCCAGCTGGGCTGAGACCAGCACTGCAAACCTCCTCTTTCAGGCTGATAGATTGAGCCATTTTCTTCATGCTGCTCAGGTCTGACCAGGGGTTGCTGCTGTACTGCTCCACGGGCCTTTGTTTGCAGCAGAGGTCTGTATTTCCCAGGGACACACGCTGCAGAAGTGTGTAACTGTGGCTTTTACCTCCTCAGCCAGCGAGGAAGAATAGCTCCTGCCACTGACTGCGGGGGATGAAATCCCTGACATGTGCTCTGTATTATGGGCTTAAGAAGCCTGGAAAATCAGGGGATCAGCAATCCCTTACCATAATACATGTTAGCTACAGTGTATAGTACAAATTATATTGGAAAACTGCATTATTCTTGAGCTATTTGTCTGTGGGCTTTGCTCAGTTGGTGCTTTCTCGCTCAGAAAGGAGACAGCAATGCAGGGTACCTGTCCTCTGGCACTCAGGTCTGTGGGAAACATCTGCTGTGCACTGGGGGAGCACTGCTGAGCTGTGGTCCTCTCCCTGCTCAGACCCCCCCCTCTATCCATATTGGAAATGTGTTTTGATGATATGGGGGGTTCACAGGAATTCCTGGGAATGGTCTCCTTTCGGAGTGCTGGCACAGAAACAGCTCAGCACCCTCCCCTTGAGCATCACCAGCTGCCCATACCCACTGCAGTGGGGGACAGGCAAACCTCTGCAAGCCAGGGAGGGCTCTGACACTGATACGCTCGTGTGCTGCTTTATGAGCTTAAAATTCAATTTCTCATCCTCTCAGACTGCATTTCTTGTGCCCCTTTGTAAGTGCTGCTTAAGCATTGATTTCATTTGCTCCAGTCGTACCCGCTCGCTGTGGAGGCAGATGCAGGAGCACTGGGGCCGTGGCAGTGCTGGGGGAGCTCGTGGTGCCTTTCGGGGAGCAGTGGGGTGCTCTGCACTGGCCGGGGTGCAGCAGCCCCTCTCCCTGCCCCAGGCACTGAGCACAGACCTCCAGCCATGTCCTGCAGCACTTTGTTTTCTAGATCTGTTTAATGCCTTGGATTTTTATTTTTTTTTTAAATGTAGAAGTGAAAAATTCATTTCAAGGCAGTGAGCTCTGCTGCTGTGAGAGCCCCCTGGCAGCCAAGCCAGGCTGGTGTCCTGAGACACCGCATCTTGTCCATGCCCTTGTCCTCTCTCCCTTCTCCTGGGAGCTTTTTGGTCCCAAAGTCACCTCTGCAAGTGGCTGTTCCCCACTCCCAGTTGACTTCCTCTGCTTTCTCCTGGGGTGCAGTGGGGGATATTTCCATTTTGCTCTTGAATTAGCACTCTGTGACCTGGCTGAGGGACCTGCTGTATTTGGGCTTTATTTGAGATTTGTGGGGGAGGAAACACCCAACCACAAGCAAGCAGAGACCAATTTGGTGTGCCCCCTCCTTGCAGGGGTAGAGAAGACATTTCTCCTAACAGAAATCACCCATCTCCTCTGCCTGCCGTGGAAAATACTGCCCAAACGTGTTCTCTGCAGTGATCCCAGAGCAGCAGTCAGTGTTTCACAGGAGCTCTCTAAAGCTGCTTTCTGCCCTCCAAGGGAAATTACTAAAAAAACAGTTTGTAGGAAATGTATTGGAAAATTAACTTCATGTTCATCAACACATCATTAAGGGCTTTCTCACCCTGACAATCAGAATGTCCCTGATTGTTTCCCTCTGGGGAAAAGGTGAGCGCTGGCACCAGGTGATGTGTTCTCTCATCATTTACTGGTGGCAGTGCTGTTCCCAGGGGGCTGCAGCTTCCTGAGAGCAGGGACAGCAGAGGCAGCTGATGTATTTGTGAGCTGTTTACAGCACAGAGCCCCAAAACAGTCAGTGTTGGAAGTGATTTTTTTTTTAATTAGTGTTTTTCTTAATTTTCACAAGAAACTGACTTTATTTGTGAATCCTTTTTGCCATTCCCAGTTTTCTTTCCCCAGGGCTCGGGCTCTGTGGTGGGGACAGGAGCGCCTGCACCTTGTCTTGCTGGGCTGGGGCAGCCCTGGGACTTGGTCGCTGACCTGGTGTCCCCAAGGAGAGACTGGGGATGGTCTGTTGCACCTCAGCTCAGAAATGGCAAATCAGACAAGTCTAGGTCAGTGCAACCAAGGTGAACACATCCTCTGTTTAACACCTGAGGAATTATTTTTCCTTTCATTTCTGGTTTTTATTTGCATTTGTAACCTGAGCAAGTGTTCAGAACAGATGGATCTAAAAAAGCCGATGCCCGTTAGCTGTTTTCTAGAAAGCCCCAAGCAGCACAGGAGACCTTGTGCTTAAAAAGACTTTGAGGACATGAACAGACTTGTAAAAGTGCCTCTTAAATCTCTGGTGTGTGTTCTGCATGCATGCCATTCAGCCCTCCAGTTCCCTCCTCTGTGAAGTGCTGGGGTCTGAACCCCCAGCCCTGAATTAAGGTTGACATATGGGTGGTCCCCATGGCCCTTTAAGAGGAGGGGATGAGTTTGCCTTTTGGCTTTCCTCCAAGGTGCAGCTGACCTTGCAGGGAAAGCCCTTGGGTAAATGAGCCCCAGGTGCCCCCATTGGGTCAATGAGTGCCAGGTGTCCTGCTTTGGGGATAAAAGCTGGGACCACTTGCAGGAAGGGTGCAGTGTCTGTGTGTGAGGTGGATGCACTGTGCAGAGTTTCCTGTTGGGGAAGGACCTCCTGACTCCTCATGGAACCAGGTCCCAGTCAGGTCTGGCACTTACAAACACGGGCTTTGTGGGGAGGCAACATGGGGTTACCTCTATCGTATGTAATCACCCTATTGACTTGGTTGTCTCCCATTTTTTCTGTGGGATACCTTGTATCTTTGTTCCATCTATTACTGGTCGTGCTGTGTCATTCCTGGGGTCAATATCTATTATTTGTGATCTGCCTGACTTGTTTGTACCCCCAGCGATCCCCCATATACTGACTCCTCTATGTGCAATAGAATCTCCTTACTGGATTGTTTTTCTGTTGGCTGTGTCCTTTGTACTGGGCCTAGTGATTGGCAAAACACTCTGCTCTTGCTTTTCTGTGCCTTACATCATGACCCCGAATCAGGGCAGGCAGTGCTGTGTGTCCCAGGCTGGTGTTTGCCCTGGGGATGCAGTGCCAGGCAGGCTCTGATGGTTGGCTTTGGTAAATCACAGGCCTGGTACCGTGGCAGTGTTGCAGATCCACACCCAGAAATACCAGTTTGGTATTTGCACTAAACCCCAGTTTCACCCCATGGGCACTGCCTTTACCTGTGCTCTCGCAAATCTGGGGCTGGGAGTTTCAGCTGGAGCATCTTGGTGTGGGCAGGTGGGAAGGATGTGTTGTGTTGCCCTCCACTCGTCTCTCCCCAACACTCATCACTTTCTAGACCTGGATTACTGATAACTTTTAAAACTGAATAATGAAATAATTGAAATAACTATATAATTCATATCCATATACATCAATTCCTCTGAAACAGGACAGCAGTGGTAGTGTAAAATAAGTTATTTTAGCACTTGTCTGTGCAGTTCAGAACAAATGATCCTGGGTGACTGCTGCTGGCAGTGAGGAGAGCTGTGCAAATGCAGGTGTGATGTATGAGGGGGAAAAGAGTGGAACAGATAATCTGTGGAATGTGAAGAGTTTCTCAGCCCTGGGTCTGCATGAGCACAGACAGTAGTGCTGGTGGTGGGATGCTGTGCTGGGCCCTGGGGAAGCCCTTGGCTTTAAGTGGGGCTGAGCTGGCAGGCAGCAGTAATTGCATTGCAGGAGCTCTAAGCAGCAGATCCTGGGCAAACTCCAGCAATGCCTGCAGGCAGCGTGGCTTCACCTGCCCAGCTGTGTACCTGGAGGCAGCTCAGACCTCAGTGGGGTGCTGTGCACAGTGCGATGCTCACACGTGTGCATGGTGCTTCACAGGGTCACTGGGGGTCCCCAGTGTCCCACCCAGCCTCTGACGTGCCTGGAGGTGCCCCCTTGGGCAGGCGAGCTCGCTGCAGCATGCAGTTATTGCACTTGTGTTGATGGCTGCCATAACTACACGCACGAGCTCTCTGTTCACATAGTGATGATGATCTAGCCCTAAAATGAGAATGGATTTTCTCAAACTTACTTTCTGTTTGAATGAAGTGATTTCATTCTTGTCCCTGCTTGTGGAGTCGGTGTGATGTACACGATGGGCTGTCTGTAACCCAGTGCCCCTGGGAAGCACTGCGGGTTATGGTAATGCTGGGATGTGCGTGCGAGGGCTGAAAGAACCTGAAGGGATGTAGAAATGCATTTTGTCAAGTGTAATTCATCCCAGGATAATGTAGGTACAGGCATATAATGGGATTCTTGGCTCCTTTGTTCGGGATGAGGGGTGCGTTGTTATGCTGCTGCTCCCACGCTCGTCACGTCCCTGCACCAGGAGCCTGCCTGTGCCAGCTCTTCTGGCTGCCTGTCCTCCATAAAGTTGCCTCCCTGAGATCATCTGTCAGCCTGTGATTTATCTGACTCCCGGATGAGGTGCCTGGAATGCTGCAGTTCTGCACATGAAGATGTTTCCAGCATGTCTGCAGCTGTATATCTCCCAGTTCCCACCAGCCTTTTAGTGCTTTCATCTTTATGGGTGCTGGTGCCTTTCTGCTCACGGGGGGAGTGGGGGAGAATAAAAGCTGTTTTCAAGGAAAGATGAAAGGATGGGGGACCTGGGGGACAGCAGGGACTTTCCTGGGCTGGATGCAATGGCTCTTTTCCTGCAGCCCTGTCATTTGGAGGCAGCAGATCCCCGTGAGCTGTAACACACCTTCCCTGCCTCCCTGGATCTCAGGGTGCTTTTGCTGAGTAAAACACAGCAGCTTTGTAATGCTCCCGGTGTGTTCCATGCTGTGGCAGTTGTCAGCACCGCCCCTTGCATGGTCTGCATCTGCTGGCTCTGCTTTATCTCCCTTTTCACTGCAAAAAGCACGTGAGAGGGGCTGGAGGCACTGGGGAGCAGCACCCGGGGCTGGGTGTGCTGCTGAGAGCGTTTCCTGAGCGGGGGAATGCTGTATGTGGTGCCAGGGGAAGGAGGAGATGCACAAGTGGCTCTACAAGCCAACAAAATCAGATAAAAGCAGCCTTTTAGGGAGAGCTGGGTATGGTATTTGTGGTCTACCTTCACTTACTGCTTTCATCCACCCATCTCTTTTATTGAGAGAGGTGCTGGCTGGTGTGCATGTAAATGTTGATGTAGATTTGTACTTGCACAAGTAAAATCAGAAGTACTTTAAAAGCTGCACTTAAGTTATATCTGGGTGCTCAGACAGCTGCCAGCAGTGTGCTCTCATCAGCATTGCCCAGGGCCTCCAGAATCCCGGCTGGCTTTTACTGTGAGCCTCTTTGGAGCCAAGCCACGATGGTGCATTTACAGATAGCTGAGGGCTGAGAACATTGAGCTGGAGATGGGAGGTTGTGTGGAGATCCTGCTGTGGGTGTGCTGCACCCCAGCCCAGGGCACCCAGCGGAGGTGTGCGGGGGACACCCAGGGGAGCTGACCTGGGGTGGGTGCAGCCCTGCAGGGATACAAAGCCCCTCCACCTGTCACTCCTGGTTCCCGCGCTCGGGAGTGATCTATCTCCTTGTTTGGTGGCGTTTCCTTTCTGAAGAAGCTCCAGTGAAGCATATCCTAAGATAGCAGCAATCCTTTCTGCCTGGCGTTGCGGTGACGACAGCCGCTATCAGCCTGGCTCCCGCTGGCGCCGCTTCGCTGCTCCCTAATGAGCAAAACAAATGGGATGTGGGCACGAGCACACGTCTGAGCAGGGCTGAGTGACCCTGAGCTTGTGGCTCTGTGGCCAGGCTCGTGTCTGCTGGGCTCTAGGAGTTACACCCTTGGCACACGAGTGCCAATTACAGTATAAATAATTATTTGGTCACACAGTTTTCTCTAACTGCTTTGTTCTCCATCTTGTCTTTGGTCGCTCAGGAGCATTTTGGGGTGAAATAATTGCACGTTCAGGGACTCTGCTGAGAAGCTGGTAATTATTAATTTCCTCATAGATTCATTTTTCATGTGTTTGCTGTGTGATGGGCTCTGGAGGAGCAGGTCGTGCTGGAGAAGGGAGAGTGGAGATCACAGGCCACTTCTCTCCAATCACAGAGAGTGACTTTCCTGCTGCCTCTGAGGAAGGATGGTGACATTTGCTTTGTTTTACTGCAATTACATCACTGGAGTTCCAGTCAGCCTAATAACTTCTTGATCTTAACTGATTTCCCATATGTTTTCAGTGCCTTTTCAACTGTATGGTTGTGTAATATCATTATCTTGTATCTTTTATTTCATGACCCTGTTTTAATAGTAATGATGTGCTAATTATTCTGGTTCTGTGTGTGTTGATAATTGCTTTGTGTTATGGTAGTAGTTTAAAGATCCTGAATAACATGTAGCACCTCATCTTACGAGCCATTATTAACTGTAGCCCACTGAGGAATTTAAACTGTTTAAAGCTCCCAATGCCAGAGTGGAGGTAATGAATGTATAGGTGTGATGAATGTGATAAAATCCTCATCTCCACCTGCCTCTAAACTTCACTGCAAATGCCCAAGTACTCTTTCCCACAATTAGACCCATTCTGAACTTCCTAACTGTGAAATAAAAATGCCATTTTTTTAATGCCTTTCTTAAAAATGCGGTGATGAACCTTCCCTGGTGACTGGAACCAGGTGCAGGATGGAGGTGCTGGGGGGACCTGGTGCTCCTTCCTGGCCATGCCAGCGTGTTTCACTGCCACTGTGTGCTGTGCTGTAAAACAGTGAGGTTGGTCTTTGGATTAAAAAACTAGAGAAGTCACTGTTACTGCTTATATTTAGTTTCTTTTTGGATCTCCTGGTTAGCAAACACTGTGCATTTCCATAACTTGGGATAAATTTAAACTTTACAGAAAATGCTGCTGTGACTAGAACGTTTTAGAGAAGGAGAAATAGTTCTGTTAATGATGAGGAGAAATACAGGGGTGTCTGGAGCAGGGGCGCTGGTGGCACCTTGTCTGGAGCCAGGGGGCTTTGGAGGCAGATGAAGCCGTCTTTCCCACAGGTAGCCATGGAACTGGATGTTCACAGGGAATAACTTCTGTTGGAGACTCTGCCATGCACTGAAACTTGGAATATTATATGCTTGTTTTATACATCTAAGTCCCTTGTTTATCAAGTGTCACAAATGAGTGAACCCTAAAACGTGGTGTGCCCAGCTGGGCCCCGCACAGGGGCAGGGAGGGCTGCTGGCACCAGCACTGGCGTCCCACGGAGCTGAAGGTTTGTGCTTGCACTCCTTTTAAACCAAGATCAGTATCTCAGCTTCTGAAAGGTACGTGTGGAAACACTTAAACTCTCTCGCCTGTATCTTGCAAGAGTTTAGGAAGATTAAGCAAAATCTGACATATGAGACAAAACAATAATCAAAATGTATGTATTGTTGTCTAATTGCTGACTACAGAGCAGTGGAGGAAGATGCTTTGCAATGTGTTCTGCTACAAAGAGGAAACAAATAATTGTCTGGGAAGGATTTAATTAACCTGAATGAATTTAGTTAAGCAGGCATTAAATGTTTTACCCAGAGTATACACTGTCTTATTTTTTCACTTGCGTGTGAAAACGCTCCTTGCTATATTTGTACACGCTGCCTTGAGATTTTTGTTAACTTCAGTGTTTTCATTAGCTGCCTGTAATTAAATATTTATGGTACAGTCTGTTGGCATTTCTATAAAATACTGACAGCAGAAAGGAAATAGGTTTTCAGGGAATGGAGCCTGGGGTTCCTCCAGGGGTAGAGTTTGGTGTCGGTGTCTGGCAGCGCTGGGTTCTGCCCTGTCCAAGGTTCGTGGTCAAACAGGGGCTCAGACAAACCATGGGTCTGGGACCAACTGGGTGGTGAGAACTGAGAACATAAACTGCAGCAAAGAACAGGATCTCTCACAGCAGCAGGCTTCTCTGAAATTGATGTCTCCTGTTGGAGTGTGCACTCGTTTATCACGAGCGATGGCAGCATTCAGCGTGCCTCCCCTTCAGTCACATTGTCAGTGCTTGGAGTTCAGGCTGGTGAAACAGGCATGAAGTGCTTGTGTGGTGGACCTCATGGGGCCATAAAATTTGGGAGGTTTAGTTAGATTTAATTAGTGACAGGAGCGAGTCCCTGTCAGCCTCTTTCCTTGCAGCAGCCCGGCTGCCTCGGCGCACTGGTGACCCAAGGTGGTCCCTCCAGAAGAGACTCCTTCAGCCAAGGGTCCCATGCAGCAGAAGGAAGTGAGTGTTCAAAAGTTCCAGTGTTTGGTTGATTCAAAGGTGTAAGTGGGAATTTCTGAGAACAAAGGGAAATCGATCAGAGACAAAAAGAGGATGCATTTTTGCCTTTTTACCATTGATTTCATTATAGCTGTGTCAAGTGCACTTGATATCATGTAAGGCAAAGAGTTCAGAAAACCATTTCAGCTTGTTGGTTAAAAAAAAAAAGGCAGCATCTAATTTAGGCCAAAGCTGCAGCTATTACAGCAAGGTTTTTTTTCCTTTTTAAACAAGTAATGCATTTTTGTTTAAATGAAGGGAAGTCTAGACTATTTATTACTGTTCAGAAATCTGTATGGTGTTAGCAGCTGTGTAAATTAGTTTAAGTTCATTGACTTCCCCAGAAATAAACCGATTCATCTCTGCTGAGAATCTGGTTCCGTGGGACTTAATTGATTTTTGAGCTGACATTTTTATTAGTAAAAATATTTAAGGTTCAGATAATACTCATCAAATATTTGCTTGCTAGTCTATACAACATCCTTTCTAGGTAAACAAAGGTTAGTGTGTGTAGATAAATCTAGATAAACATAATTACTAGATTTTTGTTTATGATTAACCACCAGGAAAGCTGTAGAAGGAGAGGCTGCCTGTCCCGAGCCGTACGAGAGCTGCGATTACCCAGGGCAGCGTGTGGCGGCCAGCACTGCTTCGGGACAGGGACCTGGTGTCACAGTGTCACCTGAAACAAGGGGGAGTCAGTTCCCAGGGTCCTGGTTCTGAAACAGACCTTTAAAGATTCAAAATGTCAGGCTGATTTCACGAACACAGGCACCAAATGGTCTTCGTTTTTGAGCAATGTGGAACATGTGCATGTCCTGCAGATGTATTTTATACACTTTATATATTTATTTATAAATATACATATTACATCATGGAAATGGTTTGAAAGGACCTCGTGGTGGTTCTGCTGGTGCCCTTGCAGGGGGGTCCTGTGTGCTGCTCTAAGAGGCACTAAGAGCCCCGTTCCCCTCTGGGCAGCTGCAGACCTGTGCCTGCCTCCCCCCAGCCTGAATCCCCCCGTGGCCACTGGGCAGCCCCCGTGAGTCTGTGCCCCGAGTCCTGCTGTCTCCTGCCTGCCTTGGCTCCCAGAAGGGGAGGGCAGGGGCAAGGTCCTTGTTAAATTAATTGAGCTGCGTTGGCTGCATCCTTGGTGCTGATGGGGGAGCTCAGCAATTCCATTCCTGTGAGTGGTCAGCATCCCCTCTAGCTCCACAGAGGCCGAGCTGTGTTGCCAGTATGACTGTCGAGGTTTCCTGTAGCTGGAAATAAGGTTTGTTTCTGTATTTCACTGGGTGACAGCACAGTGCCTGCTGTGGGGGCTCGCCATAAAGGCCAGGAGAGCAGTTGCTGTTGCCCAGAGCAGTGCCCAACTCGCAATGCAGAGTATGGACCACCCCGTACCCCTCCTGTGTGCTGGGGAAGCTCGAGGTGGGTTTGGTGGGGTGGCTGTGACTGCTGCCAGGGCTCCTGTTGGGACCTTTGCTGCTCTGGGGGCTGCTCAGCCTGACATTAAGTCCAGCAGTGTGTTAGTGTGTGGCTCAGGGCTGAGAGAAGTAGGAGGAAGGAAGAAGAAACCCAAAGGAGGGAAGTGTATAAGATTGGTGCTCGCTGACAGTGCTCAGTTTTAAGCCATAAATTCTGTGATATATGTAAAATATCGTCTCTGGCACCAGCAAAGTGTTCTTTGAGTAATTGTATTATGTACCTCAGCGGTTCCCTGATAAGATGTAATTTGTGTGAGGTGATAACAAGTCGGTGATCTCTAGTGTTTCCAAATCATTGTCCAGGGTTGTGCGATGATGTATTGTACCACTGCCAATTCATTCCTGCTGACAGAGTGCTGCCTGGGACCTGGGGGGGAGAAATGGGCTTGTTTCCCAGGGGAAAGTGTCACTTGCAGCTTCATTCAGGTGACCTGTGCACTGAAACCTGGTGCACTTCACTGGTTTGGGATGTGAGGAAACCTACGAGTTCTTACCCGTGGGAAAGGGGGGCGAAAGTGTCGGATGCGGAGGGAGAGTTTGTGCCTCAGAAGGAGATGCTCTCCCCCTGCACCCACTGTGTGGCTGTGGGGGTGCAGGGGGGGCTGGGATGCCCAGGGCAGCCTTGGGGGGGCTCCCAGCCTTGGGGGGCACAGTGAGCCACATCAGCTCCGAGGGGGAAGGTGTCAGGAGAAACGACAGCATCGCCCTTGCTTGTTACCGAGAGGTGAGATATTGGCCCTCACTTACCACTTCTTGTCTTCAGGTGTGTTCTGGCTTTTCCTGCAGTTATTCTGGCAAAGGTGTGGGGTTTTTGGTATATTTTTCCTCCTCAGTTTCTTCATCTGGCAGCAGTAAGCATTGCTGGTTTGTAGGCAGCAGGGGTGGGAGGGCTCCCTGCCACCATCCTGGGTCTGTCCCCGGTGGCTCTGGGCATGGGCAGGCAGCACCCCGTCACTTCAGGGTCTTCATGGTATTGTATGCAGAAACAACAATCCAGGCCAGTACAGGTGGGTGCCAGGTATCAGTTTCCCTTTTACTGCTACTGTGTGGAATGCTGCTGCTCTGGGAGCAAACGTGTTGTGCAAGAGTCTGGTTGAGTGCCAAGAGCAGCATTTGTGTTGTGTGAATTAGGGAGCAATCTGTTGCTGGAGGGGATCTTGTGCATTCATTTCTAGCTCAAAGTGCTCTGGAGATATTTCACTGCAGTCCTGTGTCTGAGGCCTTTCCTTCCTCGTGTCTCGGGCAGAAATGGCCACACAGGTGCTCTCAGGAGAGGAGTTTGTAGCTTCTTGTGTCACTTGCCTCGTCTTGCTCTGGGCAGACTGTCCAAAGCTGGTTCCGAGGTAAAACAGATCTATTTTTTGCTTGGTGTGGTACCTGTCTCTTGGCTCTTTGTTTTAATCTGCTGGATGCACATCATTGAAGTCTGAAGTCCCTCAGGACTGAACTGAATTACCAGATGGCTGCAGAACTGCTGTCACCTTCCCCCTGCAGGGATGTGGATTTTGGGTGCTGCTGGTACCCATGGGCAGGTTTCACTGTGCCTTTCCAATCACCTTCCTGGAACGGGCTCTGGGTTTTATGGACAACAATATCAAATTAAGTTGTTAGTGCGAGAGGTTTGCAATGACAGCTCTGTGGTGTGTAGGGGAGATCCTGCTGTGACATCTCCCCGCACCCCTGGGTGCTGTGGGCCAGCAGTGCAATCGGCTGTGGCAGCACCCGGGGGTTCCTGCAGGCGGGGATGGGGTGGGCTGGTCGTGTGCTCCCCTTTTCCTTGTGGGCACCTGGAAAAGCTGTGGTGAGGACCCTGTGATGAGTGCTCCGGCTCCACAGTTTTTCTGTGAGCACATGTGCTTTGTAACATGCAAATGGCTGTCTGGACCCACAAGCACCGTGTGGGGCAGCGAGCGCCGTGCCAGTGGGTGTGTAGGTACTGTGTGCTGGAGCAGTGCCACATGTGACCTAGATACACGGGCAGTAAATGCAGGCTTGTAAAACCATGTCTGTCGGTGCTCTGACCTGGAACAGAACCGGTGGGGATGAGTTCCCCCTGAGCTGAGCAGGACTGTCACTCGCTGCCCTGCTGGCCATGCTGTCCCTGAGATGGCCATTTTGGGCAGCCCTGATGGAAAAGTCAGTAGGTAGCCTGGGAGCTGCTGCTGCCTCTGATCTGCCCTGACCACAGGCTTGCACACAGGAGTAGTTTTTTCTCCCACTCTTTCAGCGCAATAAGCAAACCATGTGAGTGACTGAATGCCCCGACCGAGAGGCTGGGAGTAACAAAAGGGAGCGGGACCAGTGAAAGCCAGCCCAGGGCAACGGGCACCTCATGTCATTTGCCTCTTCTGTGTCCTCTGCTGTATCAAAAGATGAAAGCTTTCTATCTCGGCTCGGTCTCACTAATTAAACTGGTCTGCTGGGCTCCCGTGGCGGCGGCCGGAGCAGCCCCACCTCTGCTTTCAGCCTCAGACACGCGGCTCTTCCAGAGGACAGACTGGGGAGGGCTTCTGAAAGCAGCTGCATTAACTCCCTCTGCTTCCCTTGAAGCCAAGGATTAGTCAGCCACGTCCTCCGTGCTTTTGAAACGTCTCCCCCGAGCCCGAGCGACCTTCAGACAGAGGCAGGGCTCAAACAGGGGGAGAGCCTCCCCTTGGGCAGCAGCAGAGCGGCTGGAGATGGTGGAGCTCGGTGATGGAGACCAGGGGAGAACTGGGCCTGGAGTGAGGAGGCAGTAAAGGGAACAGCCCTGCTGAAAAACATACACGTTAATTGTTATGCAAAAGTGGTTCGTATTTTTCAGCTCTCAAAGATCAGTGCTCATAACTTCCCCATAAAAAGTGCAGCTGGCCAATATTTTTCCCTTTTTCCTGAGTGAATTGAAAATGAAGGCATTTATCACACTCTCAGATGAAACTCTGAAAGAGCTGCTCTGAATAAAACCTCGGGGCTTGGCAGGAGCTTTGCTGGTCCCCAGACACCCATCAGTGCTACGGCTGTCCCCGGGGTGGTGGGGGGAGGTGGGGATGCTGCGGGGCCACTGCCAGCCGGACTCACCACTGCTCTCCTGCTCTTCCAGCTCTTCATCCCAGTCCCTCAGGCAGGGGCTGTGCTCTGCTCTTCACCCTCCCCACGGCAGGTCTTGGATCTCAGTGTGAGTTTGGCCCCAGCAGGGTTCAGCCGCAGGGGCTGTGATCGATCGCTGGACCCTTTGGGTGCCATCCCCAGCCTGCTGCAGCTGATGGAGGGGCTTCAGGGAACTTTACATCATACTCCAAGTGCTGGATTTCTTTCCCTGTGAAAGAGCAGATCTTGCTTTTAATGCCTCTTTTTGTCAGCATCCCCAGAGGTTTTATTTACTTCAGCTGCTTTCTCTGCAAACTGTGCTGATTCATTTAGCTTCATCCTTGTCAAGTTACTTGAGCTAAAATTGAGGTGCAAATGTACAGCAGCTATTCCTACTTCCTTCAGATGTAGAAAGCAGGCACTGGAACTATAAATTACTGCAGTTCCCTTTAAGCACATATTGCTGAGAAGCAAACACTAAAACATCAAAATAAAGCCTTTTTTTCTTCTTCACTCTTTTTTAAAGCAAGAATATAATTATGCTCTGTGGATCTCACCAGAGCACAGATCAAAGCAATTAAGGAATTGCTCTTGGCTTTTTGACTGTGGTTTTAGTGGAACACACAGTTTATGCAGGTGCCACAGGATGTAGCTGTCACTGCAGGGAGCAGCCCTGGCACCCAGGGAGAGCTCGGTGGGTGCGTGAGCACCTCTGCCCCGGCCACCCTGGAGCACTGAGAGCAGAGGAGCAGCAGCAGAGCCCAGAGACATGGGGTGCTCCTGCCCTCAGCCCCTGGCTGTATTTTCCAAGGCAAAGGCACATGGCTGGGGAAAATGCCCGCAGGCTGATGGCAAAATGGATGTTCAATATTGAAAGTTGCTTGTAGCTTGAGTGGTTACTTGGCTTCTTTCTCATTTAGGATAAAAATCTCTCTCTGAATCTTGGGGATGCCTAAAATGCAAGTTCTGTGGCTCCTCCTTTCCAGTAGGACAAGCTGGATCCTAAATCCAAGCACTCACAGCCCTCGCTTTGGAATTTGGCAGTGGGCACTGGGTCATTTTTACTAGTCCAAGGAGGCTGAGCAGAGAGAAGACTAACCATAATTTTTCACATAGGAAAACTTGGCAAAAAAATGACACTTAAAAATTGAAAGCATTTTGTATTCACCACAGAAATGTTCCCCTGTTTTAAAAATAAAATAGTTCCTTTGTTGCCTTGCTTCTGATCTGAATGCATGACCCTCTTGCAAGGTAAGTTACAGCACTGTTTTGTTTCTAATTGCAGGGAAAATTCCTGGTTGTGATTCATGCTCCAGTACTCGATAGGCTTTGTGCAATTGTTCCTTCCGTGGTCCTCCCGGTACAATCAGTGTATCGAACGAGCACAGAATTGATGGCAGGAAATTGCAATACAGATGAGCTGTGTAATGTGGTGCAGGGGAGGGTTCTGTGCTCGGTGTTCAGCTGTGGTTGCAGGTACCCACCTGCCAGCCCTGGGTCAGCACCCCAGAGCACGGGGCTGGCTGTGGGCAAAGCTCCCAGCTGCATCTCCCCTGCCTTCCCATCAGAAGGCAAAAGGAAGAGGCTGAAGAGAAAAGCCAACTGCGGAAAGGAGAGATGAGAGGAAGGATGAGAAGGAAAGGGAATGGTCCAAGTGGGGGGGAAAAAAGAGGGTGGCCCTTGCAGGTGCAGGAACTGTGGCATCACACACAGGTCCTGGCTGTGCTCAGCTTTTAAACTCACATTCTGAGAAACCCACCTGCAGCCAGGTCAGTGCCACACAACGTTTGGCCAAGACTGGGGCCAGGTACCAGATGCACGCTTTGACCCGTGTGCCAAATAATTGAAAACCAGCTTAAAACGTGCTCCGTGGGGCGGTGGCGGTGGAAGGTCTGCGGCTCACTCGAGGTGTCTCTGAAGAATGACTTCTGATAGTTGTCATGGTGACCTCACCAAAAGCTGCAAATGTAAATTTGTTGCACTGCAAAAAAAAAAAAAAGCCTTTTACAAGCAAGGGTGTGAGGAATAGATTGCTGTTTGTCTTGGGTTCAATTCAAAATTGTCATTTGGAAAAGAACAAACAGTTTTCATGAATGATGCTCTTTGTCACGTGCGCTTTTTCCCGGGATGCAGGAGGAAAGCTCTCAAACCATGCCTTGGATGCAGTTAGATTGCCAAAAAAACCCCTAGACTTAAACCCAAAGCTTCCCTGAGATGAACAGGGATATTAATTAAAATATGTAATTGTGGAGCTCCCTGAGAAAGTAATGATAGGGTGCATAATTGTTTCTCTGTGATTCTTGTTAATCAAGAAGAGAGCCAAAGAAACAATGCATTAATCACAAAGGTGATGATTTTTGAGAACATGATGTTTGATAAGGACCCAACTGCCATTGATTATCGCTGGGGGTTTTACACACAACAGTCTTTTGTGCCTTTCAAAATCTGCCAGAAATGGAACACCCGTGAATCCTTTCTGAGCCTCTGCCATGAGGAAGGGATAGCAATTTGTCTGCCATAATTGCACGGAGGTTTAGTAATAGGAGGATGTGAGCTGCTATCTGGGCACCTGCAAATCTTGAATCCTTGCCATTGCTGCTGCTTTGCTGAAAGGAAAAACGCTTGCCAGAGAGCTTGGCTGGGAACAGTTTTACCTTAACTAATGCAGGCGATCCTCTGGTTTAATCAACTATCTCCTCAGTGGAGCTGGTTGTTCAGCAGTGTACCCTTAATAAAAAGTACACCTCTTACTGCCCCTGCAGGGAGCGAGCGCGTTCTCTGTCCCCCAAAGGCACAGGATTAAATTGAAGGACTTGCACCTTATTTTTGAGGTTTAAATAACTGCTGGGATGGGTATCCAGAGGTGTCTGCAGAGCCTGTGCAGGGCTGGAGGAACGAGGACTCAAACCCATCGTTTGTGGGGTGGTTTGGGGAGTTCCCAGCACCCTGTGCTAATTACAGCCCCATTCACAGCTCTGAGTAAAAGTAGTAACCAGTCAAAAGAAAACCAACAAGCAATTGCTTTATAACTATTCTTAGGGAGAACTGTGTCCATGAGAGCAGCTGGAGATGGAGATGAACCTTTTGATGGAGCAGACCTTGGCTGCACTCCCTCCATGGCAGATCCCCAGCCTGCGTGAGGTCGGGGTGCTTTGGGGTCCTTTGGGATGGCCCAGCTGAGCGGAGCCTGGGGAGCAGCGTTGCCTCCTCAGGGCCATTCTTCCCTCCCAGGGACAGACCCCTGCAAAACCAATTGCCTGAGCCAGCTCTGCAGCAGCTCCTGGTGTCTGTGCAGGGCGGTACATCCTCTCCTGGGTTATCTGAGGCTCCCCTTCTCTCTCAGTTAATTCTCTCATCCCGGTTTTACTTCTGGTTTGAAATGTATTTGTTGAGCCAGCAGTAAATCTGTCATTCCAGCAAGTGCTTAATTGGGCAATTCAGTCCTGGGAAGTCTCTGTTTCCTTTCAGGAGATGCACTGGGAGATGATATTTATTTATTTCTTCTTCCTTCCCCCCTCATTTATCCCTTTTTGAAACCAAGTGTTTGCAGGCAGTGGTGTTCTTCACCCATTCTGCATTCCCTGTTGGATGTGAGCAGGGTGGCACCAGAGGTGAATCCCTGCAGCGGAGCTGGGGCTTCTCCAGTGCAGAGTGGGAGTGGTGGGATGGCTCCAGCAGCTCCCAGCGCTGCTCCCTGCCCCTCTGCACATTCCTGGTGCTCAGGGCTGCTGCTCGGATCTGCACAGGATTGCTCTGGAGGGCCTAAATTAGAGCAGCCCTGGGTGTTATCTAAGGATAACCTGAACAAACACAAGAGTGGGCACAAATCCTTGTCTCCTCTGCTGGTTCCATTCGGCTCAGTCACAGCCTGAAACCAGGGCCAAAGTCATTAAATAAGGGGTTGCTGCAGGAGCACTCAGCCCCCATGGACCTGAGAGCTGTCCTGGGCAGGTCAGGGGGTGCTGGTTCAAACCCCAGGCTGTGTGTGGTGCTGAGCATCGGTCCCTGGGCGGGCAGGGCTGGTCCTGCACCGCATGCGTGGGGCTGTGAGGATGATGCTGTGTGGAGGTGGGGGCTGGCTGGGCTGGAGCAGAAGGGGGTTCCCCTGAGCCCCCCGTGCTGTGTGTGCAGCACTCTGTGCTCACAGGCCACATGTCACCCCAGTGTGCCCATCCCAGCACATCCCCCTGGGCCACCTGCCCACCCAGTGGTCTGTTGTGTTGGGCTAACTGGAGAACAGCCCTGCTTGCTGTTAGTCATTCCCAGTGTCAAATATTTTATTGTTAATTTGAGTGCATGAGGCTTCTGTTAATGCTGTTCAGGGCTCTGAAGTGAAATTGCAGTTTCATCAGCTGCGTGATAAATCCCATAATGAAATTTCCCAGACGTTTTAAAATGAAGTTTATATTTTCCTAAAAGAATGTCAGGCTCGTTGCCATGCTGGGAGCTGGAGGATCTCTCATGGTTTATTAGAAATGTGAATCTCTTGGTAGCTCGAGGTCCCGGAGTGTTCTGGAGAGCGGGGCTGAGCCAGGGCTTGCCCGTGCTGTGCGGTGCCTGCAGGACCTTGGGGTGGTTCTGGTAGCTGCTGCTGGAGGAGGGCTGAGGCTCACGGCTCAAATAGCAACGGATTTAAATTTCAAAGCACAGCCTGCTGCTGGGGAGCTGGGACCCAGTTCCAGGGTACTCTCCTGCTCTGATGAGGGACCTCTTCTGTGACCCCTCTGGTGTGACATGGCTGCAGTGTCCCGTTCCTGCAGGATGCTGTCAGTGCCGATGCCATTCAGCTGTCTTCCAAAGAGTCGTGGGGGTGATCTTAGGAACATGTTTGATTGTTAAACTGTGAACTGGAGAGAGAGAAAAACCTTGCTCCAAGTGAAAATCTGTGTTGCCAACCGACTAGGAATGAAGAAATGAGAGTAACTGAAATAAATACTACTGTGAGCTTTCTGGTGCCGTGGGAGCAGGGGGAGACAGTTCGTGCCGGTTTTCATTGAGCGGGTATCTGCCCATCTGCGTTCAAACTGGGCAGTGCTGGTGGCTGCACACTGGGGATGTACAGGGGGACAGGGGCAGACTTCAGCCCAGGGACCCAGTGTGACCTGCAGACCCTCGCCCATGGCGATGGGCAGTGTGGAGGGCAAGGGGGGTGAAGTATTGGGCCCCAAAGAAATTGGAGCATCACCCTGCAGGCTGCTGTGGGCCATGGAGGGAGCTGGAACCGCTGAGCCCAGGGGCTGGAATTCAATAATGCCGTTGCTCTGGTTTGACTGGAAGCTGCCCATTGGCTATGAATGTCTCAAAACATAAATGTACGTAGAAAAAACGTCAGGATTCAGAGAGGGATTTCCAGGAGATCAAGCCGGAGTGGCAGTGCTGGAGCAGGCACACAACTTGATGTGCTTGTGCATTTGGATGGCTGCTGGATGTGCCCTTGACTTTCGGCCTGGCAGCGGGGGCTGAAGGGGCAGGCGTTGCTGTGGCAGTCCTGTTTCACTCTTCCTGTGGGATGTGTTTGACAGAGTTTGTCTCCTGTATAATCCACAGCTGGGTAAGCAGCTGCAGCCGGGACACAGCGAGCTGATGAGGCAGGCACTGGAAATACTGGTCTTCAGCTGCTGAAGTGGTGTAATCACAGTGCAGATTGCAGTGGCCATCCTGTGGTTGTACAGGGACCCGTTTTAGGGTGGTTAAATGATGGTGCTGGACCTGGCATGTGGCACATTACAGTATTTCTGACAACAGCAGTGCTTCCCAGTGGCAGTGAGCAGGCAGAACAACTGACCTGCCCCTCCTGGCCACGCTCTTCTGCTGTTCCTCCTGGGTGAGCTGACCTGCCTCCCCATCCTGTGGCCATAGTGCACGACCTGGAGTCTTTAATTAACCCCTTTATTAGCGGTGGGCTGGAAGAGGGCAAGGTAATGCACTGGGCCACTCCTTTGTTAGCATGGCACTTGTGATGGTCTGAGCTCAGCTCCTGGCCGAGGTTAACCAGGCCATGGCAGTCGTGCTGCCTCCTTCTGACCCTCGTTTGTGCACAGCGTGCAATTATCAAGCGTGACTTTGTGGAGCTGGGATTCGGGGAGGCAGCCCAGCCCACGCGGAGGACTTGCTTTCCATGTGAATTCTCTTTCCCTAGGAGGCACCCAGGTATGTGCTTTCAGACCCACGTGGCAGCACGCGTCTGCCAGGGGAGGCACGAGGTTGGCACCTGCTTTCAGCTGCCTGCACGAGCTGTTCCCAGCAGCAGACAGCGCTGGTCCCTCGGGTTGCTCTGGGTGACATCTCAGACGAGCTGCAGGCTCTGTGCCCGGGGGACAAGTGCTGAGCTGTGTGGCAGAGCAGATATCCCGTGGGAAGGCTGCGGGCTCTGCCAAGGCTGGGGCCGTGCTGCCAGGGACCTGCTCCCTGCCCTGGGTTGCTCTGTGCCACCACAGCCCCGTCCTGCTCGTGCAGAGGCTGAGAGATGCTGGGAGACAAAGACCTTTTGCTGCTCTCATGTGTACCTGTTCACTGTTTAATACCCACTTGGCTGTGTTGGCCGTGTGTGGGTGCAGGGATGGGGGAGCAGGGGCTCCTTCCACAGGCGTGGGGCAGGAGGGTCCCGGGGGTGTGGGCACTGCTGGCGCTGGCAGCAGCACGGAGCACGCAGCCTTGCTGGGAGTCCTTCACGTGTTGGGGCTTTTGCTTCAGCTCCAGTACCCTATCCAGTGCTTTCATAACAGTTCCAGCAAAGCCATCAATTTTTAAAGAGACTGCAACTACTCTGTTCCAGAGCTCCCTGGGTGCCGGCAGCGGCATTGCGCCAGGCTGGGGCTGGGCTGCCTTCCCTCTCTCTTCCTAGGGGTGGATTTGACTCTTTATTCTGTATATCCTGAAATGAGGAGAACAGAAAATATATATTAGACCAATAACCATATCATAAATATGCATTTGCACTAGAGTGGACAAATATATCTGCTGAATGATTTTTTTAAAAACAAAATAAATTCACAGGGTGAATTACTCAATGATTAATATTTGACCAGTTACACGTATGCAGAGTTATCTTAATGTTTGTAGGCCAAAACTGACTCGGTAATACACAGTGGGTGTGCCATTTTTTACAACTGTTAAATATTAAGAGCCTGTCGGTCATGTGCACTGAGGCCCTATAAATCATTTTGGCTCCATAAAGGGGCCTTGAAGCATAAGTAAATTCCATTGCTGCTTATTTTATGGCCCTAGTATGCAGTAAGAGAGGTATAAAAAGGCTTAATGTGTAAATGAGAATCTGACTTCACTGGGTTTGGATTTGTGAGGCTTCCCAAGTGACAAACTCCCTGCAGTGCGGGGGGGTTTGGCCAGAGGCAGCGAATGCCAAGGCAGAGCAGCTCCCTGCCCCGTCCCGTGGGCTGGTGGGGTCCTGGCACCCTCCCTGCTGGCTGTCCCACCCTGCTGGCCCCCACTGCCCCTGCAGGGACACCCACTGCCCCCACGGGGACCCCCAGTCCCGGCAGCTGTGCTGGGAGGACGGGGTACCCTGGAGCTGCTCCGCAGTGGTGAGGTGTCTCAGGTCAGCTCATCCACTGATCCTCAAACCACGTCTTAACAGCAAGGAAAACTTGGGATGGCTTTTGGGCTTGGCAGGAGGGAATGTCTGGTGCTTGGCTCTGCCCTGGGGAATGCCATGTCTGGCTCAGCTCCCTCTACAGCTAAAGCACAAGGGGTGAGGAGGCTCGGTCACTTTGCACTAAATCCCCTCCTTACTAAGGCTGAATATCTGTGGTATGATTTGTGCATCTTTCCTGGGTTCTCATGATGTTTGTTTTAATTTTACTTTCACTTAATATGTAAGAGAAATCCACTCCATTCAATTGAATACATGGGCTGGCAGAGTGAGAACTGTTTTGGCCAAGGTGTCAGTGTGATATAACGAGTGCAAATGGCTTTTGGTTTGGTGAGGGCGCTGAGACAGACCTTTAGCTGTGTGTTCTTCATGTGAAGGACTCGTACAGCTGTGCCAAAACACTGCTTGGTTGTTTGTTATGCCTGACTGCAATGTAGAGGAATGATTCCTTTGTCTCAGGCAGTGTTTGGTGATACACTGATCTCCAACTAATGCTTATCACAGCACAAATGCAAGTACCCATGAAATGAAATTTCTCTGTATTAATTAAATATTTTGTGTTAGAGATTAATCTCCCATGTTGAATACGAGTTTGTTTTATTTTTTGAAGGCAATAGGCTGAACTTCAAGAGTGTGAAATGCAATATTAAGCCCCAGAGAGTGCATAATCCTGCTAACCCATGCCCTTAGCCACGAGCATCCCGCGCCCGGGGAGCCAGCGGCTCTCCAGGTGTCAGTGGTGTGCCTCTCCTGCCTGAGAGCTGCTGGCTTCTCCCTCCCTCCTGTGGAGAGGGACCCAGCCATGTCCGTGGCACCCAGACCCCAATGGGTCAAATCCCCTGCTCCCCGCACAGGTCTGCTGCTGCTCCCATTATCCCAGTCCTGAGACCATCACCTGCCTCTTGGCTGCACTGGGAGCCCAGCCTACAGCTCCTGCCCAAGGCCATCAGCTGGGCTGAGCTGTGCATTACTGCACATTAATTCAGCTCTAACAGCTCCCTTTAGAAATCCCTGGCTGGATTTGCAGTTCCTTCTGATGGCTGCGGGGCGGTGGGGGACATCAGCTCCCCCAGGACGCAGGAGGTGCCTTTGGCTGGGTTCACACCTGCCTCAGCAGCTTTACGAGGGTGCAAAGCCACCCGAGACAGGTCAGGACAGAGCAGGGCTGCCACAGTGGTGACTGGTGCCTGAGCAGCTCACAGGGAAGATGAGAGTGGTGTAAGCAGTAGCTCTTCTCACACAGTAATGAGCTCAAGCTGAAACATTTAGACTCCTTAAATTATAGTTTGGGCCTTTTGCTTCAATTTAACGATCATATTTCTGTTTGTCTCTACCACTTAAAAACTGGATTCACTCCTTAATCATATTTTTGGCTGAGTGGAGATGCTGAAATGAGGCTGATGCAGTTCCCTGGGGGAGCCAGACCCTGCTCCCCTCCCAGCACTCCCATTACCTCCCAGCCCGGCTCAGATGGCTCGGAGTCCCAGGTTGGATCTCCCTGCTGATCAATAAATAAAGACCATAAAGCACTAAACAAGCCTCTTGAAGAGCAGGTCATGCATGCATTTAGAATATAATTTATCTTTCCTGAACAATAGAGCTAGGTTGCAGCATTTGGCTTTCACCAGATAAAGCTGAAATAAAGCAATAGAAAAGACTGGAGCAGCCAGTCCCTGTGTTGGCATCAGTGACTGATGCCAAAGAAAATGACTCCCAAACTCTATCTCTAAGCAACTTCCATATGTCTGGGAATTAAGAGGAGAGCTGAGGGATGCTTTTTTTAAGCCATGAATTCCTGAGGTCTGGAGGGAAAAGGAGAGGACAGACTTGGGGAGGTGATGCCAGGGTCGGTGCCAGCACCAAGCCACCCTGCCATTGCTGGGGTGTGATCACTCATCCCAACAGCAGCTCCAGGGAGGAGCAGCAGGACGTTGGCCACCCTGGCCAGGGTCCAAGGCTGAGCTGGGTCCTGCAGCCCTTCACAGGCAGGAAGAGGTCACCCAGGGGGAAAAATTACTGAGGGAAACAATCGTGGTAAGACCGTGGTGGAGGAGCTACCCCTCCTGTCATTACACACCAGAAGTGTGGGTCTGAGGACCCACAGAAGTTGTGGCTGTCTCTGCTGTTGTATATTCCTGTCTGTGCTGTGTTCCCTGCAGATGAAGGTTTCCTCTGCAACATCCGTAGGTCACGTTGTGCAGACAGACCGGTTACTGGGGTGGCCGTAGCCAGGTTGCTACTGCTCACAACGTGCTCCTGCTCCCTGGCCAGCCTGTTGGGTGCTGCAGTGAGGAGATGTGGGGACTGCTAGAGAAACGACGTGTCTAAAAGGTAAAGAGTGCACAGGTCCACCGTGATGCTACAGCTAGTGTGCTCTGTGTTAGGCTCTTTCAGCCAGTAGAAGTGCTCACATTGTTTCCAGAGGGATTAGGATCAGGTCTTTACATAGCTGAGACCTTAAATTTTTGACGTTTCTTCTAGGTCAAGGGACAGTTAGTCAAATTTTTCCATGTTTGACACATTTCCACGTTACAGCGTGTGGAAAAATCCTTCTGTTGTTATTATTTTGAATAAGTCTGTAATGCTTTCAGGGATCCTGTGAATGTTTTTCATCCACAGAGCTACTGGACTCAATCTTTGAGATTTTCTGCATTCTTTTGGAGAAGTTACACAAAATTTAATAATGCTGATATCAGTACTGTGTCTGTAAATGACACAAAAACCCTACAGAATTTGGTAGGAACCACTAACATCTCTAAACAGTTTTTTTGCATCCTCCTGTAGAAATATATGGAAGAGAATATCTAATAATCTCTTAGATTCGACAGGAAAGGGGAAAAAAAAGTATTTCTTCTATAAATGCAGGGCAGAGCTGTATATTAGTTAGACAAAACCAGTTTAGTTTCCCCAAACCATTCCAACCCAGTGTGCCTACCTTGGAAAAAAAATCAAATTATCCTCTAGACCCATTAGGGAAAAATCCTGCAGAACTGGGCAGAAAAACCTCACGTAGGACGTGTGCAGGTGCTGGTGTGTCGTACCAAGCGGTGTCACTGCCTCAGGATTTGCTGGGTGGCTCCCGCAGCTGTGGGCATCAAGGGATGCCACGTCCCCACCTGCCCCTCTTTGTGCCCATCTCACTTCCCAGTGACAGATTTCTCCAGTTGGGTGTTCCAGCACATCCCCTCCATCACTGCAGCATGGGTGTTGTGTCTCGTTCAGTTTTCTGTCTCCGAATGTCACTCTGTCCAGGTTTCCCTTGGGTTTCCCCCACGGAGCAGGTTCACAAACGTTACTGACTCGTTTTCTGGAATGACCCCTCTGGAGGCCGTGTCCCCTTCGGCTCAGCGCCTTCCTGGAAGTCACAAGTGGTGGGGCAGGTCAGGCTTTGCTTGGCTTCTTCATTTATTTTTTATACATTGCAAAAATAGCAATAGTTGGGTCTTTGTTCATGCTAACACTGTGTGCTCAAGAGCTCCAGTGACCTACACAGCGACCTGCCTTGCAATGGGCAGTGAGCCCAGCTGCCTTGTTTGCTGTCCCTGCCAGGCTGCTGCCGCAGCTCGGCACCCTCCTCACCCCCTTGAGGCCCCTTCATCACCAAGGAGAAAACCTTGTGATCTCAGAGCATTTAGGATTGCCCAGGCATGGGTAACTTAATTGGTCTTGAAGCTGGTTCTAAAAACGTGTGGAATAAACTGCTGGATTTTTTAAAGCAGTGTCTGGAGGGTCTCCCACTGCATGCATTTATTTGATGCAAAAGTGCTTTGGTCTAGATGCTAAAGCTGATAAACCAAACCATTCATTTCTTGAAGTTCAATTCACCACTTGGAGGATAGGAAATAAACTGAGCTAAGCCAGAGCAGCATTAAACAGCAAGATACGGGATTTAAGGCAAAGCCCACTGTGGCTGGGAGTGTTTCTCTCACATAAACCAAATTTATCTCTATAAAGCAGAAGGCTACTTTATGAGCTTCAGACAGGGAAAAAAAAAAAAAGAAAACTTCCAAAGAGAGTGTCTTACATAGCTCATAAAACCCAGGCATCTGCCCCTCTGGAAAGGGGTAGCTGGTACAGCCTGGAGTGCCAGCACCACTCTGCGCTGGTTTAAGCCACTTCTGAAAAACGAGGATTGGTTCAGTGCCACTGGAAATGTGCTGCTGCAGCACAGAAAATGAGTGAGCTGTTAGTGCCTGTTGTCAGAGTGAAACACCACGAGGGGTCTTCTGTCATCCCAAGCAGTGAGTGAGCCAGGAATGCGCTGCAAACACCGCTGGCCCCGTACTGCAGCGGTGCTGGTGTTGCAGCAGCAGTGCCTGGTAACTGGAGAAGTGATGTGTGACCCCATTCAGGGGTGCATCCTTACGCTGGCACGATGCCTTGTGTCGCTGGTGAGCACCACCCATCACAGGGCCCCTTTGGGCGGGGGGTCCTGGCTTTGGCGCTGGGGTTGCTGCGTGGGGCACGAGTGGCCTTGTTGTGCAACACTGAACGATAAGTGAAGGGTGTTAGATTGTTTAAAATAGGCTGAAGATGATAAGAAAACCATATCATGGCAATTGGAAGATTTGTAATAGCTTTAAACAAGGAAGAAAGTGATTTCCAAAGTAATTGTTTCCAGTGAGCAACTTTTTCAGTTGGGTCTCTGGGAAGGAGAGCCATTCCTGGCTGCTGAGCTGGCTCTGCCCTCTCGCTGCCACCTGGTCCAGGTGCACAAGCCATAGTTCATCTCACTCCCTAATAACAGCATACATCATGTCCCTGCTCACCTCCGGAAAGCAGCTGTTCCTCTCAGCCCTGCCAGGCCAGCCGGGCTCAGTGGGAGCGCTGGCACACGGGGCTAAGCCAGGCGGAAAAGGATTGCCACTAATAAACTTATGGTAGGTTGATAACTGTGCTGCTCCTGCAGCTGTGCCCATTGCCTGTGCAGGTGATGCTCAGCGGTGGCTTCAGCCTGTCCAAATGGCAGCGAGTCCCCTCCGGGCACACGGGTGCTGCTAGCAGACCTGCAGGGACAAACATCCCATCTCCCGCAGGCACTGAGTGTTGCTGGATGCTGGGTGGGCGTACCAGGAAAGGGGGGAACCCAGCGCCCCCTCCTTGGGGCAGGAGATGGGCTCACTGCAGCCACCTGCAGCTCTCGTGGGGGTGACAGCAGCCAGTGGCTGACCCCCTCCTCCCGGGGAGGCTGTTCAGCCAGACTGGTTTTCAAGGATGAGCAGCGTGGCTGTTAGCTAACCTTTGGTAACCTTGTCTTTACATTCAGAGGTTCTCTCCCCCGCCTTTGTCAACTGAGTCATTTCAGTTGTGAGTTATAACAGCTCGCTGCCTACTATTGCAGCTTAATTATTAATTTATAGCATCATAAACCCCCATGCTGCATGTGAGTAAAGTGAAGGAAAAGGACTAGTAAAGGAAAGGGAGAAGGAAAAGGAAAGCTGGACTGCAGAGCCCAGAGGGACACCTGACCGAGGAGCCCCTGTAAACAGTTCATGGAAAGGGCGACTTTTGGGAACAGCACTGGAGCAGAGACAAAGAGGCAATGGGAGGATGCTCCGAGAATAGCAAATCACTTGATACTAAGAGTAAAAGATGAGAGAGGAGAAACTGGAGCAAGAGAGGGACTGCAAGAACAGAACAAATGAGAGGTGAAAGGGGGTGATGAATTTATCCATGTGATGGTGGCAAGCATAAATGTCCACAGAAGCCACTGACAGGATCCAAGGAGATCTATGTTTATATATAGTGACATTTATATGTGGGGACCAGGTGGGAAATGGAAGAGTCTGTTTTTAAATAACCAGGTGAAAATTTTAGGTTGGGCCTTGTAAAAGGAGAGCTGAGTTTGCTGGAACTGTAAGCATCAGAAAATGCAAAGAAAAGGCAGCAGAACTGTAGACTGATTGAACAAAACATCTTACTGGTTGGTTGAAACCAGCAGTGTTAGCAGAAACTCCTCATTTAAGAATTAGTTATCTCTTTGCCTGGGGATTTTTCTACTTGACATCATGAAATAGCTTGTCAAGCTGGTGTGTGTGTGTGGATGTAGACCGTGATGCCAGACTTGCTGTCTTTTGAGGACACTGGTTTTACTCGTAAATGCCTCCTGCCTCCAAGAGCTGCATCCCTATTCCTGTTCCACCAGCTTCTGCAGTAAGCATCCAGCCTGTGGCTGAGTGCTGTGCAATTATTTAGGTCATTTGGTTTTTTAAGTCACAGAATCATGGAATGGTTCAGGTGTGAAGAGACCTCAAAGCTCATCCCATTTCAACCCCCTGCCATGGGCAGGGACACCTCCCACCAGCCCAGGTTGCTCCCAGCCCCATCCAACCTGGCCTGGAACACTGCCAGGGAGGGGGCAGCCACAGCTTCTCTGGGCACCCTGGGCCAGGGTCTCACCACCTCACAGCCAGGAATTTCTGCCTAAGATCTCATCTGTTTCCTGAGGTTTCTTCACACCAATGTCATTTGTGGTGGGAGTAGAGGGGAACACAAATTATTCTACGTTATGTTCAGAGTAATGACAAGTCTTAAAATAGCTCTCAATTAGCAATTGATTGCAATTAATTGGAACAACATAGGCTGACATGATATTTTCATATCTCCAGAGCATTTTTCAGTTCATGAGTTCTAATTTTCAAAGATTCAAGAACTGTGGCTCCCATGTTACCATAACCATCTGTTGGCAGCTGCTCGTGGAGCTCTGCAGGCAGCAGGGGGAACGCTTTGGCTTTGCTGGTTAGAACAGGGCTCAAGTTTGAATGTAAACTGTGTTTTTTACACATACATATGCAGCTATATATGTGTATTTGTATGTGTATCTCCAGGTCTTTCACACTGTGTCAGAGCTGTGTGCAGCCATGGGTCTGAGGCACTGGGGTGGGTCGGAGCCCCGTCCCAGCTCGGTGCTGGGGGTGGCACAGCCGCACTGGGGAAGCTGCCCCGGCTCCGCACGCATTAATGCTTTGTTGACACTCATCTAGTGCTGAATTTCTTTGCTTTAGCTGCTGAGGAGCCTGCAGTAATGCTCATGTGGGTAATTCTGAAATTAGGGCACTGGGAGGGGATGTGTTTTCTGATTATTCAGACTAATTTGGTTTTGCCTGTGTTTTAATTAATGGATGATTAGAATTTCTGTCTTAATAAACATCAGGAATACATCATTGCAGAGCAAGTGTGGGGGTTCAATCCATGATCTGCCTGCATTACTTCCCTGCTCTGGCTGGTCGGGTTAAGGTCCTGCAGGGCTGGCAGGTCCTTTGCTGACAGAACAGCGGTGCAGGTCGGGCTCGTGCCGTGGGGGACTCCAGGGGACTCCAGGGGATTGGTCAGAGAAGACAAGGGAAGCCCTCGCTCTTTAACCCAGGCTGCCTTAATTAAATCAAACTTCACTTTCAGGTTCTTGAGCATAAGTTAAAAGTGGCAGAAGGTAAAAGGAAAGATTGTACTAAACCAGCAATAATAAAAGATACAGAAATGTCTTAACTTTGGAGGGGCAAGGCTGGACTGGAAGATGTTGGTAGTGGCAGCTGTTAATTCTCTGTGCACCAAACTTAAAGGAGCTAGAGCTGTTTGACCAGAGGACAGAGAGAGCAAACGCTGCTGGCAGAAGACTTGTGCGTCAGGTTTTTGTATCACTGTAATTTTCCCAGAGGAAGATAGACTTAAATGCCACAGCCCTGATGGCCAAATGTTCCTAATCGCAGTGTTTGGAAAGGGGAGCACAGCACAAGGAAGCCAGAAGCACTGAATGGCTCCCTGAGTTACTCCATGTTGTACTGGAAATACTGAACAGTCAGACCTCTCCAGCTCTTCCTACAAACCAGGCTGTTCATTTTACCTGTCTTCTTCAGGCCAAATGCTTGCTAAACTGTCAATGAAAAGTACAGGTGAGAGCTGGCCGAGGATTGCTCAGCTCTGCTCTGGCTTTGGTCTGGCCAAAGATTTTACTTAGTGGCTGAGAACTAGAAGGTAGGAAGGCAGAGAGACCTGGGCTGAGCCAGTCTGCATGAGCTGTGCAGTGCTCCCAGAGAAGGGTTTGGTTGAGCAGATAGCTGTGGTTGGGCTGATAAGGAGGTTTAAAATTAGGATTGATTTGAACAGACCATAATCGGAAGCAATTAGGAGTTGACAGATGACCTGAACTAGTGATGGAGACATTTGCTGAGGTGTTGCCACACATCTTCATAGTGAGAGACAGAACAGAGTTTTCCTGAACGTGGCAATAACTCATTCAAGGGTTGTGTGTACTGAACTGCAGGGTCTCCTGCCACCCCCTGACCTCTCTAAAAGCTGCAGGGATTCATCAGAGGCTGCCAGGAAGGCTGTGGGGAGTCACCCTGGGGCTGGGGCTCTACCACGTGTTTTGCTGGTCAGAGGGTGCAGGGTGGTGCAGCCACCTCGTCCCTGGGAAGGGTGCTGGTGCACTGGTAAGCCCAGGCTGCTCCTGCAGTGGGGACAGCCACTGTCACTGCCTGCTGAGGTGGGAGATGCTGAAGCTGAAGGGTCCTCCCAGGACCTGTTTGCTGGGTTAGACAAGTGCTGAGTAGCTCAGGTACAGGCTGTGTCTGCAGGCAAGCCAGCATGGGGCTCCAGGTAGATGTAAAAAAATGTTTGTTTTGGAGCAAAGTGATGCCCAAAAGAATAAATTGACCAGAGAAGTGGTTTTCATCTGATAGAAAGGTTTCTGTTCTGAAGTGCAAGGTGTCTGTATGCTGCTCCTTCTTTGTGCTTCTCCTTCCACTCAGAAGTTTAACTTCATCACGTGTTTCTTAGAGAAAGATCCCTATATAAATATTTTGGCTCATTTAATATGCCACAGAATAGAATAGAATAGAATAGAATAGAATCACTATGGTTGGAAAGGACCTCCAGGATCATCAAGTCCAACCTTTATCCCATCATCTCCCTAACCACTATACCGTGGCCTTAAGTGCTTCACCCACTCGTTTTTTGAACACCCCCAGGGATTGGTGACTCCACCACCTCCCTGGGCAGCCTGTGCCAGTGCCCAACCACCCTCTCAGTAAAGAACTTCTTCCTAATATCCAACCTAAACTTCCCCTGATGCAACTTGAGGCCATTTCCTCTCATTCTATCATTAGTGACTTCTGGTATTTTAACAGCAGGTTTCATATTTTCTCCACCATTTGGGGAATTTATTTTTATTTTCAAACAAACGTGATACTCTTACCAAAGTTCATTTCCAGAGTTGAGTGTTTGAGGAAAGATTGCAAGGGTGCTGATAAAATGACAAAGTGCCGGGAGACTCCTGAAACAAGTGTGTGTGCTGCTGGGGAGGGGCTGAGGTTCTCTTGCAGGAACCAGAGACATCCCCAGACAGAGAGCCCATGGGTGAACACTTCTGGATCTTACACTGGGTTGGCAAGTTCAGGGAAATGTAAATGGAAAAAACTTTAAAATAGAAAATTTAAATTAGTCAAATGACTTGGAAAGAGCCAGGTGTCTGCAGCTCAAGTCCTGGCCATGGCAGCACCCGGGTGTCTGCAGCTGCACCCAGAAGGGTAAGAAATGGTGTGATGTCTCTAACTGTGCCTGGCAGTGCCGTGACCTCTGCCAGTTCCCCTCCTTCCCCTTCGCTGCTGGCTCTGAACATGTGGGAGGGTTCAAACCAATAAGACGACTGTCAAGTCCTTCCCTGGCTTGCTTTGCTTGCTGAAATTTTACTGAAGATACTTGATCCTAAGTGCAAATAAATCCACCACGTGTCCGTCCTGCTGCCAAGACTGATCCCGGAGCCAATTACTGCACGGCGTTTGTCATTGTTCCCAAGCTTTACCTTGGTAATTTTAGTTAGACAGGGGCGTTTTCTGCTGATAAATCTGGCTCGATTACCAAGTCAGAATGTATTTATTAAAACACCAATTAGACCTCAGACTCCCATCAATCACAACACCTTTAATTCATGCATGGATGCAAAAACTGTTTGAGGCGTTGTGCATGCATGAAGGGGTGATCTAAATCAAATTGTCACTTCACCTGATCTGCAGCCCCGGAGGCAACCCATCTTTTATTTACCATATGAATAATGCGTGGTGTTTTTAAAGGCTTCAACACTTCGTTTTGTGTGTGTGTGTTGAAAGGAGAATACTCCCTTCACAAGGTTAGAAACAAAGGCAAGAGTTGGAGGTGAGGGCAGCAGCCCCTCAGGCACTCGGGTGGGGGGGCCCCGTGGGATGGGGGTGCCGGGTGAAGCTGAGCCCTTCCCCAGTGTGAATGTCATCAGCATCACTGCTCTCTTTTCCACTCCTCAACTGCAATATAACAGCGTTTGTCCCTTTCTCCTGGGATTCCCACAGTTATAACTCTCTGCTCATTTTGGTTTGAAGGTCCTGTGGTAATTATTTTATATCACGACTTCTCTCTCCCCCCAAGTTCTCTGCACACCTCTTGGCAGGGGTTCCACGCTTGCAGCAGGTTTGTTGTGAAAGAGGGCGAGGGGAGCAGAGAAACGGGGTGGCTGATGGCTCGTGTGTCAATTATGCATCAGAGGCTTTGCTGCTTCTTCAGAAGCTTCTAATAATAATAATTATAATTAGGGCACTGGGAGAGAAATGTGCTGAGATCAGGGAGAAAAGCAGGAGAGCCAGGCCAGAATTAATTAGCACCTTTTATCCAAGAATCTCAAAGCATTTAGACATTAATTAATGAATTCAGTGGTTAAATCAGCACAGTGTTTGGTTTGCCACTGGGATGATGGCTGGGCTCAGGGCTCAGCACCCGTCCTCGCTCGGCCGTGGGTCCTGTGTGTCTGATGCTGCTGCTGATGCCTCTGTCTCGCTGCAAAATGAAGAGAATTATTTATTTTTTTATTTATTTTTTTGCTGCCAGCTCTCTGTCGCCCCGAGAGCTCCCAAAGCCGGGACAGGGACACCCAGCCCCGTGCAGCACTGCAGCGGGGTATTTTCCCTCGCTTGGATGTCAGCTCATTGGTGCAATATGGAGAGGAATTTACTTACCTAAAAGGTTAAAATTAGGTGTTGTATGATGCGTCTGGAGTCTCCAACTCCCTTCCCTGTTGTGTGTTGTATTCCTGTTGTATTTCCTTACCCCACAGCCTCTGAAACTCTCCGGGCAGGATGAGGATTCCATGAATCCATTCCCCTGGCTTTACACTGCGGCTCCCGAAGCGTTTTGGCACGCCAGGCTCCGCAGCCCCGGCTCCCGAGGAGGTGGCAGCAGCCACTTGGCTGAGCCCCCCCGAGCTGTTTGTCACCGTGTGTGGGGGCAGAGGATCTCACAGCGCGGCTCTGACCGAGGCAGACGTAGGCGCAGGGCGGTGAGTTCCACAGCTCTGCCCAACCTTCCCCCGTGCACCTGCTGCAGCGTGGGGCTCCGCTCGCTTCACTTGAGATCAGATCGTTTTGCAGTGCTGTTTAACTAACAGCTAACTTCCATGCACACTAATTACTGTGATCCTGGCTGGCACGGATGTATTTTTCATGTATTATGGCTTAATACTGGAACCTGCCTTTTTTTTCCCCTCTACTTCATTAAATGCTAAAGGACAATTCAATTTTCTCTATATCTTTCCCTCTCTCTTTAGGTTTTCTTAATGGACTGCTCTGGTTAGCCTGATATGTTGTTCATGTAGTGATGATATCAAGGTCTTTTCAGCATAAAACTTAAGCTGCCCCCATTTTGTAGCTGAAGGTCCAGGTGACATCTGATGATGCCCACACTGGAGCTCTGGGTGTCCGGGGCTGGGCAGGTGAATTCCTGCCTCCCAGCTCACCTGCAGTATGCCCATCCTTTGTGAATATTCATTAAGTGAAATTAGCATCTATTAGGTCATAATTAACTTATAAAGGGCTTGTTTTGTGGTCATGAAGTATCTACTCTGGATGTGTTTGATGACAGCTGGTGGGTCCCCCTGCCTGCACAGCCGTCCCTGAGCAGGGTCTGGCCCCACCAGCGGGGGCATGGAGGGCTGGACCCCTTCTTCTTCCCCATAGCTATGCAGTTACAGCTGTGGGGAGAGGTCTGCGACCTGAGCGTGTGCCCAGCGTTAGCTCAGGTTCACAAAGTCCCATTAGGGGATCACGGCAATGTCCTGTGCACTGCAGTGGTCTGATGGTCGGTGGCGGATGGTCGGTGGCTGATGGTCGGTGTCTGGGCTGTTTGGACACTTGAGGTGTGTGTTGAAGTTTTGTTCCTTGGCTGGGCAAGTGCAGCCCTCTGATTGGGGTTTCATGGGCTGTCCCACTGCTGTGGAACGTGGATGGGCTTCAGCTGAATGTCCCTGTGAATTGCTTAGAAACTGTTAGGGAGGCACCGAAACCTGCTGCGCTCGGAGTGAGCAGTAGGTGTAGGAGGAGGCTGCACGGTGTGCTAATGGGAACTGACCTGAGCAGTGACCTGTCCCTCGACTCATTTTTCACCATTTTTCAGACTTAATTGGGTTCAGTGTGGGGTGGGGAAGCAGCACAGGCAGCGGGAGCGCGCTGTCCCAGCGTGGGAGTGGGTGAGCATCCCCAGTGCTGCCCTCTGGCAGCTCAGCCCCACTGTCCTCCAGGGCTGTGGTGAGGGAGCCTGCTGTCCAGAGGAGGGGAAACACATCGGGAAAGAGCTGGTGGCAGCAGTGGTGCTCGTCGGTTGTATTTCCTTTGTTAGGATTCACTGTGGTCCTTAAATGCACACAAACAGGGGGGAGAAGACAAAAAGTAACGACAGGTGAGGGCAGAGCAAACCCTGACAGGGAGAGCAGGGGCTGCCATCCACTGGCCTGGGGAGCTGTGGCACTGGCACCATGCCTGTCACTGCTGCAGCAGCCAGGGCCAACGCTGCAGCTCAGAGCCGACTCATCCCCCCCATCCCCTTCCCCTGCCCTTGCACAGGGTGTGACACCGGCCACGGGGCCCCCAGTGCCTTTCCTGGGGTGAGGCCAGGGGCTGCATTGCTGGTCTGAAGGTGCAAAGCTCAATCATGCTTTTCTGAATGTGGATGATGTTACCCATCCGCATGAGCTGGAAATGATAATTACGTTTTAGTGGGAAGATGGATGTTTCCAAATGACATTTAAATCTGCGATTATTGCCGTGGTTTGGTCAGGGAGCAGTTGTTCTCGCTGCCAGCTCTTCCCCCGTGTCACAGATTGCTGCCTTTGGGCACATCTCCAGCTGAAAACCTCCAGCCATGTGCTACATGAATCAGGAGATAAATGACTGTTGCGGGGTTCCCATCACTGATGGGCTGTGCAAACGAAGGGCTGTTTCCCAGACACCTCTGTCCTGTGTGTGACCGAGTCCCACGCACGGGGACGTGGTCGCAGAAGTGAGGTGAGTGGCCCGCAGGGGCCAGGCTCAGGTGGGCAGGGGATGCAGGGGTGTGATGCCCACTGGAATGGGGCTGGTGGCTCTGGCTGCTCTGGAGACTGGAGACATTGGGGTGCTATAGCTGTCAGTGACAGAAAAGACCATTTCCCAAGCGCTGTTCCCAGTGGCTGGGGCAGCCAGGCACCCCCTGGCACCCACCTCTGAACTTTATAGCGGGTGTATATACCTTGTTGTGGTGGGAGAGATGTTTATTGCCATAAGTAGCCAATGATCACCTGAATCACCATTACAGTTTGGATTTGTTACTCTAAAATAATAGTTAATTAACGAATAGTTATATTTAATTCAGCGGAAGTGTGAAGCCCACGAAGATGACAGTCTCAGAATAACGAACATTTCCTGGGCTGTGGAGCAGGGCTGTTCTCTGCGGGGTGTGCGGGCGGGGGTCGGAGCTGTGGGTAACCCCGGCTGCTCTCTGTTCCTCTTGCAGGTGAGCCCTCCCGCTGGTCCTCGTCCCACTGCGACTGCTGCTGCAAGGACGGCAAAGGCGACAAGGAGGGAGAGAGCGGCACGTCCTGCAACGAGCTGTCGACGTCGAGCTGCGACAGCCAGTCGGAGGCCAGCTCCCCCCAGGAGACCGTCATCTGCGGCCCCGTGACCCGCCAGCCCAACATCCAGACCCTGGACCGGCCGGCCAAGAAGGGGCCGGTGCAGCTGCTGCAGCAGTCCGAGATCCGCAGGAAGAGCGACCTGCTCCGGACTCTCACCTCCGGCTCCCGGGAGTCCAACTCCAGCAAGAAAAAAGTGGTGAAGGAGAAGCTCTCCATTGAGGAGGAGCTAGAAAAATGTATCCAGGATTTCCTCAAGATCAAAATCCCAGACAGGTTTCCAGAAAGGAAACACCCCTGGCAATCCGAACTGCTGCGGAAGTACCACCTATAGGCTCAGGGTGGGAGAGCACACGACCTGATTACCCTTAGAGCAGCATTCTGGGCGATACAGAAAGAATTCCCACTGATAATTATTTGTTAGGTCACAAAAAAAAGAAAAAATAACCCATCTCTATAGTACTGCCTAATTTGCCTACTTCACCTTAACGTTTGTAGTCATAGGGTAACGATATTTTTCCAGTCGTGGAAGCACAATGACAAACGCTTTTATTTGTGAACTGAGTCTTACACAAGCTGAGTACCTTAAGGGCACAAGCAGACTGAGCAGAAGAGCTGTGAGGCGGGGTGCTGGTGGCGCTGCGGTGGCGGGGTGCCTGTGGCCTGCATGCCTTCCGCGTCCTCCTGTCGTGCGTTTGTTTGGAGGGGTGTGCACAGCTCAGAGCATCAGCCGATGCCGTGGCAGTTTACCTTAAGCATGTGTATATATATATATGTGCATATATATATATGTGTGTATATATATCTCTGTGTATATATATATGTATATATATATCAATATATATTGCTTAAAGAATTTCTGGCTCTCTCCTTGTAACTGCACTTTCTCAGAAAAGAGCATTTTTTAGCAGTCTGTGGATGTTCTGTTTCTTCAGGTCTTTGAGGGCTGAGCAGTAGGAACCCCATCTCGCTGTCTGTCCCCCTCTCTCTGCCTTTCCCCCTTCCCCAGGGCGCTGTCAGCGTGTCAGTGGAGACCAGGGATCGGTGTGTGGTCTTTGTTGCCGTCAGCAAAACACTCTGTCTGGTTTTGGTGACCCTCTGTGTCCTCCCGCGCCCCTCGTTGTGCTCCCCAGGGCTCTGTGGTGCCCGTGGGCTGGAGGTGTGACGCTCCCCGTGCCGGGCAGGGTTGCTGCGGGGGCTGCCCGCAGCGTGGCCACGGCTGGCCGGGCACCGGGTCCTGCTGGCATGGATGGGAATATAGGGAGTCACCCACCCCAGGCGCCGTGTGAGGGCTCTGAGTGGCAGGGCATCGACTGCTGGGGGCCGGGAGCAGCGCCCTTCCACCAGTGTGTGTTCCCAGAGAAAACTGAATAGAGGTGTAAAATATGGGAAGTGACAGTGCGGTGACAGGAGTACTTTGATCCTGTCTTATTTAGCATCCTGCAGGTTCCAGGGCTTCCCCCCTCTTAAAGTCTGGAGGCTGCTGTGGTGGAGGATGCCCAGCGTGCACAGATATCTCCGTGCAGTTTGCACGGCAGTGTCCCCGTGCTCCGCTGTGCCCACACGCCTGGCTGTGACAGCTCTGCTGTGCCAGAAGAGTCACCAGGTCTGCACGAGCACACGGGCTCATCCCATCGCCCTGCTGCAGCCCTCCTGCAGGCGTTTGGTGGTGAGGATGCAGATTTTACCAGCAAAAAAGGAAGCAATACGTGTCCGGAGTGCCCCATGCGCATGAGCTGGACACCAGCAACACATCTCCAGCCCTGGGAGAGCAGGGCTTGGCTGGGGCACCCCTTCTGCTGAGGTGTGACACACGAGGAGGGTGCCACGTCTGGCAGCGGCGTGCGGTGTTGGTAGCGCGGAGTGAGGCTGTGACCTGGGGCATGGTGGGCTCGGTGAGGACAGCGCTGCTTGGGCTCTAGAACCAGTTCAGGCTCTAAGGCATTCCCTCACCTGGCGTTCAGGTAGTTGTGCAGCCCTCCACTCACCTGCTCAAAGGGCACACACATTTTCATGTGGAAATCAGTGTTTTGCACAGGATCCACAGATCTGGCTCCTAGCTGAGTTATTTTTTGGTTAGTTTATAGCAGTTTTCCTCTCCTACTCAACATTGCCTGCATCTTGCTCCCCTGCTCCAGCACCAAGCAAACGAAACTGGGGACAGATAGGGCTTCTCCCTCAGGACCTCCGGCTGAGTATGTGCTTTGGGATGGATCCCCCTCTGCAGCTGAAGCCTTGTCCTTCCCACCGCTCCGGGTCATTCCCTCTCTTTTAATACAATAAATATTTGGGCTGTAGGATGTGTGTGACAGGGTGGAAGGACGGGCAGTGTGTGTGTGTGTGTGTGTGTTCCCAGACTGACGTTCAGGATTGCACCAGGATTAATAACTGTAGAAAAATTAGACCAAATGAAACGTGCCCGAACGGGCTTGATTTATGTGGCCTTCATGTCTTCACTTTGAGATGAAATGGTTATTGCTCTCCAGTGCTACAGAAATAAAGGTCTTAAACCTCCCCAATCACAGGAGGGCCCAGCCTGCTGGGAGCCACAGTGGTGTTGCTGGTCAGGATGGTGCCGGAGCAGCGCAGGTGCCCAGGTGGGTGCTCAGGTGTGGGGGCACGTGCGGGGGTGTTCGGGTGCACTCGCTGCTGCGTTCCTGCAGGGGTCTAACTCTGGTCTGACTTCACGTTGGGTTGTTTCACAGGGTGGCTTGGTGCAAAGGGGAGTTGGGGGCTGTGCTTGGAGGGCTTTGCCTGGCAGGCTCGGGGTGGAGCAGCCTCGCTGCAGAGGAGCCGTCCCTGACGGGGGGTGGCCTCCACGCTGGATGCGGCACAGCATCCGTTACTGCTGCTCGAAGGTCCCCTTCCCTCCCGTACCCCACAGCAAGAGCTGCACCCCACCAAAGAGCCACGCTTTGAGCACCTTGTTCTGCCACTGTGCGGTGGCCACAGGGCCACTGCTGGGCATGGTGCCCTGCCAGCACAAACCCCTGGGGCTGTCAGTGCTGGGGGCAGGGCAGAGGATGGAGGCACCGTGCAATGGTGTTGGAGGAACCATGGCCAGGTAGAGGCAGACTCTGGAGTACCTAAAATCCCTGCTCCACGATGGCCCCACAGTTCATGTGTGGGTGGCAGTGGGTTGGGAAAGAGCGACCGAACCTGCTGCTGGTGGTGGTGTCCTCCCCATAATGGCACTGAGGGGGATGTTCCTTACCATGGGGAGTGATGCATTAACTATGGGAGACCTCTTCCCCAAAATGATGCCATGCACACGTACATATACATATTTACACACATACAGGTACCTGTAGATGCACATAGCTGGCTCGATACATACATGCAGCTTGGGGTGAAAGGCACACACTCACACCTCTTGGCAGGTTGTTCTCCCCGTCCGCAGGACACAGCAGCACCCGCTGTTAGGAGGTGCAGGAGGAACTCCTGCTGTAGGTGGGTATGGAAGCCTCAGACAAACCCTGAGCTCGGCAGGAGCAGGGGAATGGAGCTGGTGCTGAGCACGTGGGGCACCTTTGGGCCCCCGGGCTGTGCAGGGGATGGGCTGCAGCCCCCCCTCACCTGCTGAAATGGGGCAATGAGGGAGAGAAAGGAAAGAGATGAAGGCGGGGGGGGGGAATGAAATCTGAATAATGAAATTATCTAAAATGTTTTGAGCTGTAAAGCTGGGTTTTGAGTTGTAAAAATAGTCAGCTCAATTCTGCTTTGTTTTGGTGGAAGAACCCGTGACGTTTTGGTCACTTGCTGGTGGCAAGCCAAAATGAAGCTCAGCTAACAGAGTACCTTGTTCTTTCTAAAGTGTCCGGGGAGCACACGGGGCTCTGAGCTGCTTGCCACACCTAGCAGAGACCAAATGTGAGTTCTGTTAAAACTGATTTGAAAACTTACATTGACTTGAGCAGGACTGAGAGGCTGCTCAAACACCTCTCCTCAAGACTGTCACTTGCTCCTTGGGAGGAGAGACCGACCCCCCCTCACTACCCCTCCTGTCAGGGAGTTGTAGAGAGCAGTGAGGTCTCCCCTCAGCCTCCTCCTCTCCGGACTGACCCCCCCAGCTGCTCCCCAGCCTCTCCAGGGCGGCAGTGCTGGTTTTCCCAGGGGCTTCGCTGCCGCCCCTCAGACTCCTGAGCAGCCTCAAAGCCTCGGGGGAGGACAAAGGGACAATGTGTGAGTTTGCATAGACCCCTGGGGACCAAATTAATTTTTTTCCCTTAGATCACCTGCATACATCATACAGATGCTTCACAGCACGCTGCGGACATGTTTTGAGTTTTAATTCTAGTTTTGTGAGTCCTTTTGCCAGTTTTATTTGCAAAGCCGTGGGCTGAAGGAGAAAACCAGGTTGATTTTTATTGGCAATGACCATAACATAACCCCGACCTTCAGCCGTGTCTCCCACCGCTCTCCCAGCCCTAGCACAGCTGGGGGAAACCTTCCACATTCTTACCCTGCCCCGAAGCCCTTCCCACCCCTCCCCGTGTGCACGTGGACTTGACTCTGAGTACTTTATGCAGGAGGCCCCATGTGTATCATGGTACAAAATAATTGTCCAGTCTTATGGATAGTTTATGCCCCAGCGGGGTTTTGTAGATTAATAGTAAAAGAACAAAAAAAAAAAAAAAAGGCACTTTTAAATTATTTATATTATAAGAAGACATTCTTTATTTTTCTTGGCATCGATATCACTTAGCTAAAAAGTCCGTTTATAAATCTGGCACTGCTGATTTTAAACTATAGCAACGAGGAAGCAAGCACGAGACAGCAGAACTCGGAACTGAACAGACAAAACTTACCAGGGCGAAGCACGAGGACCCTGCCACTGGGGGGGTTCTCCATGACCCCCTGTGCCCGTCCCCCCGTGCCACCCTGCGGGGTGGGTGCAGGGGCAGGAGGGCTGGCCCGTTTGGGTCGCACAGCTGTACCGTGTGAGAGGAGCGAGCGCTGCCAGTGCAATCCTTCCCCAGCCAGCACGGGGTGTGGGTGGTTCGGTGATCTACTCGGGGCCTTGCGCACGTGACATTTTCGGACCTCATACAAGCTCTTAGCGACTTTGCTGAGGCTGAGTCAGTCTGTTGCACATTGACGTAGATTAAGTGGCACCCACTGAATTACCTCTCTACTTTCCAACGTGGTTCACTTGTACATAAGTGTAATGTCAAATTGTTTACAGGTTATTTTGTGCGTAATTGTGGAGAAAAAAAACAAAACAACAAACCAACTACAAACAAAGGAATCGACTTTGCTGGAAGGTGTTTAAAAACAATGAATGTGCTTAATACAGTATAGACATCATTGGTTATGGTCTCACATGAATGCATGTATCTCCGTGTTGTCAGTCCCCACCAGTGAGGTTATTGGCAATATTCTGCAGTCTGTGAATAGCAAATATGCATAAACTACTGTGACTCTGACAAATATAACTCAGTAACTGTTTCTACTGTGGTATGTAAAAAAAAATAACCATGTAGCTTTTAGCCTGCTGTATTTCCCTGGTGCGAATAATGCCATGAAAGAAAGAGAGAAGTGTTGGGAAAAAAACCCAAGCAAGTCATAGCTGTGACCTGGGGGAGTCATTCATGCAATGGCCCCTGCCAGGTGGCTGTGGTCCCGCTGCTGAAAAAAAGCCTATGTGTGTATAGAGGCTGGGAAGTGGTAACTGGGCGTGTTGGTCCTGCCTTCAGCTCCAGCATGGCTGCTGGTGGAGGGGATGCCCTTGTGTTGGGCTGAGGGTGACTGACGAGGGGCACCCGTGTTAATCGTCTCCCTGTGCAGGTCAGGTGCTGTACGATGCGCCGGTGAAACATGCGGCTGTCGGTGTTGTGGCATTGGGTGGCTGAAAACTGCGGCTGATTTGTGTCTTGCCATTCAAATAAATCAGTGTGCATACACTGTAAGAGCACAGACAAGAATAAATAAGTTGGTATCCTTCAGCTGTCATATATATATGCACACACACACATAACTGTATGGACACATACATACACGCTTCCTCACCCACCGTGTTTTGGCATCGGCTCGTGTTAACCACTTCCCTGCAGGCTGGGGATTATTCTCCCTTGAAGGTGGTTTGGGTGGTTTTTTCCTCATTTGTTTCTGGGTTGGGCTGAAAATAGCAGAGGGGCGGTGGCAGGGTGAGATTCCTCTGCCCCCCTGTTTGAACAGAGGTTTTCTGATGCCGTGATTTGAAAGTACTGTCACCAGCAGCAATTCTTCGGGAAAAGCCATTGTGGCATCAGGGGTTACCTGCCAGAGTAGTTCCAAGGATAATTTGGAATACTTTTATCCTCTGTCATTGTAAAGACTCCGTGGTGAGGGACGGCTTCATTCCAGGCAGTGGCTGAGTCACTGGAGAAGGCACAGGGCACGGCAGGAGAAGGACAGGGAGGGACAGGCAGGATGTCTCTCCTGGAGATGGAGTGGCAGCCAGCTGTCCCTGGCAGGTCCCAGGCTCCGCACACGGTGCTGGCTGAGGGGCTTTGCCCTCCTCCGGCAGCTGCTGTAAAGATAAGTGTAGAGGAAGGCAACCTGCAGTGCTGCTCTTGGAGTGACAGACTCATCGTTTGGGGTCGTTATCACATCTTATTCCCTCCTGCAGAGCTCTCTGGGGGTCGCTGGGGCTCGGTCCTGCTGTCCTCACTGCTCGGGTGCCCATCCCTCCTCCAGCCCTGCACACACACCAACACGGCTCCTGCTGGGAAGCATCACTGTAGGCAAGCTGGGGCTGAAAAAGCCAGAAAACCCAGCAATTGCTCACTTGTGGGGCCAAGTATCCTGGGGTGATTGTTTTACTATTATTATTTTTAATCTGTGGTACTTGGCTGTTCTTCAGAGGATGCCCTTTCCAACAGCCCCTTCCTGGGAGGAGGTGAAAGATCCCACCTTTGCAGAGCTCCCCCACATGGTGCTTCACCACGGCAGGGATTTGGGTGCCACAGTATCTGCCCAAGCATATGGAGAGCGAGGTGTCTCTGGAGGTGTGTTCGGCTGGCGAGGTGTGATGCTGGCGAGGCGTGATGCTCGCTGCAGTGATGCTGGCTGCAGTGATGCTCGCTGCAGTGATGCTGGCTGCAGGCAGGCACAGCACGCTGCACCAGCTCGCCCCGCTGCAGCCACACGCAGCCAGCGCTGGAGGAACCCCGAGCCAGGGCGTAACCCTGTTCCCATCCCAGCAGAAGACTCTGCAGAAGATGCCTTCAGCACTGGTGGCAGCAGGGGCCCTGCGGTCCCTAAACTGCCATCACAGCTCTCGGCCAGCCTCTCCCGAATGAGTGACCCCTCGTCTGGAGCCACGGGAGAAAGGGCAGGGGTGAAATGAGGAGAGGATTCTGCTGCTGTTTCTAAACAGCCCTGGTGGTCTGCAGCCCTGTGGACCTGCCTGCTGTCTCCTGGGTGGCATCAGTTCCCTGCTTTCACCCCACGGCAGTGACCCTGGGGGGGCTCCATGCGAGCCCCGGCAAGCACAGCCCCTGCTCACAAACCTGAGCATCCATCATTAAAGCACATCCCCGCTCCTTCCAACATCCATGTACCTCTGTAACACACCCAGGCTTTTTCAAAACAGCACATATTGCTGAAAGTATTTTAAGCAGCTCTTCTTGTTAGTGAATGTTGATTTAAGGCACGCGCTGGGGCTGAGGTTTGGGGTGCACTCACCTGTGCAAAGAAACAGCTCTTGGGCAGCAGCACATCTCATCCGAGGCACTCAGGGATGAACATACCCATTTGTCCCAGGAAAAAAGTCCTTTAAGGCCTCCTGAGCTCTTGGGAGGTGTAGTTAGATGTCCGAGACTGTTTCCATTGCCTGGACAGACAAATAAAGACAAAAATGGACAAAATCAAGTTAAGACCAAAGTTTGTTTTGTAGAGAAGATCGCTTCCTTGGGTGGCTCCAGCAGACCACAAGCAGAGCAGTAGCACTGTACCTGTTCTTGCACTTCTTTCCCCTTTGTTTAACGACGAGAATAGTTGATTGTGTGTGAGGCAGCGCGGGGGCAGTTCGGGAGAAGCTGGGCTCTAGGAGTGTGCCTCATTGCAGAGGTGCTGTGGTGCAGGACCTCGGGCATGAGGTGTGAGCAGAGTCCTCTGCATGAGCCCATGCTGTGCTGCTCAGCCCAGTGCCAATTAGCCAGGCTCCAGCCAGCTCCCTAATGAGAAAGCTTAAGAAAAGCTGAGCTGTTGTGGAATCCATGGTGTGGTGGCTCCTCTGCAGCTTCCCACAGCTTTTCTAGGGCAGGAAGCTGAATTTTGCTGTTCTTAGCACTTCTGAGTACCATCTTGTCCTCTCTCCATGTCAGGGCAGCTGTGAAAGAGCAGTGGATGTTCAGGTTAGAACACCTGTATGATAATTACTGAGGATCTAATTATTTTCCCCACGCAGCACTGTATGACGTGCATGGGAAGTAGGAGAGATTCCCTTTGATACCAGGTGACACTGGAAACCAATTTTAACCTGCCTTACAACTGTGTGGTTAAAGGAGCTTACTCAGAGAAGTGTAGCCACACATATGTATGGTTCTTTTCCTCCCTGACTGAGTTCCAGCCGCTCCAGCCGGTGGCCGGAGTGAGCAGTGCCAGGACGTGCCCTGTGCCTGGAGGTGTGTCACTGTGAGCCACACCGGCGAGTGGTGGTGGGATTGGCCCTAACCCATCACTTGTGCCAGCCCTTGTCACAGGACAGGACACCTCTGCCCAGGGGTAACCCCCAAAATGACAAGCTGGCCAAGCACTCAGCACACGGAGAAGGTCTGGGGTGGGCTGGCTGCTGGTTGGTGCCTGTCACCCTTCAGGCAGGGCGAGGACAGCAATGGGAATGAATTATTGCTATGCCCCAAAACCAGAGCAAATGAGGAGCTCAGCAGCTTGATATGTGATGGAGAAGGGAGATCCCTTCCCTGGTCAGGCAGGACTTGGGCAGGACTGCGGCATTTGGGACCTGTGCACCCTGCAGCCTCTCCCCGCTGCACCCAGGGCAGGGCAAAGACAGAACCTCCTGCAGGGAACTGAGGCAACGAGGCTGTGTCATGTGAGAGCAGAAAGCAGCAGGTACTCACTTCTTGCTCAAGTTCTCAGTCCCAAGGTGGCTGTGGTGGCTGGTGCTGCCCCGTCCCCCAGCCGGCAGCGCCCACCCCTGGCTCCAGCGGTGGGGGAGAGCTCTGTAAATACAGCAGGTTAAAAACTGGCAAAGTAACAGCAGATCTGTATTTAATGCAGATGTTTCCCATGTTTTGTAGTATTGTTATATTGATAAATAAAAATCAACCAAAGACAAAAAAGGCATTTGGTGGTGTGTGTGTGATGGGACCGGGGAACTCACGTGCACGGGCCCATGGAGGGGACACTGCCCATCACAGGAGGAGCTGCACAGCCCTCTGCCCTTACCCCAGCTTCACACCCTCCCGGGGGACTTTGGGGGTGACCACAGGAGACCTTGACCTCTGCTGTTGGTTACACCGTGGTTAACCCTCGTGGTGTCACTGGTGGTGCTGGAACCAGTGCCGGGCTGGCGAGCACACCGGTGGTCAGACACTAGGCTGAAATTCTGGCAGGTAGTCTTTTCAAAGCTGTTAATGGACCAGCACTGTTAAGCAGGTGAGTTCACACCTCTCACCTGGCCAGCCACACACCTGTGGAATAAATACAGAATTCTGCAGCAGTGCCATAAAGATGCCTGGTGATCATCCCTGTGTTTCTTCCCTGGTCCCTGCTCTACCACCAGCACAGGGAGCTGCAGGGATGGAGGAGGCTCTGTGTCCAGTGAGGGCACTGAGACATTCCCCTTTTATTCCTGACAGCACACATCCTCTCTGCTGTCACCGGTCCTTGGCACTTTCCTACTGCCCAGAGGGTGCAGCGAGCCAGCCCGCAGCCAGAGCCCCAGTAACACCATCACAGCATTATTCAGCTCAGGGCTTTCTCCCAACACAAACAGTACTTTTTCCTTCATCTGAAACATAAAAACTAAATTGCAAACCCTGTCCTGCAGACTCCCCGCAGTGGGGGAGCATGGGCAGCTGCACCTGGAGCTGTGGGTGACATTACCCTAACAACCTGCTCCTGCACCATTTAAATTCATGAGAGAGCTCCACTGGGCTTCACGGGGAGAGCTCCTGGCTGGCTGTGGGCACATCCTGCTCTGCCAGGGCTGGTGCAAGACTGAGTCACAGCGCAGGGCTGCGATGACAAAAGTATCGCTAATGGCTGACAAATTATCCCAAAATGCTCAGGATTTTTGAAGCACAGCAAGACAAACAAAACTGGAAGCAATTTAACTGCACGTGAAGTAGCTGCCTCCCAAAGAAAAGCTTGAGAAAAAGGGTTTCATCAGAGGCTCGTTAAAAATCACTAAAAACATTAATACTATAAACATCCTCTCTGTGGCATAAATTTTACATCTTTCCAGATGTATTTTTATTATTAAGCCCATTTTATGGGAGGGGGAGGTGAGGCGCAGCTATTAGGATTATTTTGCCCCAGAGATCACAGTGAACAGTAGCCAACAGGCACTAAAACCATCTCAGCTTATCCAGTTCCCAGTCAGGTGTGCCTGCACTGCACCAGCTGCCAGACCCAAACCCTTGTATCAGATTTTACTTGGTCTTTACTGAAGCAAAGCATTCCCCCATTCCAGGATTTAGTGCTGCTGGAATCAGGAGCCAATACCTGTGATCCCTGCAAGGTCCTTTTGCCCATGAGAGAGAGCTGGGTGAGCAGAAAGGGTGTGGGAAGGAATCTGCCTTGGATTTAACCCCTGGGAAGTATTTACAGAGGTCTTCCAGCCTTAGCCAGTACTAGACTGTCAAAGATTATTGAGCACATTTCAGTGCAAGTGCATTTTGTCCTGTGGGTTTGCTGAGCTGCTGAACGTAATGTGATGGGGCTACTTCTGCCTTTGCTCTGATGTCCTAGACCTCATCCATAGTCCTGGAATGCTGGAGGCTGGAGCACAGGGTGACAACAGCTCTGTGCTAATAAGAGTGAACAAGAGAGGTCTGAGACCTCGCAGGGGATGAAGGACCATCACAAAGAGAGATGCCATCGGGGAGGGCAAGGAGCCTCCATCCCCCGTGCTGTGCTCTGCCACCACCCCTCAGTGATGGCAGCAGAGGGGGCGAGGACACAGAAGGGAGCCCCACATCCCTCTGCACGGAGCGGAGCTGTTTCGATTCCTCTGACTCTAACACATCATTAACTTTGCTCCCCCCACCCCTTCTTCCCTCTTCCTGAGCTGACATAAAGGGAAGATAAGCTGCAGCAACAGATGAGCAGGAACAGGTAAAGGGCTCCCGGTGAGCAATGGGCAGCGGCCGTGACCTCACCTGTACCTCTGGAGGTAAACCCACAGTTCCCTTCTGTCCCAGCCCAGACACTGACTCCCAGTTCAGCGGGCAGCCAGCCATGGCACAGCCCGGTCCCCAGGCACTGACGGGGGTGGGCACTCCGAGGCACCTACTGAAAATGGAATTTCTGCTTTCCCTAGGATCTTCTCTGTGTTACTTGAAGTTGTTATTAAGCTACTCTAATTATTTTTTTAAATCCAATAAAGACATCTAATAGGTGTAATTTTAACATAATGTATTGGGAATAGTACGTAGTTTAGCGATATTACCAGTGCTAAAATAAATGGTGCTACTCATGTAGCTACGAGCTTTTATCTTCAGTGTTAGCCTGAAAGAGCCAGGCTTGATCTATTTATAATTACTCACTAGGACTGTTCCATCTGACCCCCATCTTCCCTTTGCCAGGAGACACTCTCTGTCCTACTGTCAGCACTGTGAACAACCACAGGATCTTACTCATGTTGTGCTCTCGGTGCTGCCTGGACAGACAGACAGAAATAGGTGTGAAAAGTGCTCGGGCAAGCTGTGGTGTGTGGGATAACCACGTGTGACAGAGCCCTGAGAGAGAAACTGTTTTTCTTATTGCCACCAGACCTCTTCCTGGGCTTTCACATTAATGAATTAATCCAATCTAAACCTGTGAGAGCTGAAGAGAGCACGGGCTGAAATAGCATGGCTTTAGGCAAAACTGTAACAGACACAGAGGGTGCAGGCAAGGCTGCAGCTTTGTACCAATAATGGTGTGTGATTGCCAGCATCCTCTGTGTGACTGCCAACAGTCAGTGCAGCCAGGCTGCGACATCCACGGTTCCACTGTGACATCGGACCTGGGACAGGCGGCAGTGAAGGTCAATGGCCACACATGCAGTAACAGAAGGATTTAAAATATGTCTCTAATAATCCCTCAGTGAACAGCACTGTTAGCCTGGATGTGCCCACCCAGCCTTTCAACCCGGGTGCCTGCCTGTGGGTCCCCTGCCCAGGCACCCGGGTGACACTGGGTACCCCCCGGCACGGGAGAACAGGGACTGAAATAAATTCACACCCACAGCCAGAGACTCGTCTGCATCTCCTGAGTGCTGGCAGCTCTGGTGGGGCAGACCTGGTGTCCTTCTGCCATTGCTCTGGGCAATTAAACCTCACACAGAGGGTCCCACAACCCCTGCGAGGTCACCCTTGAGCTGTCACTGCTCTGCTCTGCCCCCAGAGCCACGGATGCTCTCCTGCTCTCCCAGCCAGAGCTGAAGACAAGGGCACTGGCAGGGGGAGCAGTCAAAGCCCTTTGTAATTCCTTCCAACCACTAATCTATGCCCTGAAACAGGAAAATGGATATTCCCTTTAGATCTACCTGATAGGAATACAAATGTTATTCTGCTTTTTGTAAATGCCCTAATACTGTATTTAAGTTCTTTGTAAAAGGACAAACAGGTGAGCTCTGTTTTCCAGCAAGCATTCCTCCAGGCAGACCATATTTTCATGCTGCAGTTGTATTTTAGCTCTGTTCTAACTAATCATCTCCTCCAGGTTAAACCTGCAAAGGCATCCCAAATCATGTATTCAAATGAGAGCAAAAAAATTCCCCTAACTCCTTAAAGTTAATGATCTTCATTTTCATTTTCCACATATTTCTCTCCTTGTAATAGCCATGTGCTAAATCTTCATGAGATTTTTATAGTTTCACTGAAGGAATATTTGCATAATTATTAGTGCATAATCTACTTTAATGGTCCCACTGATTTTACTATTATAGCTAAATGTATGTGGTGTCAAATCGAAGCGTACGAAGTTCTGGACAGTTCTCGGGCAAATACTGCGTCAGACACTGCCTAACGCTCGGCGCTGGGGATTTGGGGCAGGAGCCAAGAGCAGGCTCACAGTGCTGGGGAGGTTTCACACCAGCTGAACAGGGTCTGGGCTCCTGCTCTCCCATTTATGGAATCTTCCCCCATGGGACTGACGTGAAAATATATAAAAAGGATCTCCTAAAATAAGAGGAGTGTGGATGCTGTGATGACAGGACTATATAAGAAGGCAGCACAGAATTTCTGAGGGAAAGCATCAAGCTTCTGTTATTTTCCAACCAGATCACACTCTCTATAAAATGTCATTTCTAGAATTTTTTTTAGACTCTTCTAATAGACGCTGATAAGTGTTCTTCTGCCTAGGGCTTGTCAAGGGCAGGGGTGACTGATACTGTCTTCAGAAGCAGACAAAAAAATCAGCACAGCATCTGTCAGTATGATGGATCACAAAACAATGGTCCAGAGCTAATCTGGACAAAACTCTTCTTTTTTTCAATATTTAAAATTCCTAAACCAGCAGTTTTGGTTGAAATCATACCTCTTCCTGAATGCCATAGTAAAGACCTTTTTACTCGTAAAATCTGCGAAATAAATAAGAAAGAAAAGCGTCTCCAAAATGTGGGCAGCATTGTGGCATGAGTACAGTTTGGGGGCAAACGGCTTTTTCTGCATTGTTTTTGAAAGTGTCATTATTCAATTAGTATTATTTAATAAAGATACTAATGCTTTTTAATTGAGAGATTGCCCAGGCCTGAGCCTGGAGGCTGGGAATGTCTCGTCTTTCCAGATCTGATCTCAAGCCCGAAATTAAGCTCTTAATGCCTTCTTAACAGCAGAGAGTTTTGAGTGCAAAACGATCTGTTCTTTCAGTGATTTATTAAATTAACTTTCCTTATGTATTTCCAGATGGAAGCTAACTATTTCCACATAGCTCTAGACAGCAGAAGACGACCAAGAGGGACTGGCTGTGCATTTTTCCTCCATGAGCTGGGAGCCCCAGAGCCCGAGCGGAGGCGCGCGGTGGCGCTGCGGGGAGCCCCGTACTGCGCCCGTGCTGCACCTGAACGTGGATGTTCCAGGGCAGTCTGGGAGAGTGACTTATCTGAGGGGCAGTTGTGCTTGGTAGGAGCTATACTAATGCTGAGCATCCTTGTGTTTATTGTATTCCCTGTGATGCTCTGGGGATTCCAGCTGAGACACGATACAGTATTCCAAATTTGCTCTTGCTTACCCGCTGACAAATAACATTAATCGTTATCCTTTCAGCTATATGCAGTCAACAACAGGGGAAGTTTGTGATTTTTATTAATTTTTTTAAACAGAACCTGTCAGAATACCATGATTAAATGTTGCTGTCATATCCCCAAGTGGTGCGTACTCTAATCTTCAAGTTTTTTCAACAGTTTTGATGGTACCTCATTTCCATAATAGCAGATAAACAACCACGTAGTACAAAGCTATAATTTCATTGATTGTTCATGGCAACCTTGGATACCCTGACAGCTCCTGCAGCTCCAGTGATTTGTCACTTGGAGCTTGAGATGCCACTCTTCTGTCTGACAGGGGCTCACATTTTACATACAACCCACTTCCATTTCATTTCCCAAAATAAACACGTAGAGATCATATAGGAATCTGATGCTTCAATTTACCTCATCTGCAGAAGGTCAACAAAGCACCTCATCAAACATTTTGGGCATCAAAGAGTGCTCAGTGCACCTGAGCTTTTACTCCAGACTCCAGTATTCCCTCTGCTCCCTTCCCAACTGGGACTGGGACATCTTCCTCAGGACCACAAGCAGTGTTTGTGGCATGAAAAGAAAAATAGCCCCTCCAAAAGGGAGCCTGACCTGTGGCTGGAAAACCTTGGCTGCCATGCTCGTCCTGAGCTGCCTCCAAGGGCTCTGTCTCCCTGGGGGACAACCAGACCCGAAGATGAACAGGGTAGCTGTGCAACTTGGGAGCATTTGTGGAAACCAGCACCACCGTGTGGGTGTGGGAAATTTACCCTTTCTGCCTCTGACAGACAAGTGATCAGCCTCCTCCTTTATAAATGGTACATCTGTAAGAAATCAGGAAATAACTTCTGGATAAATAGATTTATTTGCACTTGATTTTGGTTTTATATGGCTAGAATAGTGTGTTTATGAAATATTTATAGAGTTTTCCTTTGCAGTGATGGAACAAGAATCAGTTAAACAATGTGTGGATCTTCATTAGTGCTGTTTCACATGCAGGTTTGTTTGCTGTCTCGTCTTGTCCCTTCATTAAGTTGGGCCTTGTGATAAAATGGCTCAGATCATTAATTAATAATTACCTCTTCTGTATAAAATCAGATTCCTCAAGTTAGCACTACTGGTTATGAATTTAAGATTATGCATAAACCTGTATGCATTTCTCTGCTCCGTATTTAAGCCATTCTGCTGTTCATCCAAAACCTCATCAGAACAGATAATAAACCACTTCATGAACAGATGTGCCACTTATTCATCTAGTTCTATAATGATAATGAAGAAAATTTAATCTGGAGTGTCTATGGAAGATGATCTAAAAGACAGATTGGTATGAATAATAAAGACACTACACAAGAATTTAAGAACTGACATGAAAAGGCGATCATTAACTACTGTGCAGTGCTGCCTTTGATGTAGCCCCATGGTGCATAAAAACAAGCACCTCTTGGGTGCTGGACTCCACAAGGAGCTACTGTGTCTGCAGATGTAAACGTTCTAAATTGCTTTTACTTTAAAGAAGTATAAAAGATAATTTCTCTTACAGCTGGGAGCAACATCTGACATTGCAAAACGCTGGAAACACATTGAAGAGAGGCTGGAGATTTCAGATACGTCCAAGGTGAGCGGGCTAACATGCCTAGCTGAGTATTTATCCAAAATAAGAGAATGCAGAAACAAGTGGAAATTTGTGAGGCCAGCTTACTCTGAAGAGCCATTTACCTCTCGTTAGCTAGATATATATTTATCTGCTTCCTCATATATGCTGCTATTGATTCCTGTCAATGGAAAACACATCAGGAATGCAATAGAGGCAGGAGACAATTATCATAGAGGAATATTTGCAAAGCCTTTAATGGAGCTGTATAGCTACATGATTTCTGTTAACACTTAAAAAGATCATTTAAATCCCCAAATTGCCTTTGAAGAAAAAAACCCCATTGCATTCCACATTGGTGAAATGTCCTAGATTGACAACTGTCATCTATTTATTCCCAAAGCAAGAAAAGCATGAACTGTGCAGCACAAGCTCTCCAAGTGATGATACTCAAAAAAAAAAAAAAAAAAAGAAAAAAAAAAGAGCCTGGTTGGAGGAGGGGAGCACAGCAGAGGACGTGATCACAATGTCTGTGAAGTGGCACTAGCTTGGAAGTTTACTCTGGCTGCACGTTAAACACACACAGTTCATCATGAGACACATGACCCTCGAGCACATCCCTCAGGGCTGCAGCCAGGCCAGGCTGGGAAATCTCCAGAGGAGACTGCACCCCTCTCTGGGCAGCCTGGGCCAGGGCTCTGCACCCTCACCCAAAAGAAGTTTTTTCTCACATTTAAATGGCACCTCCTATGTTCCAGCTTGTGCCCACTGCCCCTCGTCCTGTCACTGGGAACCACTGGAAAGAGTCTGGCTCCATCCTCCCTCAACCCACCGTTTAGGTATTTATAAACATTAATTAAATCACCCCTCAGCCTTCTCTTCCCCAGGCTGAAGAGTCCCATCTCTCTCAGCCTTTCCTCACAGGGGAGATGCTCCAATCCCCCACTCATCCTCATTGCCCTACTGACTCTGATGGAACTGGGGTTTGCTTTAATTCCCTGAGCTCTTATCTTGGTGGACACATTTCAGATCCAGGTCTCCCCCTTGCTCTGGCTGTTTACCAAAACAGAGGACACACACAAAGCTGTATCTGTGTGGGCTCAGACTTAGTGTATAGGAGCACAAATAAATCAACAGAGTTTAACTGCCAACTTCTGAAGACATTTGCTGTAGCAGCACCCAAGGATATCAGCCAGACCAGAGTCCCCTTTGCTGCTGCCTGTACCCATGCCTGTCTCGTGGCCAGGAAAAGACACTGGGGCTCCTGGTCTGCCTCCTGCAGCCCCAGTTAGTGCTGGTAGAGGCCACCTTTCAACAACAGAGATCACAGTGGAGGCATGACATGGCTTTAAACCCAAAAGAGAGACAAGTAGAAGAGCCAGTACCTGGGCCCACATGATGCTCCTTGTTCTTGACCCAAGCGAAGCTGCCCCAGACCAGCAGCACCTGACTCAGCCTCGCTGGAGATGTGAAGAGCCACCAGTGTTTTTCAGTTCCCTTGGTGATCTCTGTCAGATCTAAACCACCAACATGAAGTGAAAATAGAAACGTATCAGAATTAGTTATTTACATTCATATTAATTATGCACCTTCTCTAACATCTAACCTTTCATGAAGTAGATTTTAGTACTTTTTGCTAGATTTCTGCTTCTCAAGGACTAGCATGAACTGGTCAAAAGGATGAGTATTTAATCTTCTAGTGACAGAGCAGACATTTTAACAGTGAGATTATTTTATCCTTAGGATACCTTCAATAAAGGATATACATCTTCCCAAGGACAAATAATTACTCGAGTAGCCTACAGCAATTTGTCAATGAAAATGACCCTGAGATGAGTTAAAGTTCATAAGGTGCAACATGAGTCACCGTTAGAAAATAACAGAACTATTTCTCTCAATGACACAAGGTGAAAATTCAATAGCAAACTGGTATGAAATATTATGACCCAAACTAAATCAGAGATGAGTAGATGAAGAATTACAGTTGCTGCTCATTTGGGAAGCAAATGTGAGACTGTGTATTTTGAGTGCTTGAGAGGAAATTTGGTATCTTTGGTAACACAGATATAAAGACATAAAGGAAGAACATCCAAATGGTTTTCATTTAGTACTGTAGTCATGGCACTTGAAAAGGCAATGAATAATCCCAGAAAGCATTTTAAGGACTCCACATTTGGAGAGCCAGCGTTCCAGTGCTCCAGCAGCCATCACAGACAGCACAGCCCTGCACAGTGCACAAGGCCAGGGGAGCAGCGGTGGGAAACACACGTGAATGCACAGGACCACTGTTCACCTGCCTATGCGTGCTCTGTGCTGCCCAGCATTGATGTTATCTCATGATGTGGCCCAGCTCTCCTGACACAAGTCCTGGGTGGGCATGGCTGTGGCAGGACACCACTGCCTGCCTGCAGGCTGCCCTGCAGCTCCTGCTCTCCTCCAGCTCCATGTGTGCCGTGGGAAACGGCAGAGACCAGCAAGCGTGACCCAAGGGACCCCTTTGGGCTTTCCTCCAGCTCAGTGCTGGCAGCAGCACAGTCCCTGGTATTTTGGTGCAGGACAAGGGGATCTGCTGTGGCATGGCTCGCTCCTTTCCCAGCCAACTGAACAGGGTCCTGCCCAGCAGCTCGTCCCTCACCCAGGAGGAGCACTCGGGAGCTGTGGGGAGGGCAGAGGGCAGCTGATGTCACCGACTACACTGTGAAACCTGACAGTGCAGAGACAGAGCACATGATTATGGCCACTGATCAAATATGTACTCTGATGGATTACACACAATCTTAAATATTATAGGAGAAAGTATTTCATCTAGACAGGAAACTTTAAGCAGGACAAAACAGACATTTTTCTTACAATATTAACAATTCACCATCTGAACTTTATCTTCTCCTTGGATAATAACCACTAGACACTGGGTAAAGGAACAATTGATTTAAGATCTCAATCAAAAGAAAGCATTCCTCTTATCTGTATAGCCAAGCAATGAAGTAACAGTCATCTGGGGTTATTGTACATTTGTCAGTCCATTAAAAGCAGAGACTCAAGATCTATATATGGAACGCAAGACATTTGCGGAAATGACTCTTGCAAAAATCTTTAGTGGTTAAGAGCCTGCAGTCTGTGCCTTCCCCTTGATTTCCACAACATTTACTGAAAAGGACAAGGGAAAAAAGGATGATTTTTGTACTTCCTATACTCAAACTTTCTTCCCTTCTTCCACATGCTTTTGCTTGATGATTTAATTGCCACTCTGGTGAGGAGCAGTACAGCACACAAGGTGCTCTTCCCTCCCTCCCTCTGCTGTTGGTCAGGATGTCCTCACCCACTTCGGTGCCAAGGCAGGAAACTTATTCTATGGGTTTGGAAATAAGACCACAGCACCTTAGGAGCGATTTGAGCTGTGTTATTTTGTGTTCTGAAATATTTGCCACTGTGAATCCATCAGTGACCTGCTCCTGACAAAGCACAGCACTGCGGTGTGCCGGGCGATGCACCTGCAAACAAAACCCGAGGAGGGTTTGGTGTGGCTCTTTCAATCCTCATCTGCTGAAGGTGGAGGAGGAATTCAGCACAACATTACAAATGAGGAAAGCACGCTGGGCTTACATTGCACACCCAACACAGAGTGTGAAAGCAGTCTGAAATGCACAAATGAATGACTTATTTCAAACAAGAGCAATTTGATAACGATTTTCCCCCATCTCCCATAGAGCACATACTGCTGTGAGACAGGGAGGTCAAATCCAAACTATGCCAAGTTTCAAATCACAGTATTTTCATTGACAAAATGAAGTATTCAACTCCTTTTTTCTTTTTAAACTTATTTCTAAAAATTGTTTTAAGACACAGCTTACTATCTGTGCAGCTTCAACTGATCTTACCTAGGATTTCCAAAGCAAGACCCTTGCTACCCAAGGTTTGCTCTGCTGTCAAAGGATAATGCACATATCAATCAAATCTGCATTATCACTGATCTAGGCCAACAGTTATCAGAGCAATCATTGATTCCAGATGTTTTAGCATGGCAATATATATACCATATTATGTACAGTTAGTCCTGCTAAACCACTACCTACCTTCTTCAAAAGCTGTCTTGAGTGGGAAAATAGCCGTGCTCAGCAGGCAGGTGCATTGGTGTACCCATAAATCCAGTGCATGTTAAGGATTTATCTAAAGAACATAAGAATGACATATAACCAGAAGTAACCATTAAAAGAAAGATCACAGTGTACTTTAGACAGAGCTTATCACCAAGATACCCTGCAGAGCTAAAGCTGCAGCACTAAACCAGATGGAACCATGTCCACAGCCTTCGTTATGTTGGGTTTAACTTCAGCCAAGCTTGTGCTGCCACAGAACAGTCCTAAAGGCAGGTACCCACCACACCCAGAGCCCCTGACCTCCCCCTGGGCACGTGGAGCCTGCTGCTGCCCCCATCACCCCGCGGATGCTGATGTCTCCAAGCTGGGGAAAGGCAAGTGACCCTGGAGCCCTCGCTCTCTTTTGCACAACCTCCACGTGTGGACAAGGGGGCCCTGCCAAGGTCTGCCCCTTCTTCCCCAGATGCAGCTCAAGGAGAAATGATGGCGATGGGCAGATGCCACCAACACCAACGGATTGCACAGGCCTCAGGGTGCGTTGCTCTGTTCCAGACTGCACCAACCTTCCGGCAGGTCCCCCCACGGCAGAGCGAGGTGCCTGAGCAGCCTGGTGCGAGCCGTGTTTATTTTTAACGGGATTGTTCTGCAAAGATAATTGTGTCAAGCTGAATGCACGGCCCACTGGTACACGACTGTTCCAGTTACCATGGTTGCTAATACTTAAAAAACTGCCTGAGAAAGGGAGAGGACTGTTCTGCCCATGCTGGGAAACGTCTCCCTGGCTCATCCCTGCCCACATAGCGCAGCAATGCTGTTGGTCTCCGCTTCAAATGCGAAAGCTTGAGGAGATCTGCCCAGCCGGGTCTGGCAGATGGAGCTCCGTTCCTCGCGGTTTATCACCGCACTGGCAGAACAAATCTCCTCACCTCAACTTTGGTTTTGTGTAGGGAGAAATCTTTCCTACTATAGCTGCCAGTAGGCATCCGTGGGAGAAAAGAGAAGGGCACTTGCATCCCAAAGACTGCTCTGGTTTGTTTGACGTGAGCCATAACAGCGTGCAGAACCAGGCGGACAAGAACAGGCAGAAGCCTAGAAGAGCAAACCAGGTGCAGACTCAGTCCATGCTCCCTTAAGCACAATGCTCTCCTATGATAAGCAAACAACTCTCTAAGATTAAAAACAATAATAATAATAAAGTGGGCAGATAACAGGTATTTCCAGATCTGATGGATCTGGGCATAATAAAGTGAGCTGCTTAATAGCATGAGCCTTTGTCTCAGTCATGTTGCTAGGCAGGGGCATCTCAGCAGCAGCATCCCCCTTCCCAGCAGGAGTCCAGCCATGCCTACAGCCCAGCAAGCTGTGTGGGTGCAATGTGGTTGGACGTGCCACCGCCCGTCCCTGCACAGTGCCATCAGCAGAGGGGTCTCATCTCCCCACTTCCATGGGCTGTGCACAGGATGGACCTGACCCACCTCACACTCAGCAGGCAATACTGACAGCATATATGAAATCCTTCTAGCTGCCAACCCCCTTCAGCATTCTCTGTGGTCTGGAGCAATATAAAAATATTGAATCAATATGGATTTGAAAAGTCTTTTCACTCCAGGTCTGCCGCAAATCCTCAAGCACGTTGATTTCCCTCTGGCTCTCTACCTCCCTGCATCCATGTGATGATTCCCTACGTGCAAAGAACTAAAAATGTCACACCAAAAAATACCTGAACTCTGTGGAGTTTAAATTCACAATGAATTATGCATTATTATCAATCAGGCAAAACAATTAGCTGAATCATTACATCTCTAAAATGGTTTCAGAATCAAAGGGTCCTTGGTTCAATTTACCTTCATTTAGGAGACTCAAACCAGGGTTTAGTGTCAGTTTAGCTAAATTCACACCTTTATTTGCTTGCATTCACTTCTCTGAGCATTTCCAAGATGTTTCCCTTTGCCCAAATGCTGCGGTGCCTGGGAATTAAAACCAGCGAGTTCTCACTGTCAGCACCAGTTTCTCCTTCCCACTGGTTTGAGTGAAAGCTTTCAGCAGAGGGCTGCTGTGGGAAGCCTGGCTCCTTGTGGGTGGTGGGGGGTGGCTGTGCTGGGCAGCATGGGGACACCCTGCAGGGAGGAGGAGGAGCTGGGTGGCCCCATCCTGCCGGGAGCTGTACCCCAAGAAAGGGCCACTGCTGCGGGCAGAGGTTCCCAGGGACTTTCACTGAGTCAGCACCAAGTGACAGGAATGGAACAAGGGACCAGAAACTGAGTAAGTCACCAAAACAAATAAATGCTTATTGCCCACCTGATCACCTGGTGAAACTTTCTGTGTTCCTCCCTGGAAATTTTTTATTTTATTGCTGATGTTTCAAAGAAAATTATTGAACATATTCAGGGAAAAAATATTTCTACAGACATAGTTTTTTCTTGTTTTCATAAAAAAATGTTTTGGCCAGCAATTTGTAGGCACTTTGGCATGCCATTCCCTGCTGGAATTCCTAGACCTAGTTAGTTAAATGCCTGAGCAACCATTTGGAAGCCACTGCTCTGCAAGCACTGTTATTTTTCCTGGTTGCTGGTACCCGCTGACCAGAAGGCATCATTGTGTGGGGTAAGCTGCAGCCTCACACTGTGCTCAGGCACTCCAGCCCTACCAGCACAAAATAATACACTGGAAAAGGCCCCAAAATGTATCCAAGGCAAGACACTGCTCTGTATCCGTGCTACCCTTTAAGCCTCTGCAACGGATGCTTCATACTCCTGTGTCCACCTGTCCCCAGGCTTCACATTCTTGTTCTATTTTTTTACTGAAACAGTTAATGAAAGAACAGTCTGTGTTTGCATGCCACAGTGTCACCTGGTGCTCCAGGAGGGCAGATCACCTCCAGTCAGACAGCACATCACTCCACACACGGTGGGTTTGGCTGGGAGGAATTTCGTCCTTGTGCTCCAGAGAGGTCAGCTGAGACTTCACCGTGGCTCCTTCTGGCTTCCGAGTCTGCCAGCAGAAAAAAAGCAATAAAAATACCTGGATCATCGACATTTCAGTGAAAAAGAGCCGTGGAATTAAGGCTCACCTGGCTCTGCTGTTTCCTACTAAACGAGTGTCTGGTTTATTGCTACCTATTCACAAAGTCATCCATCATTCCTCACCAAATTTGGTACGAATTCATGTGAAAAGTCATTACAATATTCACCTTCCATCATTCTCCTGTCTCTGTGCCCATTCAGCCCAGCTGCAGAAACAACACTGCGTGACGCCAGTGCCAGGGAACGAGCACTGTCGTGGGACAAGGCAGCCACCACCAGCCATCGCCGGGGGACACGTGCCAGCGGGCCGGGGGGAAGGTGAGGACATGAAGCAGCATCTCACACGTACACATAATGCTCTCTGTCTCAATTACACAGCTCCCAGGCAGCTAACAGCCAGTAACAGCACGCTGAAGGGAACTGGTGGGTGCCTGCGGACGGCTGCACCCGCAGAATATCAATCGGAGTGGGGAGATGCTGGCCCTGCAGAGGCTGAGACTCCAGTGGAGGGCTTTGTCCCCAGACATTTTGGCCAAAAATGCTCTCTGCTGATGTCACTGTGAAAACCCAGGAACGGTGGAAGGACACAGGGGCAATGTATTTCCTCCCCCTGGTGCTGGCAGAGCCTGGGGCAGAGTCCCACAGACGTCACAGCCAGCCCGCGCTGGAGCCACCACCGGCGGGTTTGGACCTGCCTGCTGCTTTTAAGGTTGTTTGAGCAGAGGGTCCTTTGCAGGAGGAGAGCAGCGCTCCCTGGGCAGATCTGGGGAGAAAAGGGGCACTGATGTCTCTCTTCAGACATTTTGAGGTACAGAAAGTTATGAATAGTGTGAAATTCCAGTGGCAACGTGTGTAGTGTGTGAGAAGGGAGGGCACGAAGAGCCAGGTCACAGACAGTGCTCCACGTGCAGCATTTCTCATGAGCAGATCAAACAGTGTTTCAGTGAGGCTTTATAAATATTAATACAGCACCTGTTTCAATTACTTCCAACTAGCAGGAGCGGTCGTGCCCGGCATGGATGGTGACACAGAAAGGGAACAGCTCGTGACAAGTCTCCCATATTTACTTTGATGCTTCTTTGTAGGATTGCACGGGCTCCTTTTTTAATTGGTGCTCTGGGGTAAAGGCAGAGGTAATCCAATCACAGGCTGAAAAAGGTAAAGCTTTGTAATATAACAGCTGTGCACCACCCCTGACAACGAGGAGCAGAAGGGTTCGGTGGGTACCAGGACTGAAGATGGGGATCTCAGGAAGGGATGCAGGTCTGAAGCACATACACTGTATTAAGAAGTGCCTTTAGCTACTTGAATTATTCAGAGTTGCCTGCGTGTTACCTTGCAGTAAGTACCCTCCTACACAGAGGAAGATGCAGCAGATGCTGAATTTTGTTCTGTCAATACAGAATTTATTGCTGCCTCTGCACCCCATGAGACACCAGTCAGAGGCTGCACATGGGGGCTACCGAGGTTAAAGCCCTTCACAAACACTGCTCTTCTGTAATAATTACATTCTGGGGAAAAGACCAATCCCTTCAGTTCCACCCACCCAAAAATTTCCAGTGCTTGAAAGCAAGCTGCTGTATTTCACCTGACCCCGACACCTTCCTGCACGCAGGGTGGCCAGATGGAATCCTGCCACAGAACGTGCCACCAGCCCAAGCTCCACAGAGCTCCTGCCCCGGTGCCAATGGACTCTGCTCTGCCCCCTGGGTGAACCAGCAGCTTCTCCCTCCTGCCCAGCACAGCTCTGCACACAAGGAGTTCAGGTGCTAATGAACAGTGATGAGTCAGCTCCGGAGTTTAAAATACAAAGGGAAGAAATAGAGAATCGCCACAAAACATTTACTGTCAAATCAGCTCAAAGTGCTTTTACAACTGTTACTCACACCATGAGGTACTGCTGTGATACAGTGATAAACACATCCATAAAAATATTATGTATTTGCTTTTGAAGTCACCTTCATGTCTTACAGTGCAGGGAACCTCTCAGTGACACCACTGCACTGCAGCACAGGTGAGGACCCTGCATCCCCGAGAGATGCTGGCCGTGCTTCACTGTTACAGAGATCGTGGGAGCAAAACCCAGATGTTCTCACTCTCATCCTCCCCTCGTTTCTGCCTCTCTGTTTTAGCCAGATGGACCTCAGCTATTCCTTGAAGCTGTATTCAGTTTCTGATGTATTTCCTACAGGCAAAACAGGGAACTTTTTCTTTCTTCCATCAGCAATTTTCTACAGTAAACAAGAAAAGGCAATGGAAAACCTCGTAGGGAGTCCCAGGCTGCTGAGGGTTTGTAGATGGGCTCAGAGCTCAGGCACGCAGCAGACTCATCACAAAACAGACGTGTTGAGCCAGTGCAGCAGGTGACATTTCGGGGCCAGCATAGGGAAGAAGGATTAATTGAGTGAAGGGTCCAGGAACAACAGAAGCCTGAGCATGAACCAGCAGGTACAGAAGAGTCGGGATGTGACAGCACTGAGACTACTCAAGAGAATTAAGTGTGGCTGTGGAAAAGGTTTCCTTTGCCTGAACACTGTGATCTCATTCTAATATGCTTGCAAGAACTCATAGGTGATTAATTGGATCATTTCCATATCCTGCTCCTGAGTGAAGAACTTAAAGGGAACCACGTTTCTATTGCTGCCTGACCCACAGATACAGGGTGGCAGCTGCTCCAAGGGAGCCTCAGGATGAAAAAGGATGGAGTGCTGAGCAGTACACATTAGAGAGACAGACAACACAGGCAATAGCCCCCCGTCCCCTGAAATATATCCCAGTCCTCAGGTTAGCGCTGTAAAAACGTATTGCATGGACACGTACCCCTCATTTAACAGCAATAACTAACTGCAGTCAAACAACAGGCTGCTGCTGACAGAGAGCAGCACTTGCTGAACACACCAGTGCCTTTTCACACAGCGCTGGGGCCCTGGAATGGTTGGTCTGCTCAACAGCCCCTTCACCCCAAAAACACACACCACACATCGCAGCGCCTGCTCCGCCGGGAAACCCCCCCGCGGCACTCCAGCTGCCAGCACTGAGACTCAGAGCCCTTTGTCATCTCCCCTCTCGTTTGCCCACAAGTGCTGCGAGGCAGAGCCAGAAACAGGGAAGGAGGACGAGGAAAGATGCTGGTGCCAGGGGCACAGCCCGGCTCCTGGTGGAGCGTGGGTGCAGTTCTGCTCCCGGGACAGCCGGTCCCTTCCTGGTGCTTCATTTTCTCCTAGTTACCAACTATGTCCTTGTGTATTTCAGCCCCAGATATGGAGTTTTCCCAGGGCTGGAAGCTACAGAGCACCTAAAAGCTGGTTTCCACACGCTGTGTTTCTATGCAATTGTATTATTGATGAGTAAGCAAAAGGAGGGGTTTACTCTCTCTAAAAGCAGGCAGGAAAGCAAGTACTGCATATCAGGCATGGGGACAAGGTGCCAGTGGGATTGGATCTGCTGCTGGAAAATCTGACCTGGAAAGGTGTGGTTTCAACTTCTGTGTCACTCTGAAAGCCTTTCCATCAGTCCATGGCTTCATTTCAGTTGCTCAGCATTGCTAACTCGTTCCGAAGCTGCCATTGATTTACTGCTCAATTTCTGAGCGGTTTGAAGAGTTTTCCCCCAGCATAAACACTGCTTATTTGAAGTAGAAATTGAATCTGATAGGAAAACTTCTTTTAATTTCCAAAACCAGGGAAGGTTAAAAGGGGCAGAGAAAAAACAACCTCCTCAAACCTCTGATTGACAGTTTTTAGCCTAGAAATGGTACAATAGCAGTTCCTGTATGGATTTAAAGAAAAAAAAACCAAAACCCCAACATCTTTCCAACCCTTGCATGGCTGAGACCCTGCATGTCAAAAGGAGCTCCCAAAGCCTTCCCAGAGCTCAGAGGTGCACAAGGCAGGGACTGATGCATGAGGTTACAGCTCCCTCATGGTATGGTGCAGTGCCTGGTACCATGGATCTGCAGTGCATGATTCAAAACACGACTCTGACCTCTGAGGTTACATTACCTGTGGTGATTTTAAAATACTTTACAGATAGGAAGTGAACCTTACACCATCTCCCCTTTTTGCTCTCCCATATGTGATCCGAGGCAGCTGAGTGCTCACCTTCCAAACACGATGGGGCAGAGGGAAAGGCTCTGTGTCCTGCTCCAGGACATCTCCAGTGACATGGAGCAGGTTGCATCTCCAGGTCCATGACCTCAAGTCGGGAGCAGGTTGCATCTCCAGGTCCATGACCTCAAGTCGTACTTTAAACAGCATCCCAAACCAGTGCTCCACACCTTTCCCAGCACTCCCAAGCCAGGGCACCCTCTCTTGCCATCCCTTGCCAGTGCTGCACCACCGTGTGCTCGTATCTGCTGGGAGGATGGAGCAAGCTTCCAGAAGGAACTCCACCGTTACCACACAAATTGGCACTGTTATCAAAATCCAGTAACGAACCAGCTCCGTAATGAATTAGTGCTTCTCATCTGAAGTGTGCAGAGACGCCTTGCTGTGTCGTTTTCCACTAAATACACAGTGTTTCTCTTTCATTTCACATTTACCCATGCCTCTACATTTGCATTCTTTGTTGTGGCATTACGTTTGTAATGAGTTTGTACATCGCAGAGAAATCTCTTCCAGTCATCACACAAACGCTGCTGCTGCTTTTCTCATCCCATAACTCAAAAGCAGAGACTGTAATTTTCACGTGTGGAGAAAAACGATGCTTTTGAAGATTGTGTTCTGTGCAGAATAATTCAAAGTATGTCACGTTTCTTCCACTGAGAGATCCTTGATCACTGGTTTCTTCTTTCTACTAATGAGCTGTTACTGCTAACACTGACATTTAGATTCCTGGGTGAGCGTTACAGACCTAGAAGGGAAATACCTTGAACTGCTTTTCCTCGGAGCTCCCCGCTGCCTGCCGTTCCCAGGGGAGGAGGAGGTGGAAACAAGCCTTGTGAGGACTGGCTGAGGGAGCTGGGGTTGCTTAGTCTGGAGGAGACTGAGAAGAGACCTCATTGCTCTCTACAAATACCTAAAAGGAGGCTGTAGTGAGGCTGGTGTTGGTCTCTTCTCCCAAATTACCAATGATAGGACGAGAGGAAATGGCCTCGAGTTGCATCAGGGGAAGTTTAGGTTGGATATTAGGAAGAAGTTCTTTACTGAGAGGGTGGCCCTGGAGGCGTTTAAAAAATGAGTGGATGAAGCACTTGAGGCCATGGTCCAGTGGTTAGGGAGATGCTGGGATGAAGGTTGGACTTGATGATCCTGGAGGTCCTTTCCAGCCTCAGTGATTCTGTGATTTTATGACTCTATCCTATGGAGGAGACGGAGCGGTGGGGACCGAGCTGGCAGTCAGTGAGCAGCTCTGTCCCCTGCCGTGCTGCATATTGTGATGGCTCACTCTTCCAGAGCTAAAATTGCTGTTTTGGATATCATTAGCATCCATAGTTCAAGATAGGACTAATCACGAATAACAGACTGTACTGTTTGTTTATCACAGGTTTTTGATTACCATGAGACATTGTCTTTGGATCGTTTCCTGTGCCAAATCACCCTTTCAGTTACTGGGGCTTACATCCCAAGTATTTACAACTGGTTGTTCTTGTTGAAGGAGAAGAGAAAGAAAGGATAAAAAATAAACTTTAGCTCTCCATCAGCTCCTGCCCAACTCTCCTGCCAGCACCGTTCGAGTCTCACCTGTACGTACAGAGGGGAGGGGAAAAGCTCACCAACACTTGATTTTTTTACTACAGCTTTTCACCTTTCAGGCCAGTCTCAAAGCAGGGCTCTGACCTTCATTATCCATGACTGAATGTTAAAGCCAGTCACACTTTGGGTCAGACAAACAACATTCAAGTGCACGGCAGCCCAGGAGAGGCACGCCTGCGCATCGGGGCGAGAGGGGCGGACAGGTCACAAAGGGTTTGCCAAACACCGTCCTGTGCCTGTCCTGCTGCTGCCTCCCCTGCAGCAAGACTGAGCAGGGACGTGGATTCTGGCAGCCCCTGAGCAGGGTCTGAGCTGCTGAAAGCAGCTCTGTCTCTGCCCCACCACAGACCCACGGCTGTGGGAACCCCTCACCACACCCCCCCTGTGTCCCTGCCATGAGAGCAGCCTGGTGCCAGCCTCAACCCCTTCCAGGGACTGAAAGTGGGTTAGATTAAATCTGGTGGACCAGATTTTGGTCACCTTAAAAACAACACCACCCCCCCCTTTTCCCTCGCAGCCCTCCCACACACACATCTGCCATGCTTAAACTGGAAAATTAAATCACTTTTCCACTCAGCTGGCAGGAGTCAGCCGATAACTCACGAGAACAGCAGTGTTTTAAACCAAATTAACCTCTTCAGTGGAGAGGCTGAAGGCAGAGCGGGGAGGGCTGGGGGCCAGGGGTGCTGGCTCGGACAGGCAGGTCCTTCACTTGTTTGGCATCCTCAGGCTCCTCACTCCAAAAAAAGGAAAAAAAAAAGCTTAAGCTCCCCATTTTGTGGTGCATTGTGTGGCAATAGATCAAAGGTCTTGCAGGGAACTACAAATATTCATTATTCTCAGTACTGAAGTGATGCTTTCCCGGCCATTCAGGACTAGAAGGCTACAGAGCTCCTTAGGACCACCCTGGCTTTACCTGCACGTCCCGCAGCCGGGTGCCAGCCGCAGCGTGGGGACAGTGTGTCTGAACTGAAACCTCTCCTGACACGTGCCAGACCAGACCTTTATCTTTCTGGAGGTGCATCCAAATGCAAGCTCACGTGTCACTTCTTGGTTGAGCTGGAATTCAGGTGCATTTCCAGAAAGATAACACTCCCTTCCTGCAGTTATTCTGTCTTATTTAATTAATTAATTGTGCTGACCACCTCTCTGCATCACATTTCCACTTACCTTGCACTTCATTAAACCTGCGTGAAGCTCTCCAGCCATCAGCAGCCCGTGCTCAGGTTGCCAGGAACCAATCTGACGACAGATTGGAAATCACCATGTGAAATAATAAGCAGCTTTTACTGGAGTTATGCAAATACCCGTGTCGTGTAAGGCAGTGCAATCAGCAGGGCCGCAGCTGGGGCCCTGATGGCGAGGGGCAGGTGACAGGCGGACGAAGAGTTAAATCTGCCCAGGAGAGGAGCGGGCTGGTGGCACCCCTGGGCCTGGGTGCGAAGGGGAGAAAGGGAGCGAGCACAGAGCACAGCAGCACGACCACCGCGGGTTTTACTGCTGTGCTTTTTTAGTGTCTCTACTGACCTGCAATCTGGACAGCACAAAACATTTACAGAAGCACTGTGCCTCGCCTGTGCCACACGGCAAAACACGGCCTTCCAAGGGTCCCCATACAACTGGGGTGCTGCTTGCCAACACCCACCTGCAACCCTTACCGGACTCAAACCACGGGGATGAGCCCGTCCAGAGCCAGCGCAGCCCCTGCTCTCCAGGCTCTCGCTCCACTGACACCACCGTGTGTCTGGCAGACGTCCTCCTGCGGCCCCAGCCTTCACCCGGAGCAGGGGAGCTGGAGCAGGTCCCAGGCACTGGTTAAGCTGCAGGTGCTCCCTGGGGGATGCGGCCAGCGATGGGAGATGTGGGTACCAGCAGCTGCCTCACTGCGAGTTCACTCCCTGTGCAGAAAACCACTGCAGAGTTGGACAATACCAGCTCAGTGAGCAGTGTGGTGAAGGTTTAGCTTTGACAAGCCCCTCACATCTCTGTTTTTGGAAAAAATATTTTCTGATTCAAAGTGACTTTACACGTTAGAAATTTTTGCCCACTTCTGGCATAAAGAAGTTCCAGGGACAAACCCAGACCAAATTACGGCGTGATGACATCCAAGCGAGATGCTCTGAGCGAGAACACAAACACGTAATGCTCAACGCTGTTTCAGGAAAATTTTTAGAATTCCAGTTTTTCAACCCAACCGAGTGAGAAGAGAGTTGACATCTCAGACACGTCCTGCCCATCTCTCCCACCCACATCCCAGTGTGGCTTCCAGGAATCTCTATAGGTTTATTTTTAGCTACCCATTTTCACATAAGATTCAAGTCCAAAGCTTTCAAGCTTGCTCACATTTTAACAAAACATGTTTAGCATTCAGGGCTGAACCAGAGGGCACAGCACAGCAGGCAGTTAAACAGATCTCTCCACAAAGCTTTCTAGCAGAAGGTGGCTTGCCCTGAGTCAGCCTGGTTGCATTTGCAGAAATTTAAACCAGGTATCACTCCCCCAAAGACACTGATGGGTAGAAATGGCATGAGGATGAGGGTGCAGCACCCCTGGGTGAAAGCCTGGTCCATGTGAAGTCCAGGGAAACTCCTCCAAACCCAGCCTGGGATTTTTTTCTTCATATTAGCATGAGCAGATTAATTTCAACATGTAGATGTGAATAATAAAAAAAGAGATGCCTTTTTTAAGCCCTCCCTTAAAGCATTTTAAATGACAAAAGCAGCATACAGGCAAATACTCCCTAGTGCACTTGCACCCAACAGAACATGACAGAGGATCAGAGGTCAGGGCAAGCACAAACCACCACAACATCATCATCCTTAACAGAAATGCAAGCATGCAGAGCAGAAGCAAACAGTGCCAGGAATGCAGAACGACAAAGGAGTCCAACCCTGTGGCTGTTGAACCAGGGGATTAAATTCCCACTGACCTCAATGCGAGCAGGACCAAGCCTTCAGGAGTGCCTCGGATGGGCCAGCGATGGCTGCACACGTGGAAAGGCTGCCACATCCCTCAAACACCCCTAATGACGTGAAGGAGAAAAACAAAATTAAGAAAAATACGCAAATATCGATGTGTTGCTGAAGTGCTGCCCCACACGTGATGCAATCGCTTACCTACGTCAGGCAGGACTTGGTTAGAGATCTGATCTTTTCCTTTGATCTAAATATAGCAAGGAGCAACCTCAGAAAACCTCTTGCTGCCTCAGCTAACCCAGGCTGTTTATTCGAACACGTAACTGTCAGTGGCGGTGCTCTTCGTTCAGCGTTAATCGTGGCACACAGCATACTTTATGTGGCACCACGTTCCCTGCACAGCATACTTCATATTCATAATATTCCTAAGTTCTTGCAAATCAGTCAGATTCAAGCTCTGTTATTCACACTTGTGGAGATATCAGCAAACATCAGAGTACTTGAGAGACCAATCAGGACACTGTGATTGTCGAGCCAGGAGCCAGGGTTTGACACCACACCTGGAGAAGTGCTTTTGGCAAAGGAACAGTTCCCCACCCGTGCAGCCATCAGCTCCTGGGGGATCTCCATCTTTGCCACCACAGTTGAACTTGAGCATCTGTGAGCTGCTGCCCTCAGTGCAGGAAGACACACTCTCTCAACTGATGAGAAACACCCCACTTGTGAGATGCCTTTGCCTGCTGTGCTCCTCACATGCAAGGAGGCCCTGCTCACACCCCACACACCTGTGCAGGTGTTTGTGGTGCTTCTCATGCTGAGCACAGGAAGCGTTGCTGGAGAGCCGAGCATCCAAGGCAGCAAACGTTGCAGTATTGTGGGCAACCACTGCAGCTGGGGCTGCCACTGCACTGCAAAGCCAGGGGTGAGCGTGGAAGAGGATTGATTTGGTGCACATCACGCAGCAGAGGCATGACAATCCAGCACATTATTCAGCAGAGCCAGGGATGGCTTTCTGTTTAATCTATGTGAAAATTGGATTTACGGTATAGGAGTAAGAGCTCCCTGAACATGGCACATAAACCAGGAAGAATCATATTTTTCTCTTCAGCAAGCAACTTTTAACAGCTCTGCTGGGTGCTTATTTGCAGTCACAAGGCAAAAATTTTCTCTCTGCTGTTTACGAGCCTCTCACTCATTCCTGTGACAGAGGGGGGTGGTTTGGAGCCCAGTGCCAGTGATGCTCTAGTTACCGGGTGTTATTGGCTCCAGGGACTCCTTTGATATGTCGTCCACTGCTGTACTAATGTTCCCATTAGTCTTGATTGCCTCTGCAGGGGGTGGTAAAGACTTCTGTAACAAAGTGCCTAGGAAAATCCTTCTTGAGCCTTTGATATTTTCTTTGTAATATTTTCCTCATCTTTCACAAGATATCAGTTCGACTTTGAAGTTATTTCCATTTATGTTGTTGTCATTGCTTTATATTTCTACTGGGTAGCTGGATGTTTCTTATGGGGGAGCAAGGAGCCACTAAACAGCTGCCCTTTCTGTGTTCCTCAGATGGTCCCAGTCTCCTGAGTAAAGCTTCCAGTTGTTGAAAGCATACAGACCAAAAGTGCAAGGTATTAAAATGCAGGCATCAAATGCTGTGAGGTATTGCTCAAAGTTGCTGCAAGGAAAAGTGAAGAAAATATATATGTGGAAAATCATATACATAAAACATCCCAGCGAGAAAATGGTTAGGGACAAAAGCTGTTTAAGAGCCATAAAGCACAGTGGAAGGTCAAATTAAAAAAAAAAAAAAAATAAAATGGGTATTGGCCCAAAATAGTCCAGGTGTTTATACATACCATGAGAGCGTGGTGGGTTTAGGAGGCTGAGCTGAAATGGATGGAGGTTTCCCAGTGAAATTCCATAAAATTTCTCTTCATGGATCGACTGAAAATATCAAAAGATCTTTTTTTTTTTTTTCCCTCTGGGAAGCAATGTAGGACTTGGAATGGAAAACTGCAAATGAGGAGCTCAGGGTTCTTCTGATACCTCTACTACCTGGAGAGAACAGCCCCTTTATAAAAGGGCTTTATATCCCCTGCAATAACACTTGCTTTATAAGTATGCCATAATTGCTGTAATTTCCATTGTCATTGGCAATAGAAAGTATATTTTAAAATACCCAATAAGGAAAGAAAACTTAAATTAGCTTTTTTAACTTTGAAGATTACTGTGAAAGCCTGGGAGTATTCCGAGATGATTCAGAAACGCTGTACTGAGGCTTCTGCTGCTTTGTCACCGAAGAGGTGGATGGACCTCCCTGCAACATTAAAACATGCCAGAGGAGAGTCACTCCCGCTTTGGATTTGACCTTTTCAGTTCCGTAGCGCTCCAGTGCTGAGCTGTGATTCAGGCACACTTCTGTAACATGCAATTCACGGAGCCAGACACCAATTTGCTGTCATTATCTGCAGTTCCCTTGGTTCAAAGACCACTAACATTACTTCCCATTACAGCTCTTGCCTCAAAAATACAAAGCAAGGGCAAGAGCAGAGCTGGAAAAAACCACTGCAAAGGAAAGCACAGCAGCAATAACGTGCAACCACAATGAGGTGCACCAGAACAAAACCAAGCAGAAGGTCACCTCCACTTTTAGTTGTTTACACATAAGCCAAGGGCTGTTCAGCCTTGAACCTGTGCACCTTCACTGCATCATCTGTGTGCAGCCCCACCTCTCCATCACCACCACCTCCGTGTGCCTTCCCACACTGGGCTCACACCTGTGCATGGGAGTGGACCCGGAGAGACACGATGGGATGATGGAGCTGCACTTGGCTGCAAGTTCAGCCCGTGGGGAAGTCCCAGGGAGGAGAAAGGGTTTTTCCTGCATGCATCTCCTGTGCTGCTGGTGCTAGAGCTGTTGTTTTTGTGCATTTGCAGGATGCAGATAAGGGCATCGAATTTGAATGTTATGCTAATAAGAACATCTGTGTACTTAAATCAGCACTGAGCAGCTGGTACATTTAAAACAGCCTCCAGCATGTCTAAACACTCTGTAAATACAGAGTTAATATCTCCTGAGATCAATTTATCATTAATAAGTTATTAAAACAGGATTTGATGCACACTGGAATAAAAATAACGTGGGGAAAAAAAAAAAAGCCTATTCTTTATTTCCATTTTTTCCCTCCTAAAATTTGGTTAAGCGTTTCCTGTGTGAGCAGATCTATTCAGAGAAAGCAATTATTACAGTTAAGATGTATTAGGCTGTAGTCCAAGCAATAGCCCAAAATGTACTTTCCAATATATTTTGTTCTAAGTGGGAGTATTAGGACTTGATTGTAATTCATATAACAACAATTTTCACGATTAAAAATGTGTATTTAAAACTGGCAGCCACTGACATCTTAATAAGGATTGAACTGAAGATTTCAGTAAGAATCCATTTCAGTCCTGGGGGACTGCTGTCATCCATCAGCGGGTGTCATTCTGATTAGAAACTGCTGTTAATGATTACAGACAAACTCAGGTGATCCGCAGTGTTTTGTGAATGTGTGGTCCATCCCCATCACGGGGATGCGGGTGCTGGAGGACAGGGGGATCACACCTCCCCCCCCCCAGACTGCCCCTAGCACCACCGACTGACTCATAAATTACAGATATTTACTGTGATGAAATGGTTCCCTTTTCCTCTGTTGCTCTCAAATAAAGTTATGAGCAGGCATTGGGCAATCCTACACTCACTCAACTTCTTAAGCCTCCTGGATCCACAAACTGGTGACTGCTTCATTAAACATGTATCTTACACATCCTGTGAGCTCCGGGAAGCTGTATAGTTCAGGGTACCAGCCAGGGTGTGCAGGTGGCATTTTGATGGATGCTACATGCATCGATCTCAGATACTCCTCTGCATATTTGGAGGTTGTTTGGCTGGGTTTTTTTTTTCTGCTGCTCCTCTCTTCCTGGAACACTTTTATCTCGCTCCAGTAATTGCCAGCAAAACTCACAAACAGCAAAGTACATGAGTAACTGTTATCAGCTACGTTATGCTCACAGCACTCCACTTCCATCTGGGTCACAGCTTGAAAGATGAGCACTGCTGCCACAGCCAAAGGTGGTCACAGGTGTCCTCGTCCCACAGGGTTTGGTGCACCAGAGATGTGTCTGGAAAAGAGTTCCCAGAGAGCAGACTATTGTATTTGTTATAGTTTTGTTGCAGTCCTAAGCTGTGTGTGCGTGACATCTGCTATGAAAGGCAAATGCACACGAAAATTCGCAATTTTGTGTGGCTCCACCCTGTTTGGAAGAGGAGATCTGATACATAAAATATGCCAAAGCCCATTAGGTTGGCTGATGGTCTTAAATAGTCTCACACCAGTAACTCTGGAGCGAGACTGAACACCTCCAGAGCACACAGATCCATTGCCCAGCACAACGCCCAGAGCTGCTCCAGCTCCCCCAGTCCAGGAGGCACGTGAGAACTTCAGCAGGGCAATATAAACCCACCACATTATTTGTATGATTTATAGTGTTCCACTCACCTACACCACATGAATAGCACTAACACCTGCCAGAAGTTCCTGTGAACACTGAGAAAGTCATCTTGGGCCATTTTCTCTGGGCAGCTGATTTGATTAATTTTCTGGAGAGCACCGTCCTGCCAGCTGGCCTGGCTGGGGAAATGGTAAGAAGTTTGTTTGCTGGGTTATCCCTTCCCAGGGGCCTCACTGGGATTACGACTAATTGAAGTTTCTAGGCTGATTTGTTTCTTAACATCCTTGTGCAAAATGTGAAAAGCTGCATTAAACATGGGAAAAAGGGGAGGAGGGTCACAGTTCTGTCATCGTGGGGCTACACTGAAGATTTTCACGACTTGTCATTGGACCAGAGCATCCCTCTTGCCTCGTGCTAGCAGCTCGTGCCTGCAAGTCCATCAGCTCAGCCCTGCACACCCCATTGCTGGCTGGCCTTCCACTGGGCCACCTTTTCCAACATTGCACCCAGGGTTTAAGAATTCTTGCTAACGTTAGAGGACACACGTCACGTCTGCATGCTGCTTTGTGAACTCCACAGTGAAAGTGAACAGGATATGGAAGACAACACAATTTCTGGGACATGAGAACAACTTGTCCCTTTGGCAGGTGCTATCCCAACCTTCCCTCAGCACTGATATTCCCTTCCAACACACATACCTTCCAAAATCCTCCTTTGGTTTCCTGTGTTCTGTAGGGTTTTAACTTGAAAAGGATGTTTTTTCCTAGATGTGTGGAAAAGATAATAAAAAACATTCTAGAAATGCAGAACTGGAGCAGAAGCTTTGATTCTTAATGTTGCTGTGAGAATTTAAATGTTCATTGCAAAAGGCTTGTTGGAGCCTTACGGGAAAAGGAATCAGGCAGTGCCCTTCCGAGAGGAGAGGCGATGCTGATGGGCTCCCCGTCCTCCCTCGCAGCGCTGCGGAGAGGAGCCTGCCCGTGGCTGCACGGCTGTGGAACTCACACCAAAGGTTTAAAAGCTGCGTTCGGTGTCCCCTGCTGCCCAGTTGCTGGCGAGGGGCTGCTGGGCGAGCGGGTGGCCGGCAGCAGATGGAGGCGTGGGCGGCGCAGCGCTCGATGCCCAGGGGCACCGCGCCAGCCTCTGTCTGCCTGGGAAACAGGGCTGCAACCTGCTGGCAGCCCTGCCCCAGCCTGAGCCACTTCTACAACCTCGTTTGCAGGGGAAGAGCTAGAAGGATTTGTTTCACGTGTTTATGCATTTGGCACATTTTTTCTCATTAATATTGATGGTCAGTGGATGTGTCTGGAAGAAATATTTTGGTCCTGCCTCATTCAGGTTGTGCTCCTGCATGGTCACGAGAGCCCCCAACAGGTATGGAACTGATGATACTGAAACAGCAGGAATTCTTCAAAGAACTGTGTCAGTGAGTGGTGGAAAAATCAGCCTTTTCCTGGCAAGCTGTGAACGTGTAAATAAGCATGAGCAGTGTAATTATTTTTTTCCCAAGCAATATGAACAGGACATTATCCCAGCCAGAAGCAAGCAAAATTTCTTGATGTATTGGAATGCCATATACTGAAAATTTGTTGTATATTAAGTCACATTTAACATTTATTCTCTCTCTTGCTCTATCAGCTGAGCAGTGCAGCATTAGATTGTCTTCTTGATTTTGTGCATTTCCCTAATCACATTTGTAAATGATCTTACCCAGTGTTCAACCCTTAATTAAAAAAAACAGGCTAACACAGTCACCAGGTAGATATCAAATACAAGAGATTAGCTGAAGTGATCAATGAAAACTGGGTATAAAACTAAAAGCTGTTTTTCTTCTCTACATCACACAGTTTCATGCTAAACTGTACGTTAACTCGTTCCCTTAGCACACTATTTCTGCAGGAAATGAGCTGTCTCTGCCAGGTTAGGAGATGGTTTACCTTGACAGCAGATGGGAATGAGTTCAAACCCCCAGACAGTAACCTTGTCGTCCTCCCTTCTGTCCACAGGATATTTCTGGACTGCTTCTCCGAAGTGTCTGCCTGAACTTGTTCCCGTGCTTCTGGAGGAAGCCCAGGAGGGCAGAGAGCTCCTGGGGACGGGCCCTGGCAGGCTGCTGCGATCTGCAGCACCGTCTGCCCCAGAATGAGAATGGTTAATGGATAATCACACCCGTGCAAAACAACGTTTCCCTTGACTCAGAGACTTGACCCAAATTATAATAAAAACTAACCCAAACACATTAGGTTTTCTAATTCATGTGAGGTGTAAAACCAACCCCAGTTTATAAAAGAATACAACTTTTGGTAAAATAAACAAAAAAGGATTACTAGTTACTTTTTGGAGAGATAACCATATTTTAACTGAGTTGAATGCAGTTTTTCCAGATGCTTTAAACTTAAGAACTTACTTGCATGTTACCTACGAGGAGATGTTTTTCTGCTGAATTTCTGCTCATTTAATTGTTTCTTGCACTTCCTCGGAGTCAGTTATGGCTCTGGACACCACCGCCAGCCACAGCCACCATCTGCAATTACCGAAGTGGTTAAATCTTGTGACAAAGAATGCACAGAGGAAACAAAACCCTTACATGTGTAAATAACAGAGTCATAACCCTCTTCAATTTATCTGCTCCGGGAAAACGCAGTGCAGGCTGCAGAGCAAGATAATGCTCCCTGAGCCAGAGCAGATAGTGCTGGGTGGCAGCTTATTCTTTTCTGAGAGAAACAAGGATGAAGAAAAATCCAGCATGTGAGTTATCTGAAAATTGTGAGTAAAATTGTCTGATCTGAAAGAAAAGGGTGCTTTTCTGGCTTTCCCCGGTGGCATTTTGGATGCTCGTGATTCTTTTCTTCAGAGGAATTTTGTGCTTTGCCAACCACAACTCATCCTCCTCGCACAGCCACTGTTGTGGCACCTGCTTTTACATTCAGATTCTTGGCACGAGGGAGGAAGTTCTGTCGGTTGTCACTTGTCCTTGCTTCCTTCTATTGTGATATTGTGCTTACTACAACAGTGATTAAAATTTTAAATTCTGTAACTAAAATGCAGAAACTATGCAGTAAATGCCAATTGACAACTGTGTCACCCACACATCCTGATCTGCTCCGTTATCCTCAGCAGCAGACCTTCATCTGTTCTGCCCTGGTGTTCAGCAGAGGGCAGCTTCTGCTGGCCCACCTGAGAACAATGACTTTAAATTAACAAAAATACAGACTGTTTTGTGCAATATAGTCCGGCTTGAGGATACAAAACTACCCTGGCAGACACAGCAGACTCCTGTGATGGTTGGGGCTCTACACCACCTTCTTCTGTAAAAACAGAAAATGGGTTTCTGAAGTTCGGTGGCAGGAACCAACTGATGCCAACAGAGACCCAGCTGGTGGCAGCCACCAAGCACCAAGTTTTACAGCATGGAGACACCTCTGCACAAACTCCCCTTGGGTCAGTGGGTCAATAATCCCACCTCATAGCCCAACCTCCCAACTCAGCCTCTTTCACATGAGCAGATGAAGTTAGACTTTCACGATTACTGTGTTCTGCAGCACTCGGGCAAACACACAGCCTGAGACACCGCCCTGCTCTGCCTCTACCCAAGTACCCTCATTCGGTCCCCTGGTAAATTCACTGTGCTTTTAAGGTTCTCCAGTTTTAACTCAGTCACGTTCCCATGGGCTGGCAGGAGAGAACAGAAATAAAGCAATCAATCACTGGAGGAGAGACAGGCTTGAACCAGTGCCAGAACTAACTCTCCCAGAATCTGGGAAGGGTGTAGTTCAATATTTATTAGAAAGGCACATTTTTGTCAGATGTTTGCAAGTCTGTTTTTCCCAGCACTGCCTTCAGAAGGCTCACACACCTTCCCGAGGCACAGAGGACATTCCCTTCAAAGATACCACTATAATAAGCACCAGAGGATTGCCATCCCTGTTTCTGAGTGGGAATGTCTTTTGTGTCCCAGGACAGCAGCAGCAGCACCAGGGGCCTGAGACTCGCTGTCCGTGGGCAGTGGTGGCCCGAGCCGTGCTGCCTGTGGTGCTGCTCAGCCCCTTTGAACCTTTTAAACTTCTTTTTGCCCTTTGTGGACTTCAGGTTTTGTCCCTCCCTCTTGGCAGCTGATGACATTCTCAGGCTGTTGAGCTGCACTCAGTAACCTAGGAATAATTGGGGGCAGCAGGTAACCACTTGTTACTGTAGGGATGTGGGTCCCCTGAGCAACACTGATTGTCATTCAGAGACATTTCAAACTGTCTCAGGTTAAGCCACTTAATGCTGAAACACACAGGGCAGCCTTTGGAAAGCAGGACTGAAGGTACAGCATCGCTTCTCTTCCTTTCACTCCTGTGCCAGTCGCTTATTTAATTTACTTGCAATGGCACTAAATATAACTTAAAACATTCTATTGTTTGTTTAATCTAGTGTCTTCAATCTCCAGTTCAATTTTTAATCATTCAAGTTACTGAAACAGGCAGTTCAGCCTCAGACAGAAATGAGTTTGCCATTCAATCTTAGTTATATCTTTGAGAGGCTATTTTCAGTCTTAATTAAAATCTATACACCAAACCTACCATTTTCCCACTAAAAGCAACATCAATATACATGAAATAAGTAGAAGCCCCTACTTTTCCAGCATTAAATTTAACAGATTGATTCACATAAGGATTTAAGAAAAATTTACTTCACCCATCAGAATAGGAACACCCATCAAATCAAACCCCTCTGACCACAGAGCAGGAGCACAGCAGCAGCCATGGCAGAGCAGTGCCCACCACAGCCACGGGCTGGCACTGCCTGGTGGTGCTGCCCACTGCTCCCCACTCTGGTAGGTACCTCCCAGCTTGTGCAGCACTCCCATCCACAGACTCAGAGGACTGACGTGTCTCAGCGTGGGGCCGTGGGAGCACACCCTGTCACCACGTTCCCCACCCACACAGCCTCAGCACAGCAGCAGATCCAGACACACAGCTACAGAGACATAACCTGTTCTTGAACTAAGTGTACTCATCAGAAATCCAATTTGAACAAGAAGTCAGTCTTCTAACACACCACAGAGGGATGAAGGGCCACGGAGGAAAGCCAGGGCGGCTGCCAGTGCTGTGGGCAGGTACTGGGCAGCACTGGGCACTGGCGTTAGTTTCCAGTTACCTCAGGTGCACAGTCAGTGGTTTTCCTCCTGACCTCCAGATAAAAGCAACATCATTTGATAGCTAGAAGTACACTGCTGTGTTTACAGCTGACCAGAACAAACTGTGGTGTTAGCTTTTGGCTCAGAGAAAGAGTCAGAATAATTACTTGGATCAAGAAGAGAGAACTGAAACAGCTTTTAAGCGTTTCATCCCCTGCCGCTTTGTTTATAGGAAAAAAAACATGTGCCCACCTGGAGAAGACAAGAGGCAATGGGTACAAGTTGTACAAGTTGTACTGAGAGAAGTTTCATCTCAATATAAGAAGGAAATCTTTTTGCTGTGAGAACAACGAGTGACTGGCACATCCTCCCCAGGGTGCTGGATAATCTCATCACAGCTCCCTGTCCCGTGAAAGGCTGGACCACACAACCTCTCGAGGTCCCTTCCAACCTGGGCTGTTCCATCTGGTTCTAAAACCAGGTCCCTAACTTGGTGTTTTTTCAGGAAAACAAAACACACAGGAGAGGCAGAATCAATAGCTAAATACGAAAGAGGTCAGATCATTAGTTTTAATACTTTACTCATTGACAAAAGCTATCACCTGTCAGCGATGCTCTATAATATGTATTTAAAGAGTAGATGATGCTCTACAGAAATCTTTGGAGTGCATTAAGAAAAAGAACAATTCCACCCATGACAGAAAATCTATTTTTGTTTGCCATCATTTTTCCCAACATTTATTCCTACCCATATACAATTATTACTGTCTACTCTGGGATTCTGACACAGCAGTATCTTCAGGGGAAACCTTTAGAAAGGTTCTAGGGCTTAAAAAGAGGTGGGATTAGGGCTTGATCCACATTTTCAAACTAATTCAGAGATAAAGTTTTTTTAGAACTCTACAACACTCAAAGTGCCTTTTTATAACCACTGATTATTAACTCTTCCCTGACATGTTTTTGGAGGAAGGTGATTTTGACAATTTGATCTGATAGAGCTCTTCAAAGCTCAGTTTTTTGAGTAAGAGCCTCAACACTGAACTTGCCTCCCAAGCTGGACATCACACGCTCAGTGGGAGCCCCGAACCAGAGCCTCATCACAGGGGCTGGACCATGTCCACTCCTTCCCCCAGAGCCCCCCCCCGAGGTGGAGGGGCAGCATCAGGAGCTGCTGCCTGCACTCTCCCACCCCTGTCCCAGGCTGCCACACTCCGTCAGTGCTGGAGAAGCAAACCCCAGCAGAAGAGACAGCCCCTGCCACTGCGCTGCAGTCCATTAAGGAGCCAGATGTGCCTGAGATCAGGTTCCTCCAATCTATTCCATTATGGATTAAGTGGAGTCACCCAAGAAAATCATTAAGACCGTTTTGCTGTCACATCACCTCCAAATGACTAAACAATTGACTGGAGAGCTCTCCCCTCTGTGGCAGCTGGCCCTGCCTCACGTTTGCTGTGTGCAGAAGCCCCCGCGCTCACTGAAATCAAAATTCAAGCTGAATTTCTCATTTCCCATGGGAAACCTTACATCAGGGCTTTCCAGTACAAATTGATTTCTAAGTGCCATCTTCCAAACAGGTATTTTGCTTTAAAAACTGGAAACAGAGAGAAGTCTTAAATACAAATGCTAACCCAAAATAAACCACAACATTTTCTCTAATATATATTATGATCTTTCATTCACAACACTGGAATTTAAGTTCAACCATGTGTCAAAATAGTTTCTGAAGTGCTGACTTTGAAAAAAATTTTGTTCTGAATCAGTCATTAGGATTTAACATTCAGTCTATTAAATTAATACAGTGACTGCCACTGCTATAATAGTCTTATTTCCCTGGTAAAAGAAAGATTATACATTAAGAAAAGAGAATTAACAGAGTACCACCACTGATAACTGAGCACAGGGCCAGCATGCTCTCATATGACCATAAGTATGATTGTCCAAACTACCATGTTTTACCCAGCTTTTCTCTTCCTGTGTGCTGAGAAGGAATAAAGCAATTTCATTCAATTTACATTCCACTTCACTGTTCAGATCTAGATAATTAACACGGTTATATATAGCCTTGTGTTTATTGGTTAAACATCAGCGTGTGTGAACTGGCATACTCACACGTATCGCATATATACACACAGCCATATGGGAACGTGCAGTAAACGAGATGTGAATCACTCTAACGTGGAAGCCATGATGAAATCCCTGCATGTCAAACATAGCAATTAATAAACAGACAAGAAAAAGTCAGAGTTTAAAACTGACACCCTGAACATCCACACAACGGAAGTGCCTATAAAACCAACGTGATCAACATTTTTCTGTAGCTGTGCTGGGTCTCTGGCCAGCAGCAAACCCATTGTAAAAACAGTCCTATCGTTTTTGTGGCTTATTCCTTTTATACACACTAAAGAAATACGGTTTCTCCTTCAGTGTGAACTCTATATAAGTCATAGAAAAGAAAAACTTCATTTACAGAGCCGTGTCCCTGCGTTGTACACAGAGGACCACGTGGCTCCAGATGTTTGCAGCAGTAAATTAATTTATACTTTTTACTTTGCATTTTATATGCTTTATGTAAATATAAACCCACAGAGTATCATGCTCTATTACCACTTAGAATAATATATTATTATCCTGTCGATAAAGTTCAGTATTCTCAAAATCTTAAAGACTGATTCTGCTGGCAAAATTCAGTACCATCAAGATCTTGGCAATTTATAACCCCAGCAGTGCCCAGGACTGACAGTCCATCATGAGAAAATTGTGTTTGCTGAGCCCTCACTCAGCATCTTTTGACTCCAAGCAGTTATTTTGTGTCTTCATTCAACTGAAATCCACGTAATGTGGCAGCTGGAAACTTGCTGAAGGCTGCAGTCACTGCTTTAGCATCTTCTCCCAAAACGAGGGGAGGTAAAGATACATTGCAGATCCCCACCATTTTCCCCAGAGACACGTACAGACAGAAGAAGGTCAGAGGAGTCGTCTGCTTGTCAGCGCAGGACGTGTTTCAGCTGGCAGCACTGCCCTTTGGGGACACCTCGGTGTCCAGGCAAAGCCAGAACTGTGTCCCCAAAGCCTGTTTGTCCCCTGCAGAGGTGAACCTGCAGCTCTCTGCTCTGCCATGGGCTGCAGAGCTGTGGTGCCCACAGGGGGCTCCCAGCCAGGTTCTTTGGGGACAACATGCTCAAGGAACTTCATCGGCTCTGAAGGAAAGAGAAACTGTTCCTGTAGTCAGGGCCATCTCCACTGAACCTGTTTTTTTCTGGGAACTGTCAATGCTGACATCATTACAAGAACACCCCCAGAGCAGCTCTTGGCTCGTGCTCGTGTAAGCAAGAGGGAAATAAAAGCTGGTTAACACAGTCTATGTGCATTAGGAATTGGGTCCCAGACCTTTCTTTCAAGTAAGCTGTGGGTCTATTGTCTAGTGATGTTTGCTTGGAGAATTTTGATGTATAGGAAAGGAAACACAAACTCTGGGTTTACCAAATAGTAAAATCAATTTGATCAATGCAAGAACCTTCCCCCTTCCCCAAATTTAATACAGGATAAATATTGACAAGGGAAGGGTGATGTCTGGGATCCTGAAATGACTCAGTGATGGAAAATCAAAGTTAAACAAAAGAAGAACTACTTGTCTGCTCTTGCACTCCCTTTGCTTTCATTTCACTGGAGCTGTTTGGCTAAATGGTGGGGTAGGGAGGATGTGAACACTGCTCTCTCCTTGTTCTGATGATGTAATGACAATGGGAGGATTATTTCTTAATTTTCAGAGTGCTAAGTGGGTAATTATTGTCCAATTAGACTTGCTATTAACCTCTCTGTATCTCATTTTACCATGCATAAAACAAGAATAACAGCACTTACGGCTCTCACCGGGATATTGTGGAGATTTATTAGTTAATGTACGTACAGCACAATGGAAATGAAAAGCACTGCACATTGGCTAGAGCATAATTATTAATAAAGCACTGTTAGTGTGGTCATTGCTTCAGAAGCTGGGTGTGTGGTGTGGTGCCTGGCAGTAGGTGCACCTGTAAGGGTTGCTCTTGTGAACCTTGGATCTTGAGCTTGAGTAATTAAATGGAGAACCTAGAAAATGGGGTCCAGTGAAACAGCAAAGCCAGTTTTAACAGTTGCAGATATGACTTTACCTTTTCCTTAAGTATAAAAAAACCCCAATGATTTAGAAAAAGAAACCTCCTAGAATAAAAATTAATTAGCTGGAAAAAATCTCCTTAAATTCTTTCTCCCTAAACCCATTGTACCTGAGCAAATACCTTGTGTCACATCTTGTCCACAACCTTCTGGCTCTTTAGAAGAAATCTCTAATGGGACAGAGGAGCCATCTGGAGAAGTAAGCTGTGTTACTGGGACCAGAGCAGAAACGTGCCCCACTGCAGCTGAACTAACAGGAGCGAGGGGAGAGGGGATGGGTCAATAACTGGTTATTGGCACAGTTACCAGTAACAGCCTGGGGAGACAGCCAGTGGTCTGGTTCACTGGTGGAAGGCTCTGTTAATGCCCAGCCCTGGCTCCTGTTGCTGTGTGCACCTCTCCTTTCCACTGTCCTCAAGTGAACTGAAACCTGCAACTGTTTGGTTTGACCACTGGGATCCCATCCAGTCTGGAAACTCCCACGCCAGCTGCCCCAGGGACTCTGGAGACAAGGTCTGTGGCAGGGCCTGTGGCCACAGGCATTCCTGGGTTACCAGAGGACCCTTGTGGTTTAGCACACTGCTTTAGTAGCATTAGAAGCAAAGCTGCTTCTGCAGTGACTGATAAGTTCAGTCCAGTGCTGATTCACAATCGATCTCAGATATTGGGGGGAGGGGGTGGGTGCTCCGTTTCCCAGATCAGCCGGGATGCACTTTCCAGCCAGGTCTCAACTGGGGATTGGGATGCAGAAACTTCTGCTGCTGGTCTGTCAGGGACTGGCCCTGCTGGTCTGCAGAGCACAGGAAAGGTCCCCACAGCTTGTCAGATTTCTGCTGTGTGGCTTGAGTCTCTGTCTGAGAGACTATGACTTTGTATCAGTCAGGGATAATTTAATTAAAGACTATACTAACTGATGCATGGGAACACACCAGTAATGAGTGTATTTTATCCACTAAGGAACAAATACATTTTCAGAAATGTTCTTTCTTCAGCTCACTTCTCATTTAAACATTTGGATGGTTTCCAGTAGCTCACTGCTGCTCCTTCTCCCATCTGTCCCACTGAGAAATACAAAACATCGTTCTGCTTGTGTGTGCCTGTGTGCACACATGTATGCATTCGTATATAAACCCAAAATGATGTTAAACCTTCAGTTGTCCCATCTGACACATCCCAGGTGTGTGACAGCAGCAGCCAGTCCCTCAGCACCGGGCAGACATCGAGCCGCAGCCGACGGCAGGTATCGAGGTCCAGCAGCAGAAGGGATGTCTCACCCTTACATCAAGGTGTGCTGCTGATTGACAAAATCCCTGGGCTGTGTCACAAAACTGTGGCCACTAATTAAAAGTTTGGTGGTTTATTCCTTCCCACACACTGTGAAACAATGGGATTTCAACCAGCTGCACACACACCCAAACAGTATCTTCTCTTTCAATAAAAATAGAAAGAATAAGCATTACCTGGGGTACCTGTCAGCTTTGCCAAGCCCAGAGAGAGGCACCGATCTGACCTGCAGTCCTCAGCCTCTGAAGAGAGAAAGGGGTGACCAAACAACTCTCCTTTAGTGACTGTCCTACTAACAAATGGCTTCAAACAACAAGATCTATGGACACAGAGCTGAAGCACAACTGTTTCTCCAGCACAGGAGATTAATATGGTGATGCATGTAGGTGTAGCAGTAACCTGTTAATGAGTTATTGATTTTTTTAATTAAACTTTACTGGTATCATATTTTCAATCTAAATGAATGAATCATTAAAGTAATTAATGGCACGGCGATAACGAGAACTGTCTGGATTGCAATTAATCTGCAGCACAGGGCCCTCCTGTCACAGGAGCCTCCGTGGTGGCACTGCAGGGACGGGACAGCGAGCACCGTGTGCTGCACTCCTGGCTCCCCCATCCTCCCTTCCCCTTCCAGAACAGGCACTCATTCGCACAGCACTGCAGTTCAGGCCTTGGGTTATCCCCCTGCGAATCGCTCACCTGGGAGCAGCATCCCTGCTGCAGCGAGCCCTCCTCCCCCTGCACACACCTGAACGGCCTCAGCGCCCGCAGCCTGGAAGTGGCACGGGCATTACAAGGGTTCTGGCATTGCAAAGAATTGCTCAGGGCAGAAAATATACACCAGTAAACACACAGGAAAGCTTGGGACTTTTAAACACAGCATTAAAAAAAAACCTAAATCAAACTCAACTGTTACACATAGTATGAATAATGTTAAATGAGAAAAAATAAATAACTGACAATTAAGGGACACTTCCTGAAACTGAGGAGACATTTTCTTGACTAAAAAAGAACATTCAGGTAGATAATTTTTTTTAAAATATAGTTTAGGGTTGGGTTGTTTTTTTAAAAAAAAGAGCATCTAATTTTCTCTGAAGAAGGAAGTCTGTTGAATCTATCAGCCTTGGCTTGGGAATGGGACTACAGATCTGCTGTTGGTGCCCATCAGGTTCTAGTCCTTCTACATACTTTAATTCTGTCTAAAATCTCACTAGCTATTTTTAGCCTGGACTGATTTTTGCAGTCATATCTGTCTGTGGCAAACACATAATGCCAGCCTCACCCACAGTTACAACTTTTGTGGGGTTTGTATGTGGCTTTTTCCAAGACTCCTTCTGAGCTTTTCACCCTGGAAGAACAGTGCAATAAGTAATTCTGAATTCTTCTGCTACAAACCAAAGACAAATATCCCAGCTGAAAATGAGAGCTGGACAGCAGGACTGTTCCACAGCTCACCCCATCTTCCTGATGAAGACATCTTGTCTTCCTTGCTGTGCAATGCCATCTGACCCATTGCAGAGCCCTGTAATTGCACTCATCTGCTCCTGACGTGGCTGGAAAGGCTCAGGAGACAGAAGACAGACAAGCAGGTGGCTTCAGGGATGGGGGAAAAAATCTGAAGGATTCATAGGGGTTCATATAAAACACAGCTTAAAAGCTCTTTTATTTAACCGAGTTGCCACTGGTAATAACATTATGTCCTTCTCAGGGAAAAACAAAACTGTTGTCCTATTTTAAAACAAGTGCTTCCTTTAGGGCTAATTAAGCTGACAAATAACACTTCCAAAGACTGAGCAGTTTAACTGATCACAATGCAGCAATGCCTGGGACCCTGGAGAGGACCAATTGCTGCTGTGCACAGCTGGGAAAATTACTGTGCCCCCTCTGCATCAGGACATTGAATGAGAGAAAAATAATAGCTCATTAATCTTCCTAATGAACCTCTTCTAAACAAGATAATTCACAATTTTATGGTACACATGGGGTTGCCGTGGAGATTCACTAGACTGCCTACCAAACTGTGAATCAAAGTGTACAGACCCAGCAGCTGTCTGGCAGCAGCATACCCACAGCAGCCCTACCTGTGCTCTTCCCCTGCTCAAGCCTCAGGAACACTGCCTCACATCCTGGGCTGGGACCGCAGGGTGAGGTTCCGTGGTTGTTGCATGGAGGATGCAGAGGAGCACAGCCTGACAAACAGGAGAAATAATGTTTGGAGTGAGGAGCTGGGGCACCTGTGCTGGTGCCGTGTATCTCTGGGAAGGTCTTTGTGCTCCTCTGGCCACGCTGCCATTCACCAGCTGAGCACAGCAACCCTTGACCACCTCTGGGAAGTGAGAACAAAGGCACAGACACAATCCTGGCTGTGCTTCACCTTGCCTACATTAAAGGAAGGCAGTGCCTCACATCCTCCCTAGGCGTAAGAGCCAGGCTGTGCTTCAAGTTCACAATTAATCACTCTAGATGTAATATTAACTGTTAATCTGCCACCATCACAATAATCTTCTTACATTCACAATTAAAGAGTGAGGTGCTGAAGCTTTAACAACATTTGTATGTTTAATACTTGCTCGAGAGGACTTATATTTGAAGACATGGATTTAAGTGTGTGGCAGTCCCTAACAGGAAGATGCTTCACCACAGCACAGAAGTACACTGACTTTTCAAACCTCCTGGGGCTGCCAGGGAAGTCCCAATTCCAGTGTTTCAGAGTCCATCTGGTACTTCTCCTCTCTGTTGTTACTGAGTTTTAGAAGGACTCAGGTGAAAGTCTCCACAGTGAACAGCACAGCAAACCCTCAAGCATCCATGGGGTTTTGTATTTCTAAAATAATATTATTCACACAAACATCCTTAAGAAAACAAAGCCATCAGGCACCATCTGTGTGGGAATTTCCTTCCTAGGTGAAATAGATACCTTCATCAAAGTGTGTGAATAGAACTTTTTCTGGCAGGGCCATTAGATGTCGTAAGAGTGAACACGAGTGCCGTGGCAAGGCTGGCATACACTGAACATTTAAAGTCACCATTCCCCTTGATGAGGGGAGGTAATGTCCTGGAGCCCACAGCTCTGGGACTGCCTTGCTCCTCCTGCTCGACAGGCGACAGCGCTGAGCAGTCACAGCCGGTGTCACAGCAGTTCACAGACTCTCCTGGATTTCTCATGCTCCATTGAGCTCTGAAGCCATACACATTCACATTTGCATGGTAAGCTTTTTGACAATGTAGGTAGTCCCATGGGAATAAATAAGGATAAGGCAGCATCAAGTTATGTTGCTTTTTATCATGATGAAATATAGCTATTATCAGATCAACACGACATGAAGTAAATGACACTATTGCAAATATCCACCAATTTCCAGAACGTTTCTATGCTGCATTTCTGTAATTTCATATATTCCTCTGTTTCCTTTTTAACACTGTTTCTTTCAGATAAGAGCTCAGAGTCTCGGATCATTTCTGCACACTGGAGACATCAGCAGCCACGGCCAGCAGGTAAAAAAAAACCACACCCCCACCTTTGAGTTTCCTGCAACCCAGTGGCTTTATCTTTAAATCCAAAATCAAGGCAGCGCTGCTGAACTCGTCTACCAGCTGCTCATCTGCGTGTGCCAAAGCACTGACCATTTCTGTAATTTAGTGCAGCCAGTGACTTATTTCATTTGTGCATTTCCAATTTACGTATGCACTCAGCAGAACTATCAGAGCCCAGGAAAAACTCCACATGGCAACCAAGAACCCTTCATTCAGGGAAGCTCGCCGGGGCCACAAGGCACACAGAGCTGCTCCTTGCAGCAGGCTTCTGCCTGGCCAGCCATGCCTGGGAGAGCAAGGGAATATTACACTCTTCCCACAAGGTCTTTGGCAATATCCAGAGACTTCTGCCCTCAGCAGGGATCACAGAACTGTATGACTACCATCTGACAGGAGCCTACATCACAGCTGACACGTTATCAGAGCTACTCAGACATCATACAGCACATCTTATGGAAACTCCTAAACAGCACCCAAATTCTTCGCTCCACGTGGGACTCTCATAACCACAAACTCCCTTCCACAGTCTTATTTAAAGGGTTAAGACAATGAATTAAGTTACTACTGCTTTTGCCTATGAACACAGTATTGAAAGAATCAGCTCAGAAAAGCATTTAGTGATGCGTTGAAACTGAATCTACCTTCTTGTTCAAACTCACTTCTTTGAAATTGCTTTCCCACATGAGAAGTGTCCATACAGATACAGCTTTTACTCCTTTCCATGACACTACGTTCCTTGGACACAGAGCACTGCAGAGACAGGGTGGTGGGAAGTTCAACTTTGGGTCTGCATTCATTTTCCAGCCCCTACATAGCACCCACCGGCTGCTGATGTCCAGACTGTCTCTAGCTCTGATGAATTAAGCCTATCTTTGTTTCAGTATTACCATCCCCCTCCTAGCTCTTCCCTAACATAATCTTGTTATCTTTGGGCCTTGCATGGTTTTTTAATTATCATTATTATTTATATAGCACGATGCATACAGACAAATTTAATCATGTTGTTTACATGAGCTAACCTGATAGACTAATGGAGAAATTACATGTTTTGTTCCCACTACTGGCACAAAAGCAATTTCTTTTCTAACTCTCATGCTTGAGAGAGCACAGAGCCACAAAGATGATGAAGGGAGTGGAACATCTCCCTTGTGAGGAAAGGCTGAGGGAGCTGGGTCTCTTTAGCTTGGAGGAGACTGAGGGGTGACCTCATTAATGTTTATCAATATGTAAAGGGTGAGTGTCATGGGGATGGAGCCAGGCTCTGCTCAGTGACATCCAATGACAGGACATGGGGCAATGGGTACAAGCTGGAACATAGGAGGTTCTGCATAAATATGAGGAAGAACTTCTTCCCAGTGAGGGTGACAGAGCACTGGAACAGGCTGCCCAGAGAGGGTGTGGAGTCTCCTTCTCTGGAGACATTCAAACCCCCTGGACATGTTCCTGTGTGACCTGACCTAGGTGTTCCTGCTCTGGCAGGGGGACTGGACTAGATGATCTTTTAAGGTCCCTTCCAATCCCTGACATTCTGTGATTCTGTAACACAGTCAGTGCCTATAAAAGTCTGATGGTGCTGGAGAGGAAAGTGTTTTATCCAAAGAACAGGTAAACCATAAGCAATAACAAAAGTTCCTCCCACTGTAATCCCTCAATTAACGTGTTCCACACAATCCCATCATGGAGTGATTAGGTAAAGCAGCCAAAGAATCAAATCCAGATTAATGATATTTCATGAATAGCTGTTGGAAAGCTCAGACAGAAATCATGCAGAAACACAAAGACAACATTATTGAACAGGAGATTAAAAAAAAACACTTTAGAAAAAAGTATGAAACCCAATCATCCTGCAAAAGAAAAGAACAGTAAAAAGGTGATGGCCAGAATAGGTGTTAATGACTGCATGAGATGGAAGAGTACCAAAGAGCAACCTTGAGGATAGGTTACAAAAAACTTAAAAATGTAAACCAAATATAAACCCCACACTGGGCAAGGAAAGGAAGGGGAAAAGAGCAAAAAACTTGGTGTCACTCTTGCTGACTTACAAAGTTGTAAGAAAGGTCTCTTGCTGCTTGAACAGATGGGTCTAAAATTGTTCTCTGTCAGCAGAAACATCACAGAGTGTGTTTGCCTAGAAGGGACAAGCCCTGGTTGAGAGATGTACAAGGAAGCAGTGCCACACAGGTACCTAATTTGAGGGTGCCTCCAAGCAGACAGACTGCAGCTGATGTGCCTCGTGCACTTCACCTCTCCTTCCCCTTTCCTGGCCAACCCTCACACAGTTCTGCTAATGCAGGTCCAAGGAACACTGGAGCCAAGAATAAAGTAAAACAACAAAGACCCTTCTCTATTATTGCAATTCATTTGTTGAAGACACCTTATGATTTAAGATAAGCTTAATTTTGCAGAATTTGTATGTGGTCCCATAAAGTACAGTTTGGGAAAACAAAACTAAATTCATAGTTACCCCTTCCAGACAAAGGCTCGCTGTCAGGCAGTGGTGGATTAACATCCTTTCCCTGCAGAGCCTCCAGCTCTTTCTGGTAAGCATGCAATGGGTAGAGGGGCAAGCCCTGATCCAAAGGAGACACCAGTCCAAAACAGATGGGGCAGCTTCTCATCCCACGGCTGTTTAAGTTGGGTAATAGCAGAAGCAGCAGCAGGTGATGGAGACTAGCTTTCTGTCATCTGTTGGATTGTCACACTCATACCTGGGTGACTTAATGGCAGTTTCCCCGAGTGGCTCTAATTAGGCACCCATTGTTGACCGTGTTTCAATTTTGCAAGGACAAGCATACACACAGTTTGCTCACTGGGCAGAGGTGGCCTCTGGAGACACTGCAGATTTCTGGCACAATGATCTCCACACAGGAGGAGGGTGACAACTTTGTGAGGTGACAGTTGAGAAGAACTCTAACTACGTGAACACCCATTATGGGTTTTCATTATGTGTTGTGTGAATGCCTATGCCAGTGTGCAATTACTAATGCAGACTTTAAAATCAGGAGAGCATCACTTCAAGGATAATGAAATTTTATGAGGAGGAAGAATATCGTCTTCAAAGGTCTAAAAACACTGGGACAGTTTTCAGAGCAGCTGTGGCTCATCTGCTTTGTGGAAATACAGGTTATGATTTCTAATCACAGTCTTTGACAACCCTGATTATCTTGATTGGATTTTGTTATGTTTCTGCAATCTTCTGGTATTAAATTCTATGTAAAAAAATAGAGACAGAAGAAGGGTTTGCCTACCTGAAACCACGTGGAGCGGAAGACTTCTGGCTAATGGCTTTTAATCCAAGCCTATGTAAATTTTAGGCTGGATGATCTATGACATAATGAGATCTGTCAAGCACAAGTCATCGCACTGTAACTGAAATGCGAACAGACATTCACATTACCTAGCATGCAGCAGATGGATATTGCTGGTACAGAAGAGAGGGGAGAGGTGACAGAAATGTCCCATTCCATGGTGAGCAGTGGTCACATTTCATTGTAATGTGAGTGAGAATCATTTGGCACTTTAACCAAAGCAGCATCTCCCGTTCTGAGAACAGATAACCGTGGCAAAAGAGGCTGCGGGGTGACCTGCACTCCTCTGTGTCTCAGTACTGAGAACTGCCTCGTGGTGCTGAGAGCAGAAGTGCATGTGGAGGGGTAAGGAGAGAAGGCAGACACTGTTTGGGGGTACCTACGTCTGGTTAGTCTGTAATGTCTCATAAATGACAAGTGGCACTCATTCCACCCCCCTGCTTGGGAAGGACATCCTTCCTGTTCTGCCCTCACGGATACCTGAGCACAGGGTTCAGACAGTGCTTGCCAGTCTTCTGCAGCCCATCTCCCTCCCTCCAAACTGTCCCACAGCGCTGGCACTGGGCCTTTGTCTTCTCCAGAGATCTTATCCTGCAGAAATATAGGAAAGCAAGAATTTCCTTTCAAATAAACCAACAACTTTGGCATAACATTTGGAACAAACATCCATTATACTGTGGGGGTTTTTCTTTATTTTTGTTGTTTATGGGTCTGAGTCAGTTTTCCTCCTTTTTTTTTTCCTGCAGTTGTCATTCTCACTTTTTCATCCTGGTGAAAATGGAAATTAAAAGGGGAAAAAGCTTGTCTGTGTTTTGGCTTTGGACTTTGAAGACTTGCACACGTGCAGGGGTCTGAGCGCACGGCCGGGGTGGAGCTCACGAGCGGCTCCGCAGGGTGAAATGCCAGAGGAGCAAAGCTTTGCAGGAGGGACATATTTTCACCACACCTTTTCCTTTCTGCTAACTGGCACGTTCCAGTGAAATCAATTCTGCCACAAAGTTCCTGACCTGCTCTATCCACAAGCAGACAATCTGTTGGAAGAATAAAGTCTATCACAAAATCAATGCTACATTTTTCTGCACTTAATTTATCTCTTTCATTGATTACACCACTAAAAACTGTTGAAGCACAGCTGCAAGTAAAGACCTAAACATTGAAGAAGTTATAAATCCATGTGGTAAAGATAATGCTCCAGATCCTCAGCTGCTGATTGTCAAACTGTTTTGTAAAAACCCAAAATAAACTAAAATATTAAGTCCTGCCTTTTTTTATGCAGTGCAAAAACCTGTTTTCAGTTGTAGAATATTATATGCAGATACTCCATACACATTAATTTAATTAAGCTAAACCCACTATCATTTTATAATTAAGCAACATCCAAAATTCTACAGTTTAAAACAATTTTGAATAAGCCCTGGCTTACAGGATTAGACGATTATATTTGCACAATGAAAATGCCAAACTTTCTATTACTTCATTGAGAAGGGTGGGGAAAATCCAATTTAAAACTGCTTTGCCAGAGAAATTAAGATCAGCGCAATTCTTGCATTACAGGCAGCCAGAAGTGCTGGTATTTTAACATCTGTAAAACTGGCACAGAATGGTATCTTTGCAATTACTGTATTGCAAGCTAAAAGTTCCATTTTAGTACAGAAAAAGAAATCCCACTGTATATTTACCACAAATCTCCACCTGTCTGGAGTCAGCTCATGAAAAACATTTCCTGGTTCCCTGACATACATCATCAGTTATGCATGCTCTCTTGAAAGGAGGACAGACAGACATCCCCCTTCTGTACCTAGGGAGTTTCCACAGCCTTGAGAGGCAGCAAGAGAGCACAGGACCCATCAGCATCCACACCAGTCATTTGCCAAAAGGTAAATCAAGTACACAGAGCTGCAGTTAAGCACTCTGGATTAGATTTATTTTACGTTCTATCATCATAATCACAGCTACATGGCTGCAATCCATCACAACAATGATATTCCAGGGTGGGGAATCTCTGTCTTCAGGTTTCGTGACAGCCTCTTTATTGCACTCCTGTAGTTTCTCGAACCTCTAAAAAATGGATATTATCATTATGCTCATAAAGACTATTAATAGGTTACAGCAGAGCAACCAGGGTACCCAGCAGCCTTGAAATGTACCCCAGAGCATTCAAATTAAAGATGGCATTTGCAGGGATGACAAGGCTGTAAAACCAGGCACCAAATCACCCCATCAGTCACAAAACGCAGCTCAGAACCACGTCCCTGACACACACTCCACAGAGCCACATGTACGAGTCCACCGTAAACAAGGGTAGAAACAGATCGGTTTGAGCACAACTGCAGCCTCATGAAATCATTTATCTGTGCTGATTCTTCATAATTATCTCAGTTGCCAGAAGCCCACCATGGTAGGACGGGTGGTGACCCCACGTCAGCCGCTGCTCGCGGACGGAGCGCCCCATTTATCCGCGCAGATATTCCAGAGGTGACACAGCAGAGCTCTGCCTGAGATCTCTTTTCTGGAAAGCAAAGCCAAGCTGCTCACAATTCAAACGAAAAGTTCTGATCCCATATCAAAATACTGACAGCTTAGAGGCTCATTGGGCTCTCCCTGCAATAAATCAAGGTTGTAGATTTTTGCTAGCAGAAGCTATGTCAAAAAAAAAAAAGACAAAAGAACACCTTCTAGGGCTAGTTGGCAGAGAATGAGAACACTGGGAAATTCCACTTTCCTTAAGGTGGAAACATTCAAACAGCATGAGAGATTGCACAGCCAGCTTGGGAACTTCAACAGCATTTTTATAATTGAAACAAGAGGAGAGGATGAACCTGGAGAAACATCAGCTGCACAGATTATAAATGTCTCCGTGCCTGTTTTCAGTTCCTAGCACAGGGAATAGCAGGCACATACATCAGTCTAAGTCAGCACTATATATCTGTAAAGGTAAACAGACTGTAAATGTGCTGTGACAGTCACAGCCTTTGACTGTAGGATTCCAATCATTCTGGCCACTGTGCATTTGCAATTCTTGACTCACCTATTTCTGACCAAAAAAAAGCCCCATCCTTGAATGTATTTTCTCAAGAGACTCTTAATATTCATGCCAATTAATGCATGAATTCTAGCAGGTGAGTTGCTTCTCTTTCCCCCTGGGAATGATATATTCAATTACTGCCAGCAGATGTATGTAAGTAGGGGAGCAAAACACAAATTCTTTTTATTTCCACTCCACGCATCGCTGAGTATTTCCAACTCATTTTTATGCAGAGGGTTCTGTCTTAAAAAAAGCTATTCACTCCCATCCTATGCATTACATTCTGCATTTTGAAAAATAATTTAAAATATGCTGAAACATTTCTGTCTCTAATGACCCAGTGAGTGATGCCAGCCTATTCTTTGGACATCTGTTATTGCAGGGGGGCGCACACAGAGCGATGAAGCATTCAGATCATGCATCATGCCAGGTCATGCACAAGTATGCTTCAAAGCATCAGGGCATAATTTGCACAAATGAGGATCCTTGGGAGTTTAGTGCCTGATCTAAGAGCAGCTAAATGATTATCAAAACATAATAGCCTCTCTTTAAAGTTCCTGGTGTTTGGAATAGCATTGAAATCAGCCACTGAGCTTGTTTCAGTTCAGAAGCCACTGGAGTCCCCATCTCGGTGAAGAAATGGTGCCTCAGGGAGATGATGTGCTCTCTGGGCTAAAGAAGTCCAGTTCCCTCAGCCTCATCTCACAGGACAAGGGCTCCAATTGCGTGGGAACACTGGCATGCACACAGTTTATTACATTTTCTGATTTGCTTTCCTAATAATCTGTTGCTCAGCCAACTCTGTTCTGTAGCGTTACAATTTAGAAGTGGTGGAGCACGCTAGCACTTTTTTTCTTGCCATTTTTGAAAAATCAACAAGGTCCCACTGTGGTGATTGCATAAATTACCATATCTTCATGGAAAAGGTTTCAGAGAATTATTTCAAAATGACAGGTTCTGGGCTTTCCAGACATCTGCACCAATATATTTCTTTATGCCATGAATGGGACGGGGTCATATGCTCAGCTGATGTAAGCTGTCATAGCACCACTGCTCTCATGGAATTTCATTATTTTTTACTCCGGCGAAGGATTAGACCAGTTTCTCGTAGGAGGCTAGCCAGCATTTCAAATCACAGGCTTGTTACTTTGGCAGCTTATCTCTGTGTACAGAAACCAATTATTGTTGGAATGCATTCATTTTCTGTTCAGCTTCATTTAAAAGATTTAGCAACTCCTTCTTTCCAGTGCTATTCCTAGATTGCTTAAGGAACTCCATGGTGGAATAGAAGGGATCACATTGGTAAAGAAAAAGTGGTGGGTCTTTTGAGCATTGGCACACAGAAATCCTTACTTAAATATCTAAGGGCACACAATTCACCTGCTTATATGCACTAAACAAGAAAATCCCACATTCCTCAACGTCATTTCTTTAAGTTTGTGTTCTCCTAAAGTTCCCTCAGTCCAGACCTCTGGAAATGCAGTGGCAGAGTGGCACCAGTGGCCAGGAAGCAGTAGTTCATGCGGGTGGAATGGTTAACCAGACGCTCTGAACCACAGAGCCAGCTACAGGCGAAGAATGGTTAAATAACCTAGTTTTCACTCGTGCTCAACATACTTCTAAGTTTATTCCTTGAGCTCTTTGACAGGCAAAAGCCATGGCCAGCATGGCAGAGAAACAAAATCAAACCCCAAAAAGAATGAGAAGTTAAGCTTTTTCCTCCCTCATAATTCATTTTCATATTTGGGCAAAAGAAGGGAAGGTCGAGAAAGCATTTGCAAAAGTTTCATCTCTAATAATTTTATCAGTCTGCCACATTCTTAATGTAATAGGATTTCTTTTTCTCCATGCTTCTGTGAAATCTGAGGTATCACACCCAGCATGACTGAACAACAGAATTAAATATCAGCTGAGCTCAGCTGCTTCAGTTGCACAGTCCCTTTCCTTCCCAAGAAATTTTTTTCTGGGACTTTTCATTTTCAACCCAATCAAAGTTGAAGCAAAGGCACAGAATTTTTTTTAATCCATCTTGGATGGAAAGAAAGTAAAAGCCATGCTGTGCACAGACAGTGTTAATGCAGAATTTTAGGAATGTTTGCTTCAGCAGCTGCTCTTTGAGAAAAGGTTTGGAAAACTGGGTCCTGTTTTGACTTTTGTCCCAAGCTCCCAGGATGAACCTGCACTCTTCTTTCTTGCCTCCTCTCCCACTTCCAAGAGGGTGCCGAGTACTTTGGGAAGGTCAAGCTCTCTGTGCCCCATGGGAGGACAACTGGGCAGGTCACAGATGCAGAGATGCTGGTCACAGCAGATGTGCCAGCATGGGCCTGTGGAGAGGTGGAAGATGTTCCTTATAGAGAGAGAGCTGGGGGTCAGAGAAAGCTGCCTGAATAAAGAAGAGCACCTGACATGATCTTTCCTGCTCAATAAACAAGAAGTGACATGTTTGATTCTCAAGTCCTCCTTTTCTTTTGCCTTTTATGTACGTGTCTGCATGTATACACAGATGACACAGAAGAAAGAGTTCCTTCTAAAACATTAAGCTTGTGCAGTTTGAAGTGGAAATGTTCTCACAAACTCTGCACCAGGCTGGTTTGATGCCCAGATGCTTTGATGTGTGTTTGGATCAGGGTGATTCTGTACTTTAAAACCAGCTCTGCCAATTTCTCTCCTCTTTTGCTCTCTTTATATACAACTGCCTGTCTCCCACCTGTGGGGAAGGGGAGAAGGACTGATGGATCATGGAATAAACCAGCAAGAGAATTAACATGTAGATGCCAATTACCATTACACAAAGAACTACCCAAGAGATGGGATAATTCAGCTGTGTCGAGTGGTGAGACAGAAGCAACTGCAGAGAGCTCAGACTATGAAAAGACCGTAAGGCTGTCCCATTTCAGACTGTTTTACCAGAACCAGTACGTGGTGCTAGCAAGTAAAAGACCCAAGTGGCTTGATGGATAATACTCCTTGCTCATGTATGCTGTGGTGATTCTGCCCTTGTGTTAATGAACTGATCCACAGAGAAAAGAGGGCAAAGCTGTGAGCTGAAACAGGTTAACTTGACATCCTGCTTTATGATGTAACATAATTCAACATAAAGTTCATCCTTAAAAATAATTATCTTGTCAGTTCTGCTGCTGTTAATACCACTAGTTCAGTCACACAGCTGGGAAAAAAAGTCCCTATCTACATGAAACAAAAAAAATACAGAAGGAAAGCTTTTCCTGCCCTGTGCAAAGTCCCTGTAATTGTTCCATATGATCCACAGTTGAATGAATTCATAAGCTGACATTTTACCTCTGTGGTTTGAAATGAAAACCCACAAATTGTGTGCTAAGTATTAACTTTAGAGATACAATATCAGTTTAACCACAAGTTATTTAAAAGTAAAAGGAGAGCATACACCACAGAAAATGACTAAACACACAGTTTGCAATGAAAATCTGTTCAAAACATATTATGCATGTTGGGACTGAGCTGATGTGTAGAGAGATCAATGACTGTAACTGCCCACAGCTCTGTGGCTCTTGGCATACAAGACCAAAACTTACTAACATGTATCTTAGAGTTCTTAATTTTACAGAGGTGCCTGATTAATAAAACACCCAATTCAGTTCTGAATTTAAATATTACTTAAAAAAAAGTGTACAAAACCCAAAATCTTATTTTACCACTCCTGAGCCAAAATGTGTGTTTGAGGAACTGGACATTTCCACTGGCCAGCTGGTGGGATTTGTGTTCCTCCTGTGGGAACATCAAGTGAGCAGCGTACACAGAGGGGTGGGGACAGACAATACCTGTCTGCTTAGATGGACATTTATGTTTTCAACTGTTTTCAAGTGCTCTGATACCAGCTTTGAGACATTCTTTCTCAACCCCATAAAGGCAAAACCAAATGTTCTTATACTGAGCTGAAGCAGTTAAAGCCGGTGGGTGGGAGCTGCTCTAACCAGGGCTTGCCCCAGCACCAACCTGGGTGAGGGGTGCTGGACCCCAGACTCCTGCTCACTGCTGCTCGTTGAGGTGTTTCATTTCATTCCTGTCAGGCACTACAGGCTTCCCGAGCCACAGCTAATTATACAAGATTTGTCTATACAAAAACATGAGGATTAGGCAGGCAGGAAAGCAGCTAAAATTTATTTGGAGACTTAGTTTAATAAAAAGGTATAAAAAACAGAATTTGTACAGAAACAAATAATTTCTTAACTGTGTATCTAAAGGCAAGCAGGGGGAGGAGATCCACACTTTTTTTCTTTTCTCCCACCCTTTCATGCTGCTGCCAGAGAAAATAAGGGATATGAAGTTGGGATGCAGCAAGGAGCTGATACTCACAGTAGATAGAAGACTGCTACTCCTCCCCATTGCTCCTAAGAGCCACATATTCCTTGCAGAGCTAAAATTAATTCTCTCACCAATCTGTACTGTATAGCAATGTTTGGCTCATGAGGAGGTCAGTCCCCACAGAGCAAGATCAAAACCCTGTTATCCAAACCTTGAGATGATAAAAAACCCTAAGGAAGCTAAAGCTAAATTGCAGTCAGTATCAAAGCTCTGTGTCACCAGGAGTAGGATCAGCATGAGGCAGGATGGAATTACACACATGACAACATATGGACATGTAAAGGGCTACACAGTTCCCACTGTGTGAGCTCACAAACCAAACCCATTTATGCCACAGGCAGGAAAGGACCCAAAACCTCTGGTACTACACAGCACTTCCACGCAGAGGTTCATCTGGTTTTACAGCTGCTAGTGGCTGTGTGAGCAGCTCTTTTACTCATGCTGGACAAGATCATGACTCTCCCATTCATTGCAGTGAGAGATCAGAACACCACTGGACTTTTTTTTCCTCACTCCCCATCTCAAGTGATAAAATCCTGCTATAAATATTCCCAAAACACAGTTTTTAATCCTAACCTTTGATTTTACTCCCCTTAATTTCATCAAAGATAGCTTTTAGCCTTATTTCTTAAAAAAAACCCCAACTTTTTCCTAAACTCTCTCCCTGTATTGCCCTCTCCTGCAGTTTCTCAGTAACATTAATTAGTCACCGTACATCAATCCTAATCTGATACACACACAGAGAACCCAACAACACTTCATCACTTGTGTTTGTAACTCATTTGCATAAGAGCTGTGTAATAAATCAGCCTCAGGACAAGTACATTTTGCAGGTAACACCAGAATTCATTTCATCAGCAACTTCCCCATCACATGCACATTCGATCACCTGGTGGAACACCACCGTGTCTCCCTGTCATTTGCAAAAGCACAGTGCTCCTCCTGAAAGATTTTCAGCGACTCCCACACGCACCAGAGCCACAGAAAAGTGGCAGCACCCTTCTCTCAGCACTTGCTCAACAGCTCAGGCAACGTGTTCTTGAAAAGAAGCTCTGCCACAGGATGACGCATAAGGAATAAGAGATGAATAATGGAACGAACGCTATCAAAAGTTTCCATGGTTTCTCCTCCCTTTAACATTTCGATGAACTGAAACTGGAAAAATTACAAGTAGCTGTACTGGCAACAGAAGAGTTTGGTACTGATTTCATAGGCAGCTGTTTTCTGAAAAGCATATTTATGGTATTATAATTATCTTACAAATCCGTTTTGGGGAGAAAGGCTTAATATCTCCTCTCCATTTAGACTGCAAGCTCTGAGAAGCAAGGACTGAGTCTTTATTCTGCCTGATGCTTATAGTGGGAACAAAATACAAATAAATGAATAAAAAGAAAAGATGGTAAAAATAACTTTTGTACTGATAACCTTGAAAAAAGCAGATGAGCAGGGCCCCTTTCCACCTGGGACAAGCCCACACTGTGCTCCAGGTGCCAGCTGTAGACTTCCTTGGAAAGTGCTCTGGGTTGCAACTCGCAGTGGGATGATCAATGGTAATTTGCCATTAATAATCAGTGCACAACAAAAAATAGTTTGGATTTAGCTAGGAATTCCCAAGGGCCCTAAAGCCCCAGGAAGGCAGTAAGGCCTGGGGTCCCTGCACCCTGCTCAGCACCAATCAATATCTGTGAGCTTCAGTACCTCACTGCCTCAGGTTCAGACACACACATCAGACACTTAGGGTGATAGGCAGTGTGAACTGATCCATGGTATCTCTACATGAACATCCTCACTTCATCAAACAAAGACATATTCATACAGAGCAGGTGATGCACAGGAACTTGGTAAGCTTCATCAGCTGCACTGGGAAGAGCATGAGCAGGACTGATGGGCATAAAGCAAGATGTGACAAAACTGCTTGGAAGTTTACAGGCAATCCAAAGGACTTCAGGTATCATCTCTCTGGAGTGCATTGATTAGGGACACAAGATTATTCAGTAACGTTCATCCTGCAGGACAGAAAACCTCAAGTAGCATTTTGAGCTTTCAGGTCTCTAATACACTTTTAAGAATTTTTGTCTAAAAGGTACTCCTGAAGGTGCATTGAAGGAAAGCTGTTGTCAAATTTCCAAATTAATTCAAGCGTGTCAAAGCCAGGTTTCATCTCCCAAGCAGAGCCCTTTCTGCTTATCAGATGGCAATACAGCCCTTACATGATAAAATCGTATCCTTGCTGTTAGATTTTCATCTCATGCCACAGACTGTTGAAGAGATTGTAGAGAGAAAGGTTTTTTCTACATTTGGTCTTCCCATTTTTGCTGCCAAGATGGAAGCACTGGTAGTAAAGGAGGTGAGAGGAAGGTGGAAGCAGCAGTGAACACTCCCTGGAGAGTGCTGATCGTAACGCTCCACACCAGCAGCATGGCCAATAGGAAAACAAGCAAAGAACAGATAATTCTCTAACAGATGGTGGGAGACAGACAGCAACTGGCACTGTTCTGCACAGAGCTGTCTGCTGCACAGTACAGCAACCAGCACGAGCAGGGGGCAACAAGAGCAACTCCACTGCACTAACGATGGGTCACAGACACAGGGGTACAGAAGAATGTGCAAATAACACGCTAGAGGTGCTGCTGGGGAGGTTTTACATCTGCTGCTCAGCACAGAAACATAAGCACACAAAAGGTGTCCCATTCACTGCAGATTTCACCAGCGCAGGGAGAGGAGAGGGGCGTGAGACTTCTCCCAGTCCAGGCATCATCTGACATGATGCAGTGAGGCTCAGAGCAGTTTTGTCACCTGAGTGAACAGAGATGATGATTTTGGGTCAGAAAATGTGTATTGCAAATAATTAAACACAAGCCAGAAAAGAACAGACCGAGCTGAAGCTCAGTGATGCAATGAAGGCTAAAGCAGATTCAGCTGCACAGCTGGAACGTTAAAATTTCAGTGCTGTGCTGGCATTCTCAGCTCCTGGTAAAAATAGCACCACTGGTGTGGTTACCAGGGATCACAAAACCTGTGAGAAAGTTCCAGCCTCGAACAGGTATTAAAAATAAAACAGCCCACTGGGAGTGCAGATTGAAAAGCCACCGGGAGAGGAGCGAGGTTTGCATATGTGAGAATGGTGACAAAATGCTGTGAAAAGCTCTCAGGAGCGGGTTAGGAGCTGCACATCCTGCACATCTTCACCAGCAGAGCAACAGCAGCCGCTGCAGCGTATGCTGCCATGCAGCCTGGTACCCTGGTCCCCGCAGTGTGATATGGCCCACAGCTTGTGACAGCACATCTAGCAGCTGTGCTGGATTATTCAGCACCAGTCCCTGCATGTGGGAGAGCCAATTCCCACAGCACTGGGGAAAGCACAACAGACTTCTCCACCCTGATTCTGCCAGCACATCTCAGTCCTGAAACAAATGCTCCTCACCCCAAAACAAGCAAGCAAGGGACAAAGACCTTGAGAAGACCACAAGCCTCGCAGCTCTCTGTGTACACTCATTTTTGAAGGAGCAGGTACACAGTATTAAAGCAATTCATTCCCTACCTTAGTGCCTGTGTAACAGCAGCAGATGTTGTGTGGGTCAGGGCCTTTAATCAACGAATGTAGAAGTTACTGCAAGTCTATTAACTGGCCTGTACAGTTGCAAGACAGCTCAAAAGATGGGAAAATCGTCCTGCTGAATTGAAAAATAAAGCCTGAATGCCCTCAGTGTATGTTACTCTTGACTTCGGCATCAACAGAAGGAAAATAAATATGGGTAGAAACATGGTATTTTATGAGACTCTACAGAGAAGTACACAAAGGTCTTGAAGTATGCAGAGAGTCCTGCTGAATTAGAGCCATCACAGGAATTATGGTGAGCTCAGCAGGGTCATTTTGGAAAGCATCTTTGAGTTCCAGAGGAGAAGATGGCTGTGAGCTCGCATCCTCAGCTGCCTCAGCAAGGTGCCTTCCCCGTTCTGAGCGCAGGCACAGCATCACTGCCCTCAGCAGTCTCAGGCCTCTGGTAACACAGGGCTTCCCATAAGGGGCTTCTTTGCAAACCAGCATGAGTCAGTCCCCTCACACTTGTTACTTCTCTCAACCTACCACGAGCACACTCCCGAGCTATTGTCACTCTGATTCAATTAGCCCTCTCCCTCCCCACACTCCAATTCTCTCCTTTGCTAATTTGAGCCTGGAACAGCAGATGCCTTCCTATCAAAACTTTCAGTGCAGAGTGCTGACATTTGGAGATAAACAGACAAGCACTACACAGGCAGCTAATTCTCATCTCCTCCTGCTCGGAATTTCGATCACAATTTGCTTTTAAGATGTCTATCCCCAGCACTAGCATGGAGATGTGTCAGACACGGCCCGGCTAATAAAAAGACAACATCGCACTTTACATGTCACACGACGGCGTAGATCAGTTCAGAAATCTCACAGCACATGGAGAATCCTATTAACTGCACCACCATTTGAAGCCCCAGTCTGAAACTGCAGCAAAAGCTCATTCTCCAAACTGATTACAGAGTTATGGAATACGCTTATCCCTCTGGTGTAAGGATTTTATTTATTTAAGCTCCCTGACCCCAGAGGCCAAAATTCAGTCACCTTTGTGGCAGGCATAATAATTAGACATGCAAGAGCAGGCACCCCACATACTGTCACTGCACAGCCTCCCTCCCTTGGTCCCACACCCACTTCCCAGGCACTGAGACACACAATTGGGCTTGTGCACGAGTGCAGGCATTCAAACCCATCACCATTTTAGGCCCACAGACAGCCACCAGGGCCAGGGAAAGCGAGTATCTACAGAAAATAACAGTATGGTGCATTGCTTGCTGCCAAGGTTCAAATCACACGAGAGAAAGCACCAGGCTGGCTGGTTGGCAAAAACTGTCTCTGATAGCAGACGAGTGCGACTCCAGTCTGTGCTCAGTCCAAAGCCTCTCCCAGTTTAGAGAGCTCATTAGGCTAACGTGTCTGAGAGCTTAACACACCTCCTATCTGCAGCAGCTCACAGCTCTTGGATGCAGGACACACTCTGAATCAGTCAGTGGCCACAGGAGCCCATGAGAGAATGGTCAGCATCTCCTACCAGCACCCAGCGAGGGCACAGGGAAATGGGTCTGAAAGATGTCTGAATGAACTGAGCCCCAGACCCACACAAGGGGCTCCTGCCTGACATCTTACCTGGTCTGCATTATCACCTCTTACTGCAAACAAAGGAGCACGTGACCAGGAGAGGCAACTGGTACACCCAGCATTGCTGTGAGTGATTAGGACCACAAGCTAAAGCTTAAATTAATTGAAAAATCTGCTTCCTTACAGCTGCATTTTTGTTTTAAAGGATGTACTGAAGCCATTGTAAGGTTCCAGCAGGCTGATTGCAAACACATCTCCTTCCAAAGCTCTGGTTAGCGGCAGAGGGTCCCCAAAAGGTCATTGATACATTTCTCCTGGCAGTCTTGAGGGGTTTTTCTGCCTCCGGTACAGTTTATCACCGATTTGGAGGCTTTTGAAAGCCCCCAGAACATTCCTGACAGACTCTCATGGCTGAAGGATGTTTCTGAAAGGCAGCCTACCCATGGGATAGACTGCCCTGTGCTACACAACAGGTATCTGCAAAGATTTCCCTAAGAGCTATAAATCCAGACAAGTGCTCCCCTCTGCACCCTGCCTCAAGGCAATACTTTGATGACTCCCTACTCTATTAGTGACCTATCCAAGAGGTTTTTCAAGAGTGCTTTGAACAAACACCAAGCAATAAAAGCTTGTCAAATGGTGTTACCTCTTGGGTGGCCAGAATTACATAGTGCTTTGTTGCCATATGGAGACAAACAGCTTTTACCCTACTGTCTGTGGAGTAACCAGCCCTATCCCAGCCTCAGAACGGCCTATTTTATTGAAAACACTTGTTAAAATACCAGCAGCATCTCACTACACCAGAGCAGGGGCTGAGGAAGCAGAAGCCAGCCAGCTAATACCCTGGATTTCACCGTAATCCTGACCTCCTCTCTGCTTCACTAAAACATCTGCACCTAATCTACAGGAAGGATTTTCTGGCCATGTTAGATGTGTATAATGTCTTGTGTTGATTCTGTTGGGTAAACCATGTAGTCAGACCAATCAGTATTTATGGGTATTGTGGGTATCTCCCCCCACAGTTTAATAGATTTCCACCAGAGCATTCATGTCATTTCTCAGGTGCCACAAAACATAACTCTACCCCACACACTGGTGCTTTATAGTGAATGCTGTACATCAGATCAGTAGAAATTGATATTTTAGTCCAACATGTCAATTTTCAATGAATTTCCACCCTCCTATGAATATCACAATACTATTTTGGGATGGGATTTTTAGGCTTTAGTGTTAGAGTACACAACAGCTACGTGCACGAGCTGAGTACAGTCACAAGTACAACAGCTGTCCATGTATAGCTGCAGTCTGAGCTCGTACTGGGAAAAAAACTAAGGGAACATTGCTTAGTAGGAGCCATCACAATATTTACTGTAGCAGCAGCACTACCCTGGTGCATGGAGAATAAAATCCTGGTGCACCCAACTTGTGCACCAGCCCTCATGCAGGGCTCTGGACCAGTCGGGTTTGCTGGGGGAGGAGGCAGATTTGAGCAGAACATAACTGTTACAGAAATACCTACAAGAAGACTTCTGCACATCTTTCTCTTGAAGCACAAGCAATTCAGTTGAAGCCACAGATTTCACCTCGAGTACACCCCCTGGGATTCCTCCAGGGTAAGCCCTTTTCCAGCCCTCAGGTACTGTGGGGCTTCTACCAAAACTTTTTTCCCCAGTTCTTTCATGAGTAAAACTTCAGCACAACCCCTTCACACACCCTGTGAGCTCTCTCTGCCTCTCTCATGTAAGCGCATGGCAAAGCTTTAATTATCAGACTAATTATGTTAAAGCCAAATTCACCCCTGTCTAACCACAAATTTGAAATACACTACGAGGAAACAATGCCGTTAATTAAGGTGGGACCCTAACGAGTGGAAGAACAAATTTACCTACAAGAAGGCAATTAGGACATTCTGCTTCCACTTTCCCAATACTATTTGTGAAACAAACATGAGTTTTGCTGCTGATTAGACTTCTTCATAAACAAACATGGTTCAGAGACTTCCAGGTGCAGTTTTCTGCATCACCAGCTCAGAGCGCTTCGCTGAGCGGCACTGATGGACCTCCAGAGGTGGTACCCACTCCCCCTTCTGCAGACCCCCTGCAGCAGCACCATCACTGCTGATCATGGGAACTGTGCCTGGCATGATGTTTGTCCCCACACACCTGTGCAAACTTCCTAGGTAAGGATTCATGCTGAGGCAACCTCCAAATTATGTGAAAACTGAACAGAAGCTTAATGAATGGCAGTGGTGCCTCAGTGTTGGCCTTCAGTAGGTAAATGCCTTTCCAGGTGTTGCCATCTGCCATGGTATTCAGCTTTAATTTGTATGTTTTCTTTTCTCAAAGGTGACTTAGGCCCTCAGGACCCTCATTTCCAGCAATGCCAGTTCAACCTGGGCTTCTCAGAGACTGTCCCCTGCTTTACATCTGGATCCTCAAACATGCCTTAGGGGCTCTACTGCCCAAGAGCAGCGAGCTAGATACCCTTCAAAAGACACATCCAAACCCAGCCAGGAGGAGAGTGCTAGAAAGGCAATAAAAATAGATTGGGCTTTGGTGCCTGAAGTGGTGACCTACCCAGAGACAAACACCAGGGCACATTTCTCTAGTCCAACCACTCTAAACATTAGAAGAAAAAAGTCTCATCCATGCCTTACAGTTTATCCCACTACTTCTAGCTAAATCCATTTTAAAACGATGTTCTCTTCTTGGTACTTATACCCTTCACACCCTAGGAGCTGATTATTGCAGCCACTCTTAGTCACTGTTTATCCAGCTGAAACATTTTGTTCTTTTAATCTTTCCTTCTACGTTCTTTAAGCTCCTTAATCATTGTTGTTGTACGTCCCTGGCTTCGTTGGAACACACAGCTTGCTGGCATTTTGGTACTCTTGGTAACAACACTTGTGAGTTAATAGAGTCATGCCAAGAATGAACCTGCCCAAATTTACAGAAGCGTTTTTAAGAGGCCAAAACCCATAATCTCTCCTCACATGACACTAAGAGTGCACCCATGTTTCTGCATTTGGCTCTCCATATCTAAGTACTAAAACTCATACAGAAATTAATGACTTATTTCAAGAAAATTAAAAGATGGATGGTTCCCTCCCCCTTCTTGCCAGCATGCCATACCACAGACTCGAGCCAAAATGGCTTTCCTCCATCAACCTCAGCTTCCTCTGCCCCCGAGTTTTCTGAGGGAGCTGCAGCTTTCCTGGCCAGTTCGTGCACTGCACACTGCTTATTCAAAAAAAAAAAAAAACAACACCCACAACCAACCAAAAAACCCCAAGCCAAGTGAACTTGGAAGAAAAAAAATCCTTTTAGCTGTACTAGCTGGAAACACAGTTGTGCCTTACGGTACCCATTTACATCCCAGAGAGAATGTGTTTCTCCAGACAGCACACTGAATCACACGAGCTGCTCAAGGCTGTCCATCTCTTCTGGCTATCAGGCTTTCCAGCTTTGTTTTATAGTTTCCTTTGGCTCTATAAAGTACTTTGACATAGTGCTGCAGACCTCTGCCTTGCTTTCTGTTCCATTTTTTCCTGGCTAAGTGAGATGCCACTCGGAAAGGCATTGAGGCACCGCTGCCAACTTCCACCCCCCGTTAGCGCAGACGAGTGCAGTGAATTCAGTCCTACTCATCCACTCAACACAGAATTCAGCTCAGACGTGGGAGAGCCCAGTGACAACCCCCCTGTGCCAGGCTGGACAGACACACAGCTCCCCTCCCTGAGCACAACTTTGCCTTGGTTACTTCCACGGGTCGCTCTCATCTTCACCTTCCTTTGGCTGCCCCATTTTTGTAGGGAAAACACTGTTTCTTATCACATTAACTCACCTTGCTCCTCAAAGATTCACTTTCACTGGTGGGATCAGTTTAACCAAGCCCCCAGGCAGGCAGCAGGAGGGGCAGCACTCGGCCACCCCAGCAGACAGGTGACAGGAGGTGTCACCCTGCAAAAATGCACTTGCTCCTGATTTTGTAGTTCTTGTACTTTATGATATATTTTAAGCTACTCTAGCTAAAATTATTTCAGTTGGAGAGACTGAATCTGCATTTCTAAAAACTGACAATTGATAGCAACTATTGCTCATTAACTCTTTCTGTTGTGGAACAGTTGCTCTTTTCATGTCAGACACAGCAAGACTTCATGCAGAAATCAGTACTTTGATAGGCCAAGTTAAAGACAAGACAAAAAAGTAAATTAACATAACTGGATTCTAGTCAACCTAGTAATTTATTTCTGTGCAAATAAATTCTAAAATTTACCTGTTGCAAATAAAAATGCTTGGACATGCTTGTGTATCTCTGGCATTAAAGCATTCAATCCTAACTGGAATTAAGTGAATAATTGATCTGAAACTCCCTCTTTCTACCCTGAAAGCCTAGAACCAGTAAATTGAATCAATCAGATTTGAGCTGATCAAAACATTTACTAAATTAACATTGAAAATCTTTCAAAACCTCAAGCCAGTTTCTTATAGTGGAAGAAACAACAAATTAACATGAGAGCATTTAAGAAAATGCTTATAAATGTATTGCAGAGGGTGCATTAGCATGGGAAATTGTTCTGTCCAGCTGTACCAAAGTAACCACAAACAGCAGCGCAGGTCCTATCACAGGGGCCCTTGGCCCTTAAAATAGAGAAAAAGAGACCAAAATTGCTTCATAAATCAGCCCTGGTCCCAGCCCCATTGCACTGTTACTTCCTGCAGCTTTACACTGTCCCTGCCTTTGTGTAAGGTTTCCATGACATAGGCGGTTTAAGTGAAGAAATTGCATTGATTAATTAACTTCTAGGGCTTTAGTCCTCTTTTGCACTCTGATTCTCAGCAGCCCTGGTGACACAGCCTGGTCTGTCGGTGCTGGCATCACCCCGGAGCTCACTGGGGGACAGCATCTACTGGGGTGGAGGGGGACAGCCACTCCCACAGCAGAGCCACACTCCCCAGGGTAGCACTGGTCTCAGCTAGTACCAATTGCTGTTATGGGTGACAGAAATGGAAAGTTTCAGAACCCAGCACCTCATGTTGCCCCTCAGGGGCTGAGTGGTACCCCCTGCACCGTATTTTGGAGGTCAGCACTCCCTGCCCAGAGGAGGCACTCGTGAAGGTTTGTCCTAAGGCTGCAAAGGACTGTTTCACCTTTTGCTCAGCTGAAACCTCACAATGTTTTTCATTAAGATGGGGGGGGGGGAAATCATTTGTAGAAATAGATGGTGCTATGAACAGACAGACAGCGAGATGGCTGGCTTCAGGTGACATCGGTAATGGGGGTGAAGGAGAAGGGTAGAAAATGTATTTTCATGTACCACAGATATTGTTCTTCAGAGACAAATGATACCAGCAAACACAAGCTCCCTGCCAAGACATAAATATCAGCTGCTGAGACAAGCCTGCTTTTGCTGGTAGCTAGTTCAGCAATTTGGAAACGGTGCCAGAGGAGGGTGCGGAACTGCAGATGTTGCCTCCGATGTCACCCACAGCAAAGGTGCTAAGGGGCCCATTTGTTCTCCAGGAATAGCAACGTCATTACTAAAAAATTCCATTATGACATTGAGCTGTTCAAGTTGTACCAGCTTGTTTTTCTGAGGGGCAATATCAGACTTCACTTGGAAACATACTCAGTTATGGATATCTTTCAAACCAAAAGAGGCTGAAGTGACCAACACACTCTGCTGTTTTCTCTTTATCTTTTCATTTTGGGAAAACCTTTGCCAGCTGTCTTCATGCTGACCAGAAGAATGATCCCTTCTTAATGTGCTGAAAGCCCTTTTCACATTAAGGATACCTAAGAAACCCCAGAGGGAATTAATTTGCATGCAATCAGTATATTATTAATCAAATAAACCAGCCATGCCAAACACAAAGTGAAAAGGAACTACTTAGAGGAGCAATCCTCTGCCAGCCTGAGGTAAAAGCATAGTTGGCAACCAAGATACAGACTTTACTGGAAGAACAGCTTCTGTAGTGCTAATCCAATCTGAGATATTTAAATGCTTTGATTCTCACAGCCATCAGAACCCTCAGCGGACAAAAGATGTGTAAGAGGATCCATTAGGCAGAGAAATCCGGGAGCATTAGAATGACTGAAAAGATGCAAAGCTACTAGAGGAGAGGGAAGATGTTCAGCTTATCCCTAGCCAACAGAATGACAGGTGGCTCCCCGGTGCTGCCCCAACGTGCTGAACTGGTGTGCATCACTGAGAGCTGCTCAGCGTGTGTAACTGCACGGCCTGCAATGAGTCACAGCCCGTAAAACACATCCCAGCGTCTGGAAATGCAACGAGTGGAGGGAAAAGGCTGTGCTGAACACTCACAGCAGAGACAAGAACCGCCTTGTGTCAGAAATGAGGTCAGAAAAGCAGAGCAGTCGGGTTCTTCCAGAGTCAGAGTCCTGAAACACTCTGAGAGCAGAACAGCCAACAGCCACCTGCTCCAGGATCCGGCAGGGACACCCACAGACACGCCACCCCTCCTGAGCCCACAGACACCCCACCCCACCTGAGCCCACAGACACCCCACCCCACCTGAGCCCACAGACACCACCCGACAGCCTTCACACCCACTGGTCTGCAACAAAATCCAGCTCAGGTCAGAGTCTCTGCAGAACACCGTGACCGAGTGCAGGGCAATGAGGATGCCCTGAGGGCTTCAGCAGGGCTGGAGACAACACAAGAGGGACAGTTTCAGCTGGCAGGAAAGGGGGGTTCAGCACTTCAGGACAACAGAAGTCAGGTGCAGCCAGCCCTGTCCTCCAGCCCACGCACACCAGCACCCCGTCCCACCACAGCGCTTCCCACCTCAGTGGCGTCCGAGGAGGTGATTTCAGATCTGATCTGAGATGTATTATAAATGTTAATTTGCTCTGTTTATCTAATGAAACTCATTGAGACTAATCCTCATTTTCTAGCAAGTGTAAAAAAAAAAAAACAGTTCAATTTAATTAAAATTGATGACCCTCACACCTACAGAAGATTTTTCCGGCTCAGAGGATGAGATTTAACACTTTGTGCAAGATGTGAGTACAAAAGCAATTCTCAATTAGATGAGGAAAAGTCTCTGAAAAAGACTGTTTCTGTTGATAGCTTAAACTTTTGCTTGAAGGGGAAAATGTAGTCAGTGGAAAGAAAAAAAAATGATGTTTCCTAATACTGTTTGTAGTTTAATTGCTTCCAGTAAATTTACTGAAATAACATTCATTGCTTCTTTTTAATCTTCATTTTCAAAAATTAATATCACAAAGAAAAAATTGGCTATATCATTAAAAAGGCCTTCTTAGTATGTGGGATTTCAGACATGGCAGATTTTAGAGACTAACAGCAAAATTAAATTATTTTAAAGGCTCTGACATAGAAGATGAAGGCTAAGCCAGCGGTGAATGACATTTGGCTGTGCATCACCATTATTCCCCTCGCACAAAGCCTATCCTGCATATTGTTATCCATATGTATAATTTATTAGAGAAATGCATTGAACTGCTGAAATTACTTTGGAAGTTAATGGATACAGGTTTTAGCTTACATGCCAGGGAACACACCCTTCGTCTGCCAGGACACTGCTGGGAGCTCATCTCTGCTCAGCCCACCCTCACAGAAATACTAGTGTACAGAAATTAATTCTCATTCTTCCTAACAAACCGCCTCGTTTCCCTACCCCGGTGGGAAGGTACAGTTCTGTCCGTAAAAAACCTCCTGTGCACGATTTTCCTGTGTTTGCTGATGTGCAGTTGTGTACTTTTAATGAAATAATGCATTTCTGCTTTAGGCAGATGTCTGTGTCTTAAACTGACTGTGCATGGCAGTGAAATTATGAAAACCTTTATTTAAATTACTGTGGCAAAGCAGAACAAGACAAATTGATGTGTGGGAGCTGGATGTTCCTAATTTTCTAATTACTGCTTCGAAAAAATTAAAAAAACCCAGCAAAAAACCAAAAGAAGCTTGCAACAAAAAGCCCAGCAAATGCAAGAACCATCTTGATGTCATACTCAAGCCAAGGGAATGCTGGGCTCCCTCCCAACACACTTTCATAACTGCTCCTCTTTCGGGGGGCACATTCAGCCCCCACCGAGCACCGCCGATATTAGGGACTTAGTACCCCTGGTCTGAAAGCTAGCAGCTTTCCACACTGACATGTTTTTCAAACAGAAAAAGGGAAAATAGAACCAAAACCCCATTTCTTTCCACATTCATCATGTTCCCAAATCCCAATTTCACTTGGTGTTCACATTTTACTTTTTAATTACTGTTGAAAGTCAATTTTTCTCATGGTCCAGCTGACAACCTTCACAGCTCGCTGAGCTTTGCCAAATTGCAAGTGGTTTACATATTTTCACGTTTATTTTTAAAAATGTAACGTTCAAAAATTTCTCCTGAAGCAACATCTGTGATTGCATATATTTTAATTCCTTCCCTGAAGTGTACTTGTTAGTGGCTGTTCTCTCTCCACACTTCAGTGATGAAGTCTGAGGTGTAAACGAGTAAACGCATTTTAGTCAGTGCCATCTTGGTGATTTAAGGGAGGAACGAAACCTGCGTGAGCCCTGTCCATTCCTCCCCAGTCTGCCTTTAAACCACCCCTGTGGCACCACTGGCATCCTACAGGCAGCTGGGTTTTTTCACTAATTCTTTGTGACATCACCACCACAACACGAGGGATACTCCAAACACCCCAACATCACCACATTCCCCTGCAGAGGAAACACGAGGAGGGATTTAGAAGTTTCATAATGAAGGATGTGAAGAAAAACCCTTTCCCCCCATCCCAGTGACCAAAGCCCTGGAAGGTGCCTGTCCTGGGGTCCCCAGTACTCCTTGCACCAGGCACACACTGGCTGCTGAGCTCTCATCTCCCAGCGCCCTCACTCAGGGCAAGGATTCCTGGTCACGAGTGAAAACCACAGTCCCACACACACACCCAAAAAGCAGCAACCACTGAGCTCCCCTGGTGGGACACGAGATTTGACCCTGCAGTATGGGGCACCTCATACAGCAGCCAAATCAAAGGTTGCAAATACCTCAGCATCTGCACACCCAGCTCCAAAAACACTCCCCACGATTTTCAGCAACCGTCAGCACTTTTGTTACAAGGCTCTATGTGAACACAGCCAATACATCCTGCACTTACCAGTGCCTGCTATAAAACAGTGTTCCTTGATGTCACAGGGCACGAATAAGGGCTAGGGGAACATCAAGAGATTTCCATGAACGCGTGTAAACACACAGCCTGCCCAGTCTGTTTGTCACCCTCTGCACGAGGGCACTCGTGAGCCATTGCCTGCTGCAGATATTCAGCACCTACACTTATCTGAGTTCCTGCAGCAGCATCATAACTGTCTGCAACACCAACAGGGCAGGCTGAAACACAGACCCCAGCCACGTCCCAGCGCTCCGTGCCTGCAGCAGCAGAGAGCCAGGGGGGTCAGCAGGGACTGCTCAGACAGCAGCAGACAAATGCAGCGGAGCACCCAGGGCTCAGCCACAACACCAGCTCCCAGTCACCCACATTGCTCTATGCCCTGATGATGGATAAGGAAATTAAGCAGCAATTAGGCCTGGGCTAGCATCTGAAGGTTACAGGAGATCCTTAAAGCTATCCAGAAACACATAAGCTATGTGGCACCTTTTGATTTACAAGCCTGAGCTCAAAGCACTGAGCTTAAGGCTGAGGTCCCCTTCCAGCAATTACTCAAGTAAATTCTCCCAGTGACCTGTTCACATCCTTAACAAAGCCTCCACATCTCTGCATCTCATGTTTAAAGAAAACCAGAGACATTATTTGGTACCATTTCCAAAGCAGAACAGCAGGAAAGCGTGCATGAAACTAGAAAGCAGTTCCCCTCTCTGCCCATGGACACCTCCAGCCTGGGACATGGCACAGACAGAACAGGGAGACCTCAGATTTCAGCTGCTGCCATTAAAAATTCTAAATGAACATTATTTAGGTAGATTAGACACCTAATTAGGGTTTTTCTCTGCACCAACAGCCCCTGCAGAGCTGTGAAATACCTCGCTGATGGGAAACTGAGGCACAAAACATGTTGGGACCTGTCTGAGGCTACTCCACAGTCAGGGGTAACACAGGGGTGTTTGGGAAAGAGCAGGATGCCCAAGGTCTGTAGGATTCTTCCTGATTAAAGTTTCTGGATTCATTTGACCCTAGTTTTTTTCTCTGATAAAAAATATCTGAATTCTGACTTACTTTGACTTCAAAATGTTGAAATATTGTGCTTAATCTGACTTCATTTGCCAGGTTTCTGAAGTCACATTGTTTTTCTTCTTAAACCAAGAGTTTTATAGGGACATATTTCATCTTCAAAATATTATCTACATATTTCTCAAAGCATTTTTTTCCCCAGCCTGTTACTTGCAACCAGCAACCTAAAGTATTAATCACCAGGTTGAATGAATTAGTAGGTTCTTTAGTACCTGGGACTGTACAGATCACTCAGCCCCAAGTTCAAGAAGAATTCCTGAGGCTCTTCACTGAAATATATCCCAATTACCCATCACCACTAATTACCTTTCAATGCATTTAGGATAGCAGTCATGAATCACAGGCTCATCTGCACATTTCCAGAGCTCTATGCACTACCATAGGCTCTCAGGAACATCTTCAGGGAGCGCTGAGATGCAACAGCTTCCCCAGAAAGCTCTTAATGGAGCTGGGAAACAAGAGTCTTACAAAAACATGCTCCTAAATGGGTCTAAAAATAAATTTGTTCTGGTATCTAAACAAGCCTCTAAAATAGAACTATAAATGTTTAAAGGAAACAAACCTCAAACAGCAAAGCTTTCCTCAGTCCAACAGCTTTGAGAAGTTGTGCATCTCCACAGACCTCCAGCAGCAGCTGCAAAAGCCTCCCCTGCCCCAGGTGCCCTTTATAACCCTCCTGGGAGCAATGGGCTCTCTCCTGCCCTCCTTGGGCCACTCCTCATGCCAGGTGCCTTCAATTAACTAACCTGTTAGTCAGTCAGCCTAATTAGGGGTGGTTTTCAGTGGGCTGAATATCTCAGAAGCATTTATAAAACCATTTCAAAACTGTGGGCCAAATCCTGTTCCGAGCTGCAACCCTACACAAACCCTTGACTCACACTGAGGGTGACTGAGCAGCAGTGTTTAACATTTCCATCCCAAAGCCCCCCAAGTTCAGACAAGTAATATTGCAATTGCCTTTCCTACAGCAATCAGCTAAATAAACACCAAGCTGCCACCAGTTTGTTTCTTCTGTTCAGCCTTTGCCCCAGCAGTTGCTCAGGGCGAGGAGCAGCTCTGTGCAGAGCCTTTGGGTTCCTTTCAGAGCTCCAGTGGGGACAGGCTGGTGTTGGGAGGAACTGGGGACACCCTGGAAAAACAAGGTGCTGTGGTGTAAAGGGGCTGGCACTCCCTCCCTGGCCACACAAAGTCCTTAGCAGAGGACATTCAGTGACAATGGTCTTTCCTGCCATTGGCACAGGGACCTGACACTGGTGGGTGGCACGGGGGGAAGCAGAGGGAGAAACACAAGCCCAGCAGAAGCACCCTACAGCACGGGCTGTGACAGCCTGCAGACACAGGGTCACCGCACCCCGAGCCAAGGGTGCTGGTGCTGCGTGTGCTCCTGAGCCACCCTCCTGCTCCAGACCTCCCACCCCACGCCCACAGGCAGAGCCAGCTCCCACGGGCTCCCAGGGATGCTCCAGGCATCCCTGCGTGCTTTGACTGACGGAGGTGCCCCAGCATCCTTCGAGGCTCCTGCCACGCTCGGGAGCTTTAAATGGAAACGCCTCTGGTTCCTCCTCCGTCTCTGTTTGGATCAGCAAACCTGCACGGTGCTGTTTGGTTCTGGTGACAGCTGAGCGGTGGTTTTCAGGATCAACATTTCAGTTTTGCAAATCTAATGTGGCAAATAGGTAGGAGTTGGTGACCAAGCTCCTTCTGTAGATCTAATCTCTGTGCCTTACAACATTGACATAAGTCTCTAGTGCACAATAAAGTGCAACGATAAATCTACTGAGATTATAAAAAACATATATTAAGGTTCTGAGACATTTAAACACTGCATAAGGATAAACTGTACATGTGAGGTGGAGCTAAAAGTGTAGGAAGGGGTGTCCCACCACCACCTACACCTACTCCAGGCAAAGCCCAAAACTGCAGCACGGAACAGCAGCAATTGGAACGGGACTCCTCTTGAAACACACCTCCTTTTTTAACTTCTCAGCGTGTTCAGTAAAGCCTGCCCACCATCTCTGCCCCAGAACCGAGTTCTCACCACTGATGAGTGATATGCACAGACAAAATGAGAAAAAAAAGAAAGGGAAATAAAACAGACAAGCTCCATGGGAAGAGGTCCGGGTGCCTCCACTGGGCCAGGCTCCTGTTACTGGCATCGCCCACCGCCACATCCCGGGCTTCGGATCCGGGCTCTCTGTAGCTCACGCTGCTCATTGCCACGACAGGCAGCTCCAGCCTCCTGCCAGGGTCTCCATCAGCCAGCAGTGCTCTGGGACACTGTGCCACTGCCGAGTGAGGCAGCACAGCCTGTGATGTGCCAGGCACGTCCTTTGACTTCAACACCCAACAGAGCAGATAAGCATTAGTTGAAATAAGTGTAGAAACTGCTTCTACCAGAGCATCTGTAATACAAATGAGGTATCATTAGCAGCAAGACACTTATTTTATCACAATTGTTTCAGGCGTAGCAGTGATTATTGTTGGCACACATACCAAAGTAAAAAACCTTTGACATTATTTTGGTTAAGACATTTAAAATATTGTACTAATTGAATAATTAAAGGAAAAGAGAGACAAAAATAAACAGAGAGCAAAGCTTAGAGAACCAGAGAACAAATCCCACCACTGCCCCCACCCAGCACCCATCCCTGCCCCAGCAGATGGCTGCCCAGGGAGGGAGGGGGCCCACCAGAGCCCTGTGGGCACAGGAGCTGTGCCCGGGGGTGCTGGTGCTCCAGGAGACACGGAGGAGATCCTCCTGGTCTGATTTCAGATTCCTCGTGGTGCCTCTGACTTGCTGCTGTGCTGCCACATGAAGTCCCAGGTTTAAGGTCTGCTCCTGATCTCAGCCTTCCAGGGCCAGGGGAACCACACAGAACGTAAAATCCAGCCCATGGAAATGGATTCTGGCAATGCCAAGGTTTTATGTGCCACTTAGATGCTGTTTCCAAGCAAGATGTCAGCAAGAAACAGTTCAGCACATCACATAAATAATAAAAAAGATAATTTTGAGCAGTAGTGCCAGGAAATAAAATTTGCAATCACTTCTTCATTAATACCAGGAGGAATTTTGATTTTATTTGGATTTAAAATACATGGTGGCCTAAAGTGAAGCTGGAAGAACAAGCATGAGCATCCAGTTCCCTCCATGCACATCCAAAAGGAAAATCTTTATGAATGGGTTCCTTAAAGGCAGAAGTAAAAAATTCACATAAAATTCAATTAAAATAATTTAGCCTAATCTGCTGTTAAACAATTAAGACTTTGCTAAATCAGGGGTAGAATTTACATAAAAATGAAACTAACCCATGTGTAATATTGAGGCATTTCAGAATTACCAGGAATTTAATTGACTATGTATGTTTAAAGGGTTTGTTATCAATTGTTGTGGATTTCCTCAGCGTCAGGAAGGGACTCAGAGCAGGCACCAGGCACACACACTCCACACAAATCAATTATGCCAGAAAACTGAACTTAATGAACAGACATTCTCCTATTTTTGTTTCATTGGCAGTTGCTTTATTGGCATGCTAATAGAAACGTGCAGCTAATTTCAGGAGGAGCCTTGCGTGCAGAATCCTGCCCGAGGCGGGGAGCCCCTGCGGCGCAGCCCTCACGACTCTCCTTGCTGGGTCTGAAGCCACCCCGAGTCCCACCAAGGGAGGAGAGCATCCCCTCCCTGCCCACCCCACGGCCCCCCAGCTGGACCCCGGGTGTCGTGCCCACCGAGGGGCCAAAGGGCAGGCCAGCCCACTGCGTGCAGAAATCCACGGGAGCAGCGGGGCAGGCTGGCTGCTGGCTCCATCACCACACCAAAGCCACCACAGATACTCAAGCACATGAAAGAGTAATTGAGCACGTGTTTAAAATAGTCCAAAAGTCAAGGAAAAACTGACACCACACTTACTTACTAATGGGTGTGATTATGAGCAGTGCTCTTGAGGCTTTATATCTTGACAGCAGAGTTTATAATACTCTCCTCCAGGACAAGGAATATAGAAGAGTTCCTCTATTGCCTGTTACAGAAACATCAATTTTTTTAAAGCTTGATTAGGGTGGCTTTTTTCTTTTAATTAACAAAATTTTTATATATGTAAACATACACAGAATCACACAGAATGTTAGGGATTGGAAGGGGCCTCAAAAGATCGTCTAGTCCAATCTCCAAACACACAAATACACAAACAGAACACACATAGAACACACATTAGAATAGAATAGAATAGAATAGAATAGATGAATAGAATAGAATAGAATACACAAATACAACACATAAATACATAAATAGAAAAATGGCAAAGGTATTTTAATGAGTTAGAGTATGAAATCAAAGCAGGATTTTATGGTATAGCTTCAAAGACTCAACTGTGTCTTCTACTGATGCCCTGAGCTGTGTTCAGGTCGCTTGTTGTTTGCCAGCTGTGTGGGTGGGAAAGGCTCCATGTGGGCTCCTCTGGGGACACATCTGTGTCTCTGGGGTGGCCCTGCACGATGTGAGAGCCGTGGCTGGTGCAGGTACACTGTTAGCTCTGTGGGACTGGGCTGCCCTCACACCATCACAGGTTTGTCTGCTTGAATGACAATATCAGCACACCCTGCAGCACCTAAAAGTTTAACACACTTAAATTATTAGTCACAGTTCCCACCCATTTGGCCAGTGGAACGACTGAGTCCAGTGCAGCCATCCAAAGGGGCAGAGGATGTTACCAAAGCCAGCACAGGGCATGAACCTTCTTGCACATCCAAAGCTGCAGAGGATAAGAGAGTCTCCTGTGTAGCCTGTTTTTGTCTTGATCCGTTTAATGACGGTGAAGTATTTTGTTTCAGGCACTGAAGCAGACAGTCGTGTTTTATCAACCAGTACAAACAGGCAGCAGCAAAACAACCTGCCCTGCAGTGGCTGGGGAGCCCTGACCAGCACTGGCAGCTTTATTACCTGCTGAAGTAGTAAATAAGGCTCCTTTACCCCAGTGTTCACAGTTTAAAAAAGCAAAGCTCAGAAAACCAAACCCTAAATAGCCTCCTTCCCTTCGGGTGAGGCGGGAGCACCGCGGCAGGAGGCCAGCAGGGTGACGCTGGGTCCAGCCCGCCGCATCACTACTGGGGTGCCCTGTGACCAAGGGCTGGTCCCAACCCAGTGGGAGTGAGAGCGATTAACTGGGTGCCCCTGTGGCAGTCCAAGCTGCCAGAGCACTCTGTCCTGCTCCCCAGAGCTGCAGCCTAGGAAACAAGGGAATACACCCCATCACCGTGCCCCAGAGACCAGCCAGCACATCTCTACAGAAACCACGGGCTGTCACTGTGGCCAGTAATACATCCATAAACACATTCATTGGTCCCTGGCTGGAAGCAGCACGGGGCTGTGGCCACCTCCAGCACCACACTTTCTTACCTCGGGGCTCTGCTCATACCAAGGAGCAGGAGATGCAGCTCCAGCAGCAAGTTGGAGAGAACAGCAAGCTGCAAGCAGATGGTTTCACTCCAGCACCCAGTCGGAGCGATGACTGCAGCCGACGCGGTGTCCCGAGCGCTGTTGTCGCTGCTCACTGTTAAAGCAGAGCCTGCAAAGCAAGGATGAGTCGGGAGAACGTCCCCAGGAGCATCATTAACTACCAGGGAAACGGTCTGGGGTTCAGAGACTGGTGGTCACAGCAGCTGAAATACAGAAACATGGAAGTGGAGGATGCTCAGGCGTGGAAGTGGTAGGACAAGTGTCAATAACAGGAAGATCTTCACCTAGACCACACCAGTCCCCTGCTCTGTCTTGTTCTCCTGTTCCAAGCCTTTCTCGGGCTGATGGACACCAGATTTATGTTAAGGTAAAGAAAGACAGAGCTGCAAAACTAGTGACAGCCATTAGCAAAAATAAAAAGGACAAACAAAGCAGCTGGGTATTATTCAATAGTCCATTAATGCTACAAAGAGGCAGAACAGGCATTAGGGAGTCATGCCTATAATCAAATCTTTAAAAAAAGATTCGGGTCAGGATGAAAAGAGAGGCCAGACATTCGATTCTCTCTGCTAGTTAAGAGAATTACATGTTACACGATGCAAGAACTCAGCAACAAAAAAAAAAGGAAGGGGGAGTAATTACAGTTATTTTGGAACAATGAAAAATCTGGGAAGAGAAATCTAAATTTTTTTTCCCCATTTTAAGCACAAAGTCTGGTTGTTTTCAGTCTAGGTTAACTTCAAACATTTATTTTCCATGTCTAAGAAGCTTTCTGACTGGGGAAAAAGTGAAAGAAAAAAAACAAAACAAACAATTTATATTTGTAAGTCATTTCTGTTTGAGAAATAACTATTACAAGCAGTCAGGCATGAAGTTAATCTTAAACAAGGCTGCAGCTTGCTGGTTTCCCTTCTTTCCCAGAAGCAGCAGCCACTCCATCCCCCCGCAGGCTGCACGTTGTTCCCTGCGGAACGGTGCTCACCCCTTCTCGGCACCGACTGCGCTGGCCGGACACGCACTGGGAGGATGGGGTGTGCTGGCAGATCAAACCCCTGTGATGTCTCCAGGCCTTACAAATAACCTCAAGAGGCAAATAGCACCAAGGATCGACCCACACGAACAGAGCACACCGATTCCCAGGGGCTGCAGGGCAGCAGTGGGGGCTTCAGCATCACCAGGAGGGATGGACCAGCCCCAGAGAGCACTGGGCTGTGTCCCGTCTGCTCCCTGGTCCCACTGCTGAGCCAGACCAATGGATTTGGTGTTTGAAACATTCCTTAGGCTCAGCAGAAATCTAGTACGAGCTCCAGGTTAAACCCCAGCGTTGATCTGCTGGGCAAGGACGGACAAAGGCTCTGGCAGAGGCTCCTGGTCCTTTTCAGAAACACACAATGCTCTTGGAGGTACCACCCAAAGCATCAGGCTTCCCCCTTTCCGCTCTGTGAGGACCAGGAAGCACCATTTCCCCTCCTCTTTCTGCGGGGGTGAATGTCTGTCCCACCAGCAGCTGGAGCAGCTGGGACACCATGGGTGAAGTCCCAGCCCCAGCACTGCCAGCGGGATGCGGCTGAGGCACCAGCAGGGCTGGGCAGGTTGGGTGGCTCAGCCTGGGCACTCCCACCCTGCCCCCTGCCCCATCCCTCTGTCTTCGGCAGCCCTGGTTCAGCAGCTCCCCTCTCGTCAAACGAGCGATTTCTGTGCCACTGTATGCTCTCATCACACTGCGTCCTGCACTGATAGCCAAAGCTCTCCCAGCATGGACCTCTCCCCTCCCCTAAGAATAAATGTGAGTAATATCAAATGCCATCCTGGGTAACAAGAATTAATAACTTGTTTCTTTGGAGTCAAGTGCATCCCATAGACAGGAGGGGAAATAACTGCAACCTGCCTCTGATTGCAGCAGGAGATGATGGGGCTGGTCCTGGGCCTTCCTCATGTGTCACTGTCTCCTCTTGCCATTAGCTGTTTACTCCAACTCATCAAATCCTACGCTGGATTTCGTTATCAAAACCTATAACTGTGTTTTGTTACAAACCAGAATATGTTGCTCTCTGCCTGAAGAAAAAAAACAACTGGCATTGTATTTCTCATAATAAGTTTTAATTGGATTTTAGCTCTCTGACTTTTATACTCCATCTTGGGCTTTATTTGGTTTAATTACAAATCCATAGTTATTTGTTATGTGGCTCCAGTTTGATATTTTGCACTGACAATTACATTTTTATTCAAAGAAAAAATGTATTAGGAAAAAATAGAAAGAGACAGGCTCATTGTATGAGCTGATTAATTGAATTCCAGTTTTATGTGCATTTATGATGAATGATTGCGTGCCAAAAAATGACTTGAATATTAGATCAGAGTGCACTTACTCATTTTAATTGGTTTGCACAAAGTGCAAGCTGCTGTAATGATAGATCAGCTGTGGAAACACAACAGCAGTGGAGGCACTCAGTGCCCTGACTCTGACAACTCCTAAAACTCAGTTCATGATTCTTTAAAATCTTTCCTTGCAGAAAAGTGCTGAGATGGATGGCAAAGCTTCAGCACTTGCATTTAGAGGAAGGAGGGACAAAACACCCCTGCCTCTGCCAGGATCACCCTGCAAGTCCTTAGAAAGAGCAGGAGCCTGTTGCAGGGGAAACCTAAATGTGCATTTGAAGTCTTAGGGAAGAGCAGCCTCACAGCAAATGCACCAGCATAACCACAAAGGCTTTTCACCACACTTTGAATCTTGTTAAAAGAGCTTGCAGTACTCTGAATCTCTGATGTGCTGTTGTGCAACTGCAGCTTAGCCCCATCCCACAGCGTAACCTAATGTGACGCGGCACTGAGAAACACAACCTGACAAACTAGTGGCCACAGTCAGCCTTGCTGGAGAAAGCAAATTTTGCTATTTGCTTCCCTCACCAACCACCATTAAATATAGCTTGCCAAGTATTGAAACTATTTAGTCACCCTGGTTTCATCATGTCACATCAAATTAACTTGAAAGTAGTCAAGGACAAATGTTAGCACTTGAGCACACCAGAATGGTGCTCTGAACCAAGAGCCAGGTGGCAAAAGAAATGCAAAGTCCTACTTTTAGAGGCTGGAGCATTGCAATGACAGAACATGCAGTAATTGGTACCACAAACTGATTCAATACAAAAAAAAAAAGGAAAAAAATATATGTCTTACTCAGCTCTGCAAACCTGCTGGAAAACAGGAAAGGACCTCCCTCTGTGTATTTACCCTTCCTTCTGAACAGAAAGTTTATTACATTGAGCCTTCAACTCGACATTCCTGGTGACTCCCTTGGCCTGTGCTTACTGACCACAGCTGTCCCCCCCAGCCTCCTCATCTGCAGAATGCAGTTCACAAATAATGGCATTGCAGGGGAAAAAAGGGTCATTCATTGCTCTCAACTTCATAAAGCAAAGGACAGTGAGCATAACCCAGAAAAATCCGTACCTTTTTCCTCTGGAAAGCTGAGAATCAAAACCTGGATAGGGACATTCTGCACCTGGGGAGTTCGAAGACCCTCATGAGTTTTGATTTTGTGGGTTCTGTCAAAGCTCTGGAAGGAGAATTTGGTGTCACAAGCACTGACCTAGATCATAGCAAACTTGCTATGTAAAAAATAAACTGTACACTCTTATTAAGGGGAGCCCTTGTGACTGTTTGATTGCAGTGACACCATGCTGGTACTGCATCAGTGCGAGGGCTTTATAGAAGTTCCTCCTGATCCCCAGTGACAGGAGGGGGGAGCTGGGCTCCTGCTGTTGAACAGTGACATCATGCACGGACAGCAAATGTCCAGGTCCTTTTGCAATAATGCTGCTTTTCAAATCAACCCCTCAGCTGCATTCCAGCAAACCCAGAGAATACCATACCTTGTGAGATAGCATTAGACAGTCGTGCATTTTTCCTTTATTTTTATAGTACCTTCCCAAGCAATTTGTTTATATAAATCAAAAGCTTTCCCTTTGTGTGCAGCACAAGAAGTCAGTGACTGCAAGCACAAGTGCTGCTGGGCCCTTTCATGCACGTCACAGCAAGATTTTCCAGCCAAGGCTTCGGTTTCCTGCAGAAATCAGTGCTCCTGCACGCTCCGTGTGCCCTGTGGGGAGCACAGAGGAGGCGGGTCACACGTCAGGTGTCACTACGAGAAAGGGGACCACTGGCTGGGGCAGCAGCTCTTGGCAAGCTCTGAATGGAAGAGTTTTCCTCTCACCTGCCCAGGCTGACAGCCTGATGTGTTGCAGGAAAGCCCTGGCACAGACCAGACGTGTCAGCCTATGGAACATACAGAAACAAGGGCTCATGTGAAGTGCTCTTCATATGGTCGTGTCTAGAGAAATCAGCATCAGTCAGGACAAAATTAATGGAGATGGTCAGGATCAGACAAAAGGCTCTCTGCAATACCAAGATGAAAGAGCTAAAACCCAAAGAGATAGAAAAGTAAAGCCAAACACTCAAATACATATGGCCCAATGAGGAGGGAGAGATCTGTGTGACACAGATCCAGTTACTGATGTTATTGCATTCATCCTCTGGAGGCAGATTCACATCCCAGTACAGGTGAGTGCCCAGAGCACAGCTCACGAATGGAGTTGGAGGGAGGATCTCTCCCTTCAGGAGTACTAGGTAGAACCATCCTGTTTTTATAAGATAAAATGTTCTTATCATAGCACTACAGCACAGTATAAAAGCCCATTAACAGAAATGGAATAGCCAAAACACTCGTTGTGAGCCTCTCAATTGAAATATGAGCACACAAGAGCTAAGGAAACACAGTATTTTCCTTAAGCATGTTTGTCACTCACATGGTGATACTGAACCTCTGCTCTGCCCACTCTCAACAGCTTTCAAGTTCCCCTGCTGACGTCCAGACTTCATAATTGGAGCATCCCAGAGACAATAAGCACTCTGCAGCTGTCACCACTGGGTGGAAAATAAGCTTTTTGCCACTGCTACCGGGGAAAGTGCCCAATTAATTTTTTCAGACCCAAACAGCAGCACTGGAAAAGAAATGACATCTTAGAGATGTGCCAGTTGGCTGTGCTTGACGAGTCAGTAAAGGGCAAGTAAAAGCAAAGTAACGAGTGGCTAAATGCTTACGTGTAGGATGGTTTCAAGGGATTTTCCTGAGTGCTTTAAAGTGCTCAGATTGAGAAATCTGAATCGCTTTTGTGCCTCTGCTCACATATTCCACCAAAATATAGTTTACAATTACTAGATGTGCCATCAGCGTAAGATGAAGGAAACAAAACACCCTGAAAAAAACCTTGAGGAGAAAAAGAAGAAAAATCCATGTTTCTCCTCCTGTCCTTCATACCAGCCCTCCCCCCCCCCCCCCCCCCCCCCCCATCCCAAAGGACACAGGGGTGCAGAGACTGCATGCAGGGGGTAGAAACAGGGAGGTCAAACACATTGGCACTGCTGGCACAGGCCCCTGGGTCCCTCCAGCTCCCACCACACGCCTCAGGGGAAGGGCAAACCCAGCACTTTCCTCTCTGCCTTTCCCAGCCAGTGTCTGTGCTTCACCCTCAAATCTCCCAGGGTGCTGGGAGAAAAGGGGCACCAGCTCACAGAGAGCGAGGGCTGGGAGCTGTACAGAGATGGTGAACAAGTTCAAGTGGCAGACCCGAGCCCCATCAGTCACAGGAGCAATGACACCAATATTGACACCTGGGCAGAGCAGCCCCAGGGGCCCTGCCAGCCCCACGCCACAGCTGTGACAATTCTGGGTCAGTAAAGCACTGATACGCACCAGGCACTGAACTAACCCTCACTTTAAAGCAGCACCAGGAAATAGAAATGGTTGTTCTAGCTGAGAATAAACTTAAAATTAACTTTACAAAGAATATTTTACTTTGTTTTTTTGCTTGACACCCACGGCATGCAATAGCACACAATGGATTGTTATTGTGCTTGGTCACTGCCACCAAGGCAGTGCCACCTGAGTCTTCACACGGAGCACAGGCACGTTCAACAAGTGTCATTTCCCCCAGTGCAGTTGGACCAATAAATGTGGCTACTGCTTTTTTAAGATCAGAAACCAAAGCCATTTAAAGCTAGTAACAAAACTGATGAAATTATTTTTCTTTCCTTTAAGCTGTCCACTCCTCAGCTGGTGCTGGCAGAGCTGGCACTTGTTCTTACAGGGGCCCACGGGCGATCCCCGAAAGCTTTGGCAGGCAGCTACGAGGGGGATGGGAGGGAGGGGTGACAGACCCCAATTCCCCAGCACAGGGATGGCTGCCACACCCCCATGGGTGAGTTAAGTGCTTGTCCTGGTCTGAAGAGCTGGGACTCCTGCCCTTGGGGAACTCCAGCCAGAGGGGTTTGTGCGCTCAGCACGAGCGATGTGCGACTCGCAAAGCATCGCGCTGGTCCGGGGCACGGCGCTGGCTGAAAGGGACAGAGTGCCCCTACTCGGGGCCAACGGAGGGAAGAAGCCTGCAACCAATCCATGCAGAACTGGAGTGGGATTCTTATATGGCTACAGAGCAGAATGGAGAGCACAAGCCACGTCACCTTGCGCTTGTCAGCACAGGTTTGTGGCAGTATCAGGACAAACAAAAGGGCACCAATCAAAGGGAAGAGGGACTGAAGAGAAACGAGGGCTAGACTTGGGCAAGGAGAGATGCTGACAGGCAGGCAGAAGACAGGACAGTTTGAGGTCACATGCTAATTTATATTCAGAAACAGCTTCCAGTTTCAGCCTCAGGATCAACTGTTATTTTCCCCACCTATTATCATCTTGAATGTCCTTGTGCCAAGAGGGAGCAGCCGAGACTCCTGTCTGTCCTTGGATAAAGTGCTCTGAGGGGCTGCAGCCCTGCAGAGGCTGCACCGAGGGGCGGTGCTGACCCCAGCACCCCAAGCACATCTCAGTGGAGCCCTGCACCCTTGACTCCCATGGCTCCCACAGCATCCTGACAGCAGCACAACAAGCGAGCAAAAGCATTTCATTCATTAGTAAAATTGAGGACACTGAGCAAAATATATCCCTGGAAAAAAACCAACCCTTCTGTCTAAAGTAGACATCATAATAAAAATGGATGTCCTCAACAGTATTTTCAAGAGTTTCAAGCAGGCAAAACATTGAAGTGCTTGAAATAGTTTTCTGTCTATCCCACTGGCATTGGTAACAGCTACTTTGAAACAAACTGAACTGGGTAGAAAATAATTGCTATTTGTGAACATGCTAGGCATTAATTAGGGAGCCTCATAGAACATGTATGGAGATACGTAAATATTTTAGGGAAGGACTGTACTGATCAGAATAAGGAAAAATAATATAAAAATACCCTAAAAATTCAGGACTCTAGCATTGCATAGAAGCTGAAATGTGGTCCAAAAATAAAGATGGGGTCAACAACACAATATTTCCTGACCAGGAAGACAAGCTGTGCAACGGAACTGGAATTTGTAAGACTAACTTAGGGCAGAAAGGTGGTGGTAGTGAAAGAAAACGAGCTTCAAGTGGAAAAGAACATCTTGGCTGGAGAGAGCCGTTCCAGCTCTGCCCAGGGAAGATGCATCAGAGGAAAAGAGTTGGTTTCTAGAAGGTTAAGACAACCGGGTTAAACTCTGCAAGTCGAAGCAAAACCTTTCCCTGACATCCAGGTATTTTTTACATATGAAGGCAGTGGACACTGAACTTGGGCCAGAAAGGAGGCTGACAGGGAAAAATGACACCTTAGATAATGATTCCAATAAATCCCACCAGTAAAGCCAGCTCACTTTGCAGCACCCCACTAGGAAACAGAGGGTGCACCAGGGCTGGCGAAGGGAGGAGTCGGGGTGACCATGGGCTGAGGGGACACGGCGGGCAGGTCACCCCGGGCACCTCGCGCTGCCTCCTCGCTCTGCAGTGCCAGCTCAGTTACTCCTACGGCAGCACACTGCTGAAACACAAACCAAGTGGCGTTTTTTAAAATAGATTTCTAAGGGAACTGCATGTATTAGTACCAGTGCAGGGAAAAAAAAGGATTCAAATGAGAAATTAATGGGATAAAGTGATACCATGATCCCATTGAAAACATATCTGTGGTTTTGCTAACAATTAATGGTCTATCCCTAAACACTCCGAGTCACCTGTATTTCAAAGATCTCACGGCTGCAGTTCTCCTGCCTCACTTTTTGCCATCTTTTAAATGGGTGCAAGAAAGCAAAAACTAAGTGGTTTAAAAAGGTGATGTCCTAGAGTGTTTGACCGTCACCCTAGCATCTGGGTGACAGTCCTGAGGAGACTGCTGAGAGCACGAGTGTGCAGCTATTGTCCAAATGGTGAAAAACACTGGGCTGAGTGGTGACCCAGGTGAGAGTCGCCCAGATGGAACCAAGACCTTTCTTCAGTGGGATGCTTCACCTTCTCCATTTTACAGAACTGCTGAAGCCCCAGAAATTACTAAAAGACATGTGTAAGGGTAGGCGAAAAGCATAGTCTCGACCTGCAGCATGTGAACTGTTGGCCAACATATGAGGGCTGATCCTCAGCTCATGTAAATTGCCACAGCTACATGAAAAGCCAAGGAGTTACAACATACCGTACCAGCTAAATATCATTCTCTGTTGGCAAACATTTTACAAATCCTCATATCTACTGAGGGCTGAAATAAAACTCTTCCACCCCCAGTAAACAGCTTGGTGGAAGCAAAGTTCCCGGAGCCCATGAGATCAGCTTCTCTCAAGTTCTGCCTCCCCCAGACACATCGCATGAGATGGAGCATGTCAGAAGGCAGAGACAAAATAAACTGTTGGAGCTGCGCTGATGGCAGAAATAAAGCTTGTTCTGCACTGGAGCATATTTTCCTTCCACAGTTCCCCATCCACATTTTTATGAACTCTGCAAATTCCTAATTATGTCCTTAAAATAAATCTCCCTGCCTCCAGCAGCTGAGAACAGGCAGAGGTCCACCTGCAGCCTGCCCACTCTTACTGATAATTCAGCAGAAGGGAGGTTGCCATTGAACTACACACAATACCACTTGCCCCACAATACACACCTCATCAGAATAAAACCCTAGAATTTGAAAGTTATAGAAACTTGAATTACAAGCAGTTAAATCTTACTCATCTCTTGAAGTTATCTCCCTTTGAAAAGGTGCCTGAGAAAGCTATCAAATGCCATCCCATCTTAGTGTGCTGCTCAGGAAGACATTTGTACGTGGTGCAGCAAAGGAATGACTGCATTACTCTGTAAAGGCTCTGGGTGGTCTCTTCATAACACATGACTGTGCCTCACCTAGCCAGCAAATACGAGCCAAAACCTCTTTCTGACAGATACACACAGAGGCACGTCCAGGGCTGAGCCACTCTTGTACTTGTCAGACCCATATCATGATTTATTCTGATGCCCATTTATAGCAGAGTGACACATAATGTTTTCCTGCCACAGCCCACCAATACACCCACTCTGGTGCAGCCACTGGGCTGTCTGTTCTCACTGGTGAGGCTTTGGGTGCAGTCCTTGGGAAGGCAGAGTGAGAGCCATTCGCTTGCAGCACGAGTACCTGGTCCCTTCACTGGGCACCCTGTCTCAGCAGGACCCTGCAGGGAAGAGACAGCGTTAGCAGGGAGCACTCCAGCCCAGCTGGGCAGCCAGCCTCGTACAGCTCTTACTGGTTTGGAGGCTGCTCACACACCACCACCACCAGCACGTGAGTGCCCACCTCGGCGCTGTGCATCGCTCCCACCCAGCTGAGCTGCAGCTCCCCAAGCCTTGGGGTTACAGGCTGCCTCCTCGTCTGTTCTCTGCCAGAAAGAAGAGAGTGTGATGAAGCCCAAGTACTTCAGGGTGTGCTCTGGCCAAACCACGAGCAGTGATCCTTCCCTTAGCCACAGATAAAGCAGCGGAGAGAGCAGAACAGGCTACTCCCTCCCAAAGGGTACGGGGTGGGTATATATACACACACAAACAGATTTATGTACCTATATATGGGTATGCATATATATATTTATGTAAGAACAGGCACTTACACAAAGAGAGGCTTTGTCGTGCTCCATAAAGGTAACCCAAGGTAATGAGGACACAGCTTATAACTGGAGATCCTGGAATGGAGAGGAAACGGAGCTAGAGAGGGTAAAATTGATTTGCCTTAGAGCTGCCTGGTATCACCAGGATCATTTCACTCCTTCCATCATTTTCAGAGAGCAGAACAATCATATCTTTATTCAAGGAAAAAAAAAAAAAAGGTTTAAAAAATACAGAAGCCAACCAAGAAGTGAGCAAGTGGAGTTGGTTTAAACAACTCAGCAAGTGAAATGACACAACGTAGTTGCAAGGAGAATTATCCATTTCATTTAATGGTAACCAGCTGCATAAGAGAAAAACAGATTGTGAGTGGAAAGCTTCACAGGGAAAATGTCAGCAGTAGAGCCAGCGGGTGTGAGCCCAGGGTGTTCCCTGCAGCACCATCTGCACCGCAGCAGAACACACTCCCCCTCCTCAGCATTTGCATGTTAATAATTAGACTGAGCTATAATTTTAGGGAATTTTTGGTTCATTCGTATTCCTGGTGCTTACAGACAAAGGGGTTGTTTTGAAGGTGTGCAAAAAACACCCTACATAAGCTTTCCAGAACATCAAAATGTTTGGTTTTGAGAAAATTAATGGTATTTGGATAGTTCTGTGAATCTTAACCCTGACAAAATTGCAATAACATTAATTTCAAAATGAAACAATTTCAAGTTATTTGAGTGCTTCATCTGAAGTAAAATTACTTTTTTTTCCAGGAGGTTTTCAAGGATTTTTTCTTTAATGAAGCTAACTTCTAAGCTCTGGAAGTTTGAAAGCTCCTGGCTGAATTGAGGCTATCTTATGAAAAACAGGAGTCTCCAAAATAATTGTCTGCTTCTAAGAACGTGACTATCCATACACTGCCGTTTCTCTGCTCACAGCAAGGATTTCCCTGTTACAGAAATACAGACAAACATTAACATCCTGGTTGCTACAAGTGGATTTGCGAAGAACAGGGGCTGAGAGCTGCCTGGGCAGCCCTGCCTGCACGGGGCTGCTGCAAGAACCACGCTGCTGTCAGGACCAGAGTCACATGAGCATTTTTAAATGCCATGTTCTGCAGGTTTTGTGGTTTTTCCAAGGACAGCTTTTTCCTCTGCCTACCAGAACACTGTCCCCAGCACACAGCTTTGCCTCTCTGGTGATCATAACTCCCAGGCTGGAGGCAGCTTTGTGTGGAGAGCGAAGCTCCTGCCCTCTAAGCAGCAGGAGTCACCAGGTCAGCCCATCAGTGCCACATGTGCCGCAGGGGGACAGCATCCTTCGGGCACCCGTGTCCCCAGACAGCCACAGCACGTCCACACAGAAACCAGGGCAGCTGGGAAGAGGGGTGGTGATGGGCACTGCAGAAACAGCTTGTTAGGAATGAGAGGCCGACAGGCTCTGTGAGGAGAGCTGGAGGGCAGCTTTTACCTCCTGTTACTCACATAAACACACAACCTGCAGTAATGAAGTGCAGCAGGAGGCAAATTGGAAGAGAGAGCCCACAGATTACAAATGTAAAAATGCAGTACTTGCCCTTCACAGGTGCGGAGAGGGACCCTGTCAGAGAGAAATGGTACCCGTGTGGAGATGCTGAACAGAGCAAAAGGAGTAAGGAGGAAAATCTCTCAGCTCTGATAACCCACCCAAGACTGACCACCCAGAGAAAAGCAATGCCACACTAAGTCCTACCTGCTGCCAGTGGTGATTTACACCAAGGAGTACTTTCTGGGGTAGTTCTCCAGGATTCAAACAATATCCGCTGCTTTACCAGGATTTAACAAAATACTAACAATACCTGTGAGGGACCTTTCTACGGGCACTGGTGACAGAGCCCTCCCATGTTCAGCCCATGATTTATCTGGGAGCTCCGAGTACCACCATTAGACCACCACAGGAAGCACGAGACTTTCTGAGGGCTAATGATCATTGCAAAACCTTCCCAGGGCGTGCTCAAAAGGTAATTTGTCATAATTTGCTTCTTAATGTTGATACATTGAGCAATATTCCTATTGTTCAGCAGTCCCTCCAGCCTTCCTGGGCAGCATGGAGGCAGAGGTAGCTGAAGCTGCGAGGTGCAGGAGATGGGCCATGCAACTGCAGGTGTGCCCTCCAGACATGCTGCTTGCACACTTACAGGTGTACCTGTGACAGCCTCAGCCAAGGAGCATGGGAAAAACGTGTCAGGGTCAGTGGGCCAGCACCAGAGTCCTTAGGGTCCGATAGAGAAGCTGTCACCACCCTGGGCTGAGAACAGAGCCCTCAGGTACTGCAGGAAACGGTGTTGCCACAGTTTCTGCTCAATTTAAACCAGAGCTGATCAAAACGTTTACTCACATCATTTCTCCAGCTGATGTCAGCAGGCAGGAAATCCAGGGCAACATCACCGAGTTCAGACAGCACCCCCAAACATAAGAAATACCCTAAAAAAACCACATGAGAAATTAGAAACAACACAGCACCAGGCAGGTTTCATGAAAAACAACATTTTTCTCACTAAATGTGTCCCCAGCTCAGCCCTGCCGCAGTCCAAACACGCAGCCTCGAATCACTGCCCTGCCACTCGCACCCAGAAGTGCGCCGAGCGTTTTAAATTTAAATAAACGAGCAAATTGCTGTTCACTGAACTGCTGGCAGTTCCTCACACGAACGGCCTTGAGTGGCACTGCTCCAGCGCTTCAGCCCCTCTCTGCACGTGCCAAAACAAGTTATGGAGGAACTGACTTCTGTGCTGTGATGCACCTCGGTGTTGGTGCTTCATCATTTCCTGGCAGCCACAACTGTTTGCTGCTTCTCTTGCAAACTCTGACGGTCATTTTGTTTCACTGCTGTTTGTCTCTAGCACAGCCTTCTGCAGCGCTGCAGTTTATGAGCTGGAATTAATGGCAAGTGTGGCTTTTGGCTAAGCCTGCTGAGCGTACCCCTGAAACCTATCGGCGTTTTTCTGCAGAGCAGAAGTTGTACCGCCCTAAGCCTTGCCCCCAGTCAAGTACCTATTAGTGCATAGCATAAGTACTGGCATCTTCATTTGCTTTGCTCTCACTCCCCCTACATGAGGGCTCAGTAGATTCCTCATGTGGCTGAAACTCTTAGTGTCTATCAATTTTTTTTTTCATTTTTTTAACTTAAAAGCAGCAATCAGATCTTACATTAACAGTATGAGTGGATTCATCTAGACTACAATTTTTATTTTCTTTTTTTTCCCTGGAGGTATGTTAGTTGGCTCCTAAATGATGGAAAGAAAGAACAAGACACTGGGGGCATATCTTGATGCAGAAAAGTCAGTTTTAAGGTGGTTCTTAACTTTGTGAATGAGCAAAGTGACCTGAATTCCCATGAGAGCTGGGTATAGGCTTCTTAACCTGGGACACTTGTTCCTAGTCCAGTCCCCCATCGGAAAGGGGTCCTTAAGGGTAAACAGAGAATCACCTATTCCTCCCAGTCCTCCAGGTCGTCTTTTCCAAGCAAAAAATACACATGGTCACCTCTGCTAAACCAAAACCACACGTAGGATAAAGAGAATCTCCTGCAGGACAAACCTCCATCAATTTTTTTTTTCTCCTGTCCTTGCTTTCATTAGTATAATCTCAGAATACAAGCAGTAACACTTTAATTCATGGAGTTAATTTCTCCTCTGGGCAGCCAAAGGCAAGGATGACGCTCGCTGATTGCCCATCCAGAGATGGTCAGATACCACAGGAAGGAGTGCAGTGTAACTACCTACAGAAAACAGGACAAACAGGCATCTCTGCCACAACAATTAGCTGGTGCACTGGTGGTTAAAGTCTAAGTAAAGATGATACAATAAACAAATGCTGATCTGCAAAAGCCAGGTTCCTAATAGTGATAATGGCTTTTCATGCAGTATTTTGTGATAGTTGCTGGCCAGTTGGAAGAATAATCCTTGTTCAGTTTGTATTAATTGCTGTAAAACACATCCCTTGTTAACCATTATTGCTTCAACAACACATGCAAAGCTACTCAGAGCTGTGTTTGCTCTGTACAAACAGAGCTCAGTTGTAATTAATCTGTGTGCATCCCTCGTTTTCACACAGGCGAAGGAATGGGAGGGGTAGTGCTCATCAGCACAGTTCCTAAGTATGGAGTGCTTGCCAGTTGGTGTAACTTCCCAGTAATTCTCAAGGTTGCTCAAATAAAACAGCAACGCTTTCTGCACAAGAAAGCTTTGCTTCCTGGTGTGATATTGCTAATTCAGGAGGAAATCAGAGAGAGGAAGACATCAAACATGTGGAAACAAAGGCCATGTCATTATTCTGCAGCATAAAGCATCCCCAGACAGCACAGTGTATGTTCCCCATTTCAGTAAATGGATTCTCTGAACACACTCCAACATCACACAGCCCGCGCTCCGCTAGCCCCATATGGTGAATGGCTGACACTGCTCCAGAACCTGCTCAGGCATCCCCACAGCCTCACCAGGGCTTTGATCACTCTATGCATGGCTTTCACTCTTACAGGTTTCATTGTGATGCCCTAACTGTCCTGCAGGCCACATGGTAACTCACTGCTCTGACACCCAGTCGAGCTGTCTGAGGATAACTAATGTCCTTGGACAAAGGCAAAATAGAACAAACACACAGAGTATCAGTTCTGGTTTTCTGGAAGATGTGACAGAAGAAAACAAGCTCCCAGTCTCCCCTTCGTTTTGCATCTCTGGGCTACCACAAATAACACTTTTCCCTTGTATTGTTTACTGTTTTACTACCATGGCCCCCTCAGATTTTATTTCAGCATGAATATTAATTCAAGTATCATTTATATTGTGAACAAAATGAGAAAAATATCTCAAGGCTGTTATGAATCCGAGTCTCCCTGGCAGAAACAACTGGCTCTTTTTACAATAATCACACACTCGTTATTCATATATTAACTAATACTTTATAAAATACAGAAACACAGTCCTTGCACGAAAGGCTTTCCACTGGACAGTTGGCTCTGTTGTTGCTTTCAGCTGGATGGCACAAACTGGTTAACTGAGGTTAACCGAGGTTAACCAGTGCCATTTCCTTTTGCTTTTTCCATATCCATTCCCAGTCATGCCTTGTTGTGCCCAGTTCTCCCACGCATGGAGCCATGGCATACGCAGGGTCACTGCCCATGGGCTAAATGCAGCGTGCACTGGTGTATGGGGTTATTCTTCCCCAGGTGCTGGACGTCACCAAGTCCCCATTCACTTGCCCATTTCTCCAGCCAGCCCACTGCTCAGCTGCTCTCCAGGGGCACACTGCCCCATCACCCGGGCCAGTAATCAACATGTTAATCAGAATGGGCTCTAACATATCTTACAATCTCTGCTGATCTCAGAACTGAAAGCAGAAAGCAGAGTGAGCACATCAGGGGGGAGAAGAGACAGATTAAAATGTAATGAATTTTTAGTGTTTAACTTAAATGGTCAAAACAAACAGCAGCTCGCTTGTGGCACAAATTCACACGCGCTGCCCGAGTGTCACTCAGGAGGAATTTTACTTTAACTTGGCTAAGAAGTCTGCAGCCTCCAAGACATCAGCAGTTTGCACCTCCCCACGCATCCTCCGTGCCCTGTCCATGTGTCACCTCGTGCTGCCAGCGCTGGCTGTGCGATACCCAGTGGTGACTCCTACCCCTGCAGCATGCTGTGCTCACCCGGTTTCACACCCCATCTTCCAGAGACTGACCCTGAGCATTAGTGCTTCTACAAAATTAATCAAGGAAACTCTCTTGAGCAACTAATTCTTTGCTTCCCTGCTTAGGCCAACATCTCCAATCAGTAACTCAAAGCCTTCTGAACAAAACACTGGGTTTACAAAGCCTGTGTCCAGAACTGTGACTTTTGCAGCACTGCTGCCTCACCACCCTCTGGAAAGCTGCCCCTGTAAACATTTTAAATGTCCAAAGCCCCTTCCAATACACATGACAGAAACAGACTTCCAAGACTTTCAGTGGTGTAGTATTTTACCTCTGAAAAAAAGTATGTTTTGCCATAATAAACCAGGCTCTGTCACCCACAGCCTGGAAGCAGCACAGAGACATTGGAATGGCTAACTGGAGCGTGGCTAGTTACTTTCAGCTCCTGGTTAGATCTTGTTCAGCTATCTCCTACAGCACACAAGTACCAAAAGAAGACTTAAGGATTATTGAACCAGATCAGTTACCTCTTGCAACACCATGCACTGTATTTATTCACTACTCACTTTTCATAAGCAGCCCTCAGGGGCTCACCTTGGCTGTCTGCAGGTACTTTCGTTACAGGTTGCTGAATAGCATGGTCAGATCTCTGGACTGTCTCTTTGGTTGTTTGGATGTGCAGGCATTACCCAGCATAAAGCCAAACTTTCTTTTATAGCTATAATCACCCCAGCTGAGGCCATAACCAGGCTCAATGCCATCCTTCCTGCTCAGCTTCCTTGCCCAGATCAACCCACAGAGCTGCTCAGGCATCAGGCACAGAGTGGGCAGCACCCAAAGGAAGCCTGCTTGCTTCCAGCCAGTTAAAGTGTGGCTCTTTGCTTAATAGGTTCATTCTGGATGAAAGAGATCAATTAGTGAGTGATCAGGGGCAGCTCTGCTGGCAGCTGGAGCTGATGCTCAGCAGCTGGGACTGGGGAGGAGGCTCAGCCCCAGCCCGGCTGGAGCCAGAGGACATGTGTCCATAGACACTGCACAGGGTGCTCCATTGCTGGGTTTGTGGCACGTTCTGTAGCAGATGGATTAGAGACAGCTTTATTTGTTCCAGCATTCATATACAAATACAGCTTCTGGTACAGAGAGAACTCCTCCCAAAACACTTGTGGGAAAAACTACTTGGAAAAAAAGAGCCCTGGGAAATGTTTGCTAACACAAGGAGCACAGGAGAGAACCACGACTGTGCTGGGGACCAGCGGGGGTGCAGAGCACTTCTCTGGGCTTTTTTTGCACTGCTTGGCTTGTTCTGCTTCCGTCGGTGTGGGGAACCAAGGACGGTGCCAGGCGCAGATCAGAGCGGGTATAAAGTGGCTGGAGTGTTGAACCCATCCCAGGGGCTGTGCACAGCCCCACGTCCTGAGACAATACAGCTGTGGTGGCTGCATTGTCCATGTGCAGTTGCTTCTGCCCTCGAAAAGAGAGAGGCGTAACTCAAGTAAAGCTCAAATTTCGTGAGCTATTATTAGCACTTTAATCATCGGTACATTGCAGATTGCAAAAGCCCAGTCCCCAGGAAGACAGTATTTCATTACCTATTCATTATTTATTATTTCCATCATTGTTGGTCATCTGGAAAGAAAAAAAAAAAAGACACAAAGGCAAAATCAGCACTACAAATTCTCTTCCAGTATCCTGGAGTCAGCCAACAAGGTTTGGCTCTTGGCTTTAGGTCCCTCTCTCGCCAGGACACCAAGACTCTGGAAAGCCTGGCTTAGCAAGAGCCCACATTAAAGAAGTGAACCTGAGCAGGTCAGAAATCTCTGCACACCTTGCAGAGTCCGATACAGCTGCAAAAGGGCACCAGTTCCTTTGCTGGTCACAGAATTGTGACTATCATTTTGCAGTAAAGCTTGAAAACCACGCAGGCTGCTATGGCTTGTCATTAAGGTTTCTCATTAATCGGATTTTGGGGTGTCCACACTCCACAGGCTGCAGTGTAGGTACTGAGCCATAGTGCTGAGTTGCCTTTAAGCTTCACAGAGTAAACCCAAAGCAATATCTTTCCCCCAGACTCTGAAGAAACACTGCAGGCACAGAGCAGAAGTTGGAGAACAAAGCCAGATTTCCCTCACAGCAGGGAGGTGATGGAGAAAGGCTGACGGAGGTGGGACAGGGGCTGACGTGATGCTCTGCTGTGTGTCCCCAGGTCGGCCACTGACCAGGGAAGCTGGTGTCTCTGGCTGGGAGCAGCGCGGGGGCCGCATCCCCTGAGCCCAGCGACTGGCACCGCCGGCAGCAGCTCTCTGGGAGGGCGCCTGAGCCGGGCTGCAGCGTCTCCCCATGGCTGGGCTGGAGTCCCCAGGCTGGCTCCAGCGGGGAGCTGAGCCTCAGCCTCTGCTGCCAGCTCCTGCCAACCATGTTCACCAGAACTGTGCTGGCCGATCCAAAGGACAGCTCGTTTACTCTGCTTTTTTAATTGGCAATACGAGTGAGCCCAAGAATATCTTCATGGCTTGGAAACAGAGGGGGTTTGAGCTTGTCTATCACACCCTCCCATGTGAGCTTTCAAGTGAGGCATTGCTGGCCTCTGGAGAGGTGCTGGTAGCTATCAAGTGACGCCGAGTGATTAGAGACACCACGACATTCAGGCATCCATCATGTGGCCATCGATGGCTGGGAAGTTCATCCAAGAAAAAAAAAAACACAAAACACAACAAAAGAACTTTGTAAATAGAGAAAAAACTTGATCTCTGGAGACTCCCATATGGGAATGGACAGTGCAGACACAGGAGGTGGTGCCACCACCAGCAAAGCACTGCCGTGGTCTGCACGTCACCCAGCCACTCAGCCGAGCGCGTGGCCACACTGCCAGGCAAGGGGCCAAGGAGGGGATCCCTTCCCTGGTGACCCTCCAGGACGGGTCTGAGAAGCATTTCAGAGCAGAAGACATGGGCATTATATATTCTGGATAAAATCAGTATGAAATAGCATAACAGAAAATCCTGCTCGCTGCTCTCTGTAGCTGCAGAAATTTGCCTGTGTGGAATTTTTCCCTCCTGCATCCACTAATAAAGCTTTGTTCCTGTGTCACAGAAGAAGCCACCAAGGCTCCAATCATACCTATCATCAAAAAGAGGAAGAGGGGGTTGAAACGCAGTTGCTGGCATCTGTCCAGGCTGGTCCCACTTTGCAGAGGCACAGATCTCTCGCAGTGCCAGCTGTGCCATCCTGACTCACCCGCCTTGGGCTGGCGCTGGCGCTGGGTGACTCACACCTGCCTGCCAAATGCAGGGGTTTCCACGCACCAGGAGCAGTGCTGTACAGCACTTCCCTCTGGCAGTGGAGGGGAGAAGAGGCGGATTTTATCCACAACCTTGGGAAAAAAAGGAAAAAAGAGGAGGTTGGAGTCAGCTAAAATGTTAACATGACAGCTCTCCTTCTGTTCCCTGTTTGGAGAACGCCTGAGCCGTGATTGCCAGAGGATAATGTCACGCTGAAAACTGCTTTGTTACTATGACCATATTGCACGGATGGGAGTGAGGAAGCAGAGGCAGTGCTGGGGTACCCGAGCTGCCGGGGCAGCAGTGCCTGCCTGTGCCCGGGCTTGGTGGGGCAGGGCTGAGGGGGGATGCTCAGGGCCAGGACCACAGCACCCCTGGCCGAGGCAGGGTGCAGCCTGCAGCTTCTTTCCTTTAAAGAAATGGGGATTTTGTAGCTGTTCAAGTCACCCCTTTCCACCACCCCCCTGGGGCTGCACAGAACCACTGGCAATCCCCAGGACGTGATCTCCGGCAGGAACACCCAAACCCACTGCAGGCCAGGTCTGCCCTCAAAGCCAGGGACAGAACCAAGTGTGTGGCTCCTTCCCTATCGGCCACTAAAGCTGGACATTGCACACGTTTTCTTGTCCCAAGGATGGTGATTTTCTCTCTCCAGTATGTGCTGTGTAGGGCTCTAATGCCCTGATAAAACGCTGCCTGGTGAAAGCTGCATGAGCATTGCCAAGGAAATAGCAAGGCATTCCAGATAATTATGCTTTAGTAGAGTTTAATCAAAGAAGCCGCGGACTGTACCAGCACCAGAGGCATCCTGCAGCTGCATTGATTTCCACTATGAAAACCACATCTGTGTGCTGTAGCATGGAGAGAAACACAGAGGGAGGATTGCGAATCCTGGCTGGAAGATGGTTGGGATAAGCTTGAGAAATCAATGTACAAATAGGCTATTTTATTTTTCAGAAATAAGTACAGAATAGCTTTCACTTGTCTACCATAGAAGCTTTTTCCCCTTCAGAAGCAGCATATGTTTTTGTCTGAAGTGTGTTTCTCTGTGGGGTAAATAGAGATCCAGCCTGTGTGGTCGGGGGGTTCCACCATTGTATCCTCTGAAGCTGAAGCACTTCAGCAATCTCTTAATATTCTTCCCAGCAGTGGCTCAGTGGGTAACCACGGCTGCCGATGTGAATTAGTGCATTTCCACACCTCACGTGTTACCCAAACCTGTAATTCAGGGCTGTCTAGATCCTGTGACAAACCTTTGTCTGACAGACTGCATTTACTCCAGGATGTAGAAGACTGCCTGCAGTTGCAGTGTGTTTGGTGGTGTGTTTATGTGCATTTGACATACCTGTAACGTGACAATCCCACGACCAGCTCTGTGGGTGGGAAAAGGGCTGATCAAAGTCCTGCATCCCAAGTCTAATCTATTTTATTAATGCCATGCGTGGCCGCTCCGAGGAGCTGCTCTGGAGTGTGTGTGCAGGCAGGGTCTGCCGTGCACATTCGGCTGCTGGATGAAAGTACTGATGGAAACCAGGGAGGCTTCAGGGAAACTGGTAAGGTCCGTGCTGTGCCCGGCTCACACGAGGGATGTGGCACAGACTTCCCACCACAGACCTGAGCATCCCCCCTTGCCAGACAATGAACCCTTTTGGAGGTTGTCTCTCCTCCCCTCGTCCCAAATATTTAAAGAGTTTCGGGGTTTGCACTGCAGAGCAGGGAAAATAATTAAAGCTCAAAGTCTGCTGCTGATGGCTGAGCCATTTCCCACCTGAACAGACAAACACACCCTCGGGTTTCCACAACCCGACCTTCCCAGGAAAACACTCTCACGTGTGTGCCTTTTTCCAGCAGGGCGGCAGCTCCTGGCCGCGCCGCGTCTGCTCTTCCACAGAGTCACCCGACAGCAAAGGGCTGGGAAACGGGCTCTCCCTAAGGCAAGAGAGAGCACAACCGATGTTTTCTTAGAAGAAATGACTGATATTTAGGAATTTGGCATATTCATTAAGCAACTGGAAAGGTCACCACCCCTTTAAACACTTGTGAAGTGAGTGCAGGAAGGACACCTCGCTCCGCTCTGCCCAGCACACCGGTCAGCAGGAGTTTAAACAATAGGAGTCTTTCATTTAAAAAGAACAAACAGAAAGATTTGTGCTTCCCTTATAGCTAAGCCTCACTTCTCTCTCCAGAGCTTCAGCCCAATTAATTATTTCATACTAATCATAGTTTGTGCTGCTCACTTCTTGCTGTAGCAGCTTCCACAGCCCCGTGGCTGTCAGAGGAAATAAAGACAAGTATTCCCAGCTCCTGTACTCTAGCAGGACAGCAGGTTGGCTTCTAAGGACAGTCAAGAGTTACTTTCTATTTTTCCAGCCAGCCTGCTCATAGGGAGATCAGTTTCTGCAGTTGCAGGTGTCAGCCTGCCCGGAGGCTGATCTCCATTTGGCCAAAGCAGCTGGAGTCAGTGCAAATCTCCAGCCATTTCCAGCTGTGGTTATTTTGGATGCCATAGCTTATGGGGATGTTTTTCTTATTTTAACATTTGATGGATTGTCAAATACTAAAGAAACGTGTATGTAGAGCAAGAGAGGTTACACTGAAGTTTGTAAAATTATGAATGGCAGATTAAGGTTGAAGAGGGAAAAACTAATCATTCACACACTACGAGAATAAGGAACATTAAATTATGTAGCAGCAGAGCTAAAACAAACAGAAGAGAGAACAGAACAACAGATCCAATTTCATCAAGGAGGCTCAAAAAGGCCCCACTGTACTCCAAAAAAAGCCATAATCTGTGCAGTCTTTGGCCAGTCCCCCTGACCTCTTGCCTTGATGATGTCTGGCCGATGAAGCCGATCAGGAATGGGTACAAGGCAGCATTACCCTTTGTGGACTTTCTTGTTGCCATACACGTAAAGATCTCCACTCATTGTGCATTCACTGGGAAACGAGGTGGCAAAATGATAACTGTCTGGCCTTGAGCACCACGTGCTGAACTCCCTTGTTTATCCCTCTCCCTTCTTGCCTCTGCTCTTAGGCCTCACTCACACTCCTCTGCATCAACTGTTTGAACTCAGTGTTTCAATATTTGCACTCCAAATATTTGAGAATCCAAGATAAACAATGCTACTCAAATAATTGCTGTGAACAGACAGAAATAGGCTTCGCGTTAAACAGACCAAATCTTCAAGTTTTTTACCCTTAAGTATCTGCAACACGCTCATCAGTTCATTACCAAAGGTAGCAAACATCCCACAGTGCATCACATTTAGCCTTTCCCAATTTGTTATTCCCACAATTACCTTTATTCAATAACTGGATTTAAGCACTGCAGCTGCAACAAAGTAAAATTAAGGCTGGAGTAAGGTGTGTGTGTGCACAGCGCTCGACAGCGCAGGAGTTTACCCTGGAACGTATGGACCAGACCTCCATCCCATCCACGCTGCGTTGCCTTAGCAACACGGACATCTTAAAGACACTGTTAACTACGCCTGCAATGTAAAGCTGGCTTAAATTTTTCAGCAGAAATGTCATAAATGGCTTTTTCAGTAAACTCAAAGATGTTATGTCTGTGGGTGAAATATCAGCAAAACAAAAATAATCAAGCAACTGAAAACTGCTCCCCATTTTGATCTTTCCTGACCATCAAATGTTAGAGAAAGGTTAACTACTTTCCCAGTTTGGGACAAACGAGTCTGGTGTGCACAGAAAGGCAGCACGGCAGACGACTGGCTCATGGCTGAGTGACATGTTTCTGCAAATATCATACGTGTGACCCTCTGCAGTTTTACATATATACCATAACAAGCTCTTCTTCTGGGAACTGTTCCCATGTTTATTTTACTCCTCCAAGTAAGAAATGTAAATGTCTTCTTTTTCCCCCTACATCTTCTGTCTTTGCTTCTCTGTATCTTGCAGAGCATCTTGTCACTGTGCTGCAGTATAACCCAGCCTGTTTCACAGGGGGTGCCAGGCTGAAAACCACTGGGTAATCCGGGGAAGGAACAGACATCTGAGCGAGTGCTCTGGAAGAACTGAACTCCCACATGGCAGAGTGAGAAATGTTCTGGTTTGGACAGCAGAAGCCTGGGTGCTGCCAGCCCGTGCCTGGGGCACAGCAAATCAAAGACCGGTTTTGGTTTGTTTTTCCAAGGAAATCTCCGAAAGCTCGTGCTTGCAATCCAATAAGAGCAAGAAAACTTTCTGGAATCTCAGGGACATATGAGGAATGGGAAAACTGCAACCCACGGGTTTTGAGCCAGTGCTACTTTTCACTTTCTTGAAGCGTGATAAGAAACAGCTCCTAGTTTCTGATTCCGAGAAAAAAAATGATTTTTAGTGTTGGCAGCTTCCCGTGTGGCTGTGCTGCCTAACACATGGCACAACTCTGCATAGATACGTATGAAAATGAAGAATGAATACGAAATGGAAGGAGCAGCAAAAGCCATTTTCCCATGGCCTTGAAATGAAACGGGAGCTAAACTGAAAAGCTGCATGAGGCACGGATCTCAGACACAGCCACAAACCTCCATCCAGTTCTGGGCACAGACCAAAATAGGGGGGTATAGGATATCCTTTATGATGCATCATCTGTGAAGTGATAGCTGTAATCCAGACCCCCAAAAACCCCATATGTATATACAATTCAGCTTCCTCAAGATGAAATCCAAGATTTCTGTGTTGGTTTGGTCTCTCCTCCTATGACACCTGTGCTGGCAGCAGTTATGGAAAGCAAACAACACACTTTCCTTTAATATGAGCAACAAGCAGCATATATGGAAGAACAACTCAGTATATGTTAAGTAATTTATTGGTACCTACAGGAGCACAGGAAATTTTGCACATACTACTTGAGGGGGACCCCTCAGTGAGAGCAATGCACTGGTTTAATAATTCTGAGTTTACAATGAGCTGGAATCAGAGAAGCCCCTGAACCTTGAACACAGACAGTGAACCCCCATCACTTTAACCTGCAAAATTGGGCTGGAAATAAAGCAACACCTTCCCAGCCAGTCAGTCCCAGAGATGTGGTGCGTGCCACCAATTTCACAGTTGTTTTGCACTTCTGAACATTCCAGTCTGTACGAAACCAGAAGGCAGCAGAAAAGAAAACCTTCTTCAGCAGGGATGTGGGAGTGGGTGATTGGAGGGGAAAGCCTTTTAGAAGCTGCTAAAGATTTGTTTACAAAATCAGGAAGGTATTGTGGTTATAGAACCAGGCAGGCATTCACAGAAGGTGATGTCCTGCCCAATCACTGCCACCCTTCTGCAGAGAAAGCTGCCGTGCTGTAGATTGCACTTCTCCATGGCAATGGCTTTTGCAATGCAGCAATCAAAAGATGAAGAAAAATGCTGCATCACTCTGCCTTTTACACTCTCTCCATTATTTACTTACATCATGACTAATTTCTCTGCTAGAAATGATGAACGCTACCAGGCCAGAACTTCCCTGTTGCTTGAAATTGCTTCTCAGCCACCTGAAAAGAGAAATTTCAGAGAGAATGGCTTCTATTGCCCAATCCATCTTCAGCTGAGAAACCCACCACCTAATCATTATTTATCTTGCCTAGGGAAATGGCAGCATCTGTCTGTTCTTTCCTCATGCTGCAAGGAAGGGATGGCTGGGCATGGAGACATTCGTTAGGAGGGAGGTTGCCTACACTGGAGAAAAACAAGAAGAGAAAGAAACGGAAAGGGGAAATGCCAGCAGAAGGGCAGCACTGAGTTGTTGACATAGAGAGGAACTCTCGCTCCTGGCAGCCTTGGTCAATTGTGTAGAGTAGCTTCTTCATGTTCAAATCTATCTGCTTGAAAATACACTGACCACCCAGAACACGGTACCTGTTGTTGTGGAATAACATGGGGGTTTGTGGGAGGGGGGCATTGTTTGCCTGTTTTTTTTAATAACAACACAAGCAGCTGCTTTCTGAGGAGGGATCAAACCAATCTTCTTGGTAGATTCAGGGAAGTCTTTTATTTCCCACGGTAACTGTGGCCTTCAACACAGCCAAGGTGCCGAGCCCAGTGCAGAGAGGAGGGAATTTCCCAGTGGGAACGGGGCAAATAAACATTTAGCTTTGAGATCCAGAGCAGGGATGCACAGTGCTGGCAGTGCCAGAGCAGAGCAGATCAAACCCCGAGGAACACCCACCTGCAGGGACAGACCCCAGACGTGCCCACGGGGCAGCACCGACGCCGTCCCCACGTGTACCGGGGGAGCCAGCATTCTGCTGCGGTGTTAGGGGTGATGGGCACAGCCCTTTGAAAGCTCAGCCTTGGTTCCATCCACCTCCTAGAGCCACAGAAAACTTGCTCTCAGACTGCTGAGCACATGAGAGAGTTGCAGTATCCTGAAGAGCTTTACCCGTACAGCTGTGGCTGACTGTCGTGGCTCCAAGAGTGCTGAAGCTCCCCACGTTGTCTCTGAGGTCAGGAAACACAGCACTCTGTGCAGGGGAACAGCAGTAAAAGCACACAGCAGCATTATTAATAGCATCATCCCAGAGCAGAAACGTATGGAAATTCCCAGAAGACAGTATGTGAAATTCAGATCAAAAACATGAGGTAATATTTGAATGGTAGTGAAGAAAGACCTTACCCAGCGCCTTTGTAACAGAGAACAGCTCGTGTAGATAAATAAAAAGCTCAAAGCAGCGCTGCAGGGCTCTGAGCATTCTGGAGATGCAGTTAACTCCGACAGCTTCTCCTGGCTCATCTCCCCCCCGGTGGAGAGCAGAACTTCCATTCCCAGCCATTTCTCCCTTTCAGAGTTCAGAAGCACGCTCTTTTATTAAAAGTTAAAAGCAGCACATAAATTAGGTGCTTTTTCTTAAGAGGATGAGGCTGCTTTTACACTGCGGGCATATGTTAAGTTAGGAGGAAGTGAACGTCAGCTCTTCCAGCAGCACAGAGCAGCTGCCAGCAAGGGAGAATGATTTATTCATGCTCTGCAACGAGCTTACGCAACGAGGGAAGGAGTTCCTCGCCTTTCCTTCCACACTGTGCAATCTGCCCTGACACTTGACCAGTCAGAAGTCCATTAAGAGGTGCTTCATTATTGATACTGTAAATTGATTGGAGATTAAATTAATTATACGTGCTCAGCCAAAATCTGTGGCAGCATCCCGTGAGCACCTCTCCCTTACAGCCCTCCTGCTCTCCCCCAGGAGCTCATACCTGTAAATAAGGAACCTGTTACATGCTGCCAATGCCTCCTTTTCAGTGCTTTGCTGTGTTAGGTTGTTTTTAACACAGAGAAGCAATTGCACACGGAGTGTTGCTCAGTGCTTGGCAGTATTTTGGACCATTAGATGCAAAGCCTCGTGGAGGAGCTGCCCTTTTTTTTTTTTTTGCTTTTAAGTTCAGGAGATTTTTACAAGTGGTTGGGGACTGTTTACATGGACATTTTTTTCTGCTCTGAATCCATTATTTGCCCCCAGCTGAGGGTCATAACAGTAGTTTATCATACCACATGTACTCACCAGCCCAGAGGAATACTCCCCGATTTGTTGTTTTTTCTCTTTCCTCTCATAAAATGCTTCATGAGTTCTGATGATCTAAAAAGTGGATCAGGAGCCAAAACTGCAGCTAACCCGTTATCACACTTCCCGTTCTCTAGGATGGAGTTCCAGCATTGATTCCAGTTATTTTTGTGACAGAAGGTTTGCTGGAACTCCCTGCTGAAGCCAAACGAAGGCCCCCAAAGGACTCAGCTGGCCCCGGACTTGGTGAACAACTTCCAGCAAACTTCTGAACAGGACTAATCACATTTTTAAGGTCAAGACTTCTTCAATAGCAAATTGGCTTTTCAAGTGAATACCTTTTTTTCTACAGAAAGAGTTTCTGCAGAAAAAAAAATGCTTTTTTCTTTATTGTAGGATGGCAGCCTGAGAAGTGAAGTGTTTGGAGCCAGGAACACTGCTGTGGAAGCTCCTCCTGGACAGCAGAGCCTGCTGATGGCACTGCCACCCCAGCTCAGGCTGCCAGGAGCCCCGGAGGTGGGGTGAGCTCTCTGTCCCCGCTGCAGGCTGGGTAACCCTCTCAGAAAAGTGCTTTCTGCAACCCTTCTGCACCACACTCACATTTTCCATAGCTCCATCCCTGCCCCCGGGGCCAGCCCCTCTCCCCCGCTGCAGCACGTGGCGTGGGCCGGGGCACACGGCGAGGGACACGCTCGGTGCTGGGGGCAGCTGCAGGCAGGTCAAACGAGCAGCAATCCAGTGTCAGATTAAACCATGTGCTTACAACATACGTGCTGGCTGTGAGATGCCCTGCCTCTGCAAGAGGAGCACATTTCATTTATTTACATACCTTTTCTTTTCTGCACAAAACCACGGTCACCAACTTCAGTAAAATCTTCCGCACAGAAGAGTCGGTCTGTTACCACCTTGTAACACTGGTCATCCTGAAACTGATAAAAAGGGGAAAGGGGAAGAGTGAGGCTGTGATGGAGAACAGATCCCCACCAACCCCACAGCCTCATTAGTGCCACGCCACACACGGGCTGCGGGAAAAGCCACCGGCAAGCTGAAAAATGAGTTGGTTAAAGTCTGTGTACAATAAACAGTCCATATGATGTATGATTTATGAAGTGTAGCAGCACTCTTGAAAAGGCTTCTGATTTCAGAAAACCCACTCAAGCAGCAAAAACTGCTGTTTAAGGAATCTGATGGCCCTATAGGCAGAAGAGCTCTCAGCGAGGAGCAAAGCAGTGTATATATTATATAAAGTGTGTGTGCATTTTGTAAGTGCAAGTGGAAGGGGTAATAAGAAGAAGAGTGGTACAGGCCAGAAAATAGCAGAATGAGAATTTGTACCCCGTATGGTAAAGGTTAAGCTCTGCAAGAGAAAAAAAAAGAACTAGGAAGAAAGTAAATCTAAACAGTAGCAGCGAAGTGATGGGGAGCCCTGCTGAGCAAGGCAGCGCCACCCAGTGCCCCCTCCCTGAGCTGTGCCTCACACTGGCCACCAGATCCTTCGTGCCTCTACGTGATTTTTATTTAAAATTTTGCACCGTGCTACATCTGTTATTCTGTTAGAGAGAGAAATTTCTGGGGAATAATAGTAGTAATGTCCTGCACATAACCTGGATCTGTTTATAGGTCCATCAGAATGACTGTAATGACTGTTTCTGACAACCAGTTGTTAAACAGCTTTGCCCAACACGTTTCCCTCTCAGTCTGTGGCAGGAGCAATGTTTGTGCAGCAGTGAGTGACCCTTGGCTCTGCCCAGCTGTGTCTCCACGGCTCACGTTCCCCTCCCGGTCACGGTCGCTGTTATCCCGACCCACCTCACCCTGCGGAGTTTCCTTGCGGTTGTAAAAGCAGATTTCCTCCGCATTACCTCCTGTAGATCATTAATCAAGAACTTCAGTTTCAGCAGACACTCCAGTAAAATAAATGGACAAATAAATTCCCTCGATCAGTGAAAAGTGATTCATAACCACTCCTGGTTTGTATCCACAGTAATGGAAGAAGATGAAATTCAGCTCTCTCCAAGTATTTTTGCTAACGCTGTAGGGCAGATATATTGATAGCTACTTTGGACACTGAAAGTATAAATACAGAGTAACCGAGAAAAATCTGTTTTCACAGTTCTTGCTGGGATTTTCGTGAATTTTGAAAATCTCCCTCTTTGAAATGATGAAATCACATCTGAGGCTGTTCTTCAATTTGGAATGTTTTCAAGGGACCAGTTTCATTTTTCTGCATTTTCCACAGTCCATCAAAAAATAGCATCAGAGCAGTGACAAGGTTTAATTCTGGTTTTCAAAGCAACTGATTTCTAATCTTTGTTGTGCCACTGATCTGTACCTCAGCCATTCAACTCATTTCCCTGTGTTTGTTTTCTGTCCTTTCAGTTGTCTAACCTTGCCTACTTCATCTTAGTTTTCCAGAGCAGGGAATATCACTTGTAGGATTTCTGCTGCACCCAAAGCATTGGGCCCCTAATCTACACACTAATACAACATAAATGGCTTACTGCCTAGCATTTCTTTTGTATATTGCAATGAAAAGAATTTTTCACTAATGTAAAGACAACTGGGCTGATTAAGGACTAACTCCTGGAGAAGGACAAACACTGTTTCTATCATAAAGGATGCATTTAGAAATTATAGCTCCTCGGGCAGCTGCAAAGATACTGGAATCTATTCATCAATCAAGTTGTCATCACCTGGAAGATTAGATGGTGGCCCAAGAGAAATAGCCAATATAAGTTTTTAAATTTCTCAAGAATAAATAATAAAAATAAAATCAAACTTAAGGAGGATTTGGTCAGGGAAGGGAAGATGAGGGTGTGGGGGGAGGGAAGGCACAGGAGGGACAAAGGGCCTCGTCACCGCTGCAGGATGAGACACAACATGTCTCAGAGCAAGGCTTTGTACACAGCTCCATAAAACAGTCCCACAAGTAAAACTCAAAAAGCATAGCCTGCATAAAATCAACACAACGTGAGTATGAAGCACGCTGTAAATCTGCAGCCAAAGTGGTCACTGGTGTCCCCTGTGAAGATGAGAGGACAGAATGAAGAGAAGACCCGTGGTGTGCTCCTGCTCAGACTCAGGGGCTGGGGCAGAGAAGCTGGAGTGGCTGCAGTGGCTCTGGAGGAGGGGACCAGAATTCAGATGCTCTCAATGATGGTTGGAAGTGCTTTGAAATCCATGGGATGAAATGCAGTGAAGGCACTTACAGAGAGCTGTGCTTCAAAAGGAGGAATCGCCTGCGCAGAGAGAAAATGGAGAGCAGCTGGCAGAGCAGGATGGCAGGAAAGGCTCCTTGGACACCAGAATACCAAACAGCAGTTAACAAACCATCTCCCCTACAGACAGGCTGGCCACGGGGTAAGGACCAGGAGAGGGCCTTCGGAGACCAGGTCAGCTGTCACCCAGTACCTTTGTGACTGGGAATGCTGCATCCCTCCCAGTGCTGCCTGTGCCAAAAGATGTCTCCCCATGCTCAGCAGAGTTACCTGTTTAACAGAGAGGTGGGAACTGGGGAGTTCAGGAGTGCCTGACCCAGCCCTCTCCCTGTGAACCAGAGGCTCTCGGGCACCTCACACCTTTCCCCCAGCAGTCCCTTGAGTGAGCACAAAGTGACTATTGATGTCCCCTTGTCCTAGAACAACCCCAGGTGTCCTCATTTAGCAGTGGAACAGGGGGAAAAACAGGAAGAGATGACCATTAAAGAGATATATTTTTAGCAAATAGATAACAGAAGCATTTCAGTTCACGCACTCTGAGTGTCCCATTATGAAATACACACAGTCATCTCTCAGCTGTTAACATGGTTGAAGTTATCTTACCTGTCCTCTCCATTACTCTTGGTGACAAGGGAACAGTATAAGTGCCCCACAGCATTTATAAACATCCTTCCCCCACAGATTAGGTTAGGTGATACAGTGCTAACAAGCACACCCATGGAAAGCAAGCAGACATGCTCATCTATAAAGATTTAGATGAAGGGAAAAGTCATCAATCTGTCACGAGTTATCAGTTTGGGTTTTTCCCTGTGTTATTACAGAGATTTCTTTCAAAACTATCCACCCTTGCTACTCAGGAAATTATGCATGAATTGCAGATGGAACATAGTTTTTCCTAAAAAATTGGGGATTTACCAAAAAGGCACCCATCTCCCACGTGTGGGAGAATGCCTTGACAAGGAAACAGTCTTCTCTTTGAAACTTCTGTCTCTCTAATCAGGAAAGCTTTTACTAGGTATTTACCAGTAGGAATAAAGGGAGAAAAGAGACAAAAATAGCATTCCTGCACTGCTATCAAAATAAAAGTGTGGCTTCAGAGAAGCTGTGCCATATGTGTTTATACACACTTCGGTCTGGTTTTTGTTGTTGTTTGAGCGCTTTGTCACTTTCTTTCCTGTTTACCTTAGAAGCTGTTTGTTGTTCCCCTAACCCACTCAGCACCAACTCAGCCAGGACCAGCACTGGGCACTGCTCTTTGCAGGATCCATTGCACCAGGGGAAGCCAGAAACCCAAACCAGCTGCTGGGCTCTTCCCCACCCACCACCAACAGCGAGGCTCAGCCCAGGTCACTGCCCCAGCCGTGGGGCTCAGGACCCCCCCACACACCTACAACCCCAGAGACACCGAGGGAAAGGGATTCACTGTCACCTTACTGTGCTGTACACAGCTGAAATTCAGCTGTAAACCCCCCTTTTCTTCAGGCAAACTGTACCACTTCCAAGCCTAACAGAAATTTTAAACCCCTGGCATTTCATTAAGCAGAAAATAGGCAAAATCAGTGTACTTGTGCAAAGCTTGTCAGCTCTCGTGGTGATGCTGCTGGCTATTTCAGTACGTGGCCTGAAGGATGCAGAAAGAGACACACTCCTCACTGTCCCCCTGGGCAGTGTGGCAGGAGCCAAAGGCCACATCCCTGCCTGGGAAAACATGCTGAAGCCAATGTTTGCTCGGGGAGGAACTGCAGGGAAGCTTAAGGAGGGGGGATCCAATTTCCAAACAGGAATTTGGCAGGACTGTGGACTTTAACAGCTTCCAAAGAAGCAGAGCCATATCCCAGTGAACACAAACCACAACAGGTTGTTTCAGCTGGTCCAGACTCTGGGTGTGACCCCAGAGCTGTGTTGGTAAATCTCTAGCAGAAATCTTCTTTTACTCTTTGCTGATGTTAGCTCAATAAAGCCATGCAGCTCTACAAATCCACACTGGAGTCAGCCACCACTAAGTAAAGAATGAACCAAATTCTAAACAAAGGGCACTCCCAACTGATGACATATTACCTGGAGAGAAGCCAGTGTTACATCCAGCCTGAGTTCACCGTGTAGGGAAGAGAAAAACATGGGAAACATTACCCAGGAATCTCACATTGTCACTGCTGGGAAAGGATTCATTCTTTTTATTGCATTATGCTGCTTAAAATCTGCCTTTTTCTGCATCTGTTAAGTAAGTAATAATTCTCATCATGTCTTCTTTAATGAATGAGAGAGAAATGCCTTCCCTTTCTACATAAATTAGAAGAATTTCTACTCTAAACAATCAAATAGTTATTTGCCAAATTACACTGATGCAGCTCTAGTCCAACTGATGTCAATAGGATTGCTCATGTGAGCAATTACTCGTCAGTGTGATTAAGGGGTCACTCACTAATGGCAAACGAGACACTGTTTGCAGAACACTGCTATAGAAGTCCCACAGTGCTTTAAAAATGATGGCCAGCTTCCCCTCATCATTTCCCACATCCACACAGGGACATCAGCTGCATCACGTTCCCCTTCGGGAGAAGGAGCCTACAAGACACGATGCGTACAGAACAGCCTGTGGCACTTCTCAGGTGGGATTAAGAGAGATTTCTACATGGCCAAACATGTACATGGTTGTCGGGTTTGTACCTGCACGTCACACCCTGCACACACTGGACATGCACTGAAGTGACTGTGGGCATCTCACACCTGCCCCTGCCCACAGACACGATCTCCCCTCCGACCGTCTCTGGAACGCTGCAGTCGTGCACAGAAAACCTCAGCAACAGGATAGGAGAGAGCGAGAAGCAACACTGTAATGTGTGAAAGATCTGAACGCAGGGTTAATTACGTACATGTGGTTTGGCCAGGACATCATCCTGCCGCTCACAGGTTGTACACCTGCATTTCACAGGTCCTCTGCAGTCGGAGCCCCTGGCGCTCCACACTGGGGTATTTGTTCAGCATCGACTCAAAGCCAAAAGTGCCATCTTCAGTCACAAACAGTTCCTCACAGCATCATGAGACTCCTATGAAATCTCTCATCCAAGTACTGGCCAACCTCCAGCCAGCTTAGTTTGCAGGATCTGACAGATCAAAGGCAGAAGCGCAATAGCCCCAGGCAGCAGAAAGCACAAAATGTACACACGTCAGTCCAGTGGGTGCTAATCCTGCCACAGAATGTTAGGGGAAACAAGGAAAATAACACCTGCACCTCTCTGTGAATACTCCAAAGCAACCCATAAGTTACATGGCTCTGCCAGAACAGACATGAGCATTAATTTAAAGGGTGTGCTATATTGCTGTCCCCCTCCCTGAGCATCGAGACAGCTGTGTTTGACACTGGCACTCACTGCCTGTGTTCTCCACAGCGACACACACTGGTTTGTCTCCCAGAGGCGTGGAAATCCTCTCCTTGGTGATGTCCTCATGAGCAGCTTTTGGTGACTTCACTGAGGGTAAGTGGATGTCACCAAGAAACTCAGTATGAGATCCAGTCCTACTGGCAGCCATTTATGTACAGAACATCAAGCTTCTGTCTGGAGAATGGCTGGTGTATTCAGACACTGCTGAGCAGGTTCCTGTAGCTCTCAGAGTAACAGGACTGCTCTTGCTTAGACTGGGCCACCACACTGCCTCCAGTCCTCAGGCTTCGAAAGGCTGATTTAAAATCTGCATCTTTTCTTTACACAACAGCAACTGTTAGAGTAAAGCTGGATGGAGCAGCAGACAACCCCTTCAGAAGCTTCTGGCAGGACAGATCAACAAGGAGCACAGTGAAGCAATCAGCAGTTTCCCCATGTTTTTAGAGCCCTGATAGCACACAGGTGGCCCCTGTCCCCCCTCCCTTGCAGGGGGGCTTCTGTGCTCCCCAGCTCCCACCCGCTGGAGCTGGGGATGTGTTTCCCTGTTTGGCTTTCAGCTCCTGAGCCGTGCTCCCCGTCAGGTGACAAACTGCTCACTGAAGACCTCGCATCAACGAGTAAAGTAATTCCAACTTGTTGCCAGAGCAGTGCTCTAACGTCATGACGGCAGCAAACGCGTTTGAAGTCTGCCACAGCCCTTCCTCAGTACCATTCTCATCACCGCCAAGTCAAGTTAATAAGCGCAGTTCGTCAGCCCCGTCCTTTGACTGCTCCTCTCCTGAAGGGGAATATAATGCATTTAACATGTCAGATACTTAAAGGTTTCTTTCATGTGCAGCCTCAGTTCATTGCTAATAAAATACATTTTACTCTGCTGTTTTGTTCCCTGTGTGCTACACGCTGTACTGAATTTAAGATACAGCATCTCATCCCATTTTTAGCAGGAAATAGTCATCTGAAGACTCATTAGAGCCTTCCAGACTTCCAGTTGCCCCATGTCAGATGCCATTAAACAAGCTCTGTAACGAAGAACAGCACCAAGCAATGCTCTCTCCAGAGCAGAGGCCGCTGTCCCAGCCCCCCTGCACCCCACGAACCTTTCCAACCGCTGCTGTTCGTGCAGGGCTGCGAGCCAGCGCCTCGACCTCCCCGGGGCAGAGGGGGCATCGCAGGAACAGTGCTGAGCTGCTGCCTTCAGAGCCCAAACTGCTCCCAAATATCCTGCTTCTCCAAGAGGAATTGCTTCCCAAGATGAAAGCATCACTCCCAGGCTTTCAGTCTTTGCCTCAGACAAGTTTTTTAGAGGCACAAACTTTGGGATGTTTGTCCGAAGCAAAATGAACGTCATTCATCACCACTGATCACTAAAAGTTAATGCCTCCCAAAGCACCTCAATTGCAAATTCCTTTCTAATACAAAGTTAAAAACAACCTCTGAAATGCAAATAACCCAGCAACCTACACAGGATGATTTATGCCATGCCATCTTTTCCATGCAAATAAATTAAAAGAAGAAAATGTAGTTTAGGGTGAACTGCATTGTATAATAAAATAAAAGAGTGACATTATGCCTGCAAAACTCAGAGTGCAATGTGCTGCTGCCATCGCTGCTGGAGTCCAACCTTCCCAAACACAGAGGAAAATATTCTGATTTATTTAGGGGGATTTTGTATACAAATCATTTTATGGCTCCAGGCACGGCAGGAAAAGACACTTATTTTAATTCCTGTATGTTGGTGTCATTTCAAGGGAAGGCAGAAAGCCTGATTCTCAGTTAACGTTTGAAAGAGCCAAGGAGAATTAAGAGCCTCTTGTAAGCCCAAACCCAGCCCGGCCCCAGTGCCCCCAGTCCCGGAGCAGAGGGGTGCTGCCAGAGCGGGGCTCTGCGGGGGAGCTTCCCCGACTGGTGTGACTGCATCTCCCTCTGCCGTGCAGCTAACACGGGGATTAAACCTTATCAAAGGGAGGGGAAATCTATTTGAATAAGCTGAGCGGATGTGATCACGCCAGCAGGGTAATTGCACCCCTGGGACCCCCGCAGCAGCCTGCCCTCACAGCTGGCCGTGGAGGGGGAGCTGGGTGGGAAGGGCTCACAGGTTTGTTTATTATGGCTGTGTGTGAGTCAGGCGGGGTGGAAGAGCACCCCATGATAAATACCAGTGGTGAGGGGTGTCAGTCCCTGCACAAGGAGGAACACTAACGCTTCCTCAAAGGGATGGCTTGCACAGGGTATAAATCCCAGCCCTGTGATGCTGCTCCAAGCCCCGTTCATAGAAAAGAGCTTTGTCCTGAGCTGTCAGGCTGTCACCAGACACTTCCAGTTCAAGGATGCCCTGTTCAGGCACCTGGCCATGGTGGCTGGAGCCAGGAGGGAAGAGGCTGCCAGGAGCCACAGTGTGACAGACAGACAGACAGCCTGCAGGCAGAGCCAGGGGCACCCAGAGGCTCCACACCCACATCAATTGCCACTAGCAGCTTGTAAAAGCCAAGGGTTGATCTACGAGGCTCTCTAAATTTAATTTTAAATCATAAATTTCATCCAAGTACAGGCACGGGCCTTACTTTTATTCTTAATAAGATTGCATTAATTAAATTAATATTATTATATATTAATAGCAGTAAGAAACTGTGCCATTAAAAAGCCACAGCTACTTAGAAATTAACAGATCTTTCCTAAACTGGGGTCATTTCTCCTGGTAATGATAAGACCCTGTCAGGTAACCATAATCCTTGCAGAAAAATGCCTTGCCTTCCCTGCTCCCCTCTAAGGTAGTAAATCTGAGACAATCTGTCTGGTTCTTAAAATATAATTCCTCTTTAGTAGAACTGATCTTCTAAACTGGGCTGGAGGACGTGTCTTCGCATTCCTTCTTTTCCTTCGCTTTTTCACCGGCGAAGCCTCAGATCTGCTGAGGGCTGTTCTGTTCACCTCCCTGTACACATGGTTTTGCAGGAAGGGGAAGTCTTCAAACAGAAAAATATCGTAAGCAGCAGCCAGGGACTGCAAAATCCCAAACCCCAACTTGAATTCTACCAAAGAGACAGTGTGTGGCCTTGGGAAGAATCACCTCTCCTCCCTGCAGCCTCTCCATCTGCTGCTCCCCAGCGAAACAGGATTGGAGAACTGCCCCCTCCCAAAGGGCAGGTGAAACTTTGAAGGTGAAAGTTGTGTTGCAAGCGTGATACATTATTATAACACAGCAAAACCACTTTCAGGCCTTTTTTCTCTTCTATTCAGCGCGAAGCAGCCACATTTCAAAATGAAAGCTGTGGACTGGCTTTTCCATTTGCACAGGCTTCTTTCAGCAGGCAGCAGATTAAAGTTGAGAGAATAATCCATAGCAATTAATTCATTCAATGAATTTAGCCTCATTTTCTGTTCACGAAATGTCTGCAAGCCATTTACCTTTTTTTTTTTTTGGTGGTTTACTCATTATTCACAGTTATTGCAGTGTAACTCTTGGTCTCTAAATTACTCCTGAACAATTAGCTGAGCGTATTTTCGAAGCTATTTGGGTTAGTTTCAATTTAATACGCAGGGCACATTGTCTCTTTGTTCCCTTCTCACCATTAAGAAGCAGAAAGGGCACAGAGGTGGCCAGGATCCAAAGAGCCACGTGCACTGCCTGCACCCAAAGGCACCCTGGCTGCTCTCCTGTGACTGGTCATGCCTCCAGAAAAAAATACACTGCTTCAGAAGTTGAGCATTTTTTGTGCCTGTGAGTATTTTCTTATACTGATTTAACTATATGTTTTCACAAGCATTTCCATCAGCATGGAGAATTACTGCAACTTTAACAAATTTCCTTCAGTTGTTACCAAAAAAAAGGAGAAATCCTTCAAGGTACATTACCAGAGAGAACACCAAGAACTGGTATTTGAACAGAAGATGAATGGGGTTAGTGGTGAGTAAAGGGATGCTGGCAAAGTCCAAGCAAGTTACCACCAGACTGGCTTCCTACAGGTTCAGAGACATTTTAGCATTTTAATGTGCATTGGCTTAACAAATAAATAAATTATAAAGCAAAAAAGAGCTTCTGGAAAATGCATTAAGGCAATTTGCAAATAATTGCAGGGAGTTGGGCTATTATGACTTTGACTTCTGAAGTATAAAATCTCCCAGAGATAATGATGATAATCATATTGAAAATAGTTGCCACCCTTTAATCTTCTAAGACAAAACAGAGATCTTTGGGAATTTGGGACCCTGTCACTCTAATTGAACATCTGACAGGAAAGTAATTAGAGTGGAAAGCAGAGGGGTCACCTGATGGCCCGTGCAGAATTCATCAGCTTCCCTTCGCCATCGCGCGGGGCAGCTGGTTCATCTCCTGCACACGTTGCATTTACATTTAAATATTTAAATAGCTTTGTTGCCAGGACAGACTATTTCCAGAACAGATTTAGATCTCAAACTCACACCAGGCATGTAAAGATTCACCATTCATCACAACAGCAGCACAGGAAAAATGGCACCAAGCCACTGGAACGAGAGCCACTCGCTGACAATCCTGTTAAGCTCCAGGATCGCTGCCTGGACTTTCATTTTTCTAAAGACAACAGAAATACATCAAAGGTCGGCTGTGCAGAGGCAGCACCACTGCTTCCAGCAGAAATATCTTTCTGTACACCACCCCCCAGCCCCATTTCTCACAGTGCTCTCAGCTTTCATTGCCCGTTGCTCTCCCCAGCACAGGCAGGCAGCCAGGGCACTGCATCACAGAGGGTGAAGCTTGGGGGCTGCTCCACATCAGCTCCAGATCTTACCCCACCACTCAGCACTGGGTTCATCTCACCACTGAACATCCCTTGGACCCACGAGTTCAACACAACTGCCTCTCCCCTGCCTGAGGAGGAGATGGATGAGTACAGAGGGGTAAGTATGGATCAAGATGAAGTGCACGGGCTGGGTGCACCTGTCTGCAACCTGCTCAGCCCACGTGGTCCTGGACTGAGCCATCTACCAGTCACACCACGAATTAACAGACCTTTCCTGGGCTTAACCACCACAAGCAAGAGTAGAAGGGTCTGTACTTCACCTCTCACTAGGTTTAATTAACAGAGATGTTATTAAGCAGAATTAAAGATGACTCACCTTATGTATCTCTTCATGTACCTCATTAATCTTTTATACCAAGTCTGCTGGAAAATGAGTAAGGGCTTTGAATAAGAAGGTGGTAAGATCTGGTGAAGTGATAGCTCTTGTGAATTGCTGCTGAATTCTAGCACAGAACTTCGACAATGGCAAAGCAGGAGAGTACACACAGTGAAGAACATTGATTTTACAAACATGCAATTTATCAAATGACACAAATCAGCTAAATGGCATGAAAATATATCTGGAGACTTCATAATGTCACCTTACATTCCTGATAGGATTTGACACATAGTGGCTGAAGAGCTGCTTTAAGCTGCACAGAATACTATTACTGGGTAAGATTATTCTATCACTTTAATACCAGCTATTTTCTCATCTCTTAGGGGTTTTCTTTCCTTCTAATTTTAAAACTGTTAAACTATTGACATGCTTTCTACTATTCCAGTAGAACTGCATCCCATTCTCAAATCAAAGTACATCTTTGTTATACATTGAGGGAGAGGGAGGAAGAATCCCTGCTCAATCACATCTGACAAAAGGATGGGAAGGAAAATAAAGTGCAGTGACCTTTCAGTATTTGGCTGTCTGAGTCGGAGATACTGAGCACGAAACTTGTCCTGTGCTTCACTTTGAACCCTTTCTGAACCTTGTCTCCTGCATGGGATCCCCTTCTCTCAGGCCAAGCTCATCAGAGTGAGTTGGGGCTTTAGTGCTATTAATCCATGACTACTCACGCTCCTGTTGAGATTGAGATGACCCAGCAGCTCCTCAGAACCTCCCAGGATTTTCCCATATTTAGGAAAATTTATTTTATTTCCCACATTTAGGACCTTATTGAATAAGCACAGAAGAGAGCCCTGCTCCTGCTCCCAGGTACTGGCATGCAAACCTGCTGTCACAGACGAAGAGCAGGAGCTGGAGCAGGAATCAGAGTGCCCAGCACATTCCCTCGTCAGGGCGTCCTCGTGGCTTACCACAGCAGAACTGAAAAGGCTTTTGAAAAAACAGAAAACAATCATTTACCTTGTAAATACTCCATTGGTTTCTGATGCAAAGACATCCTGAAGGAGGATACTGCTGTAGCCCAAACCCACTTAAAAGTGACCCTCCAAACAGCAACATTTCAGCAATGTGCTTGGGGCTCTCCTATTTTTCTTTCTTTGCCATCTATTGATCACTATTTTGCTAGTCAGCAGCAGCTTCTCCATATTTCTTGGTGTTACAACATCCACATTCCCATACTTCAGCCAAACGTACTAATTACATCTAATTGGGATGCTCCAAGTGCCATTAGGCAGGTCTATACATAACTGTAGCACCAGGCCATTTAATTGCATCTCCTTCCTCTCCTACCCCATACATACTTGTGACATTACAGGATGCAGCCCAGGAGCGGTGCCTCTCCCTGCCACACACAGGCTGTGTGCTGCCAGGGGCTGAGCCCAGCTCTGCTCCAGCAGAAGTGGTATTTCACAAAAGCAAAGACTCCACGAGTGCCCTCCGAGACCCTGATGTCTGAGCTCAGCGTGAAGCAGCAGAACACAAACCCTTAAGGAAAAACAAAAAAATCCAAATTTTTCCCTTGCCACTTTTGTTCAGTTTCATCGCACAGAAAGACCTCAATATTTTTAAAAGCCTGACCTATTTTTTATCATTAGTATCAAACTTGATCTGCAGCAAATGAAGTCAAACACAAGAAATTCACACTAATTTCTGATTTGCTTAACAGCGCATTCAGCTCACCCCAAATGCCATCAGCCTAATTTTCCTAATAGCACTTGTTTTCTGCAAATTGCTTTAAAATAATGAGGAGCCGAAATAAAACTTTTCCCATGAAGAGAAAAATTGGTATAAACAGAGATTTAATTGTGCGTGCTAATTGTCTGTAGCAGCACACAATGTCAGAGCAACTATTAGTTGATATAACCTAAAATTTAGAAAAGGGAGTCAGCGAAAACAAAACACTTGCAGAACTCCAGAAGCATTATAAAGCTCATCCTCTACACTCTGAGACTAAACCAAGGGGGAAAGAGCCAGGGCTGGATTCTTCTGTGTTCACACTGTGTTCCTCCTTACTGAAGTTGCTTTGGGAGAAGATGCCAGTCCATATAACGTAGTTCTGAATGGCTGAGGTGAGTGAAGTTCCAAAGAGCTGCTGCAGCCTGGCTCAGCTCACGACTCCATGGGAGGAGCTGTGGCTCTCACACAGCACACCCAGTGCCCACTGCCCCGCGAAACCTCCAGACCCCATGGGAACAAATTCAAACACAGGCTGAGTATATTGGGGGGACAGCGACAAGGGGGCAGGACCAGGGAGGGACAGTGCGGTGCCTCCGGCGCAGGACCGGTCACTTACCCCCGGTGCCCTTCCTCGCCAGCTCCACTGCTGCAGTGCCCAGAGGAAGGCACTGACAGGGAAGAACAAGTCTTCTGCAGCAGAGCCCGTGCCAAGTGCTGCAGGGGCTGCCCCCACCGGGCTGTGCAGCGCTGCAGACCCTGCACAGGATCCCTTCGCTGCACTCCTTCCTTCACTGGAGCCTCCCCTAATTAATGCTTCCACGAGTACAGCAATGACAAGTGCTGCTTGAGCCTTGACAAATAACTTTCCTTCCAGCTACTCCCTTCTCCCACCTACTCTGCAAACAGAAGAGATGGGGCTGGCATGCTTTGAACCAAATGAATGACCAGCGTGGATCCTATTTGGATCTTTTAAGTTTAATACAACTTGATGTACGGCTGAACTGGGTTAACATAGAACTAAAAATAGCTGCTCCTGTTATCAGAATTGTTCACTAATTTTGACACAAGCCAACATCTGTTTTTATTAGGAACTCACAGGAGTAATTTACTTAAATGGAATTGCAACACAAAATTAGCATTATGCAGCTGGGCCCGCTGCTTTCGCCGTTTTGAATCTTTGCACAGCTTCCAGAGCCAAATAAAGAAATGCCAAATGCATCCTGGACTCCCCTGCTCTCGCTTGCTGAATCTGTCAAACACTGTCTGGTCAGAACCTGCCTTGTGTCCAGGCAGAGGAGGAAGGACAAGCAGCACCCTGGTCCCCTTCAACCCTTTGCATCCAGATACGCACCACATCAGGCACACCTTGACCAACGAGACCCACACAAAAAGATGGAGCATTTTCCCAAAGCCATCATCCAACAGCTGCATTTTGATCTTTGGCTCAAAAAACCACTAACTGGACAAGAGATGTAAAAGCCCCCGATGTGGGGTTGTGTTTTTCCCACACAAAAGGGTTTGCAGAGCGTGTTAGGGCCCCTCCCTTGCCCATGGAAGTGCGTTCGTGTCCCAGCAGCACGTTACACCAGGTCGTGTGTTGGATGGTGGATCTGAGACTGTGCAGCTCCAGGGTGCCCCCTCCATCGTTGGATGGAGGTCAGGAGAAACTTCACCCAGATTAAAGGGGTGGGGAGCACTGTAAAACGAACAGAACCATTCCGTACCTCGGCACATTTTGTGAGCTGTATTCTAGTGCCCGAGCCACCCCTCTCAGCAGCACTGTGCCAAAACCCACAGCCTGCCCCCTCCCCTTCCCAGGGTCCGGCTCTTCCCACCTCTCGCTCTGGCTGGTCCCACAGGGAGGTCACTGCGCTGCCTTTGGCCGCACACACGGTGACAGCTCCGTCAGGAACAGACGTGCAGCTGCCAGGCAGAGCGAAACACAAATGGAGGTTGCAGGGGAGAATATGGTTATTTGGTCATAAACACCCCAGCAGCACCCTGGGGAAAGGAAGAACAACTGCAGATCTCTCTGCTTCTCTGGGAGAATGGATGGCAGCAGCAGCGCTGGGGGCCCAGGGGCTTTTTCCACTGTGCAGGAGTTCTGTTTCAAAGTGCATCGTGCCTGTCACTCGGGTTTCCTGCATTAGCCATCACAGGCTGCAGCCTGTCTGTCTGAGATAGCATCTCTGGGTCGCTCAGCTGCCACCACAGCCACCACCCTCACGGTGACATCGCCTCTCGAGAGGAACGAGCTGCTCAGGATTCAGGGTTCTGCGGCTCTGCCCCCACTGCCTGGCAGCTGCCCACGTCCTGGGAGGCTGAGGAGCACTCACCCACCTCTCAGAGGAGACTGACCTTGAGCTGAGCGACCATGTGCTCCGTTTGTCCCATGGCCACGCAGCCACTGCCCAAGGAGCTGTTATTCAGTACTCAGGAAAAAAATAGTAACTGAAAGTGCACTTCCCTTCCTTCCAGCTCCAATGTCACTCACAGACAACCCTAACGTGACAGCGGGGACAGCCTGAGCTGCACAGTGTCAGAGCTGCTCTCGGGGGTCCCCAGAGCTGCTGGCATCGGTTTGTGGTGCACAGGTGACAACGCCCAGACTCACCACCAGGTCTGAAGTTCTCCCCATTCACCTGAGTGCGTGTGCAGCTTGGTAAAGGCACTGCTTAAATACAAAATACATCTCCCTTTCATCAAGAATTGAAGCATGGCTCACATTTTATGTACGTGCTGGAGTCCCAGGGGAGGAAGAACTTCGTACTCACCTTTAATTGAAGCCTGACCTCAATTTCTCCACTCTTCAGAGAAGGGCTGGGGAATTGGGGCGGGTTTAGGAGTTCTGCCTAAGGAAGACCTGTAAAAGCTTCATCTCCCAGTCCTCATCTCAGCTGCTTCCTGCACTCCTCACAGCAGCCTGAATCTGCTGCCCAGACTCAGAGAACGAGTGGCAGAGCCCCTGCACCCTCCCTGGCAGCACCAGGGTCCCCACGGGGCCACAGCAGCACCGTGCACCCACCCCAAGCCTCAGTGTTCAAGAGATGCACATCCCAAACCTCTGAAGCTGAGAATTGGCATCTCCAGGATATTCCTCATCTGCTCAGGGAGTGCTCAGGGGAAAGGCTGCAGCTTTCTTCTGAAGGACAAAAAAAGAACAAGCATTTTATCTGCACCAGTCACTGGCACAGGGGCTTTCCCTCGCCTTTGTCCTAAAGCAGCACGGTAGCTCAGGTATCACTTAACTAAATTAATCCATCAGAAATAATATTCACCTTGCACCAATTAGGTAAAACAACCCATAAAACCTCCTCCAAACAAGATAATTTGCTGTTTCAAGTCTGAATCATGTTGGCCTCAGAATACAGTGACTACAACAGGTACACTAGAGACATGTGAAGTGATTTTAATTGCCTGGAACTCCAGCACTGTCAGACTGTAGGAGAGGGAAGGAGCAGCCTTTACAGTTACGGCACTGTTACAGAGGAGTGGGGTGGCTGAGCTTGAAATGCTTCTACATGATAAGGGGCTTAAAATAGTAATCAACTTTTCTTATTCAAATATGTACCTGTTTTTGACTCCTGTGGCTTTCGGCATGTACCCTGCGTCAGGAACTGGGTCATGGAGATAGAAGCAGCTGTGGGAGGAAAATAACTTTTGTATTCTGGGAATAATTCATGCAGCCAGTTTCTCTGCTGTGAGGCAGCGTGGGGCTGGGGGACTGCGAGCACAAAGGTTCCTCTGCCTGCAGGAGGTGCTGGCGGCAGGCACGGGCTGCAGCCACCTGGATCTCGGCTGATGTGCACCAGAGACAACTGCTCTCAGAGAGCAGCTCCCACCCAGGAATGGCCCCGTGCTGCACCCACCCTCAGTGCACCATTGCTGTGGCCATGGCCTCCAACAAGGTGGGTTGGGGCTGTGCCATGGGAAGCCAGCGCTGCCAAGGGACCTCCAACCAGAGCCTCACCTCCTGCCCACGCTGCCACGGGATGTGCCACTCGCCTGCTGGGCCAGGCATCCAGGGGCAGGTATGCTCTCCAGCCCAAGCACAAGAATTGCTCTGCTGCCCAGTGGGGAACTGCACACCTAAGGTGAATTGCTTTCCTAATTGCTGAACTATTTGTACACTAGATCTGTATCTTCCATTGGAGGTGTGCCAGTGAAATCTGTGTGACCACCCTCAAAGCTGGGGAAGGTCTGGGCCATCCGAGCACACTGGGAGGGCTGGGGCCAGGCTGTGTCCCTGGGCACTGGGCAGGGCTGCGGGTCCAGCCTGGTGGGACCCCCACAGCGGCACCAGTCACACCAGTGCGTGCATCCAGGGCTTCACCTCACAGCTGGCAAAGCTGCCAGGGACAAGGAACAGACATCTCAGGACATTTTACTTCCCAAAAGTGAGATTTAAAAGCCATTACTCAGGAGCCATTCTCAATGCACATATTTAGTCTATAGGGATAATCAGGATATACTTACAAACGCTTTTAGAAAATACGTGTTTGCATTCACATGCCTGTACATGTCTGTGTCATAGAGCTGGCCACGTGTGGGCAGTCTGTACGAACAAGTGCCTCTCTCAAGTAGGGGCTGCTCCCTGTCGGAGTGCTGCAACATCAGTCCCTCACCCACAGCCAGGGCTCCTTCTGCCACGCCAGACAAACCCTACTGTCACAAGGGACAGATGCCTGCTCTTCACAGCTCAAGTTTCTGTTCCAGAGCGAATAATGATGGATTTGATTAGCTTTGCAAAGCCACATCAGGAAACTCCTGTGCCTCTCTGGCATTCACCTACAGGATTTTGCTTGCAAAGGGAAAGGCAACGCCAAGATTCCGAGTTCTCCAGGAGCCAGCCTGGGGTGGCCTCCACAGCTTCAACAGTGATACGAAACTAACTGTGAAACCACCGTGCTTCCACTCATCACAGGATCCAACCAGAGCAGCCCAAATACTGCTATTTGTGTTAGTGGTGATGAGATGAGGCAGTTTGACAAGCTACATCAACCAGTGACTGGTGTCTACCCAGGCAGTAACACACCCAGATAAAAGACACAGTCTCTATTGCTCTACACATTTCTTAAACAGAGCTTCATTTTCCAAATCAGTTAACAAACAATGCATTCTGCCCCTCTATTGCTGACTACACGTGAACACACACCCCTGCACACGGCAGGCTGCAGGTGTTACCTGCCCAGCACGGGTGCCCCCGAGGAGCTGAGTTTGCCCCCTGGCTCGGCTCCCCCCCGCTCTCCCGGAGCATCCTCCCACCCCCAGCGCACGCCTCCGCTTCCCACGGCTGGGACCAAGAGGCTGAATTCCTCTGAGCAGGGATGCACATTAAACCTTTAGAAAGCAACAAAATGAAGATGTTAATTATGAACAGAGAAGCTGCCAGGATTATTAGAGATGTGTCGAGCAAATTAGAAACTGTTATTCATGTGGAGAATAGGTTAGCATATGCTTGGAATCTTTTTCATCTATTCACACCCAAGACTAACATACTGAGCTGCTCCTTGTCCCCATGCTACCTATCTGTGGCAGGCATCTCACACTGAGCCCCCACGCTTCCAATTTATTTCTGTCTACCAAAGGCACCTTTTTGGCATAGGAATGCACTGAAATGCTGCCAATAATTCCCTGCACTGTATGGTGACAACTGGGCTGTGGTTTTGAAAGAGAAAGTTCTCCAGATGGGTCCTTCAGATCAAGTTAGCATCTCCTCACTGCTAGCCGGCTATGCCATATTGCAGCTTAATTAACGATAGCCTTCTCTGGAATTTATTCATTAACACAACAAAAAAGACGCATAATGCAATGTGGCAGATCCTCAGCAATTCACCCCAACCTCCCACAGCAGTGGTCACATTCCTGCTGCAGCAGTGGAGAGTTTAGATTATGCAGAGTGGTTAGATTGTTAGTTCAGAACTGAAAACACAACCAAGAGATATTTATCTTAACAATCCTTCTCTGGCAGAGCTGACGAGGTGGCTCGTGTGTGTCTGTAAGAGAAAGCACACATGGGCTCCTCTGGTGTTTCCAGGCTGCGAAGCGTTTTGAGCTCGCAGTTTTTCAGGCATTTGCATATTTCTGCAAGCATTTAATTTCCAGTCCTTCTCTCCTGAAACAAGCACGTTATAGCTGTCACAAATTGGTATGCACACATAATCGTACGACCGATTGGTATGCACAGCCAAGCAACCAAATGTGTACGAGTTGTGGGGGTAAGTGCGTGTACAACAACAATATGTGTTATATTAATGCCTGTTTATTTCCAAGGATGATGTTCTGAATAATTTGCAGTAAAACTGCAAAATAATTTGATTTTATTCTTCATAGTGCCCACAGTGGATTAAGTATGAGGATATTCAGATATACTGAGTATTTGATGTAGATATCTTATTAGGTGCAAAAAATACGCTCTGTGATGTGCTGGAGAAAGAGGCACTATGAGAGAGTGAGCAGGGACCCATGCAGGGAACAGAAGTTTATAGGGCCAGAGACCTTGGGACTCTGTGAGCATCCTGAGACCCAGGAACCTGGCTGGCACCTGCCTGTCAAAACACAAATAAATATTACAGACCACAACCTGGAAAAAAGTGTTCCTGAAGTGAAGCTTTTAAAGACAGGAGATCAGCTCTGGAGAGCAAAATGCTTACATTGGTTGGCAATGTGTCAAGCAGTTCTTATGTGACATTACCTTCACTAGCCAGCTGCAATCCAGTGCGTGTATGTTGAATATTAATATGATGCAAACATTACACAGAGGCACGAAAATTTGCTTCCCCAAAACCCAAGTGAAGCTTGAAGCACATCAAACAGGAATGTCAAAGTGATGAATAAAAGGAGGGGGGGAAAAGGTTGTCTTGAGGTAATTGTAGGCTTTAATGAAAGGAGTCATGCCAGACTCAAAGCCATGTCACATCACACAGATATGTAAATAATGCTGACAGATTAATGCTGAATCCATAAAAGAAGTGGGACTCACTCATTCAGAAGCTTACGAGGCACAGCTGTGGATGGACACTTGGTACATCACCTTTGGACCACACCGCAGCACAGATGGATTGCAGTGAGGTGCAGGACTGACCTTGCAGGGCATCGCTGACCTTCGTGTCATTTAATCTTTGGGTAAATAAGTCACTGCTACCCACAGCAGAGCCCCTGAGCTGGAGTCAGCAGGAGCTCTCCGCTAACTGCAAGGGGCAGCAGATGTGCCCCACAAATACAGAGGTGGGCAGCAGCAACAGCCAGGCATGGGGCCAGGAGAAACCTGAACCCGGGCTGGGTGTTTATTCAGGGTGCCCAATACAAAGGAAATTGGGTTATTTGTTTTATCCTGGATTTCTTCCCTTAGAGAAATCCCAGGTCATATGTGACTGCTGACCGTGCAAACGCCTTCTCCCTGCGCAGGGACAGCCGCCCCCAGCTGTGCACAACGCAACCCCCGGAGCAGAGGGACACACAAAACCATTCCAACAGCTGGCAGCACAGCTCAGGTGTCAGTCCCACAGCAAAACCTCGGGCTTTGAAAAGCACTTCTCAAATTTAAGCTTGGAAGTCCACATGCACACTCAGAACCCCCCTGTTTGAACCATGTTTGGTTTGCTCCCCTTTCCTGCTGTTTCTGTTTTCCTGATGCTCTCTCCTCCCAGTTCCCAGAAGCTGCCCAAATCTGAGTTATAAATGCTGAATGTACAACCTTAGCCCTGCCCCAAAATCAGATTTTTTTAAGTCAGGTGCCTCACTTACTGGGGAGTCCAAATATAAAAATAAAAAGTTTGGTTCCAACTTTAACTACACATTCTTGCTTTCTACGACTCTGCCTGGGTTAATTCAGCCACGTGGCTCCCCGAGAAGCACTCTGCCCTCGAGCTCTGGCAGTGGCTTTCCATCTACTCCAACAACATACATCAACGTTTTATAAAAGCTGTAAAATGTGCGGCAGTCTGGTTTTATCATCTTCTCTGTGAACACACAAATAATTTGACTCCATCCCCCCCAAACACCCCATAACGGGGAACAGGGAAGAGCAGGGTGATTTCCTGGCTGGCACTGGCAGAGGGAAGGGGGAGAGGATGATGCTGCTGCTTTTGTGTCTAAGGTGCTGAACAGTGCTGCTGCTGGAGAAGCCTCACTCCTTTTATCACCCTGCACCTCTGATCTTCTCCATTTCCAAGAGAAAGAAAAGCCTTCTGACCAAGGTGGGACTGGGGGCTGCCGCACGGTGGGCGTTATGGGGCAGGGTTTTGTCGGGCAGAGCCTTCATCACCCAACAGGTCTGCACTCAGGGGCTTTCAGCACAGGTCCTCGGGGACCGGCCCGTGGGTGCCCACCTCTCAGGTGTCCCTGCAGGGAGGGTCACAGCCCCGCAGAGCCTCTCACAGCGAGCTCCCCAAGCCACCACCATGGCATGTGCACACCAGCACCCTGCAGCCACCCCGAGAGCCCAAGCTTGGCTTAACCTGCACACAGAGAGCTAGCCAAGAGTTAACTAACTTTTTTATTCTGTTGTCCTCTCTGAGAACCAGGCAAGGGAAACAGAGCAAAGCATATGGTGAGAAGGAGCCAGGCCAGAACACGAGTGGCAGATCCAGGCACTCCTTGGGCTTGCATTTTCCAGAATTACTGTCACTGACTTTAATTAAGCTCTCCCCAGACTCACCAGCTTGGAGAGATTAAAGCAAGAGAGATCACGCCAAAGAACTTGTGTACTACATCGCTTTCCCAGTTCTGTAATTGAATGCACATACAAATGCATCACAATTACGCTGGAAAAGCCATGCTGACCTACTTCGGAGCCAATTGACACGTACTCCACGGATGCTTTAAGTCACTTCTTTGCCTTTGTTAAACAAATGTAGCCATGGGTAGTGTTTTCCTTACAGCCTCAGTGCTGGAGCTGTGGAATTGCACCTGAACCTTCTTTCTTTTGCTAAGGACACAGCCTTGTCAGCTGAAGGAGCAGACAACCCTCTTCCAACCCCCTGCTAATGCATTTTTTTAAGACATGCATGAAGTGTGCACACTGAACCTCCTCGTTCTGAAAGCCTGACACACAGTACTAACCGACCCCGCAGTGCTGCGTGCCCTCCTGCCATGGAGAAGGGCTGAGTGCTGCAGGAGGGACACAGCCCCACACACAGCTGGTGTGACAGGGCAGGGAGAAAACTTTCACACGGATTTCCAGACCAGAATGGCAGGACAATGGAACTAAAACTGCTTGTAAAATCGGCCTACGTGGCCTTTGCAGGACCCTTCCAACCCAAACTATTCTAGGATACAGTTACCCACAGAGAAATTCTACCCAAGGCACCTAGGAAACAAACTGAAGGAAGTGTACATTCTGGGATGGAAAAACAACAAAACCCTTCCAGGTCAAACATCCACTTTCAATGTGTGCTTTCCCATTTCTGCTTTTGTAATGGCACAGTGTTCAGCTTCAAGGCCAGAGCCCTCTACCAGCATACCCCATCCAGGCTCTGTTCTAAGCTGCTGGCACATGTGCACCAGGAGAACGGTTCATACCTCTCTTCTTCAGGTGTCCAAGTCCTCCAAGGCAGGCCAAGAGCAGCAGTGGGAGCAGAGGCAAAGCCAAACCACACCGTGGGACAGAGTGTGATGCAGGAGCTCAGACAGACTTTCACAACACCTCACTGCCCCCTTGGTCAATGGAAATTACGAGTTTCCTTTTATGCTTGACCTTGGAAACCTGCCTGCAGCAGCTGGGGCTCTTTGGCAGCCATTAGAGCAGGTGTATTTGATAGCCAGTTAATTCACCCAGGCACCAATCCTCCCCTCCTTCCCACCCCCTCCTTCAGTTTTAACAGGTGAGCTTTGCTATGTCATTTAAAGAGCTACAGACTGCTGGCTTTTTAATCTTCTCTCTTAAATAAGTCCAATCATAATTCTATTACCATATAAATAAAATTCTGAGACACAAAATAATTGTGAAGACCCCGAGAAACAGCTCACACAGAGCAGAAAGGCAACACACTTAGCTCCTCGAAGGCTGAACCTGTAAACTCATTCCTCCACGTGGACCCCACGGGGGAGGCTTCTGTTGGATGTGTGTGTGTCCTCCCAGAGCAGAGGAGGGGCAAAGCCAGCAGAGGAACCCGAGCCCTGCCACCCAGCCCTCCGTGCTTTCATTTTTTGCTCCACTTCACAAGCAATAACTGTGGGATGATAAGGATTTGCAAAACAAACAGCAAGCTGCACAGTGCCCGTGTTCGGGAGCCCAGAGCGTGAAAATCCATTTCAGGGCCTGTCTCCCCCTGGCCGAGATAACCCCTCCTGAGCGTGCCACATAAATCTCCTGCCAGAAACATAAACAACCCCAAAACTCGTTATTTCCTCGGCACAGCCAGCAAGCGGAGCGCAGGACCCGAGCACCCTGTCCATCCGCAGTTTGCATTTGCACAGCTGCTCGTAGCTGAAAGCGGGTGGAAGTGGATGTTGCGTCCCACGAAGCACAGAACGGGGTGTTCATCGCCCAGCCTTTCCCAGCGGGATGCCACCAGGGGATCCTGCTTCCATCCTCTGCTTTTGCCCCCCGTGAAGGCAAATCATTTCCAGCAGGCAGGGAATGGTGAGGCCGGGCTGAGGCTGGCGTCAGCAGCAGGCTGGGACGAGGGTCCCACAGGGAGGGGGACACACACCAGCCCCTTGGCACCCCCAGCTCAGCTCCAGGTGCCAAGGCTCGTATGGGCTCATCACAGAGCAGGACAGGAGCTCAGCTTATCACTCATCCCAGGCTCCTAATGTGCCCCTGCCAGCCTTAATTTCAGCCACAATGAAAAACCCTGTACAGAAGTAGAAATTCTTTGGTGAAGACACACTGTGTTTCAGGGGGTGGGTTTTTCCTCAGGGCAGGGGACCTCCCACAGAAAGAGCAGATTTTACTGATCAATGGGGATGGGAAATCCACCAGCAGCAGCAATTTTTAATATTTTGTTGAGCATTTTTCCTCGGGAACATACGCTATGTCACAGATACATATGCTTCTAAAATAATTACAAATAATATTTTTCACTATTTTCCCAACAGTCCTCATGGATGAGCAGAAGCACCGCACTCCTTCATTAGGAAGGCAAAACATTCCCCGTGCATTTAAAACTCCAATGCATGTTCCATGGCCCTGGAAGGACCTGTTCTCCACCCACTGCTGTCCCCATGGGAGGCACCCTGGTGTTACCCTCAGTGGGAGCAGCACAACAGTGTCGATGCCCGAGATGAACCACAAGCTCCCAGGGCTCCCCTAGCCATGTGGCAGTCACCTCCCTCCCCATTTCCAATGGCCACCACTGTGCTGGGACGTACACCAACAAACCCAGCCTTTCTGTCCCGTTTCTGGCAGGCTGTGCTCATGGCCAGCAGCAGGCAACGAGAGCACCCCCCTGCTCGGAGCCTCGCAGGGCACACACAGCCAGGAGCGCCGGCGGCACTCCAGTATGGCAATCTTCAAGGCAAATTTAACTAATATTTGTCAAATTTCTCTGTCATCGACAAGACTTGCTCGCTAAGCACACCCTGGGGGAATAACGCTGCTCCTGCCTGGATGAGAAACCAGACTCATTTAGACATTAACTCGTTATCTAACACTGCAACAAATTGTTCTATTCCAACACAGCCACCTAAAAGCACAGTTAGATTTTACGTTAATAAAAAGCGAAGGAGGCTGGACAAATGCAACAGAGGGGAACTCCATTAAGAGGCACTAAATACAGAAGGTTTGTCCTGCTCTGCAAGTGCCCAGAGCTGGAGCCAGGCAGAGGTGGGGAGTGCTTGGGGAAGCTCAGAGATCTGCCTTGTTTCTCCTCTCTGCAGCTGGAGAGGGGTCCTGGGGGAGGAGGCTGCACATCCCCAAAGGACTCCGCAGGGCACGGGGAAGTCACCGGCGTCTCTGGGAGGGGAGAATGAAGCTGTTTGCCTTGAAAAACTTCAACATAGGATTTGATCTTCAGAACAATAAAGCCCCACAGGAGAAAGAAGCAATTTTGTTAACATAAAATTACCCCTTTCATTCAGAGTCTTTACATTTGTTTGAAACACATATTGTTCTGTCTCTGCCCTGCCAATCTCCAGCTCTCCCTCTGTATTTCTAATAGGTCTAAACTAATTAAATTAATTTCCCAGAATAATAACCTCCCAGGGACGTACAGCTAGATAATCCTTAACTCCTCATGAAGTTAGTTTCCTGGAGGGTTGGGGTGCAATTACGACTCATTAGTCATCATGAGGAGACAACAGGCTTTTTATACCGATTGTTTTTCAGGAGCACCACGAGAGAGAGCGAGGCTGCGTGGGTGTTAAAGAAAACTTCATGGGGAGATAGCATCAAGTGAGATGCTTGATGTGCTAGAGCATACACAGCTCTTTAATCGTAATTTACACCAGGCAAATCCTCCCTCCCCAGCAGCTGGCCTGTGGCACCGCTGCCACGATCCGTGGGGCAGGCAGGCTGGGGAGGTGCCTTCAGGACCAGAGGCAGGGTCAGGGGATGCACGGCCCTCGATCCTCGTGCATCCCACGCTTCAGCTGCTGCTAAAGCTCCTGCACGTCCCCACGGCAGGAACAGCTGCTAAAACCAGCGGGGTGACTGCCACCATGAAACCAGGTGAGCACCCCAGCACGTAAAGTCTCCCCAGACGTCTGCAGGAGCAAAGAGCCCGCTGAGTTTCCTTGGGAACTGGGCACAAGCCTCGGGAGGACAAGAGAAGGGCACAGCTGCCTGTCCCCAGGAACAAAACCCTGCCGGAGGGTCCTGCTGCCGTGGCTCTGCAGGGCACACGTACAGGAATGGCCCGTGAGCCTCTGTATTCACACAGGTAAAGCTGTGAGTGTGCAGTGTGACCCATGACATCACCAGGCTATCAACAGCAGCAACCAGTGAGACATTAGACCACCAGTAACAAGTTTCCTGCTGCATCTCCAGCCCAGGCAGGTGAAGGGAACACCAACCCTCCCTACCTGGATGCACAGGCAGGTTTCCAGCTCAGAAATACAACCAGAAACCCACTTGCTCAGGGCAGAGCTGGAGACCCTGGGACTGCAGCACACCCACCAGGAACCCAGCAACGTGTGGGGGGCACAAAGTACATCTGAAATAAAGTACCCATTTGCTTTAACTTAAAGAATTTATTTGTCCTCTCTGATGTCCAGCTGTCTTCAAAATCTACATCCGCAGCCTCAGTTGGAGCCTTTCATGTTCTGGTTTTTAACTATATGTTGTATATGTTGCGGGGCAATAAATTTGATATCTCAAATGCCAAGAAATGGCTGGAAAATTGGCCTCTTGTGAATAATAGCCCAGCAGCATTTACATGTAATTATTTTGCCCAGGAATTTAATTTGCTAGACATAAAAGTTATGCTGAATGAAAGAGCACTGGATAATGATCTTTAAGCACAGGAAAGAGCCAGCCATCACTATAGGCACTGCAATACACGCCGCTCTTCTCAAGCCATAAAGCAAATTCCCTGTGGCGAGGAGCATTTCTGCCACAAATTTAGATAATGCTTCATGATGAACGGCATTGCTTATTTTGCAAAGGCTCTAAGTATGTAAATCATCAGTCACCACACTGCCAGTTCTACCTGGTTATTTGAGTTACCCCCCATTCGTGCAAACCTGCGTCCCCGGGGCCGGGGAGGAGGAGGAGGAAAATGCTGTGGCTGCAGAGGCTAACAGTGTGCATCGGCGTTGAGGGTCCCCACTGACAGCACAAACAGCTACACCAGTGACAGCAAAAGGAAGATTTAGTCCATTATTAGTGCAAGTCAGTGTCTGATGTAACGCTGTTTGTTCCATCAAGGTGATCTCTCTGGCTGCTCCTGGCGAGAGTGAGAAAAGCACATTGCTCCTGGCAATATGCATTTGCCAGTGAGCTTCCTTCTAAAAAAATATCCTTCTGGTTTTTGGAGCACACGAGTACTGTGTTGTAACTGAAATTTTTAAGAGTAGTGTGTTGTGAGCAGTTCTACGTATATAGTTCAGAGTCAAGCAACTACCAAGGGGTTTCTGGCGACTCTACTAGTCAAGACATAACTACTGGTAGGAAACAAAAGACCACCTTATCCTAAAAGACAAAAAAAACCCAAAATGAAATAAAAAACAAAAAGCAAAATAAAACCCAAGGAGAATCTAGTGCAGTGGATAGAGTGTTAATCCCTTATCTGGGAATAGTATAGAGTACCTGTTATATACGTATGGATATATAGAGTACAGAACACTTGTTTCACCAAATTTGAAATATAGAGCTGGGCTCAGCATAAAATCAAACAAATCTGGGTTGAAAAAGACCTTTGAAGATCATCAAGTCCAACTGTACGCAGGAACTAAGCAAATCCCAAGCTGTATGTGGGATGTGGCTGCTGCTGCCTCTCCCCTCCCCACCCGCGGCCATAAACCACAGTGGAAGCACTAAAACAGATATTTTAACTGCTATCCAACCATCTTTTTATTTCTATGTATTATCCCGTGAATTCTGCACAGTATCTCACAAAAGATTACTGAGGCAATTAGATCACACGCAAATTATTCAGTGAACCATTTATTCAACTACTTTTAACCCCTTTTCCTTTTTAATTACCCAGTAATAAAATTTGATTGCTATGGGTGCCTGTGGCTAATTCTTTTTAGAGAGCATTTCATGAGATTTCTTCTCAGGTGAGCTGTTCACAGCCAGTTCACCTTAACTGTAAATTATTTGTGGCAGGTGGCCACTCAAAATACCACCTCAGAGTATTTCTGTTGCAGGGCTGGAGGAGTGGAGCCTTTGGAAGTGACAGGAGTAAAATAGAGTGATGTTACAAAAGCGTGGCAGCTGTGCTTCGAGGCGTTTGAAAGAAAACATAATTCAGACGGATATAAAAAAACCAACCAGGAAAGATCGTATGTCAGTAAAACAAATCTGGGGTTTCAATTTGATCAAATAACTGTGAATGCATTTTAAACAATATTCATCCATCTCTGCTGCTAAATGCTTTGTTCTCTGTTACACAGAACCGAAGTAAATTTGTTCAGAAAGAGCTTCCTGCCCGCTTGGCCCATGACCCTGCGGCCGGGGGCAGCTGTGGCAGCGGGGCTGCAGGAAAGCTCACAGCACTGGGAGGTGCTGAGCACAGCCTGGAGCCCGGGATGCCCTCGCTCAAGGCTGCTTGCGGCAGCAGGGCCACGCGCGGGAGCGCGGTGCGTGGAAGGCGTGCGGCCCCTCCTGCCACAGCGCTGTGTCCGTGGCATGGCACGAGGAGTGGCTGAGGAGCTCTCCTCGCCAGGGAAAGGGCTCACACTCAGTTTTTAAACCCCGCACTCGGTTTCCATTTGTGACAGCCGACGATGCTGAACAGAGCGCGTTTCTGTCTGAGCGGCTGGGGTCACCCCTCGGCGCCCCGCAGCGGGCCAGCTGTCCCGTGGCACTCAGGCAGCACGTCCCAGGCTCCCGAATGCTGACAGCCCTTCCCTACCTCTGCGAGGGTCTGTCACACCCCCCAGCAAGAGGGGCTGCTGCTCCAAGAGCTCGCTGCTAGAATATATTTTACAGGCACAGGGAAACTAATTAGAAGAGAAAATAGATGGCTATCGAGGCAACAGAAGGCTCTCATTATCCCAGGAAATAGGAAGTTGGTGAGTTAAACACATTCTGTCCTCCCACTGCTTCACCATCTTCTTTTAATGTGTGCCTGGGTCTGAGCTGTGGGGGGGCACGGGGCAGGGATAACAAGGGCAGTGTACATGCTCCACATGACTGGGAAATACATAATTTGTCATTCAGGGCTTGACACAAGAGCACCAGCAGCTGCTGCTTGCCACCACTGAGCTGGCAGCTCCCAGCCCCCTCCCCAGCACCCCGGCATGCATCACCTGCACCGGTCCCCAGGGGACCTCCGTGGGACCAGGACACCCTCACCTCCACACGGGAAAGGTGCACAGGCACGGCTGGGAAAGGCTGTGTGTGCATTGCACAAGCACACCACCGTGCTTATATCTAAAGATTTTATTTCTTTCATTTTAAGTAGCAGCATGGTGACCACCAAAGTGAGTTTAGGCTAAAAGGGGGAAAAAAAGAAAAAAAGTGGTGTCTGTGTTAAAAAGCTCTTATTTTTCCTTGAGACACTCTGGCAGCCATGCTTTGGGGCGGAGAACTGAAATATTAGTCTCCATGAAACTAGTTATGGGCTGTTAGTTATTGGTTAATGGGCTAGATTAGTCTCCATGAAAAATCACCCCCATTTGACTTTCTCACAAGCCTTTGGCCACGTAAGCACGCTTGGAGGAGATAGAGACCCATTAATTAACACTTGTTATTGTGCTTCAGGCAGCGTTAATTTTGCGTGAGCTCAGTTGGTTTCCCAGTGTGATTATTCCCCACAGCCAGGGGCTCCCAGAGACCCCCGAGTCCCCAGGCAGATTTTCTGCTGTCACCCAGCAGTCATTAATGGCCAGTTTGGGTCTTTGGAGGGCAGGATCCTTCATTTTCCCACAGCCCCATTGCCCATCGCATCGGCGTGGCTCATGGGGTCCCACCCCGTCCCCTCCCCTCACACACTGACAGGGCACAGCAATGTGAGCACACAGGGTTGCACTGTCCCCCTCCCCAACCTCACCCTGAAGATAATGGCTGAACTGCCACCAGTTAAAGCTGTGGGGAGGGAGTGAATCCCAAAGCCTGTCAATGAAAGGCATCTTTAGAAGTCCATGGATATTTTCAGGGAAAAAATATGCATATTAATACTAAGCACTGTGATAAAGAGCTATGCTGCGCTTAAAAGGATGCTCTGTTTATTCTAGGGATTTTTTAATTATAAAATCAATGAAGTGTTAATGATTTTAAGCATTACTTCAGCTCACTGGGAGTTCCAAAACAACTTTTTTAGTCTATGGCATAAATTCATAAGTTGCTCAGTTTGACCAATTTGTCAGGACAATTTCCATTAGTAAACATGAATATTTAATGAAAGGGAAAACTGGAATGAACAACTCCACTTAAGCGAATAATGACTTACTGGAAAACAAGTAAGATACATTAATGTGCCACTTCTTTAAGTATTTGCAGAAAGTAACAACCCGAACATTTCAGGAAAACCCTTCTTTTACTCTGTCTTTATTTATCTGTTTATCTAACATTGCAGATCGGTGTCAGCAAGTCAGCTCAAAAATAAACACGTTTCTGGTTTAAACTAATCACTGCTTCTCATTTACGCATGGCTTTCATAAGAAGACCTAAAAGTATCTTCACTTCTTTCATTGCTAAATTAGCTAATTTGTTTGCTTGTTTGTTTACAGACAAACGCCTTTTGACTATGCAGCTCCTGTTATTAATGTACGTGGATGGAGAGAAAAATACTGCAAAGCACTGAAAATCCAACTTTAGACGCAGGAGTTGTCCCAGAAGATCTTACACCACCACAGGCCACTGAGAGCAGCTGGCAGGTACCGGCCACTCCGCTCTGCAGCATCCTTTGGTGGGACACTCCTGTATGAAAACATCAAAACGAGCCGTACTAAATACACCTCAGGGCACTTTGTGCACGTGGTGCTGTTACTGTCAGCCAGGAACTTAACTGAGACCACACCAAAGGTGCTTTGACTTTCCCCCTTACTCTTCCTCCCGCTGCCAGGTACCCGGGGGGCCCGCGCTGCCGTGCCTCAGCCTCGGGACGCTGCAGGAAATCCCACTTGCCCTCACCCCTCCGAGCGTGGAGATCCGCTCTCGCACAAAGCGTGAGCTGGTAGTGAAACTTCTGCCCCTGCCTGCCCTGCTGACTCTGCCTCCCCCCAGAAAGCTCTGGGGGTTTGGGTTTAGGGGCTTTGGGTCTCAGAGGGCAGCACAGGCAACGCGTGCCCTGCGAGCGCCAAGCCCCTCCACACACATCTGTAAAGGTCCTAATGCTGACGAACACAGCTACACCCCCCCGAGAAGGAAGGCAGAGTTTCTCCAGCAGCAGTTTTCTTCCCAACTGACCTCCCTTTGCCACAAACCTCTTTTGACAGGCACTCACAATTACTAAAGTGAAAACCTTCAGTCACTATCCCTGTAAAATATACTGACTCTTAATTACAGGCTTAGCTGTTTTCCAAAGGCTCTCCCCAAGCATGTAGGCAATAACTGAAGCCCAGGGGCAAGGGACCATGTAACAGAGCAAGAGCAGCACAGCTGGGTGGAAAACAAACCACGCAGTGCCCGCAGGGGCCGGGGCACGTGGCAGGGCCAGGCACCAGCTCCCCGGGCCACCTCCTGCACACCCCAGCTGAAGGGGCTGCACTGGGAGCTGGTTGCCACCCTGCAGCTGCAGACCCACATTTCGGTGCTCCCCACACAGCTCCTGTTTTCATATGGGTACCAGCCAGTGCACTGGCTGACCAGACTGAGGACCTGGGAACCTGAATTCCTGCCAGCTTCACCTGTGATTCACGGTACGGAGCATCTCCCTTCTGCAGGTGCAGGTCCCAGAGGTGTGGAGACACTGCTGAAGCTCCCCGATGGTCAGAGACCCCCAGGGCTCAGCACACCTTGGTGCTGGTGTGCGCTGAGTTAGGGCAATGCTTGAGGCAGGAGACCAGTGATGGGCACTGTACATTAAATGTGGGCATAAAGGCTCACAAGACCAAGGGATTCCCAGTCCCACATGGGGACTGCCCTCAGCTCTTTTAGAGTTCCCTGTCTAACTCTGCCATCGTGTTTTCTCTAAGTCCATTCCCCCTAAAACCAACCAAGGCAGCCACAGCCTTACAACTCCTCCTAGAGCTCCCTCAGTTCTCTGAGGCACAGTCACAATTCAGTTTGGAGCACTTGTTTGGGATATAACTTGATTACCTGGGAATGATAGCATTAAAAAATAATTTCTTTTCTGGTCAGAGAGTTTATTGCTGTTTCTCCTGTATTTCATGCTGAATGTTGTTTTTTCAGTACATTCGTTTTCTGGAGCAATCACTGGCAGAGATGACATAAGCAGGGTGCTTGGACAACAGCTTTCCAGCACAGGGACTTTATTTGGGAGGGCATCAAACCCTAAGAACTAATAAAATATTCTGCACTGCCCAGGGCAGAGCATGTGCACCATGAGAGAGGTCACCCCGACTGGGTTCCTCCCAGTTCCCTCCCCCCACCCATTTTTAACACCAAATAAGATGAAATACAAAAGCAGCTCTGAGCACACTGGAATGTTTAATCTGTAGGGGAAGAGCTGAGGAGTGCTGCTCTGCCCACCCCAGCGCGGGACCGCTGCGGCCCTCGCGTTATCCCGGCGCTCAGCCCCCGCCGAGCAGCGCGGAGCGAGGCTGGGAGGAGCAGGGGGAGCTGTGGGATGCCAAGCAGGACTGGAATTACACTATCACCCAAAAACAGACGCTGGAAATCCTAATGCCATTGCATCACAGCAGCCACCAGACCCAAATCCACCCTGGGGTGAAGGGATGTGTGTTTGCACTGAAGGGCAGGCATGGAAAAACACTGGAATTCACATCTACCCACACAAACATTTCCATTTCATGTGCACAAGTAAAGCTTCCCTTTCCATTAATGTGCACAATAAACACCTTCACTAATTACAGACTGTGCTCACCCTGAGCCCCCGGTTTCTGTGGGGCTGCTGTCAGGTCTGGTAACCAGTCAGGGCTGGATGAGGGCTGGGATGAAAAGCCTCCTTGTGCTACACCCTGGTGCTAAAATAATGTCATCGGCTGCAATTCTTCCTCCTCAGTGGGCAGAGGAGCAGCTGGTTCTGAGCCAAGCCTGCCTCTGCCTCTGCCCTCTCCCTCACTTCACAGATCCCCCATAAGCCTAGCAGTTTCTCCTCTCTTTTTTCTTTTTTTTTTTTTTTCCCATTGTGGGGCTTATTTTTGCTGTTTGCCAAAATCCCAGCTCCCTGCTGGTTTCATCCTTCCTGTATTCCTGTCCCAGGATGCTTCTCCTTCAGAAAGGGCCACATTTCAGCAGTAGGTGCACTGTGCTGGGCTTTTCACATATGCTGGAGAGAGAATTAATACAAAAACCTCCGAGCTGAGGTGCCTTAATAACAACTCAAGGTTATTTTATATCCACCAATAAGATCACTGCCACAGAGGGGTTTGTGTGCAAACCAGAGGAGACAGAGCAGAGGAGGGAAATGAAAACAAAGAGAGCAACCACCAAACTTTAAAAACTTGGCAGACTTTGTCCCGCTGCTGTGTTTTGGCACCCTCGGAGGAAACCACTCCTAACTTGTCCCTCCCGCGCACGGAGCCGCAGGGCAGCCCCAGCGCAGCGCTCACGCACGCTCCCAGTCGCTGACATGCAGACAGGTCCTTCAGACCCAGCGCCCTCCTCTCCCCACCTGCCCCGAAGCAATCAGTTATTTCAGTTATTGCAAGATGATTAACTGTGCCACGGGAGCAGCCCCACACAATTCTGAACGCTCTGTGCAAATGTTTCTTTATTAATGAAATTAAACATCAGAGCCACATGCTGTCAGGATAAATTGACACAGTAAGCTCTTCTTTAGCCTGGGTCTGATAAATCACGTGCAACACTTAGAACAAGATTTGTAAGGGTTTATTAAAAACCTCGGCCACTTTTCAATTTCCAGGCTCTGATCCAATGAGGTATCTCATTAAAATTAATTGCAAGTGCTGAACCATTTCAAGATTAATTCATTTCATGCTTAAATATACGTAAAAACAACCAGACTGGAATGACCTCCAGCCATACATAGAACAGAGCAAACCCAAAGAAAAAAATTACCCTGGAAACGTATGGAATAAAATTACTTTTATCACTGACTGTCACCTATAGTCATGGTGATAGCAACGTCCCACAGCTAAACACTTAACAGCAAGGCTGCGCTGCCCTCCAGATCTCCTTCCAGAAAGCCTTTGCAGGCACACTGCTGCAGGCAGCAAGCTCTGTCACACTGTGGCCACTGGCCAGGAGCCCAGGGCACTCGGGGCCAGGACAGACCCTCAGCTGCACAGACCTCTCCAGCTGCAGGACAGGAGCTCACCGCAGGAGTCGCCTCTCATCTCCGGAGGAACAAGAGTGGCTCTCGAGCAGTGACCGGTGACACACACGCCATGGCCAAGGGTAAGAGAGAGACTGCTAGAACTGTGGCAAGAGCAATGACAGCTGTGCTCCTGCAGGAGCTTGGAAGAGGGTTAATTCCACTTCTTCCTATTGCAAGTCATGTTCCCCTCCTGCCCTTCTCAAAAACAAAGGATTAATTAAAGCAGCATTGATTTTCCATTCCCTGTGTTAGCTCCTATTTGATCTGGAAGTTTAATAAACTCTTTCTGGCATAAAATGAAATAGCATGAGTTAAATTCAGATGTGAGTTTGCAAGCAGTGTCTTTCTTAATTATAATCAAAATGCTTACACAGGAAAATACTAAAGCTGGCAAATAACTTCAGTATTAGTGAAGAGTCCCTGGAAATAGAAGAGGCGCTGCCTCAGTCACCGCTCTGTCGGCCCACTCGTCCCTCGGGGTTTCTGCACGGGTGCGGCAGTGCCATCGCTGCGTGGAGCCCACACAGGTGATGTTCTGCATTCAGACAGCTGCCTCCCCAGACAAGGTGTTCCCTTTTGTCCGAGATCCCCCAGTTTTCACTCTCTGGGCAAGGGCCAGCACTCACACATCCACACGGGCATCACAGCTCCTGCACAGCCTCCTCGCGCTGCCTGTGTCACCACCCACCGCCCTCGCGGTTAACCACGGCTCACAGAACAGCCTTGGGTGGAATCTCTGCAGTCAGTCATGATGGACTCGTTCCAAAATAAAGGAGTCCCAGGTTTATGCCTCATTGTGACACTCAGGTCCAGCCGTATCAGGGTTGTGACCTGAAACAACTCACGTGGAAAGAAATCCCTACCAGGAAAGTATCAGAAACACAACGCACACCTCTGTGTGCTGCGGCTAAAGAAACATTAAAAATAGAAAACTCCAATTAAGATATATTTATAATTCATTTTCAGTGGGGAAAAAAATAATAATTCTTTAATCTGTACTTGAGCCCTAAACGTGTTTTGAAAATGAGCACAGAAGAAACAGGAATATAAAGAAGCTGAAGCTTGATTTTCAATTTGAAAGTTCTTCAGGGAACAATTTCCCCACTCCCTGCTGCAGTTCTTGGCAAGTTATTCTGTTATCAGCTCAGGAACGACTTTTCTTTTTGGGTTTTTTTTACATATGTGATTGTTCAGCAAATGACAGTATTTCAAGGTGCCACCTGAAGCTGCTGCTGTGCTGCATCCAGAATCCCTTCCATGCAGCACAGAGCCGTTCTGGAGCTGCTCTGCGATGCTCGTGGAGCGCTCTCAGCACTCTGTGTGGATCAGATGTCTCGCAGTGGCCCACGGAACCCCCGTCAGCAGAGACCATTGTGCAGCAGGTCCCCACTGTCAGCCCCAGCACCAGAGCCCCCGGAGCAGTGCTGGGGGAGTGGGGTGCTCTCAGCATCCCCAGCAGGGTCAGTGCCTGCAGGCCTGGCAGCCCTAAGCAGGGTTTGCACGTGACGGGGTGTCTCCACCCAGCAGCCCCGTTGCCCTTTCGGAATGTCCTATTCCCCTTATCTATGGTGCCTTCACTTTTCCACATTACAAATAGGCTCTCAGGCCTTTCTTGCTTGCCACACTGCACTCTCTTCTCATCCTCATGAAAGTTTTTACAGCTTCGATATGTAAGATGAATATTATGATCTCACCTTTTTATACGTGCTGAATATTTAAAGGTTTTTAGCTCCCTTAAAATAAATCTTCTCCAATTGGAAGGACAGAGGGCCACTGTTTCCATAACAACCACTCCTCAGAAAATCTTCTTTTGGTAAATACAGCAGAATTAGCTGCATAGTTTTAATGTTTAATTGTATTCTGTTAGACACGTATGGAAAAAAGGTAAACTTTAGTTCACCTTGCCTCTCTGCTGTCTGTCTCATTGACCAGAACACAGCTCCTTCCAAACTGAGAGACAGGGAAAGCAAAGCACCCCTGAACTCATTCACCGCGCTGCGAAGCCGGAACGGAAACGAGACGGAGAATCACTGATGCATCCCCCAGCACTGCGACTCCACAGGGTTGGAAAAAGTCACGCTGGATAAAATCTTGGGAGTGCCAAGGCGATGGTCGGGTGATAAATGCACAAAGGTACTCTCCGTTTTGTGTTAGGTGCAGAGAGACCAGAACTGGGTGCTCCTGGCAGGAAACCTGAACTCCAGGTATGATTTCCCTGACGCAGAGATGAGAGGAGAGGGACAGCCCAGGGGCTGCACACCCCGTACCAAAGACATTTGTACCCTTCTCATCACAAACGGAACACCCCCACCCCCACGAGGCCCCCGACTGACATTCACAGGCGCGGAACTCGAATTCACGCAGCGCAGCAGACCCGTGGAGACTGGAAAGACACCGGGTAAGTTTGCAGTGCTGGGGCTGGGGGACGTTCCCAGCAGTGACCCCGCAAGAGCCAGAAGGGAGAGGGCTGTGGTGAGCTGCCACCTCGGCCACCTGCAGCCACCACCACGCAGCTGCTGCCCCACCGTCCCCCTTAGATACAGCAGCAAAAGGGCTTTTAAATCAGCCCAGGTCATCTCGAGAGTGTTTCTGTGCTGTTGCACCTCCCACCCCGTGCATACTCCACTGAGCAGTCCAATGCCAGAAATGCCTACAGAGAGGAAAGGTATTTCCTCCAGCTGTGTAGAACCTGGTGCCAAACACCTGCCTGGGCGCTCCCACGGACTGAAACCCAGCACAGGTCTCCGCTTCTCCATCCCCAAATCGACAGTCACCTGACCTGCCCATCACATCCGACCTGCTCACATCTCAAATGAATTCCCACGTACGAATGAACTATGAAATTGGAATTTGCAGATTAAAAGTTTTCACACTGAACTCAGTAAACAGTTTCCACCAACTACAGTTGAAAAAAAAAAAACAACCCCACTTTAAATTGATCTTCAGCTGCTTTTTGCCGTGCTTTGAACTACCTAACATATTAGAACTTACACATTTCTGCCCATTTTTAATAAGAGCAGCTCAGTACAAACTGTAATATATGCAGCAGATAAAATATATTTACCATATGAAAATACACTTGTATGGGTTTTTAATAAAATTCACTGCCATGCTATTCTGACTATTTTTCGACTACAAAAAAAGCCTTTGGCTTTAGCCTCAGAAAAGATAAAATAGCATCTCTCTCCTTACGAAGTGGAGAGAGCACTGCATAATGACCTGAGCAGAAGGAGTGTTACAATTCATCTATTTTTTAACCTCTCAGAATAATAAATTTGAAGATCTGACTTGCAACCTCAACTAAAAAGCTTCTTTGAAGCTCTTGATAAAGAAAACATTTCATAAGAGCCATTTCTTCCTCAAGGCAGCTCAGCACCACTTATGCAACCCAAGACACAATTCAGGCTGTGCCAGAACATCCCTGAACATTATCCCAGGCACTCAGCTCGAGTGGAGCCTCGGCACGTTAATCTGGGCACAGGCGTTACCGCAGAGAGAGGGAGCAGAGCAGAAAGGACCTGAGAGGCAGGTGCCCTGTGAAAGAAACGCAATCAAGCAATTAGGCTCCCTGAGGATAAAAGCTATAGAAATATTGTTATGGCAAACCCTGGTAAACCATAAAACAAGATCCAAGGGTGTGCCCGTCACGTTGAAAGCTGCCAAGAGGAAGAACAAAAGCCACTGTGAGAGCAGGTTCCTCCGTGCTGCTGTTGGAGCACATCACTGGGGAGTGACCCACTTGTGGTGGGACACGCTGTGACACCGCGGTGGGACGGGACCACCTCGCCCCCACCGCAGGAACGCCGCTCCTCGCTGAAGGCAGTTATCTCCCTGAGAGATTTCATCGAGAGAAACCCTGCCAGGAGGTCTTCCTTTGACATCAACAGGTCCCCGTGCTGCCCGGGGGCAGCTCCACCTCGGGCAGACACCAAGGTGCCTCGGGGGGATGGCGGCAGCCAGGGAACGGGCCCTGAGAAGCTGGGGACCTCGGGGACCTTCCAGCCGTATCCCCGTGTGGGTACCTCAGCAGCTAATCGAGCTGTCAACTCTCCAGCATTTGAATGAGCTCCCAAAACATCCGTCAGCTGGGGTTTTCTTCCTCCACCCTCCATCACATGTGCTCCCCAGTCACTGTTCATCTACATCCCTGCCCAGACCTTTCCGTACCCTTGTGCGATCGCCTCGCGCCTGCATCCCAGACTGGGGGATCCTTTATCCTGCACACACCTGTGTTTACCAGTGATCACTCCACTTACCCACTGAGTTCAAATTCCATGCCCCCGCTGACAAGCGGCCAGGGCCGGTGTGAGGGGGCAGCAGCGCACCCACTGTCACCTGCCTGAGGCTCTGCGGCCGCGTCCCGCTGGGCTGGCTGCCCCACGGCAGGTGGAGAAAATCCATCCTGGACTTAGGAGGGGAAAAAACCCTGTTTTTCTCTCTCTGGCAGTACCTTTTTGCTGCAGCTTCTCCTTCAAAGCATGAAGTGCACTTTCCATACCAAAGGCAAGAGGCCGATCGTGCTGCATTCGACACCTGAAGGGCTTTTTTCTTTCTGTGGGGGTGGGAGAAGGTTCAGAGGATGCTGGCTGTAATCAAGGCAATACCAACACAGTCGGCTCCCTCGGTGAAAGCTGCCTGTGCACTGATACCTCCTGGCGTCTGCAAAGCAGTGAGCAGAGGAAAGAGTTGTTCAAGCTAAGAGAAATGTAAATTGCTGAATGTGGAATTACTGTGCAGCACAGGGGACAAGGAGGGAAGAAAAAGCCACATCAAAAGTTACAAGACACACAGGAGTAAGCTGTGCTATTCCACACTCTGAGGGCTGGCACGTTCACCAGCCAGCAGCAGCTGTCACCCTGTTTGGAGATCAGTGCGTGCAATATTTTCCTGCCACTTGAGCACCTTAAAACCCCTCCTGGCACGGTTCGAGTGGGTCACGCAGGGCTTTCCCACGGGACCTGCTGCGGTGACCCCAGGGCTTTCTGCCCAGCCACAGGACCATGGAGCTCTGTGCTGGGAAAGCCCAGGTCCCTGTGGAGTGTCACAGGGGACAAACTCCAGCAGCTCTACTCGTCAGCTGGTGCCATTTACCCTGTGCTTTCTGCAACAGTAAATCTCCAATTTAAAAGATTAAGAAGAGCTGGGCTGTGAGGAGATCTGCCTGAAGGGCTTTTTTCTGTGACTCACTCACTCCATTTCCTGACAAGATCATGAAAGACTGGGAGATGTCAGATCTGAAGAATTCAAAACAACATTAAAAATGGCTCAAAACTGGGGGTGGTGAAAGTAAGAGAAATTCTGCAATTTCAGCATGTTGATATTTAACTAAAATAATTCACAGATAATTTTAGAAGCCAAAATGTCATCCTGGCATTGTGGTTCCATGTTTTCATTCTCTCCCAAAGACACAGAGAATAAGAGAAATGCCCATCATGGAGAAAGTTCTGCAGCACGAAGCACCCACTGGTGCCTCGGACAGCGCACTGAAGGTGAGCCCTGCTGGGCAGTGTCAGCAGCTCATGCAGAGTGCTGGTAACTGCACGGAGCACCACGCTGCCAGCTCTGTTCCACACTCAAAGCATTGGCCCATGTGAAGAGTTCTGGAATTTGATCAAACATCCATACATAGAAAATAAACACAGATTTAATGTCACATTGTAAAGTCACTTGCAATGTTTCCTGTTAAACAAGTGTGTGCTTTCAGGATCCTTACTTGGACTGTTTTCAAGTTTTACTGTATGCTGAGTTCAAGAGACTTCTGTCATAAAATTTATTGCAACTGATTTGACTTAATATTCTGTAGGCTGCAGTCCTTAAGAGATGAAACATCTTTGGTTTGGAAAATCATTACATGCTCTTGTGCATGGTTACAGGCTAACAACCACAGGGCCAGGCTGCCTACCAATATCTTCCAGTCATGTATAACATGTAAACAGGAATATGCTTCAATTAAACTCAGAATTATAATTACATTATTATGGCATAGAAATAATGCAGATGATATCATGCTGCATTAAGCAGTTAGGGTCATACTAACAGCAACAGCCTCTCATAGGAGTCATGGCACACTTCACACGAAACAGAATGATCCAGTGAGAGGAGAAATTGTGCCTTATAGACGTGGGAAACTGCATGCTCCATCTATTTTTTTTCTTTATTTGTTCTCCTTTATGGGAGGATTTTGTAGACTATTGCTCGCTTGACTGGCAGGTATATATGCACAGTTAACCTTCTTATTAGTTAAACATCTCCTCGGGGAAGTCTAAAACCCGTCAGTCTGACCAGTATGTATACCTCCTAATGCAGCTGATGGCTTCTGCCTTAAGAAAGGCTCAGGGCTAAAATGAGCTCAAGTACCATATTACTTGGAAATCCTCCTTTGCTTTACAAGCACAGGCTTAAAAAAAGGTTTTAGTGAGCTCAGACTTAACCCTCCCATTGCTAACAGCTGGCACATTCCCTGCAACGTCCTCAACAGCAAACAGGCAAATATTGTACGTTAAAAATACCGATATTTAGGTGCTGAAATTTGCACTCTGAGATAACGTGGCTCCCTAGAGTCACAAATGTACCACGAAGTGAAAGCTGTTTGATAACAGGTGTCTCAAATATGTTCAGGATACAATTTCCAGATCTCCCTTTTCAGACAAATGAAGAAAACCTGAGGCAGTGAGGTTTGAAAACTTCACGAATCTTGAATTGCAATGGGAAATGTGGTCATTTCCAACTTTGCCATATAGCACTGGGAACAGAAGATAGACAGAATCAATGACAGGTCTATATACCATGGGAACAAAGGGTTTCTTCCAGTCTGACTACCTAAGAAACACTGGGGGTTGTGCATGTCACAGAATACACAACAGAGGGGAAAAAAGTGAAGGTTGCACAATTAAAGTCAAGCATGCAAGAAACTATTTTAATTTTGCTGTCTCTTACGTAGATCAATTCAAGGTCCAAGATACGGTAGGAAGAGAACACCACCAAATGCAGTGCCTAATATACTCAAAAGAACTCCCTCTCCATCCTTTTAAGAGGCCATAAGAATTGGTTGTCTTCACAATTAATTGCACAGGGCTGTGCTCATATTTACAGCCCACTTGGGAGGAAAAACGTTGAGAAGAATGAAGGTGTCTTTGACCTTCATCTTCTCAGAAGGGCGGCAATGGCGCAGCTGTCTGTTCCCTGTTCCATCCTCATTTCCATGGCACTGCACTGCTCATTTGGGAAACATGAAAAATATGGTTGAGTCAATCCCTCAGAGTTATTCTGGAGGAGTCTGGCTCCTGGAAAGATGGAAGGTGATTGAAATTCTATGGCTCCACTTTTTAAGTTATTGAAAACAGAAAACTGTCAGCTGCATAGTCCTGAAAGCAGCACAGTACCTTGGCAGAATAGATTGCAGCCCGTTATTTTGCTGCTATTATTTATTGTGCATTTTTAACCCTTCATGTTGACACAGGAGAAGGTTCCACAGTCAGAGCTCGCAGGCACGCACAAACCGTCCCTCCAGAGCCTCTCCAGCCATCCCACCCCTCCAGTACCACCGGCCTCGCCACGCTTCACCCCGGTGCTCCTCAAAGTCAGAACTGCAGAAGGGAAACTGTGGAAGCTTGGGGCATTCAGGCCCTGCAGATGCTATCACATTTGCCAAGCTGCCTCAGCAGCCCCTCACAGACACAGTCAGACACGAGTTCAGATGATTTCACATCCTACACAGCTCCTACCCAGGAGGAAAAGCCGGTGGGGGAAGAGTTCAGTACTCCATGTTTGGAAAAAGGTTTCAAAACACACAAATCCTGGGGGTAGTTTTTTTGCTTTCCCACAGCCTTTCATAAGCCCATGCAAGTCACTTTGCCTCTCCATGCCCCAGTTTTCCATCATTAAGATGCAGAAAATAGAACCACTCTCCTTGGACATGCTGTGGGAGCCTCCAGAAAGGCCAAAGCAAGGAGCTACAGGAACAGCAAATGAAATACAGAAAGCTAGAGCTTTCAATTGCTGTTATTTAGATTAAAAGCAGTTTACAAGTTTTCATCTGAGAGATGAAAAGAAGTCAATCAGCAGCAATTTGACTACTACATTAAATTTCATTTCATGTTCCATTCCTGTGGCTCTTCTTCCTCTCCCTCCAAGACTGGCAGCACACTCAAAATATTAATCCAGTCAACTATAACAGAACAAAATCATCAGTCAGAAAGTAGAGGTGGCAGTAACATATTTTGTCAAGTTTCCAAGCTATCTGAAGTTCAGAGATTTAAAATGTGGCATTTGTTCTCCCTAGATAAATGTGAACATGGAGACCTGGCCCTGGCTCTGATTGTGACCCTCACATTGAGTCATCTCAGAGCAGCTCTGGTGATGGGGACCTCACTTCCTAAGGGACGATGTTGTACGAGCTCCCCGTACAGAGCAAGCAAGATTTCACTCCTGGAAATAACTGGAGTTCCATCTATCACACTCTTCCTTTAGGGCTGACGAGGGGGGGACAGACTAACCGTCCTCTTCCCTCCCGCTGGAGTCAATCAGCTCCCAGCGAGCTGGCCGAGCAGCCTACAGCTGGAAGATAAAGTGATGCTGTCAGACACATGAACTCTCACACACCTTTAAACGCCCACTCTTAATTATGGCTAATATGAACCCCTCCTCCCCAGCGCCTGGGGACGCCTCGCGTGCCGCAGCCCGGAGCTCTGCAGGACGGGGTCTCTCCCACTGCCACCACCGAGACCCCTCTGGTGCAGGAGGAGACCAGGAGAGCCAAGGGCACATTTTGAAATAATTAACTATTTTTAGGGGTACTTTTGCAGTCTGGGTTGAGCCCCCTCTACCAGCCCAGCTTGCCCAAGCCAGCTTTCCACCCTGTCCCAATTTCTGCACCAGGACCAAAACTGCCCATTTGGTCCTTCCCATCTCTTCGGTCTGGCACAGCATCCTGTGCCACCACAGCTGGAAACCACCTAGAAACTGCTCCGAGTCACTTGCCCTTCTCTGCCTTTGGCTTTACTGCTGGGAAGACCCTGAGTGGGAAACAAAGGCACAGAACCAGAGTCAGGAGTGAGAGATGTGAGAGTGGTGTTGGAGCTCTGGTGTCCAAAGCCTTCAGTGCCACAACTTACACACATGGCAGGAACTGGCTGGAAAGCAGGGACAGATTTGATCCATCCTGAAGTTCAGCAAACTGCCAGGTAGAACTTGGTGCTGATAAATTCAAACCCACCCCAGTTTTACGATGAAATGTTGCCAAGGCAATAAGGCACAAGACAGGTTTCATTCATTTCCCTGTGTTTAAGGGAAACAGCCCCGTCCACGACACCAATGAGCAGGTGAAGCAAAGATGCACTTCCATAGCAAAGCACACCGAGCAAGAGACAAATCAGTGAATTAATTACACCTTGGAATTTAGACAAGCTTTTTAACATATTTTTCATAAGCAAAACACCCAGCTCTGAAGTAATCCCCCCAAAACTACTGCAACCCCCTTTAGCCCCAGCTTTCCGAGCTATGCACAGCACACCCTGCTCACATTCTCTGTCTGTGCCTCTCCTATTCCCCACACAGACACTGACTGTTTGCTCAAGTAAAACCTGAATCTGACCTTGAAAACTGCAAGCAGAAGTGAAACGTTATGTAAGTAGTGACAGCTGAAATTAAACAAATATTGCAGAAGTAGAAGTAAGACATGCATCACAGGAAGAACGGAAAGGTCTTCCACTCAGCAGGAATCAGAAGCAGCAGCGCTCCCCAGGTGAGGTCTGCTGGTGACTGTTCATATTTGCAACTACAGACACCAACAGTATTAACAGTGATGGAATTAAAAAAACTATTGACTCAGTTGTTGGGCTCCCCAAACCTCAGCCAGACAAACACACGTCAGTGCCAGCACAGCGGGAACCAGCCCCAGGCAGACAGGACAATTCAGAGCTGGGCTGGGATGAGCACATTTGTTTGGATGTGATGCTCCAAGGGCTGAGCTGTGCCACCATTCACCGCCCAGAACCACACAGAGACAACAGTGTGAGAACAAGCGCGGTAGCGATGCTCTTTCGGGGAGGTGGAGGTGCTGTGTTCTGTAAGTCAGCAGTTTTCCCAGAGACTGTAAGATCCTGTTTACTGCCGCTCTGCTTCCACAGCGCCGCCTCACCGCTCTGACTCATAAATAATTATGAAGCCTTGGGAATACCAACTTTTGTTGCAGCCAGCTGGTTTTATTTATGAGTAATTCAGGCAGCAATGGCTGTGTGCACGCTGCAATGAGCTTATCACTGCGTGGAGGCACCGGGGTGCTGTGTCACACCCCCAGCGCTCTCACCAGCTCACCTGGCATGGGTATCTTACCCTTGCCAGGGCATTTTGCATCCCGTGGCATTTTGCCATGACATCTCTCAGTACTCCTGTTTGCAGACACGTGCTCCCCAGCAGCTCTCTCCAGGGGAGACAAGCTGCACCACCGGGTGGGCAAACAGCATTGCTGCCCCACGCGATGGATCACAGCGTGCAGGGAGAAGAGGGGGAGAGGAGGGGAAAGCAACAGCTGAGGAGTAGCAGCCCCTTGCCTTGCCACCAGCTGCCCCACATAGCAAATCCTGCCTTGTCCAGAGCCCAGACTGCCTCTCGACTGCCCACAGACCATTCCACAGCAGCTGGGAGGTGAAGGCAGGAATTATTCCCATTTTTAAAACAAACCTGGACCTGTAAGGTTAGATTTTGAACAGCCATAAAACCAAGAATGAAGAAAAAAACCCACTATACTGCCAACAGCTATCCTGCTCCTGCTGCCTGAGCTGTGCAGGTAGAGTCACAGAGAGCCCATGCAGATTTAATTCAAGCTTACTCTGTAATGAAGATTAATGGCTTCTTTAGCTATAGCTTGGCATTAAAAAAAAAAAAAACAATAATCAAAGTCTTACTTTGAGAATGACCTCAGGAACTGTGCTCCTGCAGCCTGCCCTAAATTAAAGGGTCTTTTTCAAGAGACTACTTGCATGAATTAAAAGATTATTTGAAATATAAACCTTTCTTCCACATCGCAAAAGTAAGGCAAAAAGAAATCATGCTCTGTTCTTTCCTGGTAATTGCACAGGGGCTCAGTATTAACCTGGTCAATGAAATTCAACCAGCAGATCACCACAGGTAATGCTGAACAGACCAGGTCCTTCTCAGGGGACATCCTCCTGCCAGTGACACAAAGGAGCATTTCTCCCGTGTACGTCCCTCGCTCACGCACTCCGAGCTCTCTCTGGAACTGTGTGCTGTGAGCAACCACCCGCTGCTGCTGGCAATAACCCCAGCTGCCAGCCTGGTGACACAAAGCCAGGGTGAGCTGTGGCCACTGCCCACGAACAAGGGACTTCGTGGAAGGAAAACAGAAAACTGGAGGCAGAGAACTGCTATTTAATTCATGATCCTCTGGGCCCTCAGTTACAGTGGGCCCAGTTACAGCTATGAGAAAGCAGAATAATCTCCCAATAAAGAAAATGAAAAGTAGCAATTTCAAAAAGTGATGGGAATTTTCCTAAAGGAACAAAATAAAGAGTTCATCGCAGTCTGAAGCAGCAACAAGTGCAGAAGAGCCGTAAGATGAAACAGGACAAAAGTCCTGCTCAGGACGGCAGAATTTCTCCTGCCTCTGGCGGCGAAGGCTCTGAACGACCCTGGGTGGCACGGCTCGGTGGCAGCGCCGTGTCCTCCCGGCGGGGCGGCAGCGTCTGACCCGGCTCCACCTGAGGTGAGCGGGCAGAGGAGTGACGCCGCGGTGCGGGGGCTGCTCCAGGTGAGAGCACAGGGTGCCGTGCCCGAGAAAGCCGCTGGCTCTCCACTGCCTGCAGCCACGTTACGCCACCAGCACGCTGCTGCCGGTTTGTCTCCACTGTACCCTGTCTGTGTCACTGCCTGCGTCCAGGAGGAAAGGGGAGGCCCTGTTCTCGGGGACAATGTCTGTCACACAGAGGGCTGCCACCTCCCCAGCGCAGCTCACGCTGCAGGCAGCATCGTGCCAACAGGTACCAACAGCGCCGACAGTCCCCAGCGCAGGGACTAAAAATAACTCTTCCAATTGCACAGCGGAGGAGCCAAGCGCAAAGGAGCTGGTTTGCACTGGGGTCTCAGTTTATCCTTCATTGTTCACACGCACAACGAGCAGAAAATCTGCTCTGCTCCACAAATCCTGCGCCCTGGCACGGCGACTCGGCCGGGTGCTCGACGCAAAGCTGGAGGCCAGGGGGTGGAGGGGCTGGGGGAGAACCCCACAAAAGGAGTCAACACGGAGCTCGTTGACCCAGGCCACGCAGCAGCAGGATTAGAAGCGAAAGCACGACCCACAAGTGCAGTCGCTCCCATTACAACAAGAAGAAGAAAACCCAACAGAGGTGCTTCACAGCAGCTCCCGTTTGCGGGGCCCCACAATGATGTGCAACTCAGACACCAGGAAACACGTGCTGGACAGAACCCTCGGGCTCACACAGCCCAGACTCACACAGCACTGATACCCACACACCAAACGGCGCTGCAGGAGGCAGATTTGTGACACCTGAGCAGGTGGTGGCAGTGGCACGTCCCCTCCCAGGAGTGGGGCTGCAGCCGGGACCACGGCAGCATCACCCGGCCCCTGCAGCAGAGCGAGCTGGGCATCACCACGTGGCACGGAGGGACAGCTCACATCTTCTCCAGTGCTGCTCTGAATTTTACACTGACCAGAAGACGTCACAGCAAAGCGCTTACAGGAAATCTGCGTATTTCATTCTTTTAACCACAGGAAGGAATCCCCTTGCTAAGGAAAGAGCTGCATTTGCCATCGTATCTCTAGCAGCACAGAACCCCAACAGCCCATAATACGTTTATGTGAGACCACACACAAAATGAATGAATGTCACAGTCTGTGAGAGGTTTGTTGTTGCTTTCGGGGGGCCATGTTTTTAAGAATAAGCTCTTTGTCCCTGCTCACTTTTAAGGCGCAGTTCACCGACGGAACAGCCCAGGGACTCGCTCCGGGGGAGCCGTGGCCGCAGGTTTCTGGTCTGCCCGCCGGGCGTGAGACACCGTGCCGGGGGGCAGCAAAAGGGTCACGGGGATTTGGACCTTTTCAAATCCTTCCTTTGTTCACAGTTAGTTTATCTCCAGCAAACACCAATCCCAAACAGCAAACAGTGGTGTTTCGGGGACATCTGAAGAAGGCATTTGAAATCAGCCAGCGACTCCTGCAGCCGCCTGCAGGTGACAGAGAGCAGCCCCCACGCCGGGGAGCTGCCATCAAACGCGGGGAGACCGCGCTGCGCAGGCTCCTCCTTGCTCCAGGGAAGAAATCACACACAAACGCTCTCTGTGGCCATCAAATCAAGACTTAACCCCATCTCCGAGCAACTAATGGCACTGCAGTTTGGCCTCCTGTCATGAAGTGGGAAGTGCTCCTTCCTCCATATGTGACATGTGTGACAGTGACCGAAGCAGCTGGGATGTGGGGTTTTGCTTTTTCCTTCTTGTAGCGTTGGCTCGGATGGGGACACAGCCCCAGATGTCACCGCGTTTCCAAAGTGCCAGCCGCAGCGTGCAGCTGCAGCTCCGGCCCCACACAGGAGCGCTGTGCAGGAGCTGCCAGGGCCACCCAGCTCCAGCACCCTCCTCCCTGGCTGAGGAGCTGCCGCCCCGGCGCAGCAGAGCTCACTCAACCCCTCCCCAGCCGAGGACATCACCCGCTCCTTGCACCCACCCAGAGAGGACGATCGTGGCTCTTGTGCCCGTGCCAGGCAGAGCGTGACTGGGAGCCACGATGGGGAACAGCGAGGCAGTAGCAGCTGCATCCACTGGTGCTGCCGGGCGGGAGAGCTCCTCAGCCTCATGTAAATACATTATTGATTTTCTCTTCCTCCAGATGGTGCAATTCAGAAAAATTGTTTTTAAATTATGCCTTGCAGAAACACTGAGAAGTGCAGCTAATAACAGGCATATTTCAGGTGAACGCTGACCTCCTTTTCCTCCCCGTCAAGCGAAAGCATCCAAAGCACTGCAAGCACTTTGTATAAATTACCTGCAGCCAATGAACCCGAGCAGAAGGCGCTCTAATTGGAGCTGCAGTGCCGCAACCCCTTCCCGGCTGCTCGGGTCCTTCCAGCAGGATTCAGAGGTGGCTACAGAAAACACCTCGGATTAACTGCAGTGTGCAGTGCAAATCTTTTCCGTCCTTTTAAAGCCGAATAATGAAGCATGCCAAGGAAAAATTAATTTGACTGATGAGCCCAACTTGTTTCTACTTTAAAAAGGTCAGAGAGACTTTGGCAAACGATGGGGAAAACCAGCCGGGGGCCGACTGCCACGCCGACGGCTGCCCTGGGGACGGACACCCGCACCGAGCGGGACCCCTCCAGCCAGGGGGGCACTGGCACCGAGGTGCCACGGGGCAGTCGGGAGGAGACACTAGTTCAGGGCTCAGAGTTCCATTAGCAGAGGTACTGCGGGGAGGCTCCGGGCTCTGGGGCGCTGCTAAAAGCCACTCACAGGACACCCAGCGCCCTCAGGATACTGACGTCGATCGGAACAGAATTTGTGCTCAGCTCGCCTCTAAATTTTTATGTACCGGAAAGAAATCTTCACTTTTGGCCAGCTGGAACTTCTCCAAAGTGCATTCATCACTTCTATCAAAAATGCTGATGTTCAGCCAGGAAACAGGGACTCAAACCCTCATTTTTTACCCTTATAACTGAAGTTTTTGTGGCAGAAAAGTGCCACCAGGGATCAGAACACCTCAGCATCCCGGCGAGTCTGCGAGAGCTCAGACAGTGACAGCTGGGCCCAGGCAGGGGGAAAAATAAACACATTCACATATATATATATATCTATCTCAAGGCCATAAGGCCATTGCAGGTAGGAGAGGACTGAGCTGCTCCCCACAGCTTTGCGTGTGCCCGTTTCTCCCCGCTCCCCACAGCCCTGTTCCCAGCCCAGCAGCGACTGTCCCCGACACAAACGCGCTCCTTGCAGCCATGCACAGGGCTGGTGTGACAGAGGGAACACGTCCCCTGCACGCCCCTGGGTGTTCTTCAGCCAGTTTCAGCCCCGGGATTCCTTACATACAACCGTGTGCTCCTGTAAACGCAGCTCCACTCCGGAACTGCCGGAACGTTCCGGCACGCAGCGCTCGGTGTGCCCAGGCTGGGCCACCCGGGGGGGGGCAGGAATTTTAAAATCGCGGCTCCGTGACCCAAGCACCCTCCGCAGCAGCAGCAGCACGCTGCGATGAGCCAGCACAGCACGGAACCCGCCGGGGGAAGCGAAGCTTCGCCTGCAGACACCGCCGGCAGAAGCTGAGGGGCAGCCTCTGAGAAATTAAGACTTCACTTTCTGGCAGTTTTCCCAGTACTTTAAAAACCCACACTCGGAAGTAGGTCACTGTACAACATGGGATCTCCCGGATCTTTGCGCCTTCCAGTCCGAAGCTGAACGCTGGAGGGGAGGAACTTACCCTGCGGGTGAAAAACGGGCTCAGGGCTGTGGTACATCCCGGGGCACCCGGGGAGCCCCTCCCGGCCCCAGGGCACCCGACACGGGGCTCACCCAGCCCCCGTAAGGCTCCCAGACACCAGCACCCCCCCAGGACAGGGCACTGCCGGTGGCTGGGGCGAGGAGCCGGTTCCTCGCTGTCCCACGCCGGCAGCGGGTGCCAGCAGCCCCTGGCAGAGGCACCGGGTGCTTTCCTCTGCTCTTGGGGCACGTCTGCTTTAGCCGAGCACGCAGCGAGGGAGGACAACGGCAGCCTTGGGGACAGCCACACACTGGGTGCCACCACCCCGGGGACACAGCAGGACTGCTGCTCTGGCACCCCGACCAAGGCAGAGGGGTCTGTGGGCAGCAGAGGCTGGGGGGGCCAAGCACCACACAGGGGGTCGGTGCCATGGGGACACTTGGACGGGCAGCAGTTACAGCCTGCACCAATCCCCCCAGCACCCCAAACCTCAGAGAGCTCGTCCTGGCTGTATTCACAGCCCTGCTTCCTTTGCTGTACAAAATAAGAGAAACTGCTGGCAGGGGGGGTTCGTAACACAACAAAGGCAAAAGTACTACGTTAAGTCAAAGACTAAAGAAAAAATTAAATAAAATCCACAGGTTTTTTTAAAATAGCAATTGTTAGTAATTCACTGCTGTGCTTCTGAATACAATTGCAGCACTCTCTCCCGGTGGTCCAAACTCAGTGGATGCATTAGGAACAACTTGTCTGTATTTAAAGGCACTTTGCTGCTCGGTAGAAGAATTTCAGTCACACTGGGTTATTATTAATTAGTAACCTGGTTTACTTCACATTTCCTCACAGCGAAGGGCACTTGAGGGTCTCTGCATCGCCTGCGGAGAAAGGCAGCTGTAGCCTCACTCTTGACAGGCAATTTATGGGGCTTTCAGATTAAGTATATTGTATCTACTTGTTAATAAGATTTATTCTGTTTGGTTTTTTTTCATTTATAGTGCACTGACTCAGAGCCTTCACAGCCCTTACATGACAGCCGCTATCTGACCAGTTTTAAATATTTAAAATCTCTTTTCTGAAGTGTTAGGAAGGCAAAAAGTAAATAGAGGGAAGGAAAGTAAAGTTTCCTTATAAACCTCATGCAAAAAGTTGGTTTGAGTCAGCTTTGTTTTCAATAGGAATTTGGGCATTCAGCTTTTCTCCCATCTCCAGAGTAACACTTTCCTTCACACTGTGCATTAGTGAGCACATGCTGGGGCACACATATATTCTTGCTGAAGTCACAATTCATAACAGCCATAAATTGCACCCCTAAACAAAGGGCTGCAAAAGCTGGAGCCTGAGAAGTTCCCAGTCTGGGGAGCAGGCAGCTGCCCTCGCAGGCAGTGGGAAATGCTGGATTATTATGTGGATTATAACCATCAATGCCCACAGGGCCACTGCAGCTGGTGGGAGCACAGGACCCCCCCACCCCTGCACCAGGACCCCCACACTGTGGGCCCTGCAGGGCTGGCAAAGCCCACTCACCAGCACAGCCCACACAGAACTCAGCCACCCCCCTCCCTGCAGAAAGACAAAAGCAGAGACTCCTACCTGAGCCAGGGATGGCTGCTGGGACCCCGGGGGAACAGGCAAGCAAAGCCCCACAGACAGCATCCTCCTGCCCAGGCAGGATCAGGCCCAGAGAGGGGCACAGGACACCTGCTCCCCATTGGAGGGTCAATGTAGAGGGTTAAGTAAAGTGGGTGGGTGGGGCAATGCTCCCAGGTGTCTGTCACAGCCATCAGCATCACCCAACACTTCTGCACCCACCAGCACCACATGCTTCCCAGGGGGCCTGCACAGAATCCTCCCTTCTCCCCCCTGCTGCCTCTGGGTAACCCACAAACCACCTCCACCTGCAGGAGCTGCACCCACACAAACACACACAGCTCTGTAAACGAGGTTCATTATTGTTTGATGGATTTCCTGTGTGTAAATATTTGCAGAAGCTCTTCATCTCCTTGCTCAGAGCCCCGTCCCTCTCCCCAGGTGCTCCACCAGACACCTTTCTTCATGTTAACCAGGAAGAAAATGCTGTAGGCTTAAAAAATAAAAAGCAAGGAAGTGTAACAACAGAAGTGTCGCTAGCCCAGACGGGCAGGCAGCGATGCCGCAGCACGGGCACGCCGGGCTCTGCCCCGCCAGCGGGGAGCAGTGGGCAGACACTGTGGCACGGCACCGTGTGTCCCCAAGGAACCCAGCCGGGTCATTCACCCCTGGTTTGTGTCAGGGCTGCGGCCACTGGTGAAGCCAGGACACGTGGGGTAAGTGTCCCCACCACCAAAGCAGGGGGATAGATTTGTCCTTCCCATTCTCTTTAGTTTTTGAAGCAAACAATTTATCCCCGCTGCTGTGGCAGCCTCTGGGGCTGCGTCGCATGCCCCGGAGCCAGGGCAGGGCTGCAGGGGTGAGAGCGGGGCCCGTGTCACTCAGCCCCACGTGTCCCCACTCACCCCGACGGACACTGATCACCCTCTGCCTCGGGAGGGTAAAAGCTTTTCCATCACCAACCGTGTTGGATGCACCTTGTAAAAAGACAAAGCACCGTGAGAAAATAAAGCCTTGTCATTCATCTCTGCAAATAATCCAGGGCTGGTAGGGAGAAGGAACCAATGGAGGCAGAGCGGTGGGACGGCGACGTCCCCCCGAGCGGCACCGGTGGGAAAGCACACAGAGCCCTGGCCCAGGAGCTGAGCCTGGGGACAGCACTGCCACGCCTGCAGCCTGCCTCTGCCTGGCACAGCCAACCCTTCGACCCTGCACAGCACAGAGCTGGCTCCTGACAGTGGAACCGGTTCTGTTTCACACAGCCGACGCCTGGCAGTTAAAACCCACCAGCGGAAACACACTGTCTGTTCCCCAGAGTGCTGGTGACCCGAGATCGCAGCGATGTCCCCTCAAACGTCAGGAACACTTACAGCACTTTCTGTTCACAGGGTTATCAACGCTCTGAGCGGGTCCTGCCCCCCGAGGGCACCGTCCCTGTCACACACCGTCCCCAACTGATGGCACAGGAAACCACCTTCTCTCTGAAGGGGTCCGACCGTGCCTATTCTTTATTTCCTTTGAAAATAAATGGGACTCTTTTTTTTTTTTTTTTTAGCAGGAAAATACTGCCCATCACATGCAGCACTGTAAAAGGCCCTGCTGTGTTCTGCAGCAGCAGCACGCGAGGCAGGGACTGCTCCCACTGCCACACAGAGCGACCACAGCTGCCCCCACTCCTCACCCCGCGGGTCCCTCCCCACTGCTCCGTCCCACACTGGCCAGCCTCGGCTTGGAAGAAGAGACTGGATTTGACTGGATTTTCATTATTCAAAGACTACTTCTGCTTCAGGGATGGGGGAGGACACAAATGCTTCCTATCCTAATTCCAAAATCCAGAGTGTTGCAAGGATAAAAATGTTAGTCCCAAAATCACAGCAGTTCAAATAGAAGTAATTTGATAATTTCCTCAGGCACACAAAGCAGCAACTCACTACAAATAAATATGTTAATGAATGTATTTAGTCTTGGACATTACATTTCATAAATATTTACTGTTCAGCATCCAGAGTCCAAATCCACAAGAATCAGATAACTGGTTCCAATCTCCCCAGACAGGGACTTCAATGGGGCCACTGCTGAGGCGTGCTGTTACCCTAACTCAGAAAAGGGCAGCAAAGAGGGCTTCTGCTTGTCTGCATTTTAAATGAGAAGTTTAAAATAAAACCATTGGGATGTGGTGTGTGGGGCAAAAGGAGGAAAGGAGTATGAGACACTCTTTGTCAGGAGCTTCACTCGCACTTGACAATTCCCCTCCAGGTTTCTTCTTCTTCTTCTATTCCAAAGCAATACAAGACAAATACTTCCTGAAAGAAGTCAAATGTATGCAAAACTTGTATTGAGGCACATCTTTACAGGTGAAAATAATCATGTGGCAGGGGCACAAACCCAAACATTTCCAACAGAGCCACGAGAGCAGCAGCACCGCGCGAGGCCAGCGGGGAACAGAACCAGCCCCGCTGTTCCAGCACAGCTCCATTCTGCAGTGACACCTCTGCCCCACGGAACTGAGCAGCCAAACACGGGCTGTGCCTGCGCCTCCCTTGGTGAGACACACAGCCACTGTTTGTCCAGGCAAGGGTGTCTTCAGAGCAGCCAGGGCTATCTCTGTGCAGTTGCTCTGTGTTCCCTCACCGAGTTCTCGGTCTCTAGCTTATAGCAACAATTCATGGGAAGATGCTGACTCCAGGCTCACACTTCTCCCCTGAAGTAGCACGATTCCTTCGTATTTTGTAAAAGATGTGCAGTCTGGGGTCTTCTTTTCTTCCAGCTGTGTATATTAAATGCTCTTTCCTCAATAAAATGGTACCAGTACAGTTCAGACAGCAGCCACGGGATTCCGATGGCAATGGAGATGCACGGTTCCAAGGAAACTACACAAATACACCCTGCAAAAGCAGAGAAAATGGGTTTTAGAAAGAGGAGGTAATCAATAGCCATTTGCTCTTGTTCTGAAGCTAATTTAAGCGTTGACCAAATCTTCCCTTCACAGATAACCCCTGAAGATAACACTTTTGAGTAAAAATCCTTAGACAGAACCAATGTCTTATTTCACTATCACCCTCGTGATGCATGAACAGAGAGGAGAGGATGAAAAACAGGACACAGGAGTCATCTTAATCAACATGCTATTCAGAAACTCTGCAATAGTATTAAGCCTAACACTGCAGTAGATCATTATTTTTCTTGAAAATTCCTCAAAAGTTGCATGCTATTTATAATGGACAAAAAAACCACCCCACTTCTCTTTGTAGAACTACAAGGAGCACAACGTGCAACAGGTAACACAAACTCTGAACAGTTTTTGCTTATCTGTAGACAGATGTTGCACTTACAACTGCTCATTAAGAGCACCATCACCCATGCTGCTCCTGAAGAAGGGTCTCCATTATTTTAATACCCTGGGAAAAAAGCACAAAAAACACCAGTTGTACACACAACCTCAGGGTTTCATACGTTAGAAAGGGCACCCCACAACACCCCAGTAAAGCCTTCAAACAAAACCAAACTGCACTTCCTGGTGCTGCAGGAACTCAGCACAGTTCTCACCCGTCTATAACAGAGGGAAGCAATCCTGAAATGAAGTGACAGACGCCATCAGGGGACCCTGAAGGTGAACATTTCTTCTCCAGGGCCGACCTGCGATGAAGGAGGGAGCACCAAACACTGGACTGTTCTACAGCAACAGGCAGGTGGGAGCGAGGGGCGGTGTCTGGTGGGGTGTGCTGCAGGCCAGCCTGGCCCTCACCCAGCAGGGGGAAGCTCTCCCCCAGTGCTCTGCCCACAGCAGGGCCACAGGCTGCTCCACAGAAGGGCTCTTCTCTGTTCAAGGTTCACTGCAAGGCGAGACAGAAGCAGCTTCATGTTTGGTGAAAAGCAAAAACCTCTCACTTTAGATAAGGAAACCTAAACCATCCCTGCCTCCTCCACTTCGTGGCTCTGTGCACTGGAACTGCAATACCTGCCCACCCCCCCCTATGTCTGGCCAGGTCTCATGGACTGGAGCAAGCTCAGAGCTCAGCTCCAACCCCTGTGGGGCCAAGGCTCACCCTGCTGTGCTCCCTGTTTGTCAAGGTAAAAGAAAAAGGGTTTCTCAGTCTGAGTCACCGCCAGAGGAGGGAAAAAAGACAATTAACTTTAACAAATAGGTCAAGAGAATTGCTTTTCACACCTCTACAAAAAAAATTGGACAAGATATTTTATATCTATGAAAACCAGTTCATCTTCCATGCCTATTCTTTGCAGAAGGCAGTAAGCTGACTACCTTAGTCTATCAGTCTAAATTAGACACGCCACTGTTTACAGAATAAAGCACTAATTGACATGAGTGAAGACTCAGGGGTTTGCCTAGGGAATTTAAAAATGTTACTTATTGAATCAATTATGCTCACAGTGTGACAACAGCTTTTTCTCTTCTTTCTCCTCATAGCACTGCAGACTTTTAGGCAAAGTGGTGCTGAGGAAAAAAGGGGGAATGAGAGGGGACTCCATTAAATGAATACGACACGAAAGGGCAGGTACAAGTCTTTACCCAGTATCTTTCAGCAAGCAGCGACTAAATCAAAGCCTGATCAATATATGCCTTTCAACTAAAGTTCAAACACTTAAATCTCAGCCCCAGGAGGTTAGGCTTAAAGGAGCTAAATTTACCCTGCTCAGAGCGCAGCGATGCAGAACAGGCACCGCCAACCATTAAACCCAGCACCTCCACCCCTGCAGCTCAGCAGCTCCTGGGTAGGACAAGCTGGGGTGTTTTTCTCAGGTGGGGGGACCCAGCCTGCTGACGTGCCCACACACTCCCACCCCCATCTGTGGAATGCCCCAAAGCACACAAAGGGACAGGAGCCTGGCAGAGTCCCAGTTCAGGAACGGCTACAGGCGAGTCCTCCAGCGAGCGCCGGTTGTCACCGCAGCCAGCCCAGGGGAAGCCCGAGGGCACACTGCCCCAGCAGGGGGCACGGAACGGCCACCTGAGGAGTGTCCAGCACCACAGGGCTGTCGAGCAGCCCACTTTGTACCTGGATACCTGCCAGGAGCTGGGCCAGACTCCCGGCTGCAGGGACAGAGAGAACCTACCATGCCTGTAATACACCCACACCTTCCCCAGCACTCTCAGTTTTAAGCACGAGGCTAAGTGATGTACAGGAAGGGTACAGACAGCCCAGTGATTGTGATGAGGGTAATGCACACCTCCTGTCCAGCACCAGTACAACAGCAGGGCAGCATCTTAACAGACCAGCAGAAAATGCTACACTGGCTCTGAAAAAAGCCCCTAGTACCTTTCACTCCTCTTGTAACCATCACAAAATGTTTTTCAGTTAAATATTTGTTATTTGAGCTCAGCTCTGTCATTTAACAAACACAATTCAAGTCAAGGAAAGGAATTTAAAAAAGAAACAAAGAAGCGAAAGTGGCAAAAATGTTGCAATGTTTAAGAGGCAAAGACAAAACCACCACCAGTGTACCAACATTTTCCTGCTACAAACACTCCTCTGCTACACGGCCGTAACACTGGTCGGAGTGTGCCAGCTTACTGCTCCCCACCGGCAGGGAACAGCATCACAATCAGGATCAGACACAAACTAATTAGGCCACTTGTATACAAATTTTCAGAACTCCCCCACACAGGGCTGACCTCAGGGGCCACCACTACCCACCCCAGGCAGGAAACTTCTCCAGACTCTGTTTGCAGACTGGGGAGCACCCTCTCCCCTCTCTGAAGGGAGCAAAAACAAATAAAACAAAACAAAAAAAAAGGCAAAAAAATCCCCTTACTTTCTCATTGAAAAGGTTTAATGAAATACTCCTTTCTTCCTTCTTCTTGCTCCTTTCTCAGCAGGTGTAAATTTTAAACACTCTGCAGAGCACAACCTGAACCCCAGGCTCTTCAAGGCACAAACTGGCAGGGAACGAGGCTTCCCCGCAGCCCGGTTCCCAGCGCGGGCGCCAGGAGCCGCTGCTGTCAGCCCGGGTTCATCAGTGCGACACGGCTCCCAGAACCGAAAGGCCTTTGAACACCATCTCCCTTGGGAGGCTCTGCTGGATAGCTTTTATCCTCTTTCATAATTCCTACTGAAAGACAGGACTATTGAAGTAGCAGAACTGCCACAGGGAGCCCGACTGGGGCTCCTGTAAACACATCAACTGCCAAAACAATCGAACGTTCCCGGAGAAAAACGTGTGACAAGATATAAATTCATGTTGACTACTTCTGACTATTTCCTCGTAAAGGTGCTATAGAACTGCAAATTATGATTACAGTATTCCTAATGCCTCATTGTGCCAGCTAAGAACTGTTTGAATGCCTGGGGGAAATCAGGAATAAGAATGAATTACAGAAACCAACACAGTCATACATGCCCTGCTTTAAAATGTATTTGAAATAAAACTATTACCATAATAAAACTAAATCCATTTTTGTTCTGCTTATTCTCTGTAGACAAAAGAAAAGGTCAAATATTGTTTCAACAATTAAAAGATGTAAAGAATCGAGATGTAAACCAGCAATTTAATTTTGAGCCCAGACGATCTGGTGATTTGAAAAGATTTATAATTTGAGGAAGAAATTCAAGGAATAGATAAACTTACCTTCTTCACACCTTGTTTTAAAAACGACTGAGCAAAAGCTTCCAGCACACAGCTGAGCACACCTGCCCCCATCACAGGTACCCAGCCTGTCTGTGCAAAGTCTGTCCTGCGGGACAGGAACAGGACAGCCCGTCACCGCTCCCGCCACCCCTAAACACCCCCTGCCAGCTCCTCCGGAGAGGGGTGGTGCTGGACACTGAGTAAGGGATTCATCCATCCGTTACGTTCACAGTTGGCATGGCAATCTCAAAGGCAGGACACGGGGACATCAGTGCGCTGGGGGACGCAAGGACCACCTGCAGCCAGCCCGCCGGGCTCTGCCCCGGGACACGTGTGCACACAGGAGGAGCCCAAGGAGCAGCGACACAACGAGAGGTCTGGAGAGGACACAGCAGCCATCTCCAGAATCATGAAAGCCAACTGCAGAAACAGGGAAATTCGCTCGTATGATGCTATGGAGCCCTCAGGACGTGGTGCCACCCAAGCTGGGCAGAGCCATGGTAGCAGCAAGCAGAGGACTCCCCACCCCCAGCCCCACAGCACCCACACGAGCCCAGCACCACCGCCACCCTCGCTGGGCCACCACCACCCACTGCTGCTGCCAACCCAACAACTGCCTGGGGCTCAAGTGCAGGAGCTGGGGAAGGTGAGAAGCTTCCCTCAGCCACGGGACGGACATCAGCAGTAAAATCCCACCACTGACCCCACCTCCGCGTGGGATTTATTTATGCATTTTGCAGTTTCACCATTGTAGGACACAAAAAAGGGAGGCTCAGGGAAAGTATTGATCCCTGATTGATTTCTGCAGCACGCAGCTGGCAGTGCCGCATCATTACAGCCCAGTCACGGGGAGAAGCCTATTAATGAGATCCAGCCACTACATTATTGACTAGTTAAGTACGGCAAATTTGGTCTAATTGTTTTCATGACGGGAGTTTAATTAAAGTGTCTTTAGTATAAAAAGTCTGGCAATACTCTGGTGTCAGGGAGAGTTTCCAAAGCCTGCATGGCTTTCAAAACTAAATTAAAAGTCACATCCAGTGCAGGGCTCTTCCAAGGAGGGAGCTCTTGTACGGGAGATCTTTTCACTTCCCATCTCCCACTGATGAGCTCTGCTCATGCATCGCGTGCACCTCTCCCCACCAGGGAGACACCTTCCCCCTGCACCCCCGCTGCGAGGCTGCAGCTCCCTCAGGCTGGAGGAAAGGAGGGGAGCAAAGGAAGCCCAGCGGCGACTGAGGGACCTGGAATGAAAGAGCAGAGCAATGCTCCTGGCAGGGAGCAGGAAAGCAGTCAAACCAAAACACAGAGGGATGGCAAACGACACCAGAGACTACAGAACAATTCTGCACTGCAGAAAGACAGCTGAAAGCTGCCCAGACACACGGGAACTTGCCAGTACACAACTGTGGCTGAGCGAGAAGCAGCGCTCTGCTCACCGTTATCAGCATCCTCACCAAGGCCAGGTTAAAGCTGAGTGAACAAACGTACAGCCTGCTGCTCCACCCGCAGGGTGCCTGACTGAGGTGCAGGATTTTCTCATTCTCTTCACAGTTTTAGTGCCCTGAAGAGTTTCTGGAGGTTGCTACTGAAATCTGCCCAGCAGTGCTGAGTAAGCCAGAAAGGCAAGTTTCTGCCTGTACTCAGGTAACCCTCACTCTCCTAACGTTGTTCTCTCTTTAGGGGCACAATGTACAATTTTCCCACTAATCAGGATCACTTGAGTATTCTCACTGTGCTTTTTCTTATTCCTCTCCAGTGCAATAGTATGCTGCTAATGTCGTACCCTTTGCATAATTCCTTCATCTATTCAAATGCAAATGTCACCCTACCTATACTACACACAGCTGAAATTTCATGCCTGTTTTGCCAGCCAGCATTTCTTACCTCCGTAAGACTCCTGAGAGGTGACAGTGGTGTGCACAGCACACCCAGGTACCCCTGCACCCACCCAGCCAGGGCAGCATGGCTGAGGTCTGCAGCCCAGCTACACCTTGGATTTAAACTCTGCTTCAGTGTGCCACAGTGTGCCCTAAGGTGAGAGGGCTCGGTGGTGACATGGAGCTCAGACAACTCGCCTGCACAAGCCTGCAGCACAGTGAGGACACAGTGCCTTTCCCAAACTGGAACTGAAAATCCCTGAAAACAGTGTGAGTGACCTGTTGCAGTAGTTAGGAGTTTCCACACTAACAGGACCAACATCTACAGCTGCAATGCAACTCTGACGCTGAGGAAGCCTCAGTAAGGACAGAGGGTCCCAGCAAATTTCTGAAAGAAAGCAGTTTAAAAAGCCAGAGGCATGTGCCCTCTAACAGCAACATCCCAGCACAGGGCTTTCAAAAACGCCTAAGCCACAAGGAATTTAATTTCGTCTGAAGTCGGTGGGTTTTTTCTTAAACACCCTTAGAGTTTTCTGAAGTCACATGGACCTTGCTGGACAACCCTGCCATGCTTCTCAGGGAACATCACAAGGCGAAAGTAACAACTAATTACAAGAGACACCAGAACAAAGTGAGAATTAATGGGGTTGACATCAGCTGGAAATAAATATTTTTTATGAAACAGTCACATGTATCACGTACCTGCTCATTTCAGTGCTACAGGAATTAGAAACTCCACTCTGATCCTGCCCTAAATGTGCATAAAGACATTTCTAGGCTCCACTCTGCACAAACACAAGCATGTGTTCTCCCAGGCAAAGCCCCACAGCAGCTCACATCTCTGGGGCACAGCAGGCCAAACACCAGAGAAAGAAAATTGTTTGGGAACAGCTATGCCCCATGCCAATGGCTGGCAAGCAGGAGGGAGCTGATAATTTTTGAACTGCTGTCCAAGCATCTGCTGGTAGATAGGAGAGCAAAACGAACACTCTGGCTATGCCTGCTGTGCAGAGCAGCAGGGCAGCCTTCTATGACTGCAGAGCAGCACACAGAAAAATAATTTCCAACAATAATTTGTGCTCTGGCCAGAGCACCTAACCTCACGTCCGAACGAGCCAGAGGAGAGCTGCAGGACACCCACAGCTGCTGCTTCAAATGCATTCAAGACATACCAAAGAAATTATTATTCAGACCCTTCCCATCCCAAGCACTCAAAAGGCAAGAGAAGCCCCATTTTCAGGGCCATGGGTCAGCAGCAGCAGCCCTGAGCCAGCTCCAGGGCCCTGCTGCACCCAGAGCCAGCACTCACCAGTTGGGGTTCTCCACGCTGGCGCTGAAGACAGACTCCTCACTCAGCGATGCGTACTGCGTCCACGTAGGACAGTGAGTTCTCATAGCCATACTTCTTTTCTGCATATTAAGCCAAGATTCCTCTTCCAAGTAGATGTCGGGCACTTTTAAGACACTGACCTGGGAAACAGAAGAATTACAGGTTTTAAAAAAAACAGAAAGAATTACTTCTCATTATTTTGAAAGTATTATTAGCCTCAGAGGGTAAGACTGAGGACTGAGGAGGAGGAGGGCCCATCAGCTGTGGTTAGCCCCAACAAGAACACCCAACATCTACTAACGGCCATGCAAACGCTCCCCAAACAACTGGGGAAGCTGCTGGGTCCCCAGCCAGACTTCCAAGCCCACTGCAGGCCAGCTTACCTGCATCACTTCACGTGTCCTGTCTTGCTGCTGACGGTTCATTTATGACAATGAGGGGTAAGAGAAGCCACTTCCAAACAGTTACACACAAGGCAGCCAAACCCCGAGGGCAGGAGGGAGGCGTGCAGCTCTGCAGGCTCCCACTGCCAGGCACAGCCCTTCGCCAGCTCCCTTCTTCCAGGAGCCCTCCTCCTCCTCGAGCCCACTTGTCAACCTGAGTGACCTCGACCTAGCAAGCATGGGCCAGAGAAGGGATGAGAATCTCACCATCAGTTTAGCTACATTCTGCCCGTAGAGGCAATGATATGCTCTCCTTGGCAGGTGAGGCTTGGAAGAGACAAACACATGTTTAGAGTCATCAGCACCAGGAAAAGAGTACATGGGTACTTTTAAACATGCAGGCTGTGAGCTAGTGCAGTTATTTCATCATGCACATATGTAAATGTACTTTTCTGTAAACAGACTGCCTGCTGCAAGATACTCTGCAAAAAAGCACATAATAAAGGCTAATTCTCCTCCTATAACAAATTGTGAAGAGAGGACTGTCACTAAAAGAGACACAGGAGAAGACACTAAGAGATTGCACAACCCAAGTCCTCACATTTTCTACAGCCTCACCTTCTTTCCAGGGACTCTACGATACCATATTTAACTTACAACATGCTATAGGCACATTAAGCATTATTTTAATTCCCTCTGAATTCACTTACAGAATGGTTTTATGAGAGATTACAGCCCTATGTGTTCAGGAGCCATGGATCAGACATCCAAAACACCTGAGCTCAGCTTAGAAATAATTAGCCCATGTTTATGACTAGCTGCTGCCTTCCTGTGGAGATCCACGAGACTGGGCTTTTATAGAAACACCACCTACCACACAGAAAGCACGAGCACTGACAGCAGGGAGATGACTGTATTGCAGTGGGGGAATGGGTGTACTGTGACTGTGGCCCAGGTACCATTCTAAAACAGCTTTACTTTTTCCAGGTACAAAAGTTAAAAGCCCATCACTGCCTGTAGAACAACCACCACCACCAGTTACAGCTTCGTGTGCTCAACGCTGCAATTGTGTCCGCTCAAGTTAAATAGAAAATCAGTTCCTAGAGGATTTTTTTCTCTTAACTTCTCTTTAAATGTAACTTTTCTGATTTAAAAAAAAAATCATTAGGAAATCCTTTTAAACAAGGTAAAATCCCAGTGAAGCATTACGGTTTTACAACTCAACTGAATGTCTCTGAGTTGTTACCTTTCTCAAAACCTGAGGAACGACATTCCGGCACGTGGCAATTCTCCCCTGGTAAATGATCCCCGTGGACAGATCTGACGATAAAAGAAAATCAGAAGGGAAGAGTTACAGCAGCAAGCATTAACATTTTTTTAATAAAAACAGAACAGTTTGAAGACTTCACAGCGCAGCAAATGTGCGAGCAGAAACGCTGGCAAATTCTCAGAGTATTGCGGGGGGCAGATGTCGCCTGTCTGGGTTTGGTGGGGTTGCAGCATACCCAGGACCTGTGCTGGTTTGCCAGACAGAGGGCTGTACATAAGATTGGAACAGTCGTTTTGTGCTCTGTCTGTGGTACAGACATTTGACTGGCATTTAGAGTGGTGGGTGGCAGCAGAGCACTGCAGGCAGTGCCAGTGCCAGGCTGCGTGGGAGCGGGTAGGGCTTCCTCCCACAGCCCAGGCAGGGCTGGCAGGACCCACTGCAGAGCCCTGCTCCTGGTGGCACCAGGTGGACGATGAGTGGGGCAAGAGAAAAGCTCAGCTGACCAAGCTAGCAGACCAACATACAGACTTCAGCTTAAGTTTCTTTCTATCCCCACCTTGATTTCTATTCCCAGGCTCATCCTCTGGGCAAACAAACCGCGTACGAGATTTACAGAGCAGTCCTGTCTCATCACACGTTTATTTTTATATGGAGTTGGACCCAGTGGCAAGGACAAAACTATCTATTAGGAAACAAATTACAGTTATTTAGTATCTGCAAAAAACGGTCGGCTTTTAGAACCACTTTGCCTTTTAATATTTAATGACCCAGATCGAGAACAGAACGCTACCGAAGGAGAAGCCAGCTGGCAGGCAGCCCAGGTTACAGACTTCTCTGGGGTAGCAGAGTGCCTTCTCCAGCAGCTGTGCCTGGTGGGATCTACGCAAGGAGAACTTCATGGGGTTCGGTTTCGAGAACTCTAACACATCACATGAGTAACATGGAGCATCGACATGCAACGGGGAGCAGAAAAGCACTCTGCAGGAAGAAGAGTTTACTGCATTTGAAGGGAAGGGCAATGGGAGCACTAATGCTCAGCTTTTCTGAACCTCAGGGCAACCTCCTAACAACTTGCTTAGACAGAAGGCGCAAGGCTGGAATTAGTCACCTTTAAATGTGAGCTGCGAGACAGACACATCCAAATGTATGACAAAGAGCATCCTCGAGTATTTTGGAATAAAACTTTAAAGCCCACAAATTCTTATCTCATCCCAAATGAGTATTTGATCACAGTTCCTGTATTTGGGAGAAAGCTGGTTATTTCCATGCAAAGTCCTACGGTACTTGTCTCCCACATGGTGGTATAATTGTTTCATACGTCCTCTGCACAGGCATGTTACCCTAAGCACCTAACAGCAAGCATCTCCTGCAAGCTCAGCAACTGGAGAACAACAGCCCACGTGGTACCAGCAGACCTGAGCTGACAGCTGCGCTCTGATTTATTTTCGTGTCAATGACTGGGAAATGGCAACATCTGAGTGTTGGTATTTCGGGAATTCTGACCAATAAGGCGAGAGCCCGAGGATGTGTGATCACTTTTTGACTGTCAGCACCCTACAAGTCTCTGATTCCTGGAACTAGCCCCTCATCTGGGAGGTGAAACAGCAAGCAGCCCCTCCGAAGGCAGGGACTGTGAAAGCCAGGCAGTGCAACGCCTGCAGAGCGCCCGAGGCTCAACCCCCGTAGCTCACAGTGCTCCCTTCCAGGGGCCTTACCTCTGACCTGTAGAGCAGATGGAAACCATCACAGAAACACCAAGGAACCGTACAACAAAAGAACATACTACAGAGAAACCAGGCAGAACATGTCCAGCAGCCTTGGAATCAGCTGAAAATGCAAGTACTTACTGCAGGTAAAACACATACTTGGGGGGTGTTAATATTTTCTTGGTCTTGCTTACACAATGTCCAGCATGGAGGAATCCCAGGCATGCCTGCAGTGCCCAGATTCTACTGAAATACAACTATTACATAAATAATTCTAAAAGTTATGAGAAATTCTAACTAGCTGTGTAAGAAAAGTCAGGCAGCTTACCTGTTTTCTCTTCCACTGTCTCTACAGCAGTGACATGTTCCTCCATGGGACTGGGATACTGGGATAAAAATGCATAGGGTAAAGATTACCACACAGGTAAAAGAAAACTGCTAGCTGTCACTTGTCAAGTCAGAAGCAGTTTCACAGCTTCTCTCAGGAGGTATGAGCTGCTGGGTATTAACAACCTGCAATCACATTCAGGTTAGCAGAAAGGAAGACTTGAGTAAGATTAGCTTAGCAAGTAAGGTTAGGAAACAAACAAAAAACCCACAACACTGCCACGAGAAAAATCACTTGAAGGGGACATGTTAGCTCTTGCTGCAGCACACAGACATCTTCCACACACCACAGAAACGCAGACACGAGCTCTTGACCTGTACCACGTTTCTCAAACGAGGGCTAAGCAGAGCTCTCAGCAGCACAACAGCTCCACAGGCCAAAGCTCCCCGCAGAGAACAACGGCATCCTGAGCTTCTGCAGCAAGCCTGCTCCTTCTCACTGCCACCAAGCATGGCCAGCCACACAACCTACTTCCTCGAGCAAAATGCAGGAAAGGCACAGCGCAGCGTCACCCGAATGCAGGCTCTGATACGGAATATTTCCCTGTCCTGCAAAAGCTGCTAGGGGAGTGTGACAGCAGGACATCACTTGGGGCTCCAGTGGGGGTCCACCCTGGCACCCTTTTCTGCTCCCGGGCTGGCCTGTGGCAAGGGTAAGGGATTGCTGCTGCCTGCTCTGGCTCAGGGTAACCTCACTCCCCTTGGGCTGTACAGACAAGTCACTGCAAGCCTGGAAGAAAGAGATCCTCACTCCAGGACCCCCACTGCATAGGAACTTTGCCAAAATTGCATAGGTTACCTGCAGGACAGCACCCTATATGAGAAATGTTTGTACAAGAACAGGGCTCCTAAGGGCCAACAGTCTATTTTGGAACTTACAAAACCCCTATGGCACGAAATGAGACTGAGAAGGCTACAAGGACCTTGCTCTCCATTGCAACAAGCAATCAACATTCTCTTGAATACTGAACTCTAAAAGTTAAAGCACAAGATCATTTATTGAACTCAAATAACACTCAAAAGTTACAGTAACCTCCATGCTAATACACACATCAGACTGAGGAAATACTGCCCACCAGACTGACAGTAAACAAAACACATAGCTTTGGGAAAAATGGAGAAATTGCATTTTAAGGCTAACTCAGTCCAAGCAATACAATTAGGATGTGCAGTAACAGGTGCTCCACAATTCTGATATTCAAGAAACCTTGGGTTCTAAGTGAAAAAGGTCAATGACTCCAGAACAGGCTGTTCAATAATCCAGCTCTATTTTTTCTTACTGCAGAATAAAAGTTGATTTTAAAAGTGCAAGGTTTTCAGGTCCTATTCTATACAGCAACTGGAAGCTTCTCCACAACGTGCTGCCTTGAAATGGCAGTAGTGGCATAATTACATTATGGATGTAACTTACATGCTGCAAGGCCCAATCGTGTGAAACAAAGAGCTATTTACATAAATCTTCCACTAAATAGCAGGCTCTATTACCCCAGTATTTAAACAGAAATAGACTCAATTTCCTACCCAGCACAGGGAAAGAAAGAACATTACAAGTCTACAAGCAGATGTAATGGCTAGGAGAGTCTAAGAGCCATAAAAACAGTGTTTCCAGCCAGCCACAGCCTCCTGCAAGGCTTCCACTCCCTGGGGACGCCAAAGCTAACAGCAGCAGAGAACAAAGAGCTCTCAGCCTGGCTGTTATTTCAGCCCTGCAGTAACTCAACCCCAAGCCTCCTCCCCAGCACCGCAGGCACAGGAGTCCCATCCCTGTCTGAAGGCTCCCATCAGCCCAAGGGCTTCAGCCCTGCCCTGCAGCCTCCTTGCCCCCAGCACACACAGAGTGCCCTGTGTCACCCCTCCAGCTCAGCAAGGCAAGGGGCAGGCACTGCCACCCCTTCCAGAAGTCAGGATTGACACTGACTCCAGCATCCTCATCCCAGCTCCCTGAGTGGGGCCAACAGACAGAGCAAACACTTCCAAAATGTGGAACTGCCTGAAGAGACACAGCTACTCCTGTGCTGTCACCCGCGGCCGTGCCCAGCCGCTGCCGCCCCCGCCAGGCACACAGCCTGCCCCAGAACACAGCGCTGCCCACGCCAAGGGCAGCCCTGGCCAGGAGAGGGCTCGGGGTGCAGGGACAGGGAGCAGCTGCCACCCTGCTCTGCCCGTGCCTCCCTGGGAGCTCCCTGGGCACAGCCAGCGTCCCCTCCGCCTGCAGGCCAGCACCCCAGAGCCTGCCGGGGCTGGCCAGGGCTGCATGCCGAGGGGACAGGCAGCGACTGCCGGGCAGGACCTGGCCGGGGTGTGGAGAGGCAGCAGCAGCAGAGGGAGGCCATCGAGCCCCAACCTCAGAGCGGGGGCAGCTGTGACCCCCGAAGCACCCGAGGCTGCTGGGGCACCTGACGAGGAGGGGCTGCCACCTTGTGGCCCGCCCAGCACAGCTCTCAGCGCCGTACCCAAAATGCTGTATACTTCAGCAAAAAACAGTTATCCAGGTGAAGTGTGCACACTTTTCTTTAAAAAAAAATAAATAAATCGTTCCAATGTCTTCCTGTAGTAAATTTCTTTCCAGATTGATTTGCTTATTTCAAAGATGTTTCTCCTCCATCACACTCAGAAGACCCCAAACACTCAGTGGCAGCAGAAGCCACCACGCTGACTTAGTCTCTAAGCTATCCATAGCTTGGAAATTACTTTTTCTACCCGGGCTGCCAGTCACGAGTGTTTCCTGAAGAGTAAGAGCCCGTTCTACAGACACAGAGCTGCAAGTAGGGACCTCCATCCCCAGAAACCCCGCAGCACCCCGACACGGGGGTACCCGAGCGTTTGGGGGTGACCCCTCCCTTCACTCTTACCGGCACTGAAGCTCTCCATCCTCCACGTGCGAAAACCCAACAGCCGCAGTCAGACAGAGAACTCCTCCGCTCTCATTCCGCCCTCCTGCAAACGCACTGATTGTTTTCTACAAATAACAACAAACAGCACTGATTGCATTAGTCATTATTCCAAATCCAGGGAGTTAAGACCCCCACATACCTTTCCTAACTGGAATATGTACAATCATTCATCAAAAGCAGCAGTTCCTAACCACAGCCATGTTTCCTAATGGTGACTTGAGGGAAATACCAGGCCTCCAAAAGCAGCACTTTGTAGCAGCAGAGAGAAATCACTGCAGGTTACACATAATGATTTGTATGAAAATGAAATATTTCAAAGCAATGAGGGGCTGGTTTTACATGTGAGATCAAATAGAGCCCACATAAATCAAAATGACAGCTTCAAGGGCTTGCAAAAAAATAATAATATTTATGTTCATAAATATTCCAATTCTTTCTTTTTTAACTGCAAGGAAATTAACCAGTGACACTGCAAAATCAACTAAACCTTTCCAGATTCCTCCGCTTGGTTATTGGTTTGGAAAGGTGGAGGTGGTGAATAAATGGAAATTAAAAAAAAAAGTCTATCAAAGCCCCAGCACAGATTGCTGCTGTGATAACGATCGATAAATACAAAAGCCTTTCACATACAGACACGCTTACTTCAAATACAAATCGATTTGTCACACTTGAACTAAATGCCACACCAGCCCAGGCACAGCCAGTGGGATGACAGAGCCAGTGCCCCTGCCTCGAGCAGGATCCTTCCTCACCCACACCACAGCTGTCCGAAGGCACACTGGGGGGAAAGCAAGTGGCCCGTGCAGACCACCATCCATCCATCCATCCATCCATCCATCCATCCATCCATCCATCCATCCATCCATCCACCCATCCATCCACCCATCCACCCATCCATCCCTCAGGATCGTGCTCTGCCAGTGCCTGTCCCCACACACCAGCTATGGAGGGGCCGTGTTCTCCAAAAACGTGGCAAAGGCAGAATGCTCCCTAGCATATTTCGGAACCGCCACACAACCACCCCCCGATGTCTGACGTGCAGCTGTCCGTCCGATCACCACCCATTCCTTACTGACACTACGGAATGCAAGTGGAGGACGCATCTCTGCGGTGAGAGCACAGCTTCTAGAGAAGCTGGGTGTGATCTGCAGCAGAGTGCAGCTGAGAGATGCACAAGAGGGAGAGGGGGTCCAGAAAAGAAAAAAGCCCACACCGATGCCTTGCACCGTCCGAGTGACTTCTGTGCTGAGAGGCCGTAAGCTGGAGCCGACACACGGAACGCCCCAGTGAAGGCAATGCGTGGGGGGTGCCAGCCAGGAGATGCCTCGGCACAAACATGGCCCTGAAGAACCCCGGCTGCTTTGGCCTTGGTCTCCTCTGCTGGCACCTTCCCACCCCAGCCTGCAACATAACAACATCCAACGGTTCAGCCTGCAGAATCACGATAGCAGGAACAAGAGCAGGAGCTGAGCCCTGGAGTCAACTTTAACTGCAGCATTTATGAGTAACTATGGCAATTATTTTTTCAATCATATCAAATTCCTGGCTAAAAGCATGCGATGCACTTTGCTGCCACACACAAATGAGGATTATTTTAACCTTTCTGCTCTGCGCTTCTGGCTGTCATAATTAGCCTCAGCACTCACCTCCAGCTGCCCTTCCCAAGTCCTATGGAAGTGCGCTACAGAATACAATTTCCATTTGCATTTCTGCCCTGGTTCAAGCCTTTCAGAATGAAAAACACTGACTCTGCTTCTCCTCTCATCTCTAATTGCCAGCCACTCAAGGCAGGCAGCAGAAGGTGGCCCTGCCTTCTCTGTTCGAAGTGTGTTCAGAGTTTTCTAACGAGCATTTCAGAGCACATCCACTGGTTAGCCATAGTGTGGCAGTCTAACCTACGTGGTGAGCAAATTCGACTGCCCCAGCTGCCAAAGATACAGATACAGCTGAGGATTCCTGCAGCAGGGCCAGAGAAAAAATGTTTGCTTTTTTTGCCTTTTTTTTTTTTTTATAATAAAACCTTAAACTCATCTTTGCACAGTCCTATTCTAGGGCAAAATAATAGGAGCTGTAGCAGGTTAACAGAAATAGAAGGGAAATAGAAAGACTCCAGACTAAGCATCTTTGCCTGTGTTTACTGTTCAAAGTTCTGGCACTTTGGCTTGCGAGGAATTTTTCATTTTTCCTTTGTAAAAGAATTTCACATACATGACAGTTTGGTTTTCAGGACAGGGCATGACACCACTACAGGGATCCAATTCCACTTTGTACTGAGCCATTGAACACCAGAAAAAACACAGCCAGCCAATTAAAACAAAAACACCCCACGTCTTCCAGAGATCCGCGTGTCTCAGCAGGCATCTCCTCGCGAGATGGGCCCTGCAGAAGTTGACTGCACTGCCATCATGGCAGAAGCCTGGTGACTTCAGCAAGCCCAGTGTCCTCTTCACAGGCTTTCAGCAAACAGGAAAAACTTGTTATTTCTTGGTGGAAGTGCAACGTGTTGTCTTCCACTCCTACACTACTCCATGAAACCAATCCAGTTTTTAAGTATCTGACAATTTGTAATAAAATGTTACTTAGCATAAGGCATCCTCTGCCTCCCAGCGCCCTGGATGCTCCAGGTTCCTCTGGGCACTGCCTGTGCCAAAGCCAGAGCTCTGCTAACAGGGGAGGGAGAACTGGCAGCTTGCTGAGACAAAAAGAAAACCTTCCTTGTGTTTTAAGTTGGTTGCATCAAGGATGAATTTAGCTCAAAGTCAACATTTGTTTAAACATCTTGTCCTGCTGAGAACATTCACAAACCCATGGGATTTTGTGCCAAGGAAATGCCCTGCACTATACAGCTGCTCACTTCTATGTTAATGTTTAAACACACTCGGCCAAAACAAATACAACAGAGCCTGCTCAATTCTTCACCTTGGTGTTCACAGAACCAGTCACAGCTTGAGGGCATGGCATCAGCTTGTAACAAAAATCAGAATTCACCCCTATTTCTGTGCTACTCTTCAAAGGAAAACGCCAACAAAAAGGACAGTTTTGATGCACAGCTTGGAGCTCGGCTCTGAGACAGCCAGGCTCAGGGCAGTCCGGCGGGATGCTGTGTGCGAGGAGCGAGGGAACACCGCCCGCTGCCGCCGCAGCACCTCCGCACTGCCCACCCATCGCTGCGCTGCCGGGCCGCAGGACGTGCTGCGCCGAGCAGGGGCGCGGGGGTTGGCTCCACAGGGGCACAAAACCCGAGTTCATTTCTAGGGGTTCAGTCTTCCTGCCCAGCACCGCGGCAGCAGAGCCCTGCGGGCAGGTACCGCGTCCCGGCTGTGCGCACCCCGAACCCGCGGGGGCTGGGGCTCCGTTACTGCACCCCAGACCCCCTCCATCCGCACCCCAGTCCCCCTCCATCCCCCGCACGCGGCGCTGAGGCCGCCTCCAGCCAAGCACGCCGGGGACACCGCAGCCAGCGCCTCGGGCACAGGAGCGAGGTTTCCCCGGAGCGTGAGAAGGGCTCTGACAGGGAGGAAAACCGCCGCCTGGGCCCGGGAAGGGCCCGCACAGCCCCGGCCCCGCTCCGCCGCCCTGCCCAGGCCGGCCCTCCCGCCCACGGACGAGGCCTGCGGTGCCCACGCAGCCCCGCGCAGGCCGGCACGGAGAAGGGCGGCCGGGGAGAGCGGGGCAGAGCCGGCGGCCAACGCCGGCACCAGGGCCGGGCACCCCGCGGCCCGGAGGCCCGGTTACCTTGCGGAGGTGGCTGGCTGCCACCTGCTCGAAGGGGTACCGGTACGCGCGGTGCGCCTCCACCGTCACCCCCATGGCGGGCTGCGGCCGGGCCCGGCCCCGCTTCCTGCCCGGCCCCCGCCACCACGGTGTGTGCGGCCCCGGGGGAACAGCCGCGGGAGGGCCCGGGGGCGGCCCGGTGAGCACCGCCACGGGCGGGAAGGCCGGGAGCGCCGCAGCAGCCGGCGGTGGCCGGTGGGCGGTGGCCGGGACAGGCCCGTGCCTGCTGACGGGGCCGGGGTCACAGCGCACCCATGACCCCGTGCCGCCCGCGGGGGCCGACGGGACACACGTGCTGCATCGCCCGCGGCCTCGGCAGCGGCCTCGCCGTGGGGCGTCAGGGCAGCTCTGCCACCGGGAACGGAGTGCGGGTGTCACCGGTACACCGGGCAGCGACCCCAGCCCTGACCCCCACACCGCGGTCCCGCGGCTCCGGGCTGCGAGCGTCGCCCCCGCGGGACGAGGGGGAAGGGCTGACGCAGCCAGGAGCAGCAGCGGCGGTTGGGAAACATCGGAATTACCCAAGAACAATAAATGCTGATTTTACACGTGCATATTTTTATCCAGTTTTATTGTAAACATTAAACTATCCGGCAACAATTTCACCTTGTTGCTTTTTTCTTGAGCTGGCGAATTTATAAGCAAGCCCAACGAACTCCGAGATCAAACAGGGCAAACTTGAGGGGAGAGATCCACCGGACAACAGCTCCTGTGGGAGGTCTCACCGCCCGCAACGAGCACCCCAAGCACTGCATTTTTTCCTATTGCAGATCCTGACACAACAAATGAAGCTAATCAAGTACCTGCTATAGATTTATGCACTTTTTTTTTCCTGAAAAATAAACCCTCAGTACCCACTGAACAATTTCAGTAGGAGGCATATGGAAGCCTAAGAGCTAAAACAGCATTATTTCTAATCATGTAAGTATTGCAGGGAAATCTTATCACCTACCCTAGGAAAACAGAAACTTGGCCATAAATTACCCTGTCTCAGCTTGCAACCTCAGCATGAAGCACATGTGAGCAGCCTCGTAACTCATCAGTCCCGGAGGTAATATGCGAGTTACGGCTGCGTTAACATTGCTTGTGAATATAAAATGTAATAACTTGAGGCTTTGGGGAAAAAACACCATTTCCCCCATTTGCCTCACCCTCCCAAAGCCTCCATGTTCTGCGCCACCAGGGCAGCCTGCGTGGTACCCCACATCATTGCTTCACCTCCACTAATTAGAGTTTACCTTCTGCAGATTACAACATGGGATTAATATTAAGCAACAGAAGTCCTGCTCACCACCAGCCTGATCCTGAAAAGTGCTGAGCACCGTACAGGGGAATTTTAGTTCAGCACTTCCTCATAAGTAGGCTAAAAACTTAATAACTTCTATTTCTAATAATAAATTATTGTACTTTTTTTTAATATAGCTCCAGGTTTGGGAAGGGCTTTCAATTTCTTCCCATAAATCAGACCCCAAAGGAATAATTGTGCCTGCTAAAGCAGATGTAAGAATTGGCAGACTTTGGGAAATGCTTGTGACACTGCAGGGCGAGTACAGAGTTAACTACCAAAGACAGTGTAATCTTAAAACGTTCACAAGTTAAAACCTAGGGGAGGCACCGCTCTGTCCTGCAAACAGACTTTACACCCCGACACGTTACCGACGTGCCCAGACTGCACCTACTGCTGCTGCTGGTAGTGGTGTTACTGGAGTGCCGGGTGGGTCTGGTCGGGACCTGGCAGTGCCAGCACCAAGTACTGAACAGACACAGTGCCAGCAAATTCAGGCTGAGCTCCAGATGCCAGAGGCATTTTCGCAGTGCTTGACGTCTGCGCGCAGACAGTTTCCCGTGGCGTGGGGGACAGGTTCGCCCCTGCGGACACCGGCTCTGGGCGATTCAGAAGTTGGTGCATGAGGCTGGCAGGAGGGACAGTCGGTAGCAGAGGTGCAGGACTCGCATTTACAGTGAGATGTGTATAACGTGCCTTTCCCATCTGTTAAAAACTCATCGTTATAGCGAGGCCGTTTGACGTTTAAGTGATGCAGTTTGGTGGAAGCCCTTGGGGCGGTGGCTGCTGCTCAGGCAGCACAGACCCGGCAGGGCTGCAGGCCACGCTCGTTGCAAGCCGGACACCGGAGAGCCCTGTACGACTCTCTGAATCTGTTTGCCAGCATTGAAAACTTGCTCCCGTGGCACAGCGAGCAAGGAGCAGAGCCTGACCCTTTGCACTGGGAACAGCCGTGTTCAGCAGCTCCTTCCTGAAAGAGACAGATCATGGAAAAAAAATCTGTTACTGGGTACCAGACACCAAAGTCAGCAATGTAACAGAGAGGGAGATGCTGTCTCCTGGTCTTTTAAGCAATTGGTGCTCATGACATGCCACCCTGCCAATAAAATTCAGTTCTCTACAGCAAGATCATCAAGGAAAAGGCTCCCATCTAGCTGGGACAATTTGTGGATAGTTCTGCAAGACGAGCAGGCAGTGTGGCTGGGCTTATGGCACAATACTTTCAAATTGATCTTTCTCCTCCTGCAAGGGTCTGCATAGCTCCACCCATCTTCCTGTCATTTCTCAACACATTTCTTCATCTTCCCAGCTCTGCACCCTCAGTTTTGAGCCATGCTTCATTTCTTCGCGCGTTTCTCCTGGCTCTCCCCCCAGTCCCTCATCACTGACACACACAGCTGCTTTCAAGCTGTCCCTTGTGCCTGCAGCTCACTCCCAGGGTGCCAGGCAACCTCTTTCAAATCCCACCTTGAAATTCAGTGCTTCCACAGAGCCCAGAAATGATTAAATACCTGCACCAGGAAGAATGTGTCACAGCCTAGTTCATTCTTTTGATGTCAGGTTCAGAGAGCTGCACTATGGAATGAGGTTTTAACTAAGATGGAGTTGGTGCCAGATATGCTTCACATCGGTGCCTGATTACCAACTTCATAGTCCAAATTAATTGACTTCTCCAAATAACCTTCCTGTGGTTTGATCATCTCTAAATGAATGTTCACAAAACCAGTGTATAAGAAGTCCAAAATTATTCTAAAAAAAAAATCAGGTTTAGGACCTCCAAATTTTACTTTTTGCTCCCAAACATCAAAGAAGAGTGAAGTACTTTGCCAAGTTCTTACAGGTGTAACACATTTCCCTGGAAAAATGCCTTACAGGAGCTGCTGTCTGTCTCCAAAGTGTGCTCCTCCAGAGAGGGGACTGGAGGAGGCAATCAGTCGCCCCATGGAGGTCCTTTTCGACATGAATCCCCCCAAAGGCCAGGAGTCCTGCTCTGATGGCTCAGAGAGGTGTCTGCCAGTAGATGGGATGAATCTTGGCTTTTATGGTCAAGCCCTCTTTCTGAAAATCAAGTTTATTTTAAAACTGACAAAGGCCAAAATTCCTACAGAGTTTCTCAGGGCTGTTCTGAGTTTTTTGGGGTCTGTGTGGACATGTGCCCTGAGCCAGGGCGGCGGTTGCAGAAGGACCAGGGTAACCTGCACTCACCACAGGTTGGTCTCAGATCTGCAAAACTGTAATGCTTCATGTTTGCCCTGCATGACAACATTATGCTTTGTGGGATCAAATTATGGCCAGACTAATTGGGATTCTGACCAACAAAGACTAACCCATGAGAAAACAAGTGGAAGGCACAATCTTACTTCAGCTGATATTGAAATTTTAGCCTCGGGCAGTCTCAGCCACAGAGCAGCTGTTGTTTGGCCTCGTCAGGCCGGAGAAACTCCAGCCTGCTCTTATTCCCCAGGGGACAGTGACAAAGAACGGCCCTACACCAAGGTACATAACCACCAGTGATCTCCAGGGGCAGAGCCAAGAGGGAGACATGAGCATGTGCAAGCAGAACAGCTTCCCCAGAGCACAGACTGCAGCGCCGCGCTGATCGGCTGTCTCGAGTGGAAAGAGGAACAAAGCAATGCTTTTAATCCCAATTTAGTTTAGTTAGTGGGGAATTCTTAGTGGACTGACTAGGGCTGTAAGACTCAAAAGCCTCAGAGGGAAAAAGGCACTTTCCATTTTCTCTTACCTGCACACACTGGTTGCGGGCAACCTTTTTTTCTCCGTCTTTTTTATGTCCACCACCAAATCTTTCTTTCCTTTCCCGGTACATGAATGCCCAGTCATTTATTCCCTCTGTCTGGACAATTCTTCTCATGAGCTCTTTCTGGTCCATTGGTGCACGGATGATTTTCAGGTTATTAGTGTAGATGATGATCTTCCCAAAATCTAGAATTGGGGAAGCCTGTAGAAGGACCATATCAGCATCTTGCCTGTATAAATTCACTCTGCAAACACTGGTGATCCCTGAGCTTCCAGAAGAACATCCCCATCCACTCTGCCAGCTCTGTAGCACAAGCCAGCTCCCCACCACCCCCAGAGTACTTCTCTTGGGGGAGAAACCTGGAGGGGGGGTGAGCACAAATCCTTACCACGTGCCTCGTACTTGTTACACAGACATGGTGTCTCCAAATGCATGTGGATACAAAACAGAACTGATAGTGGACAGTGTGATTATTCAAGGTATTTATGGTTAGGGAAACTAGGGAATAGAGATGAGTGTTGCCCAAGAATGCAGAACAAATTAATGGCATGGATAACATCATGGTAGTGCTCTGTGTTCAGGCAGCAGAGATTCATCATGACTTGATATTTTCAGTTAAACTAGATGCCCAGTGTATCAACCAAATGCAGTTCAAATATCAGCTGTCTGGGTTTCCTACACACAACTTTGATTACCACCAAGAATTCATAGACAATGCATTCAAATCAAGGCCATAAAAAGCATTTTATATTTTTTCAAACACTTCAGTCTCTTTAGTTGTGTGAGAGTGACATTCCTTATTTACCCAAAGACCACAATGGATGATGACACAGAGCATGACATACGTAAATCTAATTTGACAGGGTAAGAAAATGAACATAATCCCTGTGATTTAATCAATTTAACATATATTACACATGTACTGGATTTTTATTAGGACTAAAGAGACACTTCTATATCAATGGCATTAATTATATGTTAACAAAACATGCACTGAAACTAAGCTGGGATTTCCAAAGTAGCCGAAGGGGAATCCTGCCTTGTTGGAGGCTGCGGCTGCCTCGCTCGCAGGCTCACTGCTACGCTGCTGGCAGCACGAGCCTTCTTGCCAGCTCAAGTCATGCAACTGCAATGTTTTAAATACAACTAATTAAGATAATATGCCCCTTACATTTGACTGCTTTAGATGCGTTAGGATTACTATGCATAGATATTGATATATATGGAAATGTTTTATCTTGTTCTACAAAATGGGGAGATGCACCTCAGCCCAGGAAGAAGGTGGAGCACAGCTAGCCCGTGCTGGTCACTTCTGACTGCGCTGCTGCATGACCCCTGGCTCCTGTTGTTTGAGTGTAAGCAGAACACGGAATTTGTAGGATAAATGCTGAAGATGTGTGACTGTAAATTCCCCTTTTAAAACCCTGGACTGACAAAACTGAGTTTTATCTGAATGCAGTTCCAGTTTGAGACTCCTGGTACCATATTACTCCAAAAATGGTTTAGTCCAAAGCTGGTTTCCAACCAGTTTGAGAGCCCTCGGCCAGACACCACTTACCCTGCCGTGAGTGTCGCTCGCCTGGCAGTCGCTGAGGAGAGGCGGGTTGCTGGCGAGGCTGCATTTCTCATCCTCTCTGAATATGCTGATCCGCTGGGCAGTCAGCTTGGCCGGGCAGTAACACCTGGTTTCTGGCATTTCCCCGGCCCCACACAAGTCTCCCTCTGGCTCAAAGCTGTGCCGGAGAAAACGCCGGGAGTGCTCCTTGGCCGGGAGCTCCAGTTCCTGCCCGTCTTCAAAGACCTGCTTTAGCACTCGGCCGCTGTAAGACGAGGATATTTTGAACCTCACTTTGCGGGGCCTTCCCTCCTGCCGCTGATTGAGTTTCTTCTGGTGCTCATCCATTATTAGGATTTCAAGCTGCAGGTCCTGGAGATCAACTCCAAGAGCTTTGGGTCCCAAAGGAAACTCTCCCCAGCTTCCCCCAGCCACGCAATGTATAATTCAAGGTTTCTAGTAGTTCCTCTCATCTTACAGCAAAACTGACACCACTCTATTAAATATTGATAGATATTCACAAAGAGAAAATATCAATGGTAGGGAAATATAAGGCAGGTTGGTGAATGGTGGACAGGCTGGCTTAGCACAAGAGGAAAGGAGTTAACTTGGGAAGCCAGAATTAAATAGGAAACTCTGCCCATGTTCTGAAACCATGGAAATGTTTCTGCTGTGTGCTGTGATAAGAACTACCCCAAATACACCATCCCAGCAGCTTTTCACAATTTTCTGACAAGGTGAGAAGTTAAAAAGACAAGTTCACAGAAAAAGCAATCCAGCTTCACAAATAGCAAATGTGAATAATTCCTCTTCCATTCTTGCTCTGAAACTCTGAGAGTACAAAGCTCCATTTCATTTTAATCCAAATGTGTTCCTCTACAGGTTGGTGGAGATCTCATTAAGATTTTCTCTCTTTAGCTTTCAATCCCTATTTGTAATTCTCAGTGCCTTTCAGGGCCTTTTGACCGGTCTGAGTTTGCTTTTCATTTTTAAAAGACAGTCACCTCCTGAGAGCCACCAGCAGCCCAGTCCTCTGCTCAGCTGCCGTCCCTTGCGAGAAAGCACAGTTGTTCCTATCTGGTCATTTTCCTGAGGACAAAGCAGAGGTTTGCAGAGGTGCAGAGCAGAAGGGGACAGAGCTCCAGGTTACCCTGGAAAAGAAGAAACATCAGCATTAGTTTAGTACAAAATGCATCAACAGGGTAACTGCTGTCTGGTTTTAAACATCTCCTGATACCTGCTTCTATCAAGTACACACAACTGGAGTTAAAAATCTCTCTTCTCTCAAGTTCCAAGATTTCAGTAAATGTTCATTATTAAACACAGTTCCATTGAGTGGGACTTAAACTAATTTTCTGCCTATATCCTGCCACAGCTATCTTCTTTTAATGGAAAACCAGTGCTTTTCAAGCTTAATATTCCTAATAGACTGATTTATTACATTTATTAAAAGTTTGCTCATTAAATACCACGAGACTGCTCAGAAGCCTGTGTACTAACAGTGCACTAAACGTGCCCGTGGCACCCGAAGGGAACCTCGTACAGTGCAGACGTCCCAGCCAGGCCTCGTGCTGGGAGCGGTGTCCATCACGACAGACGCTGCTCTCGCGGGCGCCGTGGGCTGCTGGAAGCCTCACGGTGAGTACACGTAGGAGATGGATATTCCACCAAGAGAACATGCATGAACACGCCGGGGTAAACACAGAGCCACGGATACGCCCTTTCATTTCCAAAATACTATTCCAGTGCTCGTGTCAGTCTCCCACCCTATCTCCAACGGGAGGATCTCACCTCATAGGAAAACTTTTCATTTGCAAACTCGGCTCTTGCTGCATGGACTCGAGCAGCTGGATCCACCCCTTTCTCCAAGTCCTGTGTGAATCAGGCCTCGGTGTTACTGCTTTTTCAAAGGTACACCAGCGGGCTTAATTTGACACAAATCATACTCTAAGACACCTTAATTGGAGTTCATTTGCTTTTGATTAAGGGAACAATCAAACAGGAAACAAAGTTCAAAGCAGCAATGAGAGAAGAGAGCGTGAGCACCACTGCCACCATCTGCGCTTGCGAGACGAGCAAAGTGCCTTCCCGTCCTGACAGTTACTTACAGGTGCTGTCAAAGCACAGCATCCACCCCAGCCCTGTGATTTCCACGTGCGGACGATCCCGTCCTCCGCAGCGCGCGGCTGGACGCGCTGCTCACGCGAACGGCTCGTGGCTGCTGCAGCAGGGGCTGCCGGCGGGGGAAACCCCACCTTCTGCAGAGGCACAAAGTCCTGCAGCCCCGCACCCCGGGGGAGCTGCTGGGGTTTGCTGCAGAGGGATTCTCACCAGGACTTTCCCAGTGCTGGTCAGGGAGGCCACCCCCAAAGCCATACCTGTCCCACCTCAGCCCAGGGGTGTCACAGCGCACTGGGGCCGGTGGCACCGCTGTGAGCAGTGCTGGGGAGCTGGGGTGAAGGATGGGTGGGCTGCAGGGGGCTCACCACCCCCTGCTACAGCCCTGCCAACCCAGCAGCATCCACGCTGCTCTCCTGTGTCAGCACGGGTTTGTTTCCCACAGCTAGCACAAGTCTTACTAAAAATACACCAATAATCATTTTGCATACAACAGTGAAATCGTTAAGTTTTGTGATCTCGATCATCACTGCACTCTGTTTGACTTCAGACTCTTTCCCACTGTATTTAATGGCATCCCTCTTTCAAGCACGGGGCCTCTCTGCACCCTCCTCTCCACATCAGGAAACACAAAGCAATTGTTGGAGTGTGCTGGAGGCTTTGCAGAACAAAGAGACAGTCCTTGCCGTAAGGAACACAACATGTTGGGTTAGATCTATTGCAACAAAGCAGGGGATGTACAAAGTAGGGCAGAAAGAGAAGCTGTAGTGAACTGGACTGCAGGGCTTTGAAGGCATGTTTCCGCCTGCAAGTTCTGCTGAGAAATGTTTTGTTGTGCTTTGCTTCCTCAGAGCAAGCACTCCAATCCTCCTGCTCATGAAAGCCCGGGGCAGGCAATGAATCGGGGTGGGGAAGAGCTGCAGCAATGCCCAGACGCTTCGGTCCGGCCCCACTGCTCACATTGTCCCAACCACACACAGCATCTGCGTGCGAGCTCTGCAGGTGACCACTGGAGGAGAGACAGGAACAGGGCTCTGAGCCAGCATGAGGGGCCACGAGGAAGGGCTGGGGTCACAGATGAGAGGACAGGTCAGAGATGGAGAAAGAAAAGAGCAAGGTAGAAGCTTGAAAGCAAGGACACAAGCATTAAACTTGCTTCAGTGTGGGAGCAGCAAGCAGAGAGGTTCAGATCAGCAGGTCAGGAAGGTAATTTTAGCTGTAATTTAAAGGAGTTGGAGCAGGCTCTGTGGGTGCTGAAGAGGCCAGCAAGTAAAAGCAGGAGCAAAACCATTCTGCATGGAGTCACAGAGCTGCCTGCTAACCCAAGGAAAGGGTTATGTTTCGGGTATGTGCGAGGGAAAACTCGCTGGCACTTAGACACCTCTTGGACACAGGGAGAGAAGGAAGGGAAGGAGTCACTAGCTGCAAGACTTAATGGCGAGGAGGGCAGTGGCATTACCACAGTAAGTGTGGTGGTGTGTAGGAGGAAATACCGGGTGTGCCACAGCAGCCACAACTGAGTGTTTGCAAAAGAAGGCAACTTTCCTCTCGTCACTGTTCCTCCGGGTTTCCCTGCAGCAGAGGAACAGGGGCAGAGCAGCCCCCAGCATGGGCAGCACTTGCACCAGCCACTTCTTCTGGGGTGAGCTGCTGAACCTCTGAACTGTGGGATCCTGTACTTCATTTCTTAAATGAATGATTTGAAAAGTCTGAAGAATTTCCTAAACATGAGTTGCCCCAATCAGTGCCCCAGCTGAGGCCACAGGTCGCGTGCTGCTCAGTGATTTAGGATCACCAGTAATCCAGGGTGGGAGTGACCTCAGGAGGTGTCTAATCCAGCCTCCTGCTCAAAGCAGCCTGCTCAGTATTCTCTGCTCCTACAGATATTCATCGCAGTGAATTTGTTTAGTGGCATAAGCAGAAAACAGGCACAGAAGAGCAACACACATGACCCAAAATGGGCAGTACCTGTGCAAGCAGCACCAAAACCAATCACCCTAACAACACAATTACAAACCCATGGCAAACACTGCAGGATTTGCTCAGCCTTGACACAACTGAGCTCTAACATTCAGATTGGGAGGCACTAAGCTGTGTCTCCCTTTGGTGACAGTAAGCAGTCTGACCTGCACTGAGCATCACTGAAGGTCACAGCCATCTTCACCTTCTGTCAGAGAGTCATAATAAAGATCCTTGAAGCACTGGGCAGGGAGCTTCATTCCTGCTGTGAAACACAGGGACAAGCACAGATCCTGCTGAAATCCCAGCCAGGGCACACCCCAGCTGCTGCAGAGGGTCAGTGGGTGCAGCCTGGCACTCCACTCTCCTCTGGACTGGGGTGCTCAGTCCTCACTGCTGATGGGAGCTCCTCTGCTCCCCCAGAGGTGCCCACTTGCTCACTAACGAGCACATGCATCAGTTGGCAATCAGGTGCTGATCATTCCCCCACCGGCCCTTGCTGAGCACCCCCTGCCATGGGGTCTCAAGCATCTCTCATCCTGCATCCAAACTTCTTGTTACAGAGGGCTGAAATGTGTTGTCAGGACACCCCACACAGGCCAAGGGGCTGGGACACAGCAGAAATGAAGCCATGGCTGGTGTGGTAAAAGCTAGTAGATTTATGCACATAGCAGCTAAAGAAAGCCTGATTTCATATGGATTTAGCTCATTGTTGGATTCTCTGATGTCTGCTAAGATGCAAACATTGTTTGGAGCACATTTAACATTTCACTGCTGTCATGAGCATCTAATCAGATTTGAAATAAGGTGTGAAGTCACATTGCATCGTCTCCCTTCCTGAAGGGGCTAATGAGGCTTCCTTCTTTTGTGCTCAACCTCCTATTTTCACAAAAGTCACAGGACACTTGAAATTCTGGATGCTTTTACTCTCTGCTGAACAAGATTCACAAGGTATGAGGGTGCACAGGCAGAGTTATACATGCACACCTTCGCATATACTGCGAGTTCCTAAGACTCCATTTTTCTAGGAAACCAAGGTTGCTACTCACCCCCCACACAAGGCAGGGCCCGCTGTGCATTCCTGGGGGCTGAAGTCACCCAGCACCTCCAGGAGCAGCATGCAGGCTCCCTGATGAAAGCCAGCTTCCATAGCACCCACCTTAGCCCCAGAGACTCTTACATGGGCAGGTGAGAGTCCTAAGTAAGCACAAAAATCTTGAAGTCACAAAGAAACAAAAACCAGGAAAAAGTGCTTCAAAGAGGGAAATTCCCAAGGACTGAGTTTTACCTACGGAAGCAAACCTCCCTCAGCTCCTCCCGAGAACAACACCACAGCCCGAAACTGGAGTTCAGAGAACCACGTGTGCTCTGGGCAGGCAACACAGAGGTGGCACTGCCCAGCGAGACCTCCAGGGACACACGGTGGCTGCAGCTGGGGAGAGGAGCCACAGAAGGGACAGGAGAAGCTCTTGGGTGAACACATCCTCACATCAGAGGTGTAAGGAACACTGGTCTATGTACCACAGCTCAGATACAGCTCCCAGATGCCCACAGACAGGGAAACTGCTCTGCCAGCATGGAGTAACTCTGCTAGGAGGACTCTGACCCCACTGTACCTTCCCCCCACGCTCTTCTTCACTGGGCTCAGGAGCAGCCTGGGTCCTGCTCTCTGGACCTCCTTCCACCAGGAGCACTGCTCTGCGAGCAGGAGCTGTTGGAGCAGCAAACTCTAACTGCCAGCCCCCAAATCACTGCATGAACAAACAAACCAGCGGCAAATAGCTGAACCAATTGTCCCCTAAAGCCAAAAAGCAAAGGTACATTTGCAGCAGTCTGTTAAACACTTACCCCTCCACACTCCCCCTCCTGCACCACAGCCATCCCCTCCATGCCTGGAGGGGGTTCTGAGCAGCACTATTTATAACCTGGCTGGCTTTGATGGCTGAGCTGCGGGCCCTGCTCTGGGCTGTGGCACTCGCCGTTGGCGAGGAGCACCTGGGAGCACTGAGAGGTGATGTATCGTTGGGAGCAGTGCTGTTATTTGCATCTGTGTTTAATTAGGTAACTGAAGCCTGACATCTTCTGTGGTCAGAGCTGTGTGAAGAGCAGCTGAGAAGTGCTCGCAGCAGCTTTCAGAGGCCTCTCAGGCTGTGCTCAGGTCTGTTGCTGCTCGGAGAGCCTTATTTCTGCTTGTCATACAAATGGAAATTGCATCCCTGCAGATCCAGCCGCTACCAGACAAACCCCAGCAGGATTTAGTGCTTGGTGTTCTGTGGCTCTTCACTGCAGGGAAAAAAGGAGGAATGTGCCAGAAAGCAGAGAGAGAGAAAGCCGTGGCAGGAGCATGGAGCAGAGGCTGGCAGCAGTGACCTCTCCAGCTCAGCCTGACTTTGGTGCCAGGGCACGCAGGGCACCATCTGCTGGAGGGGCCACGGTCCCAAGGCAGCTTAAGGTCCAGCCTAGCCCTTCCCTCCCAGGAGGGATCTCCAGCCAGGCGATGCCACGCCACAGCCTGCAGAGTGGCTCCTGTCTCCTCCTGCTGAAGCCCCATCGCCCACGCAGGCGGTGTTCAGTGTCACCCCGTGGCTGCACCCACTCGGGACCCGAGCTCAGACCTCACAGCTGCTAACTCGGAGCTGCTGAAGCCTGTTCTGGGTCTGGCCCAAAGTCTCACGAGCCTGGTGCCAGCTTTAATCACCTCCATTCCCCTCTTGGGCTGCTGTCGCAGCCCTCAGTGCAGAGAGCAGGCGGCAGCAGGAGGAGGAGGAGGAGGAGGAGGTCCAGGTGACCTCCCCGGCACAGGGAGGACAGTGACAGCTCACTGCTGCTCAGCCCAGCTCCACCGCCCGCCTCTAATGATGCTTCAACAAACACATAACAATCTGTTTTAAGGAAAATCAATGAATAAATTTAATTTAAAAATACTTCTCTATTTCTGGATAGGCACCACTCTGCTCCAGCTCCTTCAGGATCGGCTGAAGCCTTCGCGTTACCCCACGGCACGGCTGTGCAAGGCTGCAACGGGAAAACGCAGCACCCGACTGCACGATCAATAAGCAGCTCTCCAAACCACTCTTCTTACCCGAGTGTGGATGGCTCCTCAGTGCTTGGCTTTTATCCGCCGACTGTGCATGCCTAACAAAAGGTTAAAAGCTAAAAGAAGGACTGAATGTCCATCTGCAGGTGGCTTGTCCCCGCTGTGTGCCCCTCGGCAGGGCGAGGAGTGGGGCGGGGAGCAGCGCCCGCTGGCTGCTGCCCGACCAGAGGGCACCGGGCACTGGCTTGAGAGATGGAAGATTTTAGGGAGGCTTTTGCTCTGCTGGCTGCAGGTCCCCATGCTGTGCACATCCCTGCGGATTTGCAGTGGCCTAATTATGTCTCCAAGCAAACACAGTGTGTTTACTAAATGTGCAGGCTGGTCTGAGCGTTGGACGTGTGTACAGCCCTGCCACAGCCGCAGCGTGCTGGCCACGGGGGAGCTGCACGGCAGAGCGAGTGAGCCCGAGCTGTGGGGACACACTGCTGCCCCTTGGGGTCCCCAGGCACAGGCTGGACCTGCTGTTCATCCCCCTCCGGCTGCAGCACCGGGCGTTGTGTTTGTGGGTGGTAGGAGGACAAGCTGTTGGCTTCAGATCTATGTTTTGCAGCAGCCTGGAAGAGGCACCCCCTCTCCCTGCCCTCCAGGAGCTAAAAACAGCCCGAAAGGTCCCTCTTCCCCGGAGGAGGCGGCGGGTGGCATCCACTCACGAGCTGCTGAGCAGCAGAGGTGTTTTGCAGCCCCCCGGGAAGTGATGCCATGCCCACCCATTGGGGCTCTCTCCTGGGTCGGCTGTGGAGCGGGGGGAAGCCGAAGGACGCGGCTGCCTGGGCACAGCCACTCCGTGCCGGAGGGAGGACGGGCACGTCAGAGCAGAACAACGATTTCTGCTCTCAGCATTGTTGCCCAGCCTCCAGCTTCATGGCAAACCACGCTGATGAGAACCCCCCTCGCTTCATCGCTTCGGCGCACGGCATCCCTTCACCAGTGAGCCGAAGACAAGTGGGACTGGGGCAGCGACAGGGCTGCCTCCTGCCCCAGGAGCAGCATCCTCCAGAGCAGGCACCGCTGCAGCCAGCCTGGAGTTAATTACAACATCGGCATCAAACAGGGCGTTTTTAAATGAAAGGGATGGCCTAGCAGCTTTCTAGCTCTGCCTTTATTCTCTAACCCCAGTGGTGAGATCCATCGCAAGTGAGAGGTGGCAGCAGATCATGAAGCTCAATGGGATGGTCTGAGCGTTACGTGGAGAGTCAGGAAAGCCTCACATCCTGATCCCAAATTGGACATCGATATGCTGTGTGGCCTCGTCTCCTGGTTTCCTCCATGTAAAGTGGGGGTGATGCTCAGCCCCAGGGACGTTCCACAGATGCATTAGCATTTGGAAAGTGCTTTGAAGATTTAAAGTGTTATATAAATGCTAAGTGTTAGCATCATCAGCTTTTATATTGCAGCAGAACCCAGAGACTGCAATCAAGATCAGAGCCTCGCTGTACCAGGCAATTTAGAATCTCCTGGTTGGAAAAAGCCCCTGTCCCTGCCTCGGCGACCCGCACCCATGTGCCCCAGGCAGGCGGGGGCTGGCCTGGAGCCTCTGCCAGCACCAGGGGAAAAAGCTGCCCAGAGCTTTAGCACCTGGCAGCACCCTCGGGAGCGGAGCAGCACCACAAGGTTCCCACAGCCCCTTGGGAATGCACTGGGACCCGTGTGCCGCCAAAGGCACGCGCTCCTCCCCAGCAGTGTCAGTCCCGGCTGTTGTCTGGGAGCACAGCAAAGCAGCTGGCCCTTAAAGGTCAGGAAGAATTGAAGATGTACTCACAGGACAGATTCGATGGGAGATTGGCATTAACTGGTGTGCACAAAACCAGCCCATCAGCTTCATTTCCACCACTTCCCATTGCCAGATATTTCATAATTCAGTTTCCTTTCTAATCTGATGAAAATATAACATGAGCGTTAATCACAGAGCACAAATGGGGAAGAATATGTAAAAAAGCAAAACAACCTTCCAAACCTTTGTTTTCAGGATAGTTTATGTCCGCATTGCATTTAAAAACGCCAGATGAGATGATGTTATTTGCAACATCGTTCATTAAAAAGTGTGCGCTCAGGCAGCCAAGCACACATCAACATATGACAGACTACAAAGAAATACCAAAGTAAAAGGAAACTTGAGATGAAACAGAGTGAGGTCATTGGTTTCTTGCATTATCCCGGAGATGTTTGTCAACATTTTCATTTAGCCAAATGGTTTAAAAAAAAGAAAAAAGAAAAAAGAAAAAGAAAAAACTTTGTTTTGACAAAATCATGATCTGGAGGGAAGAACTTTTGAAAACACACATTAACCACTTCCACTCTGCATGAGACCTCCTGAGAAAGGGGAAGGGATGCATGTGCAGTCTGAGGGCATGATCTGCGAGGGGGTCGGGCAGAATCCATTCCTCAGACTGACAGTCTGACATCTGCAGCACGAGCAGTCGGTGCTGTCAGCCGGGCGGCACTGGCACTGCTGGGGAAGCATTTTGCCTGTCTCGAATGACTGAGATATGCAGGGGCTGTAAGGAAAACTGTCTCGGATCCCCAGTACATCTCTGCTCTCTCCTGAGGCAATCCATCATATGTGCGAGCAGGGCAGACCTGAGACAGGAATTCGGCTGATAAAGCGAATGCAAATTCCAGATACCACGGAGTGTCCCCTGGCCGCCCCGTGCCATGGCCAGTGCCTCACTGGGGCGAGAAGGTCCCGTGCCAAACCCCACACTGCTGCTGGGCGGGGGCCCCATGGCCGCACACGGACACACTTCCCCCGGGGAGCAGTGGCAGGAGCTGGACACGCTCAGCACCCAGCTGTGGCCATCTCACCCCGGCACAGAACCCATCGTCCCACCAGCCCGGGACCGGGAACAGCCGGGAGCTGCTGGAGCCCGTGGTGGTGGCACTGAACGTCACACGGGGAGTCAGCCCCAGCCCTGCTGACAAACACACACTTGTTGGGTTTTCCCTCTTGCTGTTGAGGCCAGCATCCGCGGGAGTGAGCGGCGGGAGCGGTCACTCCCTGCTTCAAGCACCAGGAGCAGAAAACCGAGGTGGGGTCGGGACTGGCACACGCTGCCCGCCCCAGCAGCCACGCTGCCAGCTCCCCACGCAGAGGCTCCTCTGCAGCCCCAGCAGCCCCTCCGGCACGCAGCGGGCGCGGGGCGTCCCGTCGGCACCGCGGGGCCGCGCGGCTGCCGCAAGCCCGGGCTTGCATCCCGACGTGGGGTGCGCTTCAGTCTGAGCCGGCACGCAGTGGAGCTGAACAGGTTGAGTGACTTCAGGCTGTGGGAGGAATAATCGTCTTGGGTTGCTTCAGAGAGCTGAGGCAGCCAAAGCGGGCGAGGATGGCACTGCGGAGCGCCTCGCGTCTCTGCCAGGTACCTCTGGAGAGTGTTTGTGTGCAAAGGACTTTTTATAGACCTGCTGTCAAAACGGGCAGAGAGCGAGCTTAACTGGGAGCAATCTGAGGAGTGAGGCGGCGTGTGGGTGTGCGAGGGATGTGCAGCGAGCAGCTGCCTTCAGCCCAGCCCGGTGTAAACAGGTCCAGTCTGATGTTTATCCGGACTCCCATCTCCTGAGCTGGTAAATTTTTTACTGTCATGTCAGTTATGAGCCACAGACGAGGCAGTGTTAAAGACAACTCTGTGTGCAGCAAGGGCAAGGCTGTACGTAGCTGTCCTGCTGCAGCCAGCTCGCCCCCTGCACCCCGGGCTCCTCTGCCCAGCCAGCAGGGCCTGGGGCTCCTGCCTCTGGCGTCAGCCCGAACTGAGTCACAGTGACTCACTTCGAACTTGGACGTGAGCGCAAAGTATACATTTGCAAATTGGCTGGTGAGGCACTGCTTTGCAATGTAGGTGGGATGTATTACATACTCCAGCAGTCAAGTTCTGCTCTTTTCCCTCCTCCCTCTCCCTCGGTGCAGGGTGCCTGGCTGAGCCCAGGATTCCGGTGCGGCTCTCACGGGCACAGGAAGGCGTCGCAGCCCGCGCCGGTGGATGTCGCGTGTGGATGGCCCCAGCTCCGCTCGTGACGGAGCTCTGCGCTGAAGATGGATGATTTAGCTCTCCTTGACCTGTTGGAGTGTCCTGTGTGCTTTGAAAAGCTCGATGCCACAGCGAAGGTGCTCCCTTGCCAGCACACTTTCTGCAAGCCCTGCCTGCAGAGGATCCTGAAATCCCAGAAGGAGCTCAGGTGCCCGGAGTGCAGGACCCTCGTCCTGTGCAGCATCGAGCAGCTGCCCTCCAACCTGCTCCTCATTCGCCTCCTGGATGGAGTCAGGTGTGGACAAAACGTTGGCAGGTTTGGCTCGATGCAGTGGCCGGGGGTCCTGTCCTCCCCTGCCTCCCTCAGGAGAGTCCCCAGGGGGCTGCAGCTTCATCAGCACCGGCTGGCCACAAATCCCCGGATCCACATGGAAGGGGTAAGGAGAGTCCACGTTCTTTACTCTGTCCATCAGCATAGAAAGTTTTATTCTTGTGTGCCCAGAGCTGTGAAACTTTCCTGTTAGCAGAAGTGTTTGAAGTAAGAGCGATCGTTTTGTTTGCAAATCTGGCTGCTGTTTCCTTGTGGTGTTTGTTTTGAGTTCAGCACAGCAGTAACTGCGGTGACTCTCAGGCTAGGACAAAACCAGCTTGTCCTTCTCCTTACAAAAACTTCACAGCAGCTGTTTTCCCCAGGAGTTTTCAGGTGCTTCCTGAATTTTGGGGGGGCGTTTCAGGCGCTGCGAGTTTTGGGCAGTATACTGATTTTTGGCTGGTAGCAATTAAATCAATAATTGCAGAGCTGTAACTGTCAGAGGTGCAGAAAGGTGTTTCCCGTTGCTGCACCTCAGTTTCCCCAGCCATGGAAAGGGAAGGAGAGCACATAATGATGCTTATGTCCCTGGCAAAATACTTTGAGGTTCACTGACGAAAAATAACTCAACTTGCTAAGTTTATTGAGGGATGATTCACTGGGCTAATTTTAAAATTCTAAGTTGTTTCTGTCATTTTCTTTAACAGTACAAAAGCTTTTCTTAAATAATGAGATGATATTAGACCTGTTAAAGGAGCTTAGCTCAGACTGAAGTTGGGGTGGGGACTGACGTGTGGCTTCACCTTTCTGCCTTACATTCCTGGATTTCCATTCTCCCACCTGAACTGTTCCTCTGGACAATGTCTCTCCAAACCTTCCCATAACGTTCAGCAGCTTGACTCAAAGGTCTGTAACATCTCGGAGCACCTCTCGGGACTGCAGAGCCGTGAACCTCCAGGCAGCCACGGGACAGGTTTTCTCGCCTGCGTGCTGCAGGGGGACACAGGGGGCACGGCTGGGGAGGAACCCCTGCATCCTGGGGGTGCAAGCTGGCGTGCGTATCCCAGGGAACATCTGTGGCGTGGATAGGTCCTCCTGGATGGAAACACACCTTGGGCGCCTCCAGCGCGGGGCCCTGCTCGCAGTGGGCTGCCAGCTGCCGCCAGCAGCAGAGCCGCGGCCGGCCAGGCCCTCGCTGCGGAGCCGCGCTCGGGGGCGCTCGGCAGGGCTGGGGCTGCTCGTGCCAGCTACACGCCACCAGACACCCACAGCGGTCGCTGTTCCAGCGGGACCCCCCAGCCCCAGATCAGAGCACAAATGCTCGCCTCTGTTCTCCTTCTCTCCCCCCGGTTTCGCATTTCTTTGACTAGTTCTCAGGATGGGTAAGGACTTGTTGCTGACATTATGTAAAGGTGATATCCATCATCTGCAGCTCCCAAAAGCATTTCAGGACCAGACTCCCAGGGATGGGGAGAGCTGGTGAGCGCTGGGTGCGAGGGCTGTGCTGCAGAGCAGCTCCCAGCAGCGCTGGGACACAGTGCCCAGAGCCCTCTGGTTTCCTGTGCCTCTGCTGAAGGGATTTAAAAACATTACATTGAAATGGTCTTAGACTTAATTAGTTAATTAAGTCCTTTTTTGCTTCGTCCACGAGGTCCAGGTCCCCATATCTGTTGTGTAGGGGCACCATGGAAGTATTCATTTGCAACTGGAGTGGAAGGTCGTGTGCTCTCCAAAGACAGACTGCCCCAGTCTGCACAGATGCTAATTACCACTAGCACTATACACCACTTCATGCTACAAAGCAAATAAAATTAATGTGCACTGTGCTGCACTGCAGCCAGACACACCATCAAAAGCAGGATACAGGACATGTTTGTTTTTACCAAAGAAGTCGTTCTATAAATAAACTTCCTTTACTCCGTGGAGCTGAGAAAATCACAAGTTTGATCAAAGTTTCTCTTCTCAGCAGAAATGTTTCCTTGCCAGCTTTTTGCTCTTCATCCTCATGAGCATCTATGAAGTCAAAAAAGTAAGCTAAATCCCCCCATCAGCTAGCAAGCCAAGAACTCGTATCATTCCGAGAGGGGAGTGCGAGCAGGGCCCCGCAGAGCTGCTGCGTTACCACGAATACAATACTCAGCTTGCAGTCTGGAATGTCCCAGAGCCAGTCCTGGAAAAACAGGGAATATTCTAGTTACAGCCCATCCCAAACTGTATCTTATTTGCTAGCATTTAAATCACTTTGTAATCCGCTTCCTACGTGCCAGCACGGGGTGGGCACATTCTGGGTTTGTGCACATGGGCACGTACGTGTGTGTCTGTACCCGGGCTGTGCCGCCGTGGGAGCAGCCACCCGGGTCGTGCTGCACAGAGGCACTGGCACTGCCTGGGAGCTGCTCCCGGGACGTCTGGCCAGGTTTTAAGATCTTTAACATCTATGCAGAGAGGACAAGACTTTGGATTTTCAGGATCTCCACATAATAAACTGTCTGGAATTTAAGAATAAAAGGATTTGCTAGGAGGTGAATGCGTAAATAATCTACGCTGAAGCCTTTGAACTCTTAGGAACCGCCCCTGGCATGTGCCAGATGTGGTTACGTCTTGTGCTGAAGCATCCTTCTTATCTGGCTTCAGCCCCAGCATGAGCTAAACACGGCGGTGCCGCCGGTGAGAGAACAGACAGATCGTGTGTGCTGAGGTTTACACAAAACTCCCGTACTCCTCTGATGAGTAGCAGACCTTAGCTGCACCCTACACACGGCAAAAATCCGTCCAGGCCACTAAACAGCTACTTGGATGATGAACTTTGTCATGCAACAAACACAGGGCAGTGAGCCAGAGGAGAAAAATTCCAAGTATGACAGCTTGCCTTTGGAAAACACAGACCACACAAATTTAACTGTGACTGTGGCTATTTTCAATTTGCATGAACTGAGTGCTGTAACACCCCCCCACCCCCCAGCATTTCATGGGAGATAGACAGATAACACCTCTATTGGGATAAAAATACCCTGCACTCCAACGTCGCCACCTTCACACGGACGTCTATATATAGTGCTTGTGTCTTGGTATTTTCTTCTCCCCCAGAAACATCTCCAACTCCTTTCTGCATTTGACAGACAGGACTTGGATTGTTGGATCTTTTTGAAACCTTATTAAAAGCAACCTTCGTGTTTGCACCCAGCGGAGGCAAACACATTTTCCGACCCACTCACTGCAAACCACCCTCCCCACCCCCCAAAAAACCCCAACAGTTCCTGTGCAGTCACAGTGATGACCTCATCAACGCATGACATCTCACCTCGGGCTGGACAAGTGCTAAAGAGACATTACAGACCCCAGGACTCTGCACAGGCACATTGGCTCTGCCTTAGGAGGTGGCACTGGGTCCTTTTCCGCCGGAGCGGGGGAGCATCCCTTCACCTGGCAGCTGCTGTGGGTGCCACAGGGCCCCTCAGCTGGCAGCGGAGCTGCTTTATTTGGCTAAAAAGTCTGTGTGGCCTCATGGCCACCTGGGAGAAAGGACCTGCCCCAGCCCTCCTCCACAGCCCTGTCCCATCAGCGTTTGTCTCATGCTAAAGAATGCTGAGCGTGCCCCCAGGAACTGTTTCACAGTGCTGGCTTGCACCTGGTGCAGGATGGCGTCGTGTGCCTTTTTTCTCCTTGCATGTAGTTTTAGCACTTTTATGTACTGCGAAGAGAGAGTGAAGTCACCCGGTGAAGACTGCCTGGCAGTGCACACCCCGAAAGCTGTGTGTGCAACAGCAGGCTCCAGAAGCAAGCAGCTTTGCGGTAGCCGTGAGCGTTGCTGCAGCCCTGGGGAAGAGCTGGTGTCACACACCCGGAGACTGAGCCAGCCCTTCCCTTCTGTTGGAGGGGTGTAAGGCAGAACCCCCCCCCGGGGGCCAGGGGGTGAGGGTCCGGTTCCCCGCGGAAAGCTGAAAAAGGAAATACCTCTTTGCCGGGCTGAGGGGTGAACCCCGCTGCACTGGATGGGGAGGATGAGGCTGTGCTCAGGCCAGGACAGGGTGGCGTGATGGGTGGCTTTGCAGAGGGCTGGGGTGGGTGCAGGGTTGTCTCACAACTCCTGAAGTCCGTTTCAGTTACTGGCAAACTCTCCTCGGCAGGGCAAAGGGCAGCGGGCACGGCAGTGCCTGGCTGACCCCGTCACTGGTGCCTGGAAAACACACAGCAATACTTAGGGCTCTCTTGCCACAGAGGGGCTCCCAGCGGGTTGCCCCAGTGCTGGCTCCTGTCACCAGTGACTCCTCCAGCCGCGTGCTGCTGCCCAAAGCGCCCTGTGAACCGCTGCCGGGCACGGGCGGCTCTGCCACCGCTTGAGACGGGGCACAGGGCCACTCCGAGGTGACACCGGGGGCAGGGAAAGCCAAAGGACCTCCACAGCCAACACCAGGAGCCAGTTTCCCTGGGTTTACAACATAAGGTGCCGAGCTGCAAACAGATGAAAGTGTTTGAATTTGTTACCAAGGCAATGAGTCAGGCTCAGATGGCAAGTCAGGAATAGAACCGCAGGGTTTCTCGGCGTGCGTGTTCACCTGCTAAGGATCGTGGTCAGCGAGGAGGCTGAGAGTCTGGGTCCTCCCCTGCTCCCAGTTTCCTGCTGGTGGCTGGCCGCCCTCCCCGGGTCCGCAGAGCTGGCCGCTGGCCTGAGTCTGCAGTTCTCCCCTCTGGAGGGGGGGGAGAGGAGGGGGCGCGTTCACGTGCAGCTCTGCCCCTGCACCCAGCCTGGAGCCACAGGACATCCTGGAGAGGTGAGGCTGGATCCCAGCAGGGACACCACCACTCACCGCTGCTGCCTGCACCTCGTCTCGCTCGCCTTCGCTTCTCCTCTGTCCTCACAAGGAAAACTGCGGTGCTTGCTCTTAAATGCCGGACTTTGTCCTGCTGTTATTAATTTTCAGGCATTCAAACTCCATTTAGCATCAGGGCTCCACTGTGCAAGGCACTGTGCAAATAAAGAACGAACCATGACCCTTTCTTTAAGAAAAACTTATGAGTTTTAAATGGATATTTGGGTTTTCCCTGATGTGGGGAACCTCCATTTTGCTTTGATGCCAGGACAGGGGACACTATTCAGGAAGCACTTTTTAAGAGACAAGTGTGTGTCCTTTGGCAGTCCCGTATCTTTCAGAGGGTTTCCTTTGGCAATCCCACATCTTTAAAGGGTTTCCTTTGGGCCCTGAGCAGCCGATGAGCCCGGGATTTCCCACTGGCTTCACAGGGAGGAAAGAGCAAGCCTCACCTGTTGGGAAACCGTGTTGACCTCTCTTGTGTAACTGGGCTGGAGTTGGTTGGTCTCCCCTAGGAAATGGAAATACAGAAAGGGGAGAGCAAACTCTTTCTCCAGCCCCAGGTCTGGGCAAGGTGCAGATGCCCAAGGCCAGGTGGACAGTGACCTCCCCAGTCCTGCCCTAGAGCTGAGGCACAGCCCCGCCGGTGGCCATGACTTCATGACAGTCATTAATTTACCATCAAAATGGCTGCTAAGCGGAGGTGGCAGGCTAGTGGAGAGATGTGCTGTCACTAATTAAGCACTTGCCTGAAATAACATGAAAACTCAGTCCTGGGTTGTTGGGCAATCAAAAGGCACATCCCTCACCCTGCTCCTGCCACCAGCTCCATCCCTCACGCTGCTCCTGCCACCAGCTCCATCCCTCACCCTGCTCCTGCCACCAGCTCCATCCCTCACGCTGCTCCTGCCACCAGCTCCATCCCTCACCCCACTCCTGCCACCAGCACCATCCGTCACCCTGCTCCTGCCACCAGCTCCATCCTGGCATGCAGAGCCCCCGGTCCCCTGTGCCCGTGGGCAGCGCCAGGGATGGATGGCTCCAGCACCGGGAGGGCACCCAGCTGGGAGAGCAGCAGGAGGAGGGAGCGGGATGCAGGATTCCTCCCCACGCTGTAAACAGCCACTTCTGAGAACTGCGGTGCTGAGGCAGAGCATCATGACCGGGCACGCCGAGGGCTGACACAGTTTGTTTTCCGTGCGGCTTAAAACCATGACACACAACTTAACCACTGCCCGAGATTGCTGACTGCAGCAGAGACAAAAACATCTGATAGCAGCAACCACGAGTGGAAGAGGCGTGAAAGGGTTTCGTGCAGACACCGCACCTCGCACACGCCGGTCCCTGGTCCCTGGCATCACCCGCCGAGCCCACGCCAGCCGCTGCCAGCCTCCGCTCTTCCCTCCCCCGTCCCTGCTCTGCCTGCACCAGCAGCGGTGTCCACGAAGCAAAGCCACGCTCAGGTCCAGCTCCTGCCTTGCATGTGCCTTGGCACTCCTCCTGCCCACCCCAATCTCTGGTGGTTTCACACAAGCAAAGCAAAGCCTGATCCAGCACCGTCCTCCAGAGCCGCAGGGATGGCACAGACACACAGCTGGGCACTCCCTTCAGGGCTGGGCTGCAGCGGTGCCTCTTTTGGCCCTGGTGCAGCATCCACTCAGCCTCTCCATGATGGAAGCTGCTCTGTATTTTTTTTAATAATTTTCCCTGTTTTCCCTCTGCGTTACAAAGCCAGAGTGACACAGACAAAGCTCAGAAGTGACGTGAGCCTCGAGGAGGGGGCAAATCGCAGGGGTGTCAGCAGATGGTGTCAGTGCTCGGGTTCACTGCTGCCGTCGCCCCGCCAGCAGCCATGGATGCACAGAGGTAGCAGCGCAGAAACCAGCCCGGCAGTCTCAGCCACAGGCTCCAACACCTGCTTCTGCAGACTCCTTCGGCTGCTTTGCATCTCTTCAGTCTGTAAATCACACCCCCTTACACCTGTAACTTAAGACCATGTTTTCCATACCCAGCCGAACCCATATTTACACCTCCAGCCTCCCCCGTGAAGGGCTGCTGGCACGCCATGGCCCCTGCCTTAGCCACCACCAGCCCTGGCCTCGTGTCCCAGCGAGCCCGAGAGGGCATCGAGCAGATCTGGTGAGCTGCAGCACCGGCATGAGCAGAGGGACACTGACTTTGTTCTCCCTGGTGCACACAGTCTGCTTGTGCCTGAAAGATGGGAGCAATCCTCCTCAGGGGAGAAATAATGCAGAAACACACAACTATCTGAATCCTCAGAATATAATTATATGAAGAGATTGAAATGACAAGTTCACTTTTGATGGCTTTGTTCTCTGTGACAAGGCTGAAGTTATCTCCTCTGCCGAAAAGCAGAAAAACAGAATTGTAATGGCAATTAATTTCCATTCAAATAGCTCTTTTCATCCAACTGGATCCTAAAGAGCCCTGAAACTGCACTGCTGAGCACACAAAGGAGAGGATGCAGAGCTCGTTGGTCGGTGGCAGGATGCTGAAGGCGGCTTGCAGAAAGGTAGTAATCAAAATGGATGGCAGTTGTTATTGATTATCTCTCTTTATGAAAAGCCAGCATGTCCTTTGGCACCAGTTTGTAGGTAATAACCAGCTCTCCATTCACAGTGTGTAAATCACAGCTCATCAGGAGCGTGGCCTGGGTCATGCTCTCAGACCGGTCCTGGGGTCTGTCTGCCCCCAGGTGCATCATTCACACCCCCTGGTACTGTCCCCACTGGTAATGCAGGGACAGTATTGCCACCATCACCCCGCCCTCCACCTGCACCATCTCCTTGCACCTCCCGCTCCCCAGGGCAGGAATGGCCGCTGTGCTGACACTCCGACCCCGGCAGCGGGCACCGCTGCCCACCTCACCCTGCGCGGGCACGGTGGGGCCGGGACACAAGCTTTCTGTTCCCTGCAGACATGGGACAGCCTGGATATTTCCAGCCTGTCCCTGTGCTGAAGACACAGGCATCTCTGTGCAGGGATGGATGGGTCACCCTGGGCCACAGTCAAGACCAGAGACACTCTTAACTAATTTCCTCAGCCGTGCTGGTACTCCTCTAGTGCTCACGTGTGGATCTGGGGCAGTGAAACGTGCCCTCACCTGTTGCATACCATGTCTTCAACCTGTGCAGTTCTTTAAAGGAAAGGAGATGGGGTTGGTAGGAAGAGCATCCTCCATCCTTCGCTGTTGGCCTTTCTTTGCTCGGCAGTGGCAGCTTTCTGGGTGGGAAGTTCTTTTGAGCATCTCGGTACAGTTTAATATTTAGGCTGTGCTTGGACTCCTGCTGCCCAGGCATAGATCTGATGGAATTAGAGGCTTGCAGGATGCAATTTGACATGTTTTCCCAAAGATCAAGTCCAGGTGAGTCCTGGCTCCGGCAGCCCTGATGCCACCCTGTGCAGTGCACCCATGTGCCAGTTCCCTCCGACCGACACCAGTCCTGCTCCAAACGCCTCCAAAACAGAAAATAATCAAAAACCACTTGCAAACTGAACACACGGTACCTAGTGGGAGAAAAATCAAACTGGAAGACATCCAGCACTGGATTTCTCTTCATCCTGGCACTATCCTAGAAATAAATCATTCCTCTCAAGGAGGCTGTTATGTGTCACAGAAATCTACAGGAATATCACTGCCTCTGCACAGCACGGGCATTTAGCTCTTCTGCACAAGTGGCGCAGTGCTGGGGAGGGAGGGGACGGCAGGGCTCACGCAGGGCTGTGCCACCTCCCACCTGGACCACGCACCAAGGGTCACCACATCTCCCCTCACCACCATCTCCGGCCCCTCAGACTTCCCGGGTGACACAGCTGGGGCTGGCCTGGCTTGTCACAGCTCCCGAGTCTGTTTCTGCTCAGCCAGGGTGGGACAGCCCTGGCAGTGCCACCGCCGCTGCAGCGCGGGGACCGGGGCTGAGCCGCTTGCAGGGTGCCACCCATGAAACCCAGACCCGGGTCAGGCCCTCGGTACGCACGGCGCAGGCGTTCGGCCGGCGCGGGAGGAGGCGGCGTGCCCGGGGTGGCTGTCTGCCTTCGAGGGACGAGGCGCAGGGACGGGCCGCTCCAGGGCATGCCCTCTGCGGAGGTCTGGAAACCAGAGCTGGGACAGCACGCAGGTCCCGACCCGTCTGAGGCCATTCCTGCTCAGCCCACGGCTCTGCCGCTGGAGTCAGCGGGGCGCCCGCCGAGCTCTGGGGGCCAGGTCCAACACTGCTGCCGGGCAGTGGTGCAGGAACGGGGACGGCCACCGCACGCAGCGCTCCTGGGGCTCGCCCCCGCTGCAGTGACATCGACGGGCTGTCACACGGGTTCACTTGTCACTAGCCCGTGTGTTGGGCTGTGCAGTCCTGGAGGTGGTGCAGTCCGAGCACGTGGGGAAGGAGGAGCCCATCCCATGTCTCGCTGGAGTCGTCTGCAGCGAGCCTTGCTTGGACACAGGCGAAGGAGTAAATGAGTCCCCGGTGCAGGGACATCCACAGCCTCGTCCTCACGCTCACCTCAGGGTGTCACAGGCAGTGGCTCAGGCTGCTGCTGCAGAGACAGTGTCACCACGGGCTGTGCTGCTTCTCAGGGTGGTTTTAAGCAGTGGCCTGGGACCAGGTTCACAGCCTCCATCAGACACCTCTCCTCGTCCCTGCGCTCCCTGGCTTTGCTGCCTGCCTTTCTTGACAACTCTGAGTGCCTCCCCCTGGTGACCCCCACCCCAGCCAGGCTCACACACTTCTCCTTTTTCTTCTTTTTTTTTTGCAAATACCAGTGCTATGAGTGTGTGGTCTTACATTAATCCACTGCCAATAACGAGGAAGTTATAACTAGCTCATTTAAGATAATTATAGTGCGCATTTCTCTCAGCTATGAAGAGATGCTTTGAATTGCTTCCTCACACACACATGCACATATCTTTAATTTGGTTCTTTGTTTTGTGCAGAGGGAGACTCTGATGTGTTGGATGGCTGCCCTGGCACAGCTGATGCCAAATGCCAAAAATAGTTTTTAAAAAAAATCTTTTCTCCCCTGTCGGCCTCATATCCACTAAGAATGGGAAAAAGCACTGAGGTGCATCTGCTGTGACCATCCCTGCTGGCAGAGTGGCCAAGGAGAGAAAAGTGTCTCACCCAAGGACCACACACCACATTGCACTGATGCGAGAGGGAGTTTCTGGTGCCACATCCCAGTTTGCCCACTGCGCCGTCTCACCTGGGCTCTGCAGGCACCCCTGCAGCAAGGGCAGCACCTCGGGGCTCCGGGCACTGGAGCCTGAAATACCTCCCGGGGGGCACAGGAACAGTGGGGTCATGCCTCACCAAAGTGTGATGGAGAAGAAAACAGAGGGGGGAAAAAAATGAGGCAGCACTGAAAAAAGTTACAACCACGCACAAAACAGAGAGGGAACGGCGTCCCTGGGAGAGGCAGCGCACTCTGCAGCAGCCACAGGCACTGCAGGCAGAAGAAAAGTGTTTCCTCAGCACCGAAACCCACACGGGCTCACGAGCACTGCCTGCCCTCGGCACAGCGCCCCGTCGGTCTCTGCCCCATAGCCTGGAAGGTGTCAGCGGGCAGTGGGATGCACTCTGGCATTCCCTCCCGCACAGCTCCCACTGGTTTGAGAGCTGTTCACTTAGGAGAACGCAAAAGCCTCTCCTCTCCCTTTTATTTATGTAATTTAGCCTTGCTGCTATGGCTGTGGTATTGCATGGCTTCACGGGAAAAAAGCCCTTTCCATTCACCAGAGGTGTTTCTTCTTTGTAGTTGCTGCCTCTCTGCTCCTGGGCAGCAGATGCTCTACACAGCTTTCCAACACCCTTTAGTTGAGTTTTTCACAGAACTTCTCATAGTGTTTTCCCAAGCGAATTACAGACGCTGACCCTGCAGCTAGGGAGTGTGCTGGTATTTGCAATATTTGGCTGAACATTTTGCTGCCACTACCCCCATTACCCAAAATAAAATGCTGCCCTGGATTATCAAAAAGCAGCTGGACATGCTAACGGGAGAAAGGACCATGGAAACAAACCAGGTCCCTCCTCACTCCGCGCCCGGGACCGCGTCCTTGCCCGAGAAAGCCTCTCCCTCTGCCCTCAGCCACAAGCCAGCTACCTCCAGGCACACCTTGTCGTTATCGCCGAGTTTAATTAGCACCCCAGTTTCTGCCATTGCAATTAACCTACTTTAAATAAAGATGCCTTGCAGAGGATCTCATACATGCAGGAGCAGACAGAAACCAGCCAAAGCCTGAGAAAGAAATCAGATTTGCAACACGGCAGCAGGAGGGACGAAAGCGGAGCTCAGCTGCACGCAGAGGGTTTCTGCTGCTCCCCGGCCACCGCAGGGGGTTGCTGCAGGGTGCTCCCGTTCTTTCCTAAGTCTCACATAACAAACAGTGACCCTGACGTACGTCCCTCTGAAAACTTCGGCCTGCAGACGTGTTTGGGAAGGCGTGCGAGGCAGGAAAGCCCCTGCTCGGTAGATCTGCAGAGACTGGCAGAGAAGCAGCTGAGAAGCCACTTGTGCCTGGATGTCCCAGGCACCAGCACCTCTGCTTCAAACTGATCGAGGCTCTAGAGCTGGGGACAGTCCTGGCTGCCCCTTTTCTTGGCATGGATCTCACGCAGTACGGGGTGGAAATGCCACGTGCTGACATGAGCCTGGGCTAGAATGGCATCATTTCACGATCGAGGCCTCACAAACACACACCTGGGTACTTGTTCCTACAACTTCTATTTCTAACTTGCCTGCAGAGATGATGGGGTGGGGGTCTGCTGGCAGCCCGTCCTGCGAAGGCAGCACAGCTTCTCACAGCATTCAAACACAGGGAATGGAAAACAGAACAGAACATTTCCTGTGGAAGGGACCTACAACAATCATCAGGTTCCGCTGCCTGACCACGTCAGGGCTGACCAGGAGTTAAAGGAGCAGCAGTCATTCCCAGCCAAAGGGCCAGCAGAGGGACAGAGCTTAGCACTCATTTGCATTTCACCTACAACTGTGATGCTGCAAATGGCAGCAAACATAAACAAACACAGGTTGCTTTTCATTGTAGGATGCACTTGCGTGGGACACAGCACCCTACAAACGTGCTGAAGGTATCTCCAGCTTGTCTTTAACACAAGCATGCAAAGGCTGAGCCTTTCAGTATCGCTGATTTCCCTTGTAGGGGACCCCCCAAATGTACATCTAGAACACCTGCACAGTGCACAGGGAAGGGCAGCACATCTGCACCCCTCCCAAGGACAGCACCCCGCAGGCTGTGCCCCTGGGCTCACAGCACCGAGGCCAGGGACGGCTCTGGGTTTGTTCAGCCATCTAAATGATCTGCTGCATCGTGTATGAAACTGAGTTTTCTAGTGTAGATAAGGGTCAGTAAAGCGATTATTTTAAGTGAACTTTATAGTTTCATTTTGATGAGAGTCAAGATGGTAGAGCTCCCTCACCTCTTCTGGTTTTGGTATATCTCTTCTTTCTCATATCATACTGCAACAACAATAACATTAAGAAGCCTCTCTTCTTGTAACCCAGATCAAAGACAACAATAAAATCACAGCCCCATGGTGTTACAGCAGGGAGATAACACAGGAATGCAGGACCCTGCACTCACCTTTGTCTCGGTGTGTTCTGGGCGTGCACAGTTGGCCACCGCAGGTGACAGCCGCCGGGTCAGCGGGGCGATAGCTACAGCCTCTTGTCATTTGGAAACAGAAATACCTGTGTTCATTAAAATACATATTGTATTAGAGGAGACCTTCTAGCAGGCAGTAAGATCCCATGGGAAGACTAGCTTAAGGCATTAATTGTTTCTTAATATTCTTAAACAAGTTCAGCCTGCTCTTCGTCTTGATACAAATTTAGCATAAGTATTTTGGAGCTTGTCTTCATTAGAAAAAGACATCAAGAAAGGATGTGGGTAGTTAATCCCAATAAATGCATGCTTAAGCCTTAGACCTCGAAATTTTTCCCAGTCATTACGAATGCTTTTGGGGAATTCTGTCTATGTTAAGCATCGTTGTCACAGATGAACTGCAAGGGCTGTTTCTCGTCCCACAGGTCCCGCGAGCCAAGGCCCTGTACACCTACCGAGGGCACAACCCTGGGGAGCTGAGGTTCAACAAGGGGGACATCATCATGCTGCTCCGACAGCTGGATGAGAACTGGTACTTGGGGGAGGTCAACGGGATCAGCGGCGTTTTCCCAGCCAGCTCCGTGCAAGTCATCAAGCACCTGCCCCTGCCACCACCCCTCGGCAGAGCCCTCTACAGCTGTGAGCTGAGGAGCAGGGACAAGGCTGAGAACAAGGACAGCCTGACGTTCCATAAGGTACCACCCCCCCACAGCAGCCAGGGGCTGGGCAGCACGGGCTGGGCTCCTTTCTTTAGTCTGTGTGGTGCTTTGCTACTCCCCAATCCATAGGAGCTCCCTTTTGGGAATCAGTGAGGGTCCCAAGGCCCCCCAGGCACTGCTGCCAGCAGGTGAACCCCAGAACTGCCCCGCAGGCACACACGGGTGCCTGCAGGGTGAGGGGCATCCAGAGAGGGGTGCCAGAGCCCATCCCGAGCAGCAACTGCAGTCCCTGGGCTCGGCTTCTCGTCCGCGCTGTGCCGTCGATGAGCAATGGCTGGCGGTGACAGCCTGCTCTCCGGGCCAAAACACCCAAGGAGATCTCTGAAAGACACCTCCTGACGTAGTGCAGCCAATCACTTGCAGGCTGGGGTACCCTGTCCATGCAGGCTGCACACCCAGCCTGTGAGACACGCAGAGCAGTACCCAAACCTCTGCATTGCCCTTTGCTCCCCAGAGGCTGCAGAGCTCACATTGAATGCTGTGAGAGGAGATGCTCTCCTGAGTAACTGCACCTCCCAGCAAAGTCAGCTGTCCCTGCAGGGTCAAAACCAGGCGAGGCAGAGCAGAACAGAAAGCGCTGCCCGGAGGCATCGGTGTCCTCGCAGAGAAGTCACCTCTGCCTGTCCAGCTCAGATGCGATGCTCTCCTCACTCTTGCGGGTGGGAAGAGGACGCAGGAGGAGGAGGCTGTGGGGCAGGCTGGGTGTCCCCGGGGAGCCAGAGCTGGATGTGGGGTGGCTGGCAGGGGGCAAGAGCAGTCACAGGGCCGAGAGCTGGCTGTAGTTTCTGACTAAGGGGAGGAACTGGAAGAGAAAAGTCAGTTCAGAGCTGTGTCACACGTCAGCAGCTCTACAGAGCGTGGGCTTTCAGGCTGCTGGTGCAGATGCAGAGGCTGGGCAGCCACCAGTCCTCCCCTTGTCATTAGGATTCACTTATTAGCAGGAGGTGCCTTCCTCGGCTCTCTGCCATCTGCGTTTGGTTTTGCTCTTTCACTCGATTTGCCTTTGTTTCACGGCTTACTCACGCTGTTTATTTGCGTTAGGAGGCTGCGCTCATCTCCGCTCCCACAGCAGAGCTCACACGTGGGGAGGCAGCACACATCTACAGCAAACAGATGCTTCTGCACAGAGGAGAGAGCATCCTCCTGTCCCCCCGCCCTGTGACAGCAGGCAGTTGTTACCGTACCAAGTGACACAGGCTGGAGCAGCCGCTTCAGTAACTCCCCTGGGCAGTGCCCTGGAGGCAGTGCCCGGGCCAGTGCCGGGGCCAGGCGGGTCCCTGCAGAGTGCCAGCTCTGCAAAGAGATGGTTTGTTCCTCCAGGAGCCAGAGCAGGCAGGGGAACCCCAGCACAGGGATGCTGGAGCCTCGGGTGGGTGACACAGGAGCTGCATTTGTCCCACGCAGCCTGGCTTTAGACCAGGCACTTCCAGGCGATGCAAACCACCCGGCAAGTCAAAGGCTTTTCACGGCCAGCCGTCAGACTCGTGTCCACGGTACCGATTCAGCCACGCTCGCACCTTTAAATTAAAAACAAGTTTGAGCATAGTGCTGAGCGAGGCCAGACAGGCTGGCGTTTCAGAACACATCCCCAGCGCTGACCCGAAGGACCCGGTGGGGCCGCCCCCCCGAAGCTGCCCAGGGAGGCTGCTCTCTGAAATGGTGGGGCGAGCCCATCCTCACCCCTGCGACCCACCCCTCCCGCAGAGAGGGCTGGGGACATCGTGCTCCTGCCCTTCAGAGTGGCAGCATTGCCAGCCTCAGCAGGGCTGGTGAGAACAAAGGGGACAAAGCAGTGGCCTTCCCACTCCGTGCGTGGAGGGGTACAGCCCGTTCCCCACTGCGCTCACCCAGCCCCAGGCCAGCACCTGGGGTTTAGCGTGAGATGCCGGGTGTAATGGCACCAACAAGAGTTCCTAGAAATAAGATGAATACTTGTAATCATCATAATTACAGCAAGCACCTCTTTGTGGCTCTTTTATAAAAGGTCACTAGCAAACATCCTACTTGAAGCTCTAATATATTTTGTAAAATGCCTTTACATTTAATGAAATCGTTTCAGCTTCAGTACTTAGGTGAGTCTGGCATTAACAGAAATAAGTTAGGGCCACATAAAGCCACCACGGAATTAGAAATTAATCATGGAGGAGGCAAAGGCAGGTCTGCTGTGGGAGATGCAATGCTTTTCTTGGCTTTGACGCTTAGCTTTGTGCCCCATTTTATCACGTCACAGCAGAAAAATGTTTCCTGTTTAGGCTAAAGATTAATTCCATATAGAAATTACAATATTGCCATCTTATATGTGCACATACGCACACACTATGGTTTTTGAACCTTGCTTTAAGGAGTGAGGAGGAGGGAAATGTGAAAACAATCCCTGCTTTAAAGCGATAATGCTGGAGAGGCACCTGTACCTCTCCTGCGCCAGAGTCACGCGTGCTCATCCCCGCAGCCAGGCACATTGCCTCACACCAGTAGGTGAGAATCTCAGAGTTTTGCAATTCATTAATGTCAGCAGTAAATCATGATTAATTCCTCTGGCAGTCATCGTGGTGAAAAACATTGTCACCACATGCCCTTTGCTGTTAAAGCTGTGTGATCAGCAGTTTCCGAGAAACACTGTTTGAACATTGCCCGTACACAGACTCAGGGCCTGGCTCCTCCTCGTTAAACCAAGGGTTTGGAAGCTGAGCTTTTTTCAACGAAAGCAGGATTGAGCCATGAATGGTTTGGCCTACAGAGAAGCAGTTGGGTGGATCTAATTCTGCTGGGAAAGCCACCAGCAGTGAGTGCTTCTCTGAGCTCAGTCCTTCAGTGAGCTGCAGGGATGTACGTCCTGCTGCGAGACACGGCCAGGCACGCCAGCACGAGGTGGGGAAGGGAGATGTGCCCAAACGTCCCGTCTAATTTAGAGTGAAATTTGTTATGGTGCTGCTAGAGAATTGGCCAGCTCACACCTCTGCCAGCCAGAGGCCTCCACAAGAAACAAAACTCTCTGTAAAGTATTGGAGGGGAGCACTCGGCCTCAGTACCGTGTTGTCCCAGCAACAAGTGTTTCAAACCTCTTTTAATTTTGCTGTCAGCTTCGCCTCAGTGAACTTGCATCCGGGATTGGTCACTGAAAACCCATCAGGAAAACAACTGCACCACAAGTTTTCAACATCATCTGAAATCTGCCTGCGGCTCTGCTGGCACATCGGGAGGGGAGGGAGAAGGGGAAAGGCAGCAGTGGCAGGGCTGTGCCAGGCATAACCTCCAAAACGTGCCACCACGTCTGCCCTTGTCTCTTCCAGCCAAACAGCACTGCAAGGCAGCTCCTGCAGAGCAGCAAGAGTCCCTGGTCCCCCCAGTTTAAGTGTGCGTCCCTACGAACGGCGTCTCCCAAAGCCAAGGGCGCGGACTCGCCGGCCTTCCCCAAGGTGCCCGACTCGAGGCGGAAGAGCCTGCGGCAGTTCTCCATCACCACCGCCCTGAACACCCTCAACAGGATGGTGCACGCCCCCGCCGAGCGGCAGGCGCTGGAGATCAGCTCCCCCGTGCTCATCAGCTCCAGCAACCCCACCGTGGCCACCCAGAGCAGCGAGAAAGCAGAGTTTCCCTACAGCACCCCTCTCCAGGTAAGGAGGCGGCCGTGTAGCAGCGGTACGAGTCCAAAAGGCAAATCCTGGACAGAAACACCTGCTGTGCAGGCAGCAATTGGCAAAGCTAAAGCACAAACGTGCAAAGACAAAGCACCCGTGTCAGCAGTGCCCGTAAGATACGCCATCCACCTCAGGCTGCTGGGATTCTTCCCCTTCCTTTTGAACTGGAAAGGTCTGTCTCAGAGTTCAGAGACCCAAGGGATTCATAACAAGAGAAATTAATTTATCAGAGTCACTAAGCACGGATAAAGCACATTCCCATCCTGATATCTGTCCTACTGCAGTGAGCTCCAGGTGTAGAGCAGAAAACAGGGGGCTTAACTTGCAAAATGGAATATTTTTCATTTTAGAAAGCAGTGTGGAACATGAATACCTTGGGGAGCTGACAGCCTCAGCTCGCTCACAGACACTGTGTGTGTGCCTGAATTCGCACTGCAAGCAAACACCGGGTTTGCCATATAATGATGTAGAACAAAAATAAGGAGCTCTCAACATCTGCAATATTAAAGCTAAAACCAGGCACTGGCCACTCTCACCTGCCTTGCTTTGATGATGAGCCTCTCTGAGCTCCTCTCACAGAATTAAGCTGTGCCAGCACAGCAGGACCTGCAGAATCAGGCCCTGCCTTACGGGCAAACAAAAGCCTGGTGAGATGGGGGAGGAAGCTGCAGGTCAGTGCCTTAACAGCCTTCTCACCTAACGCCCGTGCTTGAAAGGGCAGTACAAACCTGTCTCTTCATTAATAGGTATTTCACTTTTCCAAGCAAGTCTCAAGCACACAAGGAGTCCCCAGCATCCCCAGTGATGATCCTCAATGGCAAACACTGGCAGATGGCAAACAAAATCTCAGCACCGGAGATCACGTGTTTGTGTATCTCCAAACCTTTCCCCTGCTGGCCAGGGCACACGCAGGCATCGGGGGAGCACAGAGCTCCATTACCACTCCCTAATCCACAAAGGTTTCTCCAGCCTGCCTACAGGACAGGCTCCCACACAAAACACCAATTCAGCAGTGTTATAACCTCCACAGAAACAATGAAGAAGCTCCCTGGTTCTAAGCAGGGCTGTGAGCCCTCCTGACCCAGTCGGGGTCTTTGCCTGCCATAGCTCAGTGCGGTGCCCACACCTCCCCACCTCCACGCAGACGGCTCCCGGGAAGCCTTGGCAGTCTGCGACCTGAGTCTGGGGCTGTGCTGAGAGAAGCAGAACTTGGGGCGGACATAACAGACATAGACTGACCTCTTGGACTGTATCCGCTCCTTATTTTAGGAGGCAGAAGAGTCTCATTCCTTCTTCACACACTGACTAAAGATCTCAATACAGAATCTTCACAGATCATCTGAAATGGGAGAAAAAAAGGCTTTGGTTAGATTTATATGGCATCTTTCGTATTCAAGGTTGCTCTAACGTTTTATAAAGCAATAAGCCAGCCCCTGGCAGGTCAGTGTCTGTGCTATAAAACCCAGCAGGCATTTTGCACTTAGCAATAGACTGCAAAGAGCCTTGGACGTTAGATCCTGGTTTATGGGAGAGGAAATGGAGCCTTACAATAGAATTATAATTCAATTGAAAAGGCATCATGTCTCACAAACCCGGTGTAATTTTACCAAAACATCTCGGTGTGAACTACTGTCAACAGCAGGAGCAACAGTGTTAACATTTTGCCTTAGAAGAGCTGGAATTTCTTTTCTTCTAAACAACAGTTTTGCTCCCAGAGGTTTGCAGGAGGAGCTCTGCTGTTCACGGGGCCACACAGGCTGCAGCTTTTCCTTTTTCCACCTCTGGGTTTGGGTTGTGATGGCTGACCTGCGAGGCTGAGATGCTTTTGCAAGCCCAGACACGCAGTGTCAGGCTGGACCCTGTTGGCCATGTCACACTGAGGTCACACATCCTTTTTCCTCATATTAATCAGGTGGAAAAGCTGTGGGGGTGAATTTGTTGGTTTGGCAGCCCTTGTGGTCAGAACAAAGCTGCAGGATTGAGGAGTAATGGGAGAGAGGAGAGCTGACGATGATCCCAAGGGCTGGTCTGCCCTGCACAGCAGCTCCTGGGGGAAGTTCAGCTCTGTTGCAACTGGGTTTGACACTAGCAAGGGCTGGGATCACAGGAGGGGGGTCCCAGCACCAGCCCTCACTCAGGGATGGGGCAGCAGAGCAACCTTGGCCATCAAACTGGAAACAAAGCAACCCTGTCACCACGCAGGCCTTTAACTCCTTCTCCTCTGCAAGGACAGGCACTGCACTGTGCCTGGCAGTACTGGGGTCAGGCAGCCCCTGGCTGAGAGCCACTGCCACCCTCTGCCGCTCCTCAAAGTGAGCTGATAAACCCAACAGCAGCCGTCAAGTACATTTCTGGGTAATAAACGGTCTGCAACGTGCAGGACTCAGCTTCAGTAGCATGAGAGCACCAAGTGCCCCGTGGTGGACCGGGGCAGATCTCCCTCCCAGCGGGCATCTCCCGAACGCTCTCGACAGGGAGTGTCCGCGTGGGCAGGGCACCGGAGAGGAGCCCAGAGAAATGGCGTTGGTGACGGATAGGTGGGGAGATGGAGCAAGAGAGGGATGTAAGGAGAGGTGGAAATGGAACTCTTTGTCCTTGTAAGGGCTTGCACAGTACTCACAGGAGATCAGCAAAAATGAAATCACTTACACCTGGCCGGAAAATATTTCATTCCATCTTTTTTCCTCCTTTGGAAATACAAACCCAGCTCTGCTGCAGGCTCTGGAAGGATCACTGCTTCCACGTGGGGTGGAAACAGAGACATGCAAAACACTAAGCTTTCCATCCAGAAGTGGACACCTCACCACAGTTCCATCAGGATAACCTGCAAAAGGTTGTCGTTTTGCTCCAATGCAGGAAAAAGACATTCCAAATGCCCAGATTTCAAAGGATTTGGTTATCAAAATTACTGAAACTGAATAGTAATTTCCAGTCAACTTCATTTATGTGAGACTGGCCTGACCCTACCTGGACTAGAAAATGAGGAAGGCAAAGATGGTTTAAAGCTGACTTGCCACTCCAGGTCCAGAGTCAGAAGGGTTTTTTAATTAACTTCATTTACTGGAGAGCAACAGAGCTGGTGAGTCACTTTTTTCTTTCCTTAGGTCCTTGCTAAGCCAGTGCCCCAGCACCACCTTACAGAGGTGACCACTAGAAATTAGATTTGAAATGAATAAGATTAAAGCCCTGACAGCTTGATCATTAAAGGTCCTGTGTTCTTTGCTGAAGAGCATGACTGCCAGCCACGGCACGGCGTGTTCAGGGCACAGCTAACCTCGACAGCAGAATCGGGGCTGAGGTTCCTCCCTGGAACAGGAGAGACCCCTGCAAGAGGACGTTGTGGTGGCTGGTACCTCTCTGTAGATGCAAAGTGATGGTGGGGAAGGGGCCACCCCAAACCAAGGGCACCCCTGCCTGTGTGCTGGTGCTGCTGCAGCAGCTGCTGCCCTCACCCGGCACCGCCTGCGCGCACGGGACCGTGCGGCTCCTCGGGACGCCACAGACCTGGTAAATAGATTTAATAATAGTTATTAAAAGATCACTGGGGCAAGGACTGTATTATTTAGGGCTTAGGCAGTGCCAGTACTCCCAGCTGGAGCTCAATAAACAAGCGTAGCAGCAATGCTTACCCCAGCCCTCACCTGGCAGACGCGGCCGTCTCCTCCCGGTGAGCAAAGGCTGGGCGTGAATCGCTGTCTGCCCGAGCTGCCCCTTCCCACAGGAGGCACCGGGACAGTGAATGAACCAAAGGGACCCACCTTGTCCAGAGCCAGGTGAAAGGGGGAGACCACACTGAGCGCAAGGAGAGGGGCGAAGGGTGTTCCCCCGCTCCAGCGGATCTCCTCTGTGTGAGAGCAGCAGCAGCAGCAGGCGTAGGGCTCAGACCCAGCCCTCGGGGGCCGTGGCTGTTAGGCAAAGCTTGTCCTGTTTCCTCGCTGCTCCCAGAGCTGCTGGCACGCCAGGTGAGCTGTCCCAACAGGGTCCTCATTCCCAGGCTGGGACGAGCACCCGCAGCCCGGCCGAGCCGTACCCTGCGCAGCGTCTCGCCGCTGCCGTGGAGGGACCGCCAGTCCATCTCTCACCGCCTGGCCTTTTGTTGTCAAATGCCCCAAAGTCTTCTTTCCCCTGACATGTCTTTGCTTTGGGGTTTTTGAAGGGTGGTGAAGCCTGTCAGATGTGTTTAGCTGCTCTTCCAGTGGCTCAAATAAGCCTGTATTCAGGTTAACATATTGTTTCCTTTGCTGTCTGTCTCCCTGTAGGTCAGTGCACCTTACTGCCCCGCGCCAGGGTCACTGGGGCACTCCGCAGCCATCGTCACCCTGCCCCACCTGCAGCACCACATACCGACTTACATGTACGTAAGGACTGAAATGCGTCGCGGGGCTGCGCGAGCTGTGCCCTGCCTTAGGTTTATGCAGGCAGAGGTTCTTGCGAGCCGGGGTAAAGGCAAAGCACAGCCGTGTGCTCCGGTCCGAACACAAGGGGCTGGGCTGGGCTGGGCGTCGCAGCGACTGGGTACCACGGGTGTTTATCCCTGGCAGCTGAGCCATCCTTGCACCTGACTTCAGTACTTACAGATACTTAGTTCTGCCTACTTGTCAACAGGACATTTTAAATTTCTTAAATACAATGAAACCAATTACTCCCTCAGTGCCTCTAGTTATTTATTTTCAGACAGTGATGGTCACTGGTGTTTTGAATGATCCAATCTTTTAAAACTTTCCCCGAGTTAAAATTGGCAGATAATACGTTGTGATGATTTGTTTTCCTCTCGATAAGGTTCACCAGCCTGGCACTGTAGTGAGTACCTAATAACAACAAAACAGCAACAAGCTGTCTGCAGGGTAATTAGCACCTCCACAGCGTGGAACCAGACCTGGGGAAACACAAGGACACACGAGCAGTGTCTGTAAATCTGTACCACGCTCCTGATGCTCGCCCCTTTCACACATTGGCACAGGGCATCCACCACTATTGCACACCCTTAATCCTAAGCACAGGCAGACTCCTAAGACTTTAAAACAGTTTGCAGAATGAGGATTGTATTACAGTATACAACCAGCTGCCTGTTTTGCACAGCTCTTTTTTCAGCCCTACAATCTCAAACCAGTATCTGTGTGTCCTGCCCTTCAGGATGGATCCTGTACAAAGCCATAAACCACTGCTGAGTTAGAGCACCCTCACACCAAACCTCACCAGGTCTGTGCCAGTACCAGGAGAAGTCACTTTACAGAGACAGGCATTTCAAGGCCAACTTTCAAGGGTTTGTTCTGAACAACAGGGTGAGAGAAACCTTTTGAAAAGTTATGGGATAGTCCTCTTCTATCTGGACAACTAGTCTCTTGTTTATATTTTTAAATAATATCTGATAATTGCTGCATTGGTCTGTAACTCATTAATATTTGGGAGTGGATCACATTCCCCTTGGAAAAAAACACAACAATGCAATGAAATTAAATGTGTTACACTGGAGACAAATTAAAATTCTTCAAAGAACAAATAGGGGCAAGTTTTGAAAACTATGCCATTTTCTTTTGCTCCTGTTTTGCTGTGTGGTCACAAAGCTTCCTCACCTAGTCATAGCCCCAGAATCACAACAGAGAGGTCTAGAGGGGATCTCAAATGAACTTGCAGCCTGGTTTCCTCGCCAGCCCAGAGCAGAGCTGTGCACTCCTCCTTTGCCCACTGTATTCTCAAAGGCCCCCGGTGGCAGCGACTCCAGTCCCAGAGTTAGTCCCTGCAGGTCTGGTGGCAGGAGGAGGAGGAGGAAAGGGAGGAAGATGGGGTTAAGAGGCATGCTGCCCTAAGAGCAGTGCTCCTCCCCAGCCTCCCAGCACCTTCTGATGGTGTTCAAGGCAAGCAGCTGCAAGGCCTCTGGCTCACTACGCACTTCAAAGGCAGGATGGATTCTTGATGCTATCGCTCAGAGCATGGTACCTGCACTCTTTGTGCTGCTTTGCCTTAGGACAGGTACACCTGAACCCTTAATCAGTTATTTCAATGGAGCACTCGCTGTGCTAGGCGAACAGCATCTCTCCTCCCGAACGCTTGTCACCCTTGGCTGGCACTTCTGGGACAGAAACCACCGACAGGATCCGCTTTGTTCTCCATTCCTGTTGGCTCCTCTTTTATTCATGTCCCCTTTGGCCTGAAGTTGCAGGCAGTTTCTTCCCTGACAGTTCTCTCCACAATAAGCAGCACCCGAATATTTGCTGCGAGTGCTGGCTGAAGAGGCTCGGGGCAAAGAGCCGCCACTCACCCAGAGCCAGCACCGTCAGTTCCTCACGCAGGCAGACCCAGGAGCGTCAGGACGTGCTCCAGCCGTCCTGCCCGGGGCAGCTGCCACTCCGCAGGCTGTCCCCCTCACCCCCTTTCTCCCCAGGTGCGTGGCTCTCCATTCCTACCCGGCTCACGGACCGGACGAGCTGGAGCTGCAGAAGGGAGAAGGGGTGCGTGTCTTCGGGAAGGACCACGACGGCTGGCTGCGAGGCATGTCCCTTGTCACGGGGAGAGTGGGGATCTTCCCCAGCAACTACGTCGCTCCCCTCTTCAGGTCTGGTTTTTCTTACATGAAAGGAAGACATGCAGAGAGGGGAGTGGGTAACGCGTAGGATTTGGGGTCTCCTCGTTCCCGCAATCACTGCGTGGATTCCTGCAGCACAAACGAGGGCTGGGGATTCCTGGCCCGGGCGGGATGACACCAGGCAGCTCTCACTCCTTTTATTTCTCCATGTACTGATTCGGCTGCAGGTGCCATGTGGGAATTGCACCCCCTCTGACAGCCGGCTGCTGCAGCAGGGAGAAGTCAGGGAGCAGCGGGGGCCAGCAGCATTCCCCTCGGAGGGGGCACACGGTCTGGATGAGCCAACAGCACAGCACCAGCCTTCATCCACTTATTTTAAACCTGGGATGCTGACAGAGACATCAGCAACTTCTCCCACAACCACTTAATTCAGCCCAGGAGCTCTGGCAGGGACCTCTAGGTGACACAGCCGGCACAATTTGATGAGTTAGTCGGGGAGCCAGGACACACGGCGTGTCTGTGCTCGGCCTCGCCTTTACTCCTTGTTCATGACTTCAGTCTTTTTTTTTTTTCCTGCCAGAAGGGAAACCACAAGCTGAAGGCTCTTTTGGAGTCAAAATACTGTCTTCAGAGCAGGCATTTAAGCACTGGATGCCATTGAACTGAACAAACATGCATTAGAAAGAGCAATAATTAAAATACACCATTTAGGAGAGGAAAAAAAAAGGTCTGTGCCCTTAGTTCCCCTGAGGTATGCTCAGGTGAGGCAGAGAAACAAAGAACAGTGCAGAAGTGCAGTGCTCTGCTTCTGCGAACAGAAAGCGGGGTCAGTCAGGACGCCTCTCCCAGGACTGTGGTTTCGTTATTTGGAGCAGGGTTTCGTGTCTGGAAACTCACTGCAATGGTCCAGCCCCGACTGAGAGAGACAGGGATGGATGGGCACAGGGAGCACAGCTCAGAGGGGCAGCTGTGGCCCAGGGGGCCCCTCCACACCCCACCTGCCCGTGTCTCTGTGCGGGGTTCAAGGACTGCACCCAGCGATGATCGCAACACCTCCCTGAAAGCCTTCCAGCCACACACCCCTGATCCCCCTGCACCACTTGGTTTCTCTCCTCCTCACTTCTCTTTCCCTCCTTATGTTTGACTCTGTGGGACCGTTCGGTCCAATGCTGTGTTAATCCCAGTGCTCCTCTGCTGCACCCTCCCCGTGTGCAGCAGCACTGGTGATTATCCTTTGTCTCTCCCGCTCATTTCTTCACCATACAGCCTCAGATAACACCATGGCCCCACCTCACTGATAAATGCAGCAAACAAGTCATGAAGAGCACAGCCCAGGCACCCCCAACAGCCTCAAAAAACGCTTCAGCCATAAGCACTGGGCTTGGAGCTGCTGTTCTGTCCTCCTTGGGACGTTTCTTCACCATAAATTGATCCCCGAGCTATTTGATGAATCACTGCTCAGTTATTAATCCATAAATCATTCCTCCACCACCCAGAAAGGTGAAGAAGAATCAGAGGAATGTTTTTCAATTCCTCTGAGGAGTTTGCAAAGGGACTTCACCATGGCCCACTCTCAAGGAATCTGGAGTGATTTTTGGCCAGGGTGCTGGTGGGGGAGGCTGCACGGGTTTTGTGGCAGTCCAGTGGCTTCAGGTGAGAGCATGAAGATGACCTCTAGGGAGGTGGATACCCGAGGTGGGTGCTGTGCACCGCAGAGCTGCCCAGGCGCCAGAGGGGGGTGCAGAGGCAGACAGGGGCACATCACTGCCTCTGCCCGGTCCGTACAGACCTGCCGGCCCCTGCACCGAGCGGTGCCTCCGGCTGGGTGGGCCAGAGGGTTGAAAGCCCTCGTGACACTGGGATCAGAACCCTGAACTGCACTGTCCATTGTGTTTCCCAGCAAAGCCCTGACCCAGGAGCAGTGCAGGTGCACTAAAACCATTGAGTTCCCTTCTGGGCAGACTCCTGTGCTCCCCACCAAACCACAGCTCCAGGCTGAGCTCATTTGCTTTTCTGTTTCCAACAGGAAATCTAATCTCTCCGACTCGAAGATGCCTTCCCTGTACACCTCATGGACACTGTCGACCTCCTCACTCTCCTCTCAAGGGAGCATCTCAGAAAACGGTCCGAGACAAAGCAGAGCCTTGAAACCAGTGCTGCTGCCCATGCCTGTCACCTCGCCTGGGAGGAGCACGGCCACGGGACAGGCATCGCTGCGGCGCGGACGCGGCAGCACGAGGAAGAGTAAGTGCTTCGAGGGGGTCTATGGGCAGGAGAAGCCAGATGCATCCCCATAAAAAAAGCAGGGAATGCTGCCAGGAGAACAGCAGCTCTCCCCAGCAGTGCCTGCCAGGGCCACACGCAAGGGAAAGTGTGATTTATTGGGTTGAGCATCGCAAAGCCAGGCTGGCAGGGGAGGGGGTAAATCCCTGCAGAGGCACAAACGAAGAGCTGGAGGTGATGCCAGCTGGCTCAGCCGTACCAACTGGCACCAGACCACACCAGAGTGTGGCACAGCTTTCTTCTGGGGGAGGCATGGGAGTGTGGCTCAAAATGCGCTGGTTAACCAAAACCATTTAAACAGCAGAGCAGGGGAGGCCATTAGACATAAAGCTCCTTATGCAGCAACGAAAATGAAATACAAACTCCAGCAAGTAAAATGTGAACTGTCCCACCACAATATTGCTCACTTCTGCCCCTTTGCTCTGTTTGGGTTCCTGCTGACCCACCTCCTTCCAACTGTTGTTGCTCCCCAGACGGATCCCTGCAGAGGCCGGGGCAGGCAGGGACCCCCGTGCCGGTTGCCGGCTCCCTCAGGCGTCCTCCCGCGGCTGCCGTGCGACCGCAGCAGTTCCAGCTTTACCAGCACGCCGGCCCGCAGCCGCACAGCATCGCCCCCGGAGCCGGCACGGCCGAGGCAGCAACGAGGCCAAACTTCTCCCACGAGGCTTCACCCACGCTCGTGGTGAGAGGAGGGGAGAGCAGAACTCCCTCTGTGTGCAGCTCGGTGATCCTGGATGCCAAAGAGCCTCCAGCGAAGAGCGAGGGAGCTCCAAAGCCGCCTGCGTCAGCCCCGCCGTCCATCCTGGTGAAACCAGACACGTCCCGCAACAGCGCCGAAAAGGTACGGCCGGGGTGACCCTGCAGCACGGGTCCCCAGGCCCCTGGGACCAGCATGTGTCAGCCCAGCATCGACCCAGCCAAATCCCCGAGGGCTTCACTGCAGGAGTCCAGGGGACTGGTACCTGCATTAAGAAATCAGATGTGTGTTGCTGACTCTGCTGTTCAGATTGAGCCCTTTAGAAAGATGCTGCAGGGACTCCCTCAGTGTAAACCAGTGTTCCATCGTGATCCAATCTTGAGACTTTTCTGAAGTCTTAAATCAGGTGAGAATCCCACCGAGGTCCCCAGGAGCCTGGGAGCAAACGAGCACACGCCACAGACCTGAGCGTTAGCCCGTACGCCAGGCTCCTCTCTGCTTTCCCAGCTCCCTGACGCCGCTTTGGCTGAGCCATTGGGAAAGGAAATTTCTTTCCCCTCTGGCAGCTAGAGGGAAATTTCATAAAGATAAAATCATTCTGCAAGTTGTCCCAGTGACAACTTTCCCTTTCCATGGCACTCAGTACCAATCGCTCCCTGAGTCCCTGAAAGCCCAACTAACCCCAGGGCTCCCTGGGGGAACATCATCAGCTGGAGAAAAATCACGGGCTCTCCGTGAGGGGCACAGCAGCACAGGCCACCCCCTCCTCCTGTCCTCCCACCAGTCCGGGTGATGGCTCTCCCAGGTCCCCGTGACCCGCTGGCACTGCTGCACCACGCTGCGCTGTCTTCACCCACTGCCAGCTGCCCATCACGCTGGGCTTCCCCACGGGCATCCCCTGCCCCAAGAAGGCACCAGCTGCCCCTTGGTCCCCCCTCCCGGTTCTCCAGGGCAGGTCCCAGCAAGGAGGGCGGGTGGCTGCTTTTCCCACCGTGACTCTGGTCCCCTTCTCGTTGCAGCAAGTGAAGACGGTGAGGTTCCAGAACCACAGCCCGCCGCCGCCCAAGCGGCACAGCCTGCAGCCCTCGCCCAGCCTGCCGCGCAGCAGGACGGAGCCGCTGGCCGCCGTGGACGCTCTCCTGCCCGACCCCAGCCTGCCGGGCCCCGAGCTGGCCGTGCTCTACTCGCCCAGGGCCAGCTCCAGCCCCCTGCACCAGCGACGGGCGCTGCACCCCAAGGCGCTGTCGCTGGACCTCTCTGGGCAGCTGACCTTCCCTGCCAAGAAGAGCTACAGCAGCATTTCTGCAAACTGACAGAGGAACTCCTCCGCTTGCTTTCCTCCCCGTGCCTGCCCCTCCCCTCCCTCCTGCGAGGGGCGAGCACCTGGGCCCCCTCCACCGCTCCCCCTCTCGTGGCGAGGGGCAGGTGCCCCCCGCAAGCCCCACACTGCTGGCACCCTCGGGACCTGCGAGTCTGAGGCTTGCAGAGAACTCGGGGGGATCCCAAGGGAGCGGGACGGGACAGCATCCGTCCCCACACAGGAGAGTCCTGTCCCGGCCCCTGCCATGCCGAGCGCGGCTGGAGGAGCCCCCCTGCCCCAGGGGTGGCTGTGAGGGACATGGATGGCATTTGTGGCATCCACAAAACTGCTGTTCTTTGGTGTCGTGTAAGGCTGCCTGCGAGGCACCACAGAAGGAGCAGGAAGAAAGCGTGCAGGTATCAGAAATAGCTAAGCTTGTTTTGATCTCCTCCTGCTGCAGGAAAGCCCACAGAGATCAAAACACTGCTTCATTACTTTCCTGCTTCTGCAGGATAAAGAAACCATAAATCAGAATCAGTCGGCTCCCAGCTGACAGCTCGTGCTGCCTTGTGAGGGGGCTCACTCAGGTTTTTGCTAGGCTGGTTGCTCCTTTGCTTTTCTGCTTGCTTTTAGCCCAGGAGTTTTAAACACAGAATACAGGTTACAAGGTGACTGGAGAGGAAAGGGACCATGAAAAGGGACGTGCCATTACCACAGTCACTTACACTCTGCAGATAGGGGTATCAAATCTTGCTTATCCTCATTGCTTGGTTCCCTCTAATTACCTGTCAGCCACCTCCTAGCAGCAGGAGCTCGCTCCAGCTCCTTCCCACCGCCCACCCATTCGATATTGCTTTTGTAAATACCCTAAGTGGAATTCAGGGGTTTAAGTCTACACTGAGATGCATGAAACACTGCCTAAGCAACAGAAAACAGAATTCAGCATTCACTGTGCCACGGACCCCTCCAGCTGCCAGCAGACCCCCGCGTTTCAGGCAGCCTCCTGTGGCCCCACGGAGACGCGGGCAGAGTCGGGAGCTGCGCCCCGCTCGCCGCCTGGGACCGCTCTCCAAACCCGTGCACAACAGCTTTTGTTTCCCATACTTTGTTTTTATGGCTGGTTTATAGACCAGCAATTCCCACCCCAGCCACAACCACCGAGCCCCCAGCAGCAGCCGCTGCGCTTCCTCCAGACAGCCGTGAAATCCCCCCTGGTTAATCGCATACAGAGCCCGGGAAATTCACTCCGCTGGCCAAGAGAAGCTCTCCAGGGCACTGGCACAGCCTCAGAGAAGAATGTTTTCTTCTGGAACTAAGGAAAAGGAATGGATAAAATCACTTACTAGTCTACAGTCCCTGTTCTTTTACTCTTTCAGACTTTTTCTGTTTGTGGAGCAGGAAGGTGGCACCTGCCTGTCCCCCCAAAGGGATTTTCAGGAGCACAGAAACCACCAATGGCACAGACAAGTTCTTCACCTTGTGCTCTGTCACTATTTAAGCTCCTGCAAAAAAACCCTGACAAATTGAACATGTGCAGTTGGCCCAGCTATAAAAGGTGGTGCAAGCTGCAAACAAGAGGGTGAACACAGCTCTCAGCAATGCCACCTCAAAGACAGCTGTACATCTCAGAGAAGACACGCCAGTTCTTCAGTGAAGACTCCTCTCATCCCTCTAAAACTAAGCCAGACACCCTCATGAGCTGGCTCGATAACCAAGACCACCTCCACTTCTCCAGCAGAGCTCAGGGTCCCTGGAGAGCAGGAACCAGGTGGTGGCCAAGGACTCTGCAGCAGCTCCGATCAAAGACCTTCCCTTGCCCTGTAAGACCCCGGCAACTGTTCCATCAGGAGCTCAGAAGAGCATTCCTAGAGACCAGGGAGCAGATCAACAACTGCTGACACTCAGGAGGGAGCTCAGGGCAATCTGCGTGCACAGAGGCATGTGAAGATGAGGAGCAAAAAGAAAACAACAAACCATAACTCACTGGGGGCACCAGGCAGGTGACTGCAGTCAGTCACCGTGTGAAGTTAATCGGGGCAGGTTTTCCCACAAGGGGCCGGGGTGTGAGGCCAGGCAGCAAGGAAGAACATAGAGTTCAGTCTGGGGCTGCAAAAAGAAAAGTTCAGAAGTGACTGCAGCTGCGTTTCTCATGTCTCAGTCCTGCCACCACAGCCCAGACACGTGGCTACACAGCGCCTCCTTCACCCCCATGCTGGATGCACAAAGCTTCAGGGGACACCAAGAGCATCAGGAAAAGCCAAAGGAGCTCAACATGCTTTAAGACTTAATAAGGCATAAAGTCTTTCTGCACATCTGGGCTCTCAGCAGCTGGATACTGCTCATATTGTCAGTTCAGTATATTGCCTTTCATGGAACAAATCCACCCCCTTATCCTCTCACAGCAAGATAAACAGCAATAAGGTTTCGCAGCACCCACGCACGCAGGGCGGCCTGCAGAGCAGTTCAGCCCATTACATGATACCGGAGACTTAAGACAAACACATCAAAAAGCACCACAAATCTCTCCAGGACTCAGCCCTTAATCCACTGCGTTACAAGTGACAGCATCGGGCTGATGGGGACAGAGGAAGCTCTGGCACTCGTGCACGTGCGTTCACACAGCCACGGCAATGGCAGGGACAGGGCACGCCAGCCGCGGAACGGGTGCTCTGGTCAAAGAGCAGGCAGCTATTTTGGGACAGACCTCTCAGTTGCTTGCATGGGATATTTCAATGCCTTGATGCTATGGTGATAAGTGCCCTAAATATATTAAAAACATGTGGGGAGAGAGAACTGAAAGCAGGACCTCCTGTAAAGCAGCAGCTCTGAAGAGCACCGTGTTCCCACAGCCGTACCTGCCCAGCACGCAGTCCCACCGTGCTGCTCCCCGAAACACCTGGGGGAAGCACCTGCACTGCGCTGTTTCACTGAGGAGCATCCCAAGGAAGAGGGAGCAGAACTCAGACCTTTTTATTCCAAGGCTGAAGCGGAGCCTCCTGTAGGAGCTGACCTGGAGCTTTGTCACCAGCCCCGGGCGAGGCAGCGCCCAGCAGGGAGAAGCCGATGGTGCTGGGGAAGACATGGACGGGGTCTGTCTGGGAGCAGCTCTCTCAGTGCACCAGGGTAAAATATCTGCTCTGGAGCAGTTTCTCCTCTCACCTTTACACTGCGAGCAGAGCAGCACCCCGGGTTCTTGGGGCACGAGCCAACAGCTTTGGTGTTTCAGCTCTGGGCTGCGGACCCGAAGCACACTGTGTCTTCCACGAAGGTCTCCTCCAAACCCTCCAAACCCCCGTCCATCTCCGGCTGCTGTCACCTGATTTTTATTTTTTAAATGGGGTAGCAGCGAAAAGGGAGGCATCACATGCCAGCAGGAGGGTGGCAGCTCTACATGGAGGTGGGCGACTTCTTCAAGGGTTTCTGTTCTTTTTATAAACACATTTAACTTCCCTCCTCTCTTCCCATCCTCCAGACTCTCTCCAGCCCCACTTCCTCAGGGGAGAGGAGTTAGACATCAGCACTGGGACCCTGTTTTGTCATTCCCAAGCTGGCCAGGAGGGTGCACAGGGGACAGCCACCCCTTCGCTCCCCAGGGATGCCCCCCCTCTGCAGCACTCGGTACGGGGAGGCTGATCCATGCCCTGGCCCTGCAGAACCACCAAGTCTGCATCAAACCATCACATGGAGCACAGAGCACAAAGCAAACAACCTTAGGGAAGGCAAACCAGGCACCACACCGCAGCGTGATGTATTTCTGCAAGGCAAACCCACTGCTGGCTGCCCGCAGCCCAAACCTCGGCCCCAGTGACACAGGGGGACGGGAGCAGCCCGGGAACGCGTGCGTTCACAGTACATTGGTCACTGGGGAGGAGGTTTATTCACTGCAGTTCATTTGTGCAACGACATGCAAGTGCAACCATAGCTAGAGACTAAGTTTTTTAGGGTTTTTTGCCTTAAGTCTCTGTATCTTCCCCATTTAAAAAGTAACATTTCAAAATGTTCATAAAAATCAGTGTTTAGAGCCCGAAACCGTCCAGGTGGAGCGGTGGGGGTAGGGCGAGGCCGGCTGTGTCCCTGCTCCAGGTGGGACGCTGTGGCGGGAGCAGAAGGCACGCGGTGGGCTGGCACCCGCGGGCAGGCTGCCAAGGCTCTGCGCGTGATGCAAGTGCAAAAGAGACCTGCTCATACCAAAGTTCCAGCCGAAAGACATTGTAGAGGCAGTAGGGATCAACAAAAGGGAGTTTACCTTGACAGACCAGGGAGCTCTGCTGTCTTCGTTCTGCACTGAGCCCAGGAAACATTACCATGAAATGTTACAGTCATGTTACTACAAATGAGAAAGCAGAAATAACTATTTTTACATGTATATGCTTAGAAACAGTAGGGTATATAATCTTCTCTTATTTGGTGACGGGTAGGAGGAATAAATAAAATCCATACGTTTAGTTTATATAAATTCAGTGATGCTCAATATTTTTTCCATGATGTGAAGTTCATTTTTTAAAAAGGTTTTTTTTCAATTTAACAAACTATTAGGGAGAAGAGAGAAGTCAATAAACAAAAATATATTAGTTTTCTGTTTTGTAATAATCCTCAAGATATTTATTTTGTATTTCTGTAACTGAAAAGAGATGATTTAAAAGCTTTTAAGTTTTCAGAAGTTTATTCATCTAAGTTTATAGCACTACTGTTTAGATCTGTAGCCTGTAGATTAATTAACTTAACTGGAGCTGGGGCTGTGGCACCTCCCGGGACGTGGAGATGGAGCTGCAGCTTTGCCGGACGGCGCGGGGCGGTCACACAGGGCCTGGCGAAGCTTTCAGCGCCCCACGCCTGCGGAATCCCATCCCGCGGAAGCTGCTGTGTTACCATTAAAACCTTTTGCATGAAAAAAAGGAATGTTTATTTTCACTGTCTTATTTCGGGTTTTACCAGAGGGGAACAAAGGGTGAGGGAGCGAGGGGTGCCTGGTGCTGCGGCTGGGAATTTTACGTGGGTAGAAGCAGGTCCCTGGAGGCAGGGACAGGACCCTGGTCCTCCTCCCAGGCTCAGCCCTTGCCCGTGCACTGTGGCACTGCCCCTTGGCTGTAAACTCTTCAGCTGCAGAACAAGTGGGTCACTGCTGCCCTCCCAGGAACAGCAAATAAATCCACACTACGTTTCCAGATGACAAGTCCCATCTGAGACAGGAATTTAGGCTCACACTCTCAAAGCCACTGCTGGGTCAGGAGACTGCTGTGGTCCAGTGATCTGACAGGAGCAGGTTACTGGGCACTAGACCCAGGTTTAACTTACTGGGGTTACTGGGCACTAGACCCAGGTTTAACTTACTGAAGGGGATGAGAAGCAGCAGACAGAGACTGCTGTAAAAATCTCGTGCATTTTATTTTTAAAAACAAGGCATTTTGCTAGGTGGGCGGTGAGGGAGAAGAACTGGATGGATAGGAAGAGCCATGACTCAGGCTCCCTCACTAGGAGGTTAATAACTGGGACACCCCCAGCTAAGCAGCAGCATTCCTGCAGGGGCTGGGGCAGCCCACGGCTCCACCAGACCAGGAGCAGGCAGCCAGCACTGGGGGTGCTGCTGTCTCCACCGAGGGTCCCTGGAAGGAGCCAGCAGGGTTTACACAAGCGGCACAACCAAGGAGCAGCTTCTCCACCTCATCCCACACATCCCACGAGACCACTCCACAGCAAGTGAACACAGACCCAGTGAATCATCCTGTGCCTGGGTGCTGGGACCACTCCTTTCAGCCCGGGACACCTCCAACACAGGGAAGGGAGGTTGAGGGGTGCTGGACACCCACAAGTTTCACTAAAAGCAGGAGCTGAAGATGCTGGGAGTGCACAAGCCCTTGGCTGCGTCTCCCCCTTGGCTTGAAAGGGCTCCTCATTCCCTGCTGCCCGATTACGCGGCGATGCACAGCACCTGCTCCGGGCTGTGCGCTTCCACAGCAGCCACACACAGCCCTGCTCTCACCAAGTACTTTAAAAACATGAGCTGTTGCCTGGAGTTGCCATTCCATTACAAAACAAATGCTCCACGCGGGAGACAGGGCAATTCCTTAGACTTAATGCATTCGTTCTGCTTTAAAAATGCATTGAGGTAACAGACCAGGTGCTAAAAGCTGTGCCAAGAGCCCAGCTCTGCCAGGGCACGAAGGCTCACCCCTGCCACACAGACAGTTCGAGAACCACCGGTACGAGCAGCGATCCTCAAAGGCCCAAACAGTCACAGAGCCCGCTCCGAACCCGGAGCTGTTCCCGCAGCTCTCCGCGGCACAGCAGCCCCCAGGCACCCCAGCAGCCCCCAGGCACCCCAGCAGCCCCCAGGCACCCCAGCTCCTGCACCACAATTCCAGCTGCTCCCCACTTCAGTGGAAAATAATTCAGCAAAGGTCACGCAGTCCTTCTGACACCATCAGGTGCTGTTGAAGAATAACTGTGTCTGCTTTAAACAAAGTACAGATTCTGGGTACTGTGTTGGTGCCAGAGAGTCAATAATTCTCTCTCCTGCCAACAAAGCCTGGAGGGAATAATGAACTGCTTTGAACGGAATTCCTGGGTAATCGGAGCCCTGCCCAAGGCTCGCTGCAGATATCTCACAGTGCAGCCTGCAGCAGCGAGCATCCCTTGCTCATCAGCTAGATGGTTGCTGATAGATTTATGTTTTTAATATACCAGATTACTTACCATGTTAACCAAGGATGGGGCTCCTCACTTCACCCCTTACTTCAGACCAGAAGGAGAAGCCCCATCCTCAGGTGTCACCCAGGAAAGCCCAGAGGCCGACGGCACCTCCTTCAGCAGCGACTCCCAGCCGAGGGGCAGAGATGTGTGGAGCAGCCCCAGGACAGGAACAGGTGACATCGCCACCCTCCGTGCCCTGATGGCATGCAGTTCCCAACTGCCAGGACCACTCCTCACCCCCCTCTTCCCCCCCACCCACACACTCACAAATTAAAGCGGGTTTGAAGTACAGAGCCAAATCCAGGGGACAAGAGCAGCTTTCACCCACCCGTGAGGCAGCTGAGAGCACCTTCCTCCCAGGGACCTCTCCTTGCTGCAACACACACCCACAGCCTCCCAGCAGGTGCAAAGCAGGCCCAGCGCTTTGCTGGTGCCAGGGACATTTAACTCACGAGGGGATTACGCTTTGTTCCCAATGACACCAGTGTCTCGTGTGCCTGCGGAGCAGACGGAGAAGGAAGGGGTTTCATGGTGCCACAGTCACCTGCTGCTGCCTCCTTCTCCATGCAAACGGCTCCTGGCTGGACACACGTCAGACACCCCATCTAAACCCACTGCTTCTCCTGCACGTGCCACGAGAGGGGTTCCTTCCAGGCTGGAGAGCACCAGAGAGAAATCAGTCTGCTTCCTGCCCCAGCCACCTTCCCCTGCCGACACCACCGGGCTCCCTCCAGCCTGCCGTGGCATCAGGCGGTGCAGCTGGTGGCACTTGCTGCTCCTCAGGACGTCTCCAAATTATTTTAACTTCCTTCTGTAAGAAAACATTATTTATGCCTCACACCACCTTAGGGAAATGCATCCACGTGTTCTCCTGGAGAGGAAAACTGAAGGGCACAGAAAGCCAAGGAAACACCGTGTGGTGCTAGGGCAGGAAACTGGAAGAGCCAGGGAATAACAGCAATACCTGTTCTTTATGGCTGTGCATTTATAGACTTCAAAACGGGCTCAGTTCAAAAAGAAAGAAGGTTCCCTTTCCAGATTTCTCTAAACAAAATCATGGCAGCAAGTCTAAGGCCAGAATTGTGTTAATGATGTGGGAAACCTAATGCCTAGAAGGCCTCTATCCTGTTACTAGCTTTTACTGGGAAAACACACGCATGAACCAGCATAGCAGTGACATCTCCTGGAAGCCAACAAGCCACTGTAGGCAAAGTAATCCAGCTTTTTAGCTCTATCTTCATTAACAACAGGCTTGGCTGATTCACTGACCAGAACAGAAAAATGGAGTTCTCTAAGACAGCTAGCACAGGCAGCCCACCACCACCCTGGGAAAACAAGCTCCAACACGGAATGAAAACGGTCACATATGAGAAGCGGCACTGAAGCGTGCACTGGAGCTTACCTTTCCAGTTTGGAAGGGAATTCACTCAGACTGCACAAAAGCAAAGCTCCAGCAGAGAACCAAGTCCCAGCTGCAGCAGGGAAGGGACGTGACCAGCACAGCACTGTGCCAGCTCCTCGCAGCCAGGCTGCAGTCACCACTCCTCTCCCAGCAGCACCGAGAAGGCTCCACCAGCTGCTCACCAGTCCAGAGCACTGAGGGACCAGCAAGCAGACACCTCTGCCCAACACAGACATCCCTCTTGCCTACTGGTATTCCAGCAACTTCAAAGACCCATCAGGGTGAGAACTGGACACATTTTACTCCCCAGACAATCCCTAGCACCCAGGAACTGCCTCAGTCTGTGGAATCACTTTTTTTCTCTTGACACAGAAACCTCTTTAAAAAACCACACGAGTATTTGCTTAGTGGGACTGGGGAGAAGCCATAGCAGAGGAAAGCTCCTATCGCATCTGTACAACCACAAACCTTCCTGTACCCACCTGCCTTTTCAAAGGGACAATGACGGGAGGGGCAGGACATGGCACACCCAGCCAGCACGGGCACCTCACCCCGGGGCTCTTGCGCTGCTCTCGCCTCCCACACCTTCACGCAGGATTAGAGGAAGTTCAGTGTTAAGCCACATGGAGCATCGAGAATTGTGAAACTGCCACAGAACAGTGGTGCAGAACAAAGCACGGTGGTTGTCACCAGCCACCTTTGTGGATTTGCAGACAGGAGTCCTGAAGCTGTACGTGTCGATTCATGACTCAAAACAAGGGAAAAAGCAGCCTGGGATAGGCCTGAAATTACCTAAAAAAATCAATTTAAAATCTTTTAAAAGAACACTTAAGCTTTCCACTTCAAACAGATTTATGAAGAGTTTTATGAAAGAAGAAAGGAAAAGTCAATTTTTAACAGTGTTTGCTACTGGCACTCTCTTAAGAGCTGAGAAGCAGGGAAATTTTCTACCACTCAGCATAGCTGTTTCTTCACAATAAAAGACAAAGGGTCAGAGGAAAATATTTTTATTATATCCACATTCAAAAGAGGAGTGAATGTGCATGCAAAATTACATTGTTTTGGGTGGGCTGTGAGGTTGTTCTTTAATAGAACAAGTTGTCCTCTGTTCCTTACGGATGCTTTCAACATCACTCTGACCTTTCCCACTGCCAGGGCCCAAGGCAGGGAGGCACCAGTTTAATGCACGAGATAAACAATTGTGTCACCGATGTCCCTGGTCAGGCCGTTCTCAGTAACACGAACGTGTTTCTCCTCCAGATCAATGTGGAAGATGGCTTGCTCCAGGATAGGCGTTTTCTCCACTTCTTCTTTGCCAAGGACTGGAACACGGCGTGGCCCAAGCACAGGATCATCAAACCTCATCAGCTTCACTTTAGAGAGATCTGCAGTACAGAGAGGCTAATTAGGCTACAGGATCTACACACAAGCTATAGCATCAACTGAACTAGTCACAACATCACTTAATACTTGGCACTTTAAAGTATCAGGAATCACATTGATGTTAAGATGTACACCCACTACAAAGATGTCATTCAGTGGTTACACAGCAAGTTACCAGCAGAAATGGGGATAAGCCACACAGAAATAACTCTCAGTACCACACAAAGCACTAAATTCACATTCTCTGGTTTTGGGACAGCTATAAGTAACAGCAGCTACGGTATCATCTTCTGAGGGATAAATTGGGAGAAAGGGAAGCTGACTCAAATACAGTTCCCCATTAAAATGCACACTAATAAAAGACTGCTAAGCAGAACAAGGAAAATCTTCAGGGAGCCTGGGATCTCTCAGCCAAGCCTTCCTCCAAACACAACCTTCTACCCTTGTGCACCAACAGAACAGTGACACCTTCTGGAACAGAGTGAGAAGAGCCACTGCTTAACCTCACTGTTTCCAGCTATTTCCAAACACCCCCCAGCAGAAGGCTGGTGGCTACGCAGACACTCCTGTGTCCAGTGCATTTCCCCCTCTGTACTACGTACTTTAGCATACCAGCCTGTGTGCACAATCAGTGTGTAGCTGTCTTCCTTCTACAGATATACATTAATATAAACACAGGCTGCTGAAAGATACAGAAAGCAAAAATGACTCTGCTCTCATCCAGAAGCTTGTGAGGTCCAGTTTTCTTTTCATACCCAGCTCACAGTGCTTCAGGTTTGAGTCTGAATTCCTGCATTCTTTAACAAAAACACAGCTGCTGTTCCTTTAAGAAAGCTATTTTTTTTTTTTTCATCACACTGGCCAGAAATTTAATGCTTGTTTCAACAATGTCTAACCTGAAATTTTATCATACTGTTCTGTGCTTTCCTGAAATATCTTTCTGAGCAGGTGGAGAAGTGAGGAATAATGGAATTATCAACAAGTAGGCTAGAAAAAAAATTGCTTATTTCCAAGAAAAACTGAGGAAAAGCACCCCACTCTGAAATACTACTACTTACAAAGACCACCTCTGGACTGCCAAGATAGCACAAACATTTAGACCAAGCAGAGCAGCCCTCCTAGAGGCAGTGTTAATTCCAACTGCAACAAGGCAAGAAACAAGAGGGCAAGATTTTCTCATTGCCACACAATGAGACAGTGACAAAGATGAAACAGCATCTCTCCTCTTCCGTAAAGAAGACAAGGGTAGAGAGGAAAGAAATAGCTCCAAGGATTCGAAAGGAGTATTAAACATGTTCCCACAGAGGCTGCTAGCTCAAGTTTGGCATAGGCAATGGTAACTGAGGGGCTACTGAGCAGCTCTTCAGCAATCCCAGTTTTAAGTGAACAGATTGCTGCTATGAACTGAGACAGAAATTATTAGGAGCCACCACAGTTAACTGTTAAACTGTGACATTAATTCACTTTAGACTAAACAGAAAAATAAGTTTGGTAAATTTTTTTTCAGCCCTGGGCTCCAAACCAGAAGTGGCAGAAGCTGCCTATAGGCAGTTATGGGACAAACTCTTCCCTGGAAATTCTGATCCTTGTGTGACAGCTGTATGTCTGTGCCAGTGCTTTACCTTTGATTCCTCTGTCCATCTTCATTAAGCGTCTGATCACTGTCTCTCTGTTGTCTCCTTGCCTGATTTCAATTCTTGTGGAGAAGTGGCCATTTGATGGTTGAGGATTCACCAAGAACACAGACACACTGGGCTGTGAGAAAGTTAACACAAACATTAAAGGAGAATCTGTATTTGTGATGCAAGCTGCAGAGGAAACATGAAACTAAAACAAATAAACAATCATCTATCAACAAATATTCTGGATGGATAAACTTCATTTAGAAACACTCCCTGCCACTGGCAGAATGCAAACACACCCACAACTCTTCAAAACATAAGCCACAGTATACACAAGCTTCTGGGACATATTTAGGAAAAAAAAAAAAAAAAAAAAATCAATCAAATTTTCACTGTTGAAAATATTAGAGCTAGAAATACTCATACATTACACCACTGCTGCCACTTCACTGATCTTACACATTACTCAACTAATTCTTCCCAAAGTCCATGACACAGCTGTAGGAATCCTTTTGAAAGGTTTTATTTTCACACAACTGAATGCAATTTGTTAGCCTGTGATAAACTAACAGATAAACATAGAAAGCATTAAAAAACACTTCAGGATTCAGCAAACAAGTAATACAAAGTTTCACATGGAAATTTGTAATACCTGAAAACAAGTATAATAAGCAACACAACTCAAATAACAGTGGTGAAGTGAGACTGCCATGCTTCCACAACACCTTCCCAATTCTCTATTTCTGGCCTGTGTTTTAACTGGAATACAATCTACCCCATCTAAAGGGTGGCAGTTGAGGCACATGGCTGAAAGAAACAAATGTAAATATGCTAATGCTCAGGGCACCTTTTTTAAACAGTCTTCAGGTCAAATAATTACATTGTGCTAACGGGAGGAACTTAAAGCTAAGGTACAATCACAGTCACATTTAGAGCTCTACACACAGGAAGAAAAAAATAATCATAATTGCTTCAGATGCTTCTTGTTTTGAAGGAGTGTTGGATCAAAGGCAAAAACATCCAATGCTCATGTTTTTAAATGGCATATTTGCTTTTGTTTGTTTTTTTCTAATTGAGTTTTCAGACTTCCAATATCTGAATTTCTGATTTTACCTCAGTTCTGAATATGGAGAATGGTTTTCCAGGACAGCACTCTTCTTTGATTTTATCATCTGCTTCAGAAGCAAACTTCACTTCGATGTGATCCAGCTGTTAAAAAAAAAAAAAAAAATAAAGAGGTGGAGTGTGGAGATGGATAACTGCCCTTGACTTGCCAGATCACGTCCCATTTAGGTAACAACTCCTAATGCAGGTCAGCACACAGTGACAGCACACTCACCTTATGGATACATCAGTCTCCACAAGCCCACAGCAGCCCCAAAGTCCTTTGTAGCACAGCTGATGGGCAGCCAGTTCCAACTCACACTGAACTGGTGGGAGTTCTGCCCTGGTACAGAACTTGCCTGTTCCTGTTAAACTTCAGGAGATTGCCCAGCCCAGCTCTCAGGCCTCTCCAGATTCTCCTGGCACCCATTTCCCTGTATGCTTAGCTTTAGAAGCCCTGCCCAGAACCTGCTCCTGGAAGAGGGCAGGGTAATCTACAGGTAACATGCCGTTGTCAGAGTCCGAGGACACGAGGCTAAGGACTCTGATGGTTCTTACTAGCAATGTCTTGAAACATCGAAGTGTCACTGGACTTCACTGTCACAGACACAACCTGTCCTCTGTTTTGTGGGCACGTGTTTGTACACCACACACACCTACCACTGTGTTAGGAAGGGCTGGTCCTCCAGCCATCCCACTGAAAACCAAGTAATGAATATGCCAAATACACACCAACCTCCAGGGAATTTGTCAAGTAGACAATGTTCTCCATGAGCACTGCACGTTCATCGAACTCCAGTTCCAGATCAAGAACACGTGAACCATTCTTCTCCAGATTTTCCTGTCAGAGGGGCAAAAAAAAAAAAAAAAAAAGGATTAAAACTCTCTAAACACTGCAAGTAAAATGATGCTTCAAAATGGCAAACTACCTACATTAGTCATGAAAAGAATAGGCTTTTAAACATGAGAGCTCTCTGCTGGCACAACATGCTAACGCAGGAGCAATAATTTTCTTGTAACAGGGTTTCTTCTACAGGGAGTTAGTGACACTGATGGGAGGAGTAAGAGCAATTAGAACACATTTTTAATATAGAATTGAAAAGGTGTTTGAGATTCACAGTTATTTATAATCCCTACTTCATGTGCAGGTTGAGAATTCACAAAATAAGTCAGCATTTCAGTGGTATTTCACAGCAGGAAATTCAGTCTTATGACCTAGTTTAAAATAAGGACAAGCATACAACAACTGGACATGTTCACAGCAGTTGTAAAACAAGTTCTCTGCAGGGAAATAACAACTACTTTATATGTTAACATAAAAGTAACTTAATTAGTCCAGAAAGCCAACAGCAACAGTCACAAGAGACAAAGCATTAAAGGCAATATAGAACCCATGTGAATTTATTATTTTTTTTCCTAAAACAGAACTTCCTCTCCTGCATTTAACCCGTCCCTTTCTTGTTTTCATGCGCTGAGCCAGCTGTCTGCTTTGAAGCTCTGCTTTGCCAGACTCAGCAGGGCTGTGGTTTCCTGGTTTCCTTGTCAGTTGAATGTGAAAGATTCCCTACTCTAACACTGAATTGCTTCCCTTTGTAAATCACACTTTCTTCTACCTTTAAGCTCTCCTTTGACAAATAGAAAGCACAAGCAGAAATGTTCCTTGTACACTGGAACCGCTGAATAATTGGTTTCAGAGAAGAACACAGATCTGGGAAGTCTGAGCTCAGATGTTTCTATGTCTTTATGGGAAATTGCTTACTGCTCTTTAAAAGTGAAAGGATGGATCACTGGGTAAGGCTCAGCGTGCCAACCCACTCCCGTGTGCCCCAGGATCACTAATGATTGCCAGACTGAGGACATCAAAACCTAGGGATGTTTCAGACCTACACACTTGTAGGGCTGAAAGCCTTTCCCAGCTGAGTTGACCTAACACATCATTACATCTCCTTACAAACTTCAGGGCTGCTTTGTGCTCTCTGTTCCTCTGAATGCTTCTGAGCTACCATAAAAAGGAATCATTAGAATAACCCTAGAGAAGGGCAAAAGAGCACCCCCATTTATAAAATATGACAAAGCTTACAAATAGAAGACAGGATCACATGCATGCTAAAAATCAAGCTGCAGCTTAAGGAGAAAGAGTAGTCTTTTTACACTCATTAAGATTTTTTCCATTACTAATCCCTCTCAATTTCTGCAGAGCATGAAAAGAAGTCAAAAAGGTTTTAAATCCTCCTCCACCACCTTTTTTTTAAATTAAAATTTTGCTCATTCTTTGCTTCTTCAAATTTCCTAGTTGCTGTATTGAATTTTTATCTGCAACAGCAAGCACAAAAAAGTTTCTTTAAAGAAATTCAAGTCAAGATTTTCATAGTCTTGCATGACTGGGAAAATAATAATGAAATATAAGAATATTAGTGATAAAAAATAAGAATGATACACAAAATTCCTAATTCCATTCAGGGCTTAGAACAGTCCCTTTTTCCTCCCTTAAATGTGTCCCTCTGACACTTACCTTAATCATAGCAACAAAAGGCATAACCTTCTTCATATACCTCTTCAGCTCTGGCAAGGCGTTAAGCTCACTGGCAATGACTTTATTATCTGGTAGTTGACCTCCACCAACCTAAACATTAACAAACATCCATTAAAAAGTGTAGGCATCATTAAAAAGATTTGCCCTTTAATATCACATACCCTTTGTGCTTTCCCATAAATACTGGCAAGGTCTGTCATCATCATCAATTCCACATACAATAATTTTTTCATCCCTTTGAAACATTTTAAAAGTAAAATTTTAAAACTTTGACCAAAAAAACAAGCAGAAAACTACTGCCATTCAGACAACTCAGCATTATTCTGCATTTTTCTTTATTCTTTCTGGTGACTATATAAGAACAGAACATGGCCTGCTTTTCACTCGGATTGTCGAAAACCGATGAAATCATACTGTCACATCAGTGACATTCCTTGGGACATTTTCATTAAGCACCAAAATTTATTGGAGAGCTGTAAAAGCTTAAAGAAAATTAGAACTATCTTGTTTAGTATTTAAATAATTTGGTAACAAAGTGGCCCAAAGAAACATGAAAGGCTGAGCACCTGATAGTGCTTGCGCAGAAGGGATAAGGTGGTGTGCTGCCAGGGCGGGTAGTTCTTTGCCACGTAGATGGTGCAGTGAGAAGGCTTCTGGGAAGGTTCTTTAGTACTTTTCTACAGGAACAAAACCATAAGAATTAGGAAGGAGTCCTGAGGCAAAACAGAATTATCAAGTACATCCACTTAAAAGGATGAGCGAGTTCACTTCACCTTTCCTTTCGCAGGTGCCACGTGGTTCTTGAGACGGAGTCGGAGGTCGTGAGCTGCTTCCATGAGGTACTGAGAGGAGCGAATCAATACCTCATCCACAGGACCTGCAGCTGGCCACGAGGCTCTCATGATGGAATCAGGCTTTGAAGAAAGAAAGAAGTGACATGCACTGAGATGGAAACACATCAGTATACAGCCAAAAAGCATTTACTTGCAAGTGTGTTAAGGACTACACATACAGTTACACCTGCCATACAGGTACATAACTTCACCTACAAGCACAAGGAGATTAAAAATAAACCCACTGAGTTTCACATGTAAGTGCAGGAATATTGCATTAGTTGGGTTAATTTGAGATCACCTCTTTGCAAGTATACAACCAAAGTGATTTGTATTAAAGTTGCATATATCATCACAGGAACAGGCTAACTCTACGTTCACTGTCCTATGAACAATAAGCTATCACAGCTCTTAAGACATCTGTTTCTTCTACTTGCATGTCAAACATCCGTACGCCTGATACGAGCCTTCCTAAATATCAGTAGAAGTTTAGATCCGAATCAAATGACAAAACTGAAACATCAGTACCTTTCCCAGCAGTGACCAGATGTGCTCACACAAGTGGGGACAGATAGGAGCCAACAGCAGAGTCTGAACTTCAATGAACTGAAACACCAGCTCCCTGTGCATCCCTTCTATCGCCAGCTCACGATATTTATCTTTCGCTGCCTGAAACACAGCCAGCACAACAGTCATTAACACACACCAACTGCCAGGGAGAAGCACAGAACAACACACAATTCTTTGCTCTAATACGCCTTTAGAATGAAAGCTTACAACTCAATAATGGATTATTACACGAACTGTATTTTCCTGAAGCACCTGAAGCAACCTGTCAGCTGGCCGTTTGATTTTTGCATTAATTGGTACTTTTTTAGAAGTGTTTATTGGCAGACACGTAAAAGACCAAATATCCACAACTGTGTACCACATACTATCATCCTGAACAGCTTGCATAAAGATACTAATAAGTACAAAGAAAAAGGCAATGAATGGGATCTATCATTATACATATAACTCAGCCTACTTAACCATAGTCCCGAGTATCACAGAGGAGCCACATGAAGGAGTGTCTGTAATTCCTGAAGGGAAGTGGCATGGTTCAGCAGACACTCCGGAGACACGACTTATGGAAAATATCAAAAAGCACTCTGCTTCCAAACAATTTTGTTGATGTATTATCTGGATTTCTTATGAAGAGTTCCTTACTACAAAGGAGCTAAGGAAAGGAAACACTCTTTTTAATAGTGTCTCTTTTTTAAGCAGCTTTTTGCTCATATTAGTTATCAGGACTATTTGCAGCATCACAGTTGTCTTCCTCTGGACCTTTCTAAAAGTGACACAAGCAGACCTTTATAATTTCAGATTTATTCTATTAAAGTACTCTTGTTTCTTGGCACAGTTCTGATCCTAATTCAGCTGTATAATTAAGGATCAGAGACATCAGGATCAAAAGAAATCCACAAATACCAAGTGTTAGTTTCCTACACCTAAAAGGATACCTCCTACCTGAAATTCAAAGAAGCCAGTTTTCAGAGCTTCCTTAAACATCATCTTCTCATAATTTTGGTCTGTCTTCATTATGCCTGCACTCATTTCACTAGGGAAAGAAGGAAAGTGAAAACATCAATATTGCATAGTCTACCCCACATAATGGCAACACCACGTAAAACACCACACTGATAGTGTCACGAGAGCAGCACAGTCACATAAAAATAATTACAGAATAGGTTTTTAGTGGAATTCATTAATTTGTAGAAGAAAAAAAAACTACAGAGATCCTCCTTGCAAGAAAGAAGGGACCAAACTGTATTATTAGTCTTTGTACAGTACCTGGCAAAGACTCTGTCATTAAAGGTGTTGGCAGGACCACTTCTTAGACTGTCTCTGTTTGCAATCATCTCCTTGACCCACTCCACCCACGTGTAGAGACGAAGAATACCAGCATCTGCCATGGCTTCCACAAAGTTGGCATCTTCAACAGTGTCTCCAGCATCAGCCAAGGCTAAACGCATGCCTGAAAGAAAGTGGATAAGCTGACACAGCTGGCATGCAGTTACCTGGTAGATACAGGTGCAGGAGGCATGGGACTCAACATGAATTACAACTTTTCATTACCGCTTAATAAAATGCAAAGTGAATTTACAAACTGCCTGGCCAGCTAGAGAGAGATGTCTCAAAGGATGCACTTTCCCCAGCAGAGGCACACTGCTCTCCTTAGGAAGGAAATCACAGACACCAAGAACCAGGAGACTGGTACAGCCACTGTCCAGAAACACAAGGACATGCATGTATCCAGGCAGTGCGCATCAACAGTGCGTGCCTGACCTTCTGATGCCCTAAGTGAACATGGAAGGAGGAGACAGGCACCTTCCAGGAGGTCTCAACACCAGTAGTTCTTGGTTGAGACAGGTGTTGTGCTAACATGCATCCCAATTTTCTAAATAGAGTTCAGCTTTTCAAACAAGAGCAGGTGGTAAGCAGTAGATTTATTGCAATTCATTACTCCAATAAACCCACTGCTCCTTTGAGACCAAAACAGTCATTTTGGCATAACTGAAAACCAGATGCAGATCAGAACATACTTACCATCTGCAGAAAACTTGTCAACAGCTTGAGTTAGGGTAAGAAAGTTGCCTGTAGATTTAGACATCTGAAAGAAATAGAAGAGTCTGTTTTCTCACACATCCTTTTTGTTGCTGGATAAGACAGGCACAGCAGGGATTTGGGCAAACCATGGAGAAAATACTTCCTCATCCATCGTAACAAAAGCAATTTGGTAAATCTGAACTAGGTCTCACAGTAAAACCAGACTGAACTTTGCAAGCACTCTTTTAACTCCTGAATGTTGAACTTGAGACTTGCACAAGTTGTTAGTACCCAGACCCATATACACCACAGCTGCTGGGAAACAGCAACTGCCTTCTGCATCATTTGGGTTCCACCCCAGACCTTGTCAGGCTTTGAGAAACGGGACAACTAGTAACAAAATCTAATTCCAGAAATCACCTAAATTAAACTTTAATACTACTTCAAAACTGGTGTTTTCTGCTCATCCTGCAAAGAGCTAACTTAAGAAGAGTGGCAGACTTGGAGGAAAGGCAAGTCTTCAGCTCTGACGAACAAATAACTGGAGGGCACAAATGAAGAAACTAGAATTTTGACTATTTCCTCCCTTCAGCTCCCAGGAGGATTCTTCCAGTCTGGCTGGCAAGTGCCTATTTTGCCAACCACAAAAGCCACCTCACACATGAAACCTCACCATACCTTTTCAGAATTGAGGAGGAGATGTCCGTTTGCTCTCACAGCTACTGGCCATTTTTCCCTGAAGACAAGATACAAAGTGTGAGGTAAAATAAATACGTTGTCTCTTTTAAAAAAAACAAACAAACAAACATTTGACATTCCAGTTTGGGATGAACACCTTAAGTGGACTCTTCAACAATACCTACGGGGTGTCTTAAAAAAAAAAGAGCATCTCTGAAGACAGAAAGAGCTACAACATAGGGTTAGGGATTCTCATTGCTGAAATGCAAAGCAGGGAGCATTGCACCTACAGTTACACTTCATGTACCCCACCTCCTTCCATTCAGCCACACTTCACTTGAAGGCCAGTGACTGGCACTGCCTGACAGCACTTGGCAGAGCCAAGTCCCACGCACCTCTACCAATGGAGGGAGCAGATATCAAACTCTGCAGGACCATCTTAACTGTATGTGAGAAAACAGCTTTTCCTACATACAGTTTTATACAGCTCTTACACAGAGTTCAAGGGAATGCAAATATAGTATCTTAGTGCACAGAAATACCTCTTTCTAAAAGCACCATGTGAGCAGCAAATATTCTTAACCTGTATTGTACAGCCCATGGGAATATGTATGCACTGTTTTAACAATCCTTGAGCAGTAATTAAGAAAACTTTATTATCATTAAGTTATTTAAAATCCCAGTGCAGGAATACAATTCAATACTGAGAAATACTTAGGAGGAGTATTGATATTCTATTTCAGTAACTTCTACTATAGACAACAGTAACAAAGCTGCAATATGAAAGAACAGACTTTCAACATAATTCTGAATGTTGTACAGTCCCAAAAAGCCACTATCACATGTACCAGGAGCACAAACTCCCCAGATTTACCTCCTGCACACCTCTTCTGCATGATCTCCAGCCTTACCTTTGATCTGACCACATAGCCACGTGATTATAGAGGTAGTATGAGAGATGATTGGGAACAAGATCTTTGCCAGAAACTCTGAGATCCACAGGATACCAAAATTCAAACTCCTCCTTTAGCCTGTCCAACTTTTCTTTTGGAATCTCCGTTTTAGGAAATGGAGCTGCCTTGAAGAAGATGTAATCCCAAACTTCTTTGCTCATTTGATGTGCCCTGCACAGAATTAGTCCCACATTGAGATGGCAGCAAGAGTTCCCCTTACGCTCCACAGCATTTTGAACAAGACAGCTTAAAACTGTTGATTCTTTCTCACAACATACTGCGTTTGATAAGCAGAGCAAACCTGGCCAAAGAGTGCACAAGTACATTGTCTAAGATCAGATGAGCGAGTCCAACATCAGAAACAAAACCAGAACTCAGAACTGCTCAAGCCATGCCCTGCTTAAAATGCCCTTTGATATTTCCCAATGAAGTATGAAGATTCCCACGAAGAAAAACGAATTAATAATTAGAGCGTATTCTTGAGTGTCCTGGAAACCTGATTATTTCTTTTCCAAATGCCACCTCCCCCCACCCTCATCCCCACTTGTGACCTTAACTGAACATTGAAAACCTATTGCTAATACCTACATATCTCTGCCCTCCCTTGCACTGGGTCATTAGCCATTTCTTCTGGCTTCTGCCAAAGAGCAGCAGTATAACAGAACTGCTGTACAATGCACTGTTGCCTCCTACAGGGAAAAAACAGTGGTCTTTTCCCACTGTGAATGGAATTAATCCATTCAGAATTAATGTTTACTGTAAGACGCACGGTACCGATTACTAGAGGTAGGATCCACAATTCTGAATGAAAACACTGATGAGATGTAACTTAGACCCACAGGTCTGCAGCCACTGGCCTGCATTTAAAAAAAAATATCCTTCTTGTTTCTACAGAGGTTTTTATCCCTGGCTCCACAGAATTCCACTGGAGTCCGCCAGACACTACCTGCATATGTTTCAAATTCAAACATTTCAAATCAAAGTTAACTAAACATTTACTAAGGTGCTTTGGCCAGTATTATGCAGAGAGGAAAAGCATTCTGGATCCAAAGTACCTCCAGTACACACTAAACAACTAGTTCAAATGACAGCTGATACCACCAGTCGAGAATAAAGTCTTACACACACCAGTTGGCTGGCTTAGATCTGGTAGTTATTGTTCTATGCTTTAAGACACTGTTGTGCACTGTGACTTTGCTTCCATGCTTGGTGCCAAGGATGGCTGCAAACAAATGGTGACTGACAGGACATGCCAGAAATCCCCTTCTGCTTCACCCCACAGAAGAAGTCTTTGTAAAAAGCATTTGCTAACACTTTAGGAAAGATGTTATCTGCTTGTGTAAGAGGGCACACTAATTGCATATTCTTAATTACATCAAATCTATAATTCAGTGCTCAGGATGCTCACTTCAAAGTTTGTTTCCAGACATGACTGGTGTGTAGGTAGCATCTCTGTAATTAGACAGATTTGAGCCAAAATTAAAGCTTTGCCAGGTCTTTCAGAACTATTTCTGTTTGTAAGAATCTTCACTTTAGAAATGGTTTTCAGATTAGTTATTGCATTGAATAAGGTAAGTTCCAGTTCCAATGTGCAAACTGCTCCAGAAAACAGTTCCTAAAACATGCAGAATTAGAACATAAGATTCAAGGCAAGACTGGCAGTGTATTTTTCAGTTCCAGGTGAGTTACACTATCCCAGCTCTCTGATCTCTATCACTGAACACTCAACTGCTCTGACGGAGAGGGAACAGAGCAGATTTAGGAGGCAGTTTGGTACAAATGCTTTCTTCCCTCTTTGAAGGTTTCCACATAAGTTGTGGATAAAAGACGATTCTAAGCTAAGGGAGTTACCAACATTGAATACAGTGACAAAGTCATCTTGCCCACTTTGTACACTGAAGCACAGTTTCATATAGTTGCAAAGCAATCTCAATAAGCAGAGACACTTCAGCAACCACTGAAACCAGTTGCTCAAACACACCTGGCAAGGGCCATTTCAAGGCAAGCCAAACAAGTATTAAAAAGGGGATTTACTCTGGGTACAGTTCTGCTTTCAGGGACATCCCTCCTCTCTCTCTGGCCACCATACTCCTTTCCCTTTCCTTATTTCCCTTCTGCAGATTTGCTGTAACTGGGCTAACAGCAGGTTAACTTTTAACAATGATGCTTTTAAACACAAAAGCAAAGTCTGTTTGGCAAGTCTTTGTCAAGAGCAATTCAGGAGAGAAGCACACAAGAAACGTGAAAACTTAATGATTCACTCTCCTTACCTGATGCCTAGAGGAGATTCTCCTTGGCCCCTCAGGTTCCCTCCCTGTAGGAGGTGAGCCACTGTGTAATAGGCCATGTAGATAGTCGAGTCAGAGAGAGACTCTATCAGCCACTGCTCGTCCCAGGGTAAGCGGGTCCCTGGACACAAGGGGGGCCAGGAATCAGACAGTCAGTACCACCCCCAGCCACAGGCATGACACTTGAGCATACAGAAGCAGTTATGACTTTCAGTGGAACATATACACATACACACATATATATGCAAGTACTTGTGTTTATGCTTTTAAAAATCCTTTTTTAAAAAATCCAACTGACATATTTGATAATTTTATTAAGGAGAAAGTACTTGTTATTTGTGTAGTCGGCTTCTTAACACAACTGTCAAACAAATTTCCCTCATGATGGTTTGCTGTTTAATATAATGCAGTTGTCCCATGTCACAGGCTACACAAGATGAAGGCTAGTCAGAATTTAAGGAGAACACCCAAGAAATGGTATTAGTTCCTTCTTCTGAGGTCCCTTTCAAATCAGTAGCCCAAGCAAAAAAGCTACGGAGATGCTGCATAGAATCACTGCAGCAATGCAAAAATAAAATTTCCCCTGGCCACATGCATTTGCAAGAAAGCATGTCTTCTCCAGGATGCTGGGTCAAGATGTATGTTGGGTAAATCTTTTCTACCCTTACCAATACAATTTTGGATTCTAGATAGCACTTAAGCCTTCCAAATGAAGTGCTGAGTATCATCTTCATGAACCACTGCGTGACAAAAGGACTGTTGTGCCTACCTAAGCCATATGTCCTGGAGCATGCATGCTCTTGTAGCCAGCCTAAAGTAGCTTCAAAATTTCTCCTCGTTTCTTCACAAAACCTGTAAGAAATAAGCTATTACTAATTACTCCTCTCAGCCCTCTTAGGCCACCAGCAGCAGCAGCACACAATCACTCCCCGTTACACCCGCTTTTAACTTACGTCTCCAGATGTTTCAAGCACTCTGATGCCTGTTTCTTCCAGTTCACTTCACCATAATCTAAATACCTACAGTCAGGAAAAGTTTATTGTAATAAAACAATCCACAAGTAGGATATAATTTGGCAGTAACTTTATAACTACATCTTTACTTTGCTTACCACTGGTCACAGAGGGCCACAACACACTCATCAGCAGACCTCGATATAACTTGTTTCTCAGGTTCCATATAAATCATGGCTTCATCCTAAGAGTTGAAAGGGCAATGAGAACTAAGATTTAAGTACTTGGCAAAGCTGTGAAAATCCTCACACCTTCCAGAAAAGCATCCTCTCCATTCTAATCTGGTTAACAGCATGGCTCTCACCACTGCACAGGATCTCTGCCTCAGTATTCACTCAAGTAAAATGAGGGCAATACTTCAGAGAAATACAGAACCAAGTATCAGTTCATGTAATTTTGTAAAGGATCAAACCACCAAAATATTTCATAGACAAGGGCATGGGATGAAGCAAGGAATAGGACATGTCCAATTAAGCTGTTCATCCCACCTTAGCCCAAGAACACAAGGTCCTTCTTTTAGCAGAATTTCGTACTCTGTAGCTATTCAAAGCACCACTGAGAGGACTGCAGAGCCAAAACAGAGAGGTTTCTTCAGCAACTGGGCTACTGTGACAAAGATGTATAATTTAAAAGAAGCTGTGTGCATACTACCACATACATTATCCACCATCATCTTCTGAATAAGTTTCTTGACATCTTGAACTTTTTGTCCTTCGAATCCATTCACCAACATTACCTGTAAAAGAGGGGTCATAGGGGTTGGTTTTTTTTTTCACTTAACAAGAAACAGGTGCAATAACACCTTAGATCAACAAAGGTAGTAGTTACTACAATCTTTGACATGTAAAAAGTAGGAATACAGTGTTTGTTTCATTAAACAGATGGTCATCTTTACCCAAAATGCATTTGCATACACGTTAGTATGCACACGGGCAACTGGACACAGCTAGTCAGAAATGAAAACTGTTGCCAGCTTACAAAACAGCTAAGGAATAAATCACAGTAAGTCACTGCAAAACTAAGATTTAAAAAAAAAAAACAAAACAACACCACAAAAAACCCACACACCACCACACTGGTCTCTTCATTTCAGCTTCCAAATCAATACTCGGAACAAAATTGATCAACTCCTCAGAACGTGATCACTTGCTAGGAAACCAGATTATAAGTCTCAGTTTGCAGTCAAACATTCCTTCCTGCTCTTCCTTCAATTCCACACAGCTCCTCCAACTGCAGAACCTGGCTGCAGGAGAAGGCTAAACAAGAAGTGGGCTGGGGAAAACAGAAAAAAAATCTCCTTTCTTGCAGTCTTCTTTCTACACTTTATTTTTAACAATGTTTCTCCTCCTAATCATATTCAGCAGGAAAACACTTGTCAGAATCTTTTATTACTTACTCCCTCATAAAATCCTTTCAGGTACACTCTCTCCTTGGCCTCAGCAAGTTTCTCTCTGTCATTCTGGCTCTGGATTTTGAGCTCATCACAGACTGCTGGAGCACAAAGGTTGCCATACCCTGGGACTTCAACGATGGGCACCTGAGAATTAACCAAACTGTTAGCTATTCAGTTCAAATTATCTCAGTGTAACAAAATCTACACAAAGATTTGTTTCCCAGATTTCACAAGCTTCACTACAAGTGAAACACTGAACAAAACAGACAAGTGTATTTTGCTTGGTTTGCAATCCTGAGGCTGATGTGGGAGTTTGAACCAGAGATTATGAAGTGGAAACAAGACAGTTATTACTAGTTACCTGCAAGTGTTTGTGCTGCATGGCACCCTGGCCAAAAGCACTATTACACAAAGAACTCTAATGGCAGCAGAGGCAGGTGCTAGAGCTAATGTCAAACTTCCACTCTGTGTGTAAATTTGCAGCATCTATTACTAATCAAGTTACATAGGACTTACAAAGTATTAGGGCAATTCCACTCATCAAATCAAAAACCCCCAGCAGTGCCCAGTGCAAGCCCTGATCTGCCCTCCTACAAGCAACAATCCAATTCTACCTCCTGACATGACACTAGCACCAAGCTGTACCAGTACTGAAGGTGGCAAGTGGAAGCAAAAGTAATGCAGAATACTGGGATGGCTTTACCTGTAACCTATGTTTTCTAATGAAAATGATTCAGCCATGAGTCTGCATTAACAGTAAGAGACTTGAGCTCTTTGCACAGAGCAGACACAGTAATGACCTGGACATTCAGGCTGTAAGTTTTAACCAACCAACAGGTTATCAGTATAACAATGCCATTCATTCTCCAAATAGTAATTCCCACAAAAACTATTACTCTCCTTTGTCTCTGAAGTATAGCATAGAAAAACAAATCTTGGTTGCAACCTTTAACAGTCCAAATCTCACAACAATAGCAAAACATAAGAACTTTAAACTTTTCAGCTCTATCAGCTCAGGAGGACTTCAAATAGAAATTCTGGAAAAGGCAGGCAGTTCGTGGTACACTTCTCAGTGAGTGCAAAGTCATGGGTACTGCAGAGACATTTGGGTGTACTTACTGGTTCAAACGGCAGGACCATTTCATCTTTGATGCCATACTTCACCCTCAAAGCCTTTGAAGGTTAGAAGACAAAAATGCAGTATGGTTAAGAGAAAAATCTTCTAGATTTAATGGTTTTTATCCATTCATAGCATCTTTCTTGTACATAATATTTTATAATAAAGTAGAAAAAGCCACTTCCCTGCCTTCTCACTATTTCCCACACCTGAGTTTAATGCCTGCCTCATTTCCAGGTGATTCTTTGTCATAATTGCCTACATTTTTAAGAATGGAAAAAACACTATTGCTCGACCCTGAAAACGAGTGCAACAAAAACTGAATAGCAGAGATAGCTGTTCAGATTCTGATATACTCCTGAAGCTGTAATAGCAACAGCTAGTTCAAGTCTCATTTGAAATTCCCAGAGATGAGATTTAGATCTCTGTAGAAGTCATTTCCACAACAGGAATTTATTTTTATTTCAGTGGTACTCTTCTATACCTTAACATGCAGCAGAAGTTACATTACTCTTGTCCAAAACTCTTCTTTAGGTCTGAGAACAAAAAAATCTGTCATAGCCTGGTTGGTTTTAACTTCATTTATTTTTAACTACTTTGATTTCAAGTTAGAGACGGCAAAACTCCAATTAAAGGGATTTTCATTTTATCCACTGGATATCTACTTTTGACCCTCCACACTATCGATGGGAAACAAACAATTCAGTTAACAGACTGACCTGTTTTTTTTTCAAATCTCTCAGGGCTGCAAAGTCATCTGGAGAATCAGAGGGAACACTTGATACCACCCCAGTTCCTTGACAAAGAGATACAACAGATCAAAAGATGAGTCAACACGTACTGAATGCACAGTGTGCATCAAACAGGCTTTGGCAAGATGCTGCTGTAAAGTTACCTTTATCTTCCTTGATTGTGAGCATGGGAAGAGCATATATAACTTTGTAGGCAGTGAGAGGGGCTGAAAGTGCAGCGCCAAGCATCTCCTATGCAGGACAAAGGAATATCATTAGAATAAACAGCTCTTTCAGCCTAGCTGAGTAAGCTCTCCTGGCTGATATTCTTTAGATTTGCTGCATTCCTTACATATTACAAACAACAAATTAAAAAATATATATATTTAGACAAGGAAGGAGTACATATGAAAAGTATGTGTGAGACAGTATATGGACTATTTACTGGTAGAAGACTGAAATATCAGATAAACAAAGTAATTCAGACAAAGCAAAACTACTGAAAGTATAGACCTAAAAAAGACAGTAAGCAGGAGAACAGTTGCCTCCCAGTATCTGAAGCATGTCAGCATCGAGACAGGAGTGAAATGGGAAGCCAATGTCAAAAGCTAGATGAAACAAAGGCAGGAAAAGCATATTGTCAAGAACATCTATGCAGTGACAGGAAGCAATTGAGGTATCACAGTTGTGTTCTACCTCTCTAATTTGCTTGAATTCACATCATGTCTACTAACAAAGAAACAAAAACTGTATTTTGTACTTCATCCTTCAAAGCAGGACCAAGAAAGATGGTGACAAGTTTTAGTGAATGGAGATGGAGTGCTGTAAAGAGCACGAAGGTACTTTGTGTTAGGATGAACAAATGCCACTAAGGACATTTATGCAAAGCACAGGTGTTAAGAATAGTAAATATCAAAACCACTAACATTCAACTACTAAGCTAAGAAAGCTTCACCCACAAAGATGTATGGGAAATTTCAGCATCAACAAAAAGCCTTTTTCATATAACACTTTCTAGCCATTACTTTTTTCTATCCTTTTCCACTTCCCATAGAGAACTCAGCACTCTTCCCAGAGCACTGAAAAGTGTTACTTAAAGCCATTCATTCATCAAGTAATGCCAAGGCAACAGTAATGCATTTGTCCACAGGTAAGTGCACCCGGGTAATGTCCCAGTACCTGTACCCTGGCAGCCAAAGAAGCTGTCTTCTTGCTTTTTGAGTCAAAGTACTTTTTTTTTTTTTCATAGTTCCTGTATTTTCTTTATAAGTAAAATTCTACCATCACCTTTGTAAGTATAAGCTTCACAGGAATAGGTAAGCCTGACCAGCAAGCTGCAAGATGCTTACTTCTCCCATCAGCTCCTTGACAACAGGCACGACTCCATTATCTTTTGTAAAGCCCTGGTAGGACATGTTCCTGGCAGCTCTTTGGGTACAGATAAAAATATCCCCATTCCCAGTCTCAAAGCCGATGTACTTCATGTCTGGGCGAACCCAGCAGTTCGTCTGTCCAAACATGGTTTCTGGTCTGAGCGTAGCAGCCACCAAGAAGATACTTTTCCCTCTTAGGCCACTGGGGGGGGCAAGAAGTACAAGTCACCAAAATAAAAACATTCAGGACAATACAGAACATGCTTTTAAGCTAATATGAACTTTTAAGTAACATTTCCTAAGGGATGAAAGTGGGTCATTAAATTCTTTAGGTGTTTTTCATTTTCTTTCCTTTTTTTTTTTTTTTTTTTTGAACTCCAGTTTGAGTTTCACACAGACCAGTGAATATAGCAGCTCAAAGCAGGGACCAAGTCTTTGAAGTGACAGAAATAACAGGGTGAAATTATACTCTGCATTAGGCAAAAAAGACTATCTAATTCCATGGTCACTTCTGGCCATAAGACAGAACCTATTTGCCATTATGAACTGAAGACCTACCTTAACTTTGCAGGATAAGGATCTAACACCTTCATTTTTATTAGCGTATATTCTTGAGGCCCAACACCCTACAATCCACATAATAAAGCAATTAATATATGACACTGATGCAAGCAGTAAAGAAAATAAATCCTATTCTATAGTAACCTAAGTGCTATTTAAGGTTCCAACACTTTCTTCAAAGTAGATCCTATTTCCACTGATGCAAATGGCTGTTTGCTCAAACACAGACTGGAGAGAGGTTATACTCTATTCCCATGTCCAAAAATACAATTGCCACAGCCACTGCCTCAGCAACATGTGAGTTAGTAACAGCTTATTTGTTTTGTTTCAGACAGACAACGATATGACGTAGTGATGCTGCTGGAACAAATTGCCAAATAATCCCAGAAAACAGCTGCAATAGAAAATGCTACCCATAGTTCAAGACAAATATTCTCACCAGAGAAGTTTATTCAGTTTTCACATGTACTGACAGCTGAGAACTGATACATCTGTATTTACAAGATACCTTTTGTTCCAAGATACAACTTATTTTTCCATTCAGTATTTAAGCATGAGCAATGCATAAAAATGTCAACTAAAATATTACCTCTCCTGTTTGCCTGTCATGATCCATGCAAGGCTGTCCATCTTTGGGAGAATAAATTGTATACCTAGGAAAAGGTATATTTTCACTTATTACCAAGTATAATAATGCATAGACCAAGAGGAAAAAAAAAAAAAATATTTACGAAAAAGATCTCTCTTAATGGTATTTTCAAATTTTGTATCAATCAGTTTCCACAGATGTCAACACTGAGTTTTTGCAAGAGCTCTCATTATTGGCCCTATTTCACTTTGAGTTGGTATTATACATGGAAAAACTAAACCAAACACAATCTCACACACTCTGCTACCACAATAAACACTTTACGGTGTCTAGTAGAGCATTTGAAACAAAAAGATTTTAGTTCAAGGTGACTTACAAGCATGTTCTAGAAACATGTCCTAGGGTTCCAGCTTGGGTAAAGCTGATCTATACTCACAAACTCAGAGCTGAGTGGCAGGCTTACCGTTTCCCAAACTTAATCTTATTTCTTTCCTTTAACGTAAGAAATTGCCATCGTACAAAGGAATCATAATAAGGATTAACATCCGTAGTAATGAAAGAACGCCTCCAATCCACCTGGAAATGCACAAGTCTCTGGTAAATAAACATGATAAAGAAATCCAAGGAACCTCTCAACAGCAAAACTAGTATTTCAAAAATAAAAAGAAGTTTCTCTACAAAAAGATAATTCAAGTACCTATCACACAAAGGGCACACCCTAAAAACCATACCAATGCAGTCTGCATGTGCATGGCCTGTCAGAGCTGAGATGTCCAACTCAAGGCCCTGTCTGCTGACTGAATTTTATAGATTTTGTAGCAGGTTTAACCAATCACTTCAGCTAAGTTTCATTACTACCTTGTTTCATAATCTTTAAAAATCTGTTGTCAGCAGGACAAGTATCTTTATTTAATATCACATCATTAAATGAGTATTTCCAAAAATACCAGAAACATTTCTAGAATAATGCTGCTATTACACAGAAAATCTTCTCAAAGGAGCAGCACCATATTCATAAATAAAACAACAGCACAAGTATGGCTGCTCAGGTAACTGAACGTTACATTTCATAGTTACCTTCAGTCCCATGCTTTTCAGATCCTGGACAGCAAGGGGAGGGAAATAATCCAGCCAATGCTCAGCTTCAGAAAAACTGGCTACTTCATCATCAGAAAGACCCAGAGACTTCATGATTCCCCACTGGTACTTGGAGGAGCCAGTCTTGGCAGCAGCCTTACTCTGGAAGGACAACTGTGATCAGGAAACAGTGCACGTTCTTGTATTCACAATAGCTTCATACACTCCAGAGCATTTTCCTCTGTTAATGTTATGGTTTCTATTTCCAGCTGTACAAGTTACTACAAATATTCTAGCATCCTTTTCTAGCAGTGGAGACTAATTATCAGTTTCTCATCTACACTGTTTCCTAGCTTATACTCACCTCTACATACATTAACGCCCCTCTTTTCATTGTTAGGTGCTTGCATCAACCTTAAACATTTGCAGAACAGTGTGCCATGACAAAGCAGCAAGAACTAACTAGTTCTCCGAGGTCCTGGCCAAACAAATGGGTGTTTTTACCACAAAAAGGTGGAGCACTCCTGCACTGTATTCTTTTATCAAAAACTTTCTCTGCTGTTACTTTGCTCATATTACATTTAGCCAGAATAGGCTACAAACCAGTTCACACGAGAATAATCAGAATAGTAGAGAGATCTATGTCCCTTACCACTGAGAAAGCAGCCTACAACTTGTTTGTGAATGCTTTGTGCAGGAAAAAAAACCCAAACCAGATATTACTCTGGAGAATCATATTTTTCTCAGGAAACTATCAAACAGCCCACCAGCTCACCATTTGGATTTCATGCATTGAAATGGTATCTCTGGAACCACACAGTTGCTGCATTTTTTTGAAGTCTACCTTAAAAGTATCCAGCTAACTTGGAAAAAGCAATCTAAATATTTGTATCACAGGTTTCTCTGCAGTGTGAAAGAGGAAAACCCATGATGCATACCTTGAAGCTCTGAGAGCACAGCTACCAATCCAGAAAGGCTTTGTTTAAAGTTTACCTTTTTGCCTTTTGCTTTGTCTTTGATGATAATTTCTTCTTTTTTCGCAGAATTTTCGTCCTCTTCTTCCTCCTCATCAGGAAATTCAGGTGGGCAACCATATAGTTCCATTTCTCTTTTTAGCTTATCTGCACAAGCCTAAATAGAGTCAGTGGCAGCGTGTCAGCACTTGTCAGTGGCAATTGCTTCAATCCTGGCTAAGGAGGGAGCACCTTTTACTGATAACACTTAGCATTTCACTACAACGCTTTAAACTTTTCCTGGACATTGCATTAATTTCTAGGAGATCTTGCAGCTTCAGGAATGCCTGCCACAGCAGGAAGAGGTTTACAGTGAGGATTTTCTTGCAAATGAAAAAATACAATAGATAAACTTAGTTTTAAAGCATTTTACTTCTAGAAGGTCATAATGTATAGTTCAAGCAATACATCTTTACAACAAATTCAGGTTCCGAATCACACTAGCTTGATGAATTTTTTAATAAATTATCATGACATTCTGGATGGACAGTAAGCAATGCTCTAAGTAGCCTTAAGCATAAAAAAAAAAAATTAGAAAAAGCCTCAGTAACTCAAACATCTCACCTTTATTGGCATCCCAGTGCAGTGCAGACCAAATGGAAACAAGCAGCACTTTCCTTTCAGCCTCTGATACCCAACTGCGAACTATATAAAGTGGAAAAAGAAACAGATGAAACAAGAATAAATCACTGAATAAGTCATTATTGAATCTATAAAGTAATTAACAAGGCATTCTGTTAGCTCAAAATTTAACTACAAAATGAGCGTTTGCTCTACAGTTGTATTTAAAGGTATTAGCAAAAGAAAACTTTTACCTCACATTTAGATAAAGAAAACGTGTGTCCCAGGTGGAGGCGGCCATTCATGTAGGGATAAGGAAAGCAAACAAAGTACTTTCCTTTGCTGAGAAGAAATGCAAAGAATTAAAACGTGTCGTTAGCTTTTAAAGCAGCCATCAGAAGATGCACACATGAAATAGTTAACTGGTACCATTGGCTGTTATCAGCCCACAGTGACGTTAATGTTTCCCCTGCCAGTAACATGAGTCCTTGATTTTAAGGACCTGACATACTAACAGGTCCCACATAGCACTGACATCACAGGGAAAGTTTGAAATAGACGTAACATCTTCCCAAAGGTAACGAGTTCTAATCCTGCTTCCATAAATTAATTACTGCAAAGGCCTGAAGTCATTTATCTAATCTCCCACTGTCCAAATTCAGGTTTTGTAGTGACACGCTGTAAATTATTACTCATTTCACAGAGATTGTTGCAGTGTGTTTCACATGTATTGTATATTGTTGTAACCCCACCTCTCCAACCATCTAAGATGATTTCTAGATCTTCGAGACACTGTAAATTTCTACCTCTGCCTTTGCACTCCACTCCATGCCTGGTCTTTTCCCTTCAGACACTACTGCTGATGTGCATAAAGAACAGCCAAGTCATTTCTTTGCTTGCAAAACATTATAAATTAAGAAGCTGCCACCTGTTACACCACTTTAGTTATCATCCTGGTTTAGTGTAACTTTCTCACATAACAAATAATAACCTCCTATTGCCAAGGTCACTGCTCAGAGCAACCCAAATGACCAACGCTGTTCCACAAAGTCTGCCAGGTGGAAAGCAGAGTCCAAACCAGTGCCACGCGTGCCTGCTACTTGAGAAGAACCAACTTCAGAAAGATGAGAACAGTTATGAAACCAACCAGGTGGGAGAAAATTCAAGCAAAGAAATAAGCACCTTCTACAATCAACAGGCAGCAGCTCAGGAATATTGTGCCACGAGACCAGAGAGTCATTATCAAAGCAAAGCTTCAGTTACAGATATGACCTGTAAAAAAGCATACTGATACCTCTTTTGGTTCTGTCCATCCGAAACATTACCCTCAAAGACTCGCTCAGCATCCCACTTCTGCTGGATCTCTTTTTCAATTTTCTTCAGGAAATCAACTTTTGCTGTTCCTTTACGTTCCTGCTAGGGAAAGAGGAAGAAAAGTCTGGCTGAATGGGTCAACAGATACAGAATAGGAATATATTATAGGAATATATTATAGGAATATATTATAGGAATATATTATAGGAATATATTATAAACTCCTGCTCTGGCAGGGGGACTGGACTAGATGATCTTTTGAGGTCCCTTCCAATCCCTAACATTCTGTGATTCTGTGATATTACAGACCACCCCTAAACTCCTTTCATTACAGGCAAGCACTTCTCTGGACTCTGTAACACTGCAGCATAATCTCACAACAGAGCACTGTAACACAATCAGTGACCGTGTAAATCTGTATCCTTAAGATTCAGCCTTCTGAAACAAGATCAGAAATCCATAAGGAAAGGGTTAACCCTTTTTCCAAGGCAAAGGACTCTGTAGCAGCCAACACACCCAGTAACAAACTGACCCTCTCACCAATAGCTAACAACGCACAGGTGTCTGAACTGAGACAGGAGTGGGCGTAAATCATAAGTGGAAAAAAAAAAAACAAGGAATTTTTGTTCCAGACTCTTCATAAACCCCATGTAAAGTTCTGCCATCTCGCTGTATGTTATGTGGAACAGCACTTCCGAAGCCAGGAGGAGAGCCTGGCACACGAGCCTACTCTAGTCGTAGTGTACAGAGAGACTTCTCCAGAAGTATTTTAAATTCTTTTAAACTCTATCAATATTTAAACACCATCATTGAGTGTTAAATATTTTTTCTCCTTATTCTTTTATTGTAAAACATATTGCACGTGTTAAAGGACGAAGGCACTGGAGGTACTGCAGCCAGCCTGGCACACACGAAGTGGGAGGGTCTGGGTTCTCCAGAGGCCGTGGCACCCTCACCCCGTAAGCAAGGGAGACCTGGCCAACAGAAGCAGTACAGCAAACCTCAAAACGCCTTCAGAAGAGAAGCAAAGGTGCTACAATGACTTAGTGACGAGTCGCAGCTCGCACCACAGCGTTAATCACCGGGCTGTTCCCCGTGCCAGAGCCACCCGCCTCAGCCAGCCTGCCCCTCGCCACCGCCGCCTCGCCTACACCCCGGCAGCCGCTCGGCCGCTCCCCGCGCCCCTCAGCAGCGCTGCCGGCCCGCACCGGCGGCTGGGCGGGCTCCGACACCCCCAAGAGAGGCCGCACGGCCGCGGGCCGCCCGGCCACGGCCCCGCACAGCGCCGCTGAGGGGAGCGCGGGGAGCCGGCCGCACGGCGGGCACTGCCGCACACGGCGGCCCTGCACTGGGACCCCGCGGGCGGGGCTGGAGCCGCAGCTCCCGCACGGCCCCGCCGCACCGAGCGCGGACGCCGGAGCCGCGCCCCAGCCGCACTCACCGCCATGCTGCCGCGCCTGCCGGGACAGCGCGGCACCCCGCAGGGGCGGGACACGGCGGGCTGGACCAAGGCGGAGGGCGGGGGGAGGCTGCGGCCCAGTAGGGGCGGGCAGGCGGGAGGGCGCTGCGGGCGCGGGCCCTTTGTAGCGCGAAGGCCGCTGGCTGCAGCGCCGCCTGTGGCGGCCGGCAACGCCACAGCCCCGCTCCGAGGGCCCGGCGGGGCCAAGCAGGAGCGCGTCACTGCGGGCGGGTTCGCCAACACACGGCCCGAGCCCGCGGAGCGGCACACGGCCGGGGAGGGGCTCCCCCGCGGAAACCCCGAAAAAGGGACAAAAAAAAGGACGCCACCTGCCCCGGCCGCGCCGCGGAGCTCCCGCCGGGCCGCTGGGGGCGCCACCTCGCGGGCTGCGCGGGCGCTGAGGCGCGGCCCCTTTAAGAGCACCCCCAAAGATGTCGTACCGGGGCTCATGCGCTCGCTCCGCCTAACCTGCTGGTTCCCCGCTGACCTGCGGGACGGGCGGCTCGCGGCTGTTATTGGCTCGCAGCGTACGAACGCCGCCATCTGATTGGCGAGCTGCGGCCTGGTCCCGCCCCGGTAGTGCCAAGGCGTTGCGTTGCGGGCTGGCGGCTAGTTCCTGTCCTAGGCCGCGGCGGGGTGAAGGGGCCGTGGCGAGCCACTGCTGCGGGGAGCGGGCCGGGCCGGGCGGCGATGGCGGCGGCGGCGGCGGTGTAAAGCAGAGCCGAGCGGAGCAGCGGGGCCACCATGATCATAGAGAACGTGGACGCTCTCAAGTCTTGGCTGGCCAAGTTGCTGGAGCCGATGTGAGTGCGGGCGGGGGCAGGGCCGGCCCGGCCGGCGGGGCAGGGGCAGGGCTGGTCCCCGCCGCTGGGGGTGGCCGCGGCGACTGCGGCGGGCGGCGCTTTCTACGCGTCCCCGCAGAACGTGGCTGCGTGCGGGGCCGGAATGCGGGCGAGGCGGTGCGGCTCCAGGCCGGGCCTTGCCCCCGCCTGCCCTCTCTCTCCCCGCCGCCACGGCGCCCCGAGCCTGGGGCAGTCCCGGGGGGTGACAGGGCCCGGAGCTGCGCGGGGACTCGCCCGGGTTTGCGGGGGATTCCGGTTTAAAGTGCTCGGGCCGAGGGGTGGGATTTACCGGGGGCCGGTGTGCGGAGCGCCGCCTTTCGTCCCAAATCCGCGTATCGGCCTGGGCATCCGCCTCACCCGGCAGCGCCCGACCCGGGGGTGGCGGGCCCGGGCCCGCGGGCTGCCCCGGCTTGTGGCACAGCCGTCGGGACAGGCCGGGGAGGCGCTGAGAGGAGCTGGGGGAGCAGCGGGACCGGGGGGCCGGGGTCTGTGGGTGTACGGGCGGCGGGGAAGGCCCGTTCGCAGCGGTTTGGCGCTGGGGACGGAGGCCGCTGTGCTCGCGGAAAGCGCCTCGCGCGGTGCGGGGCGGGCGGAGGGACGGCGGGGGTTGGGATCGCCTCCCGCAGGGGCCAGCAGCCAGCTGGCCGTGGGGTTTCCGCAGAGTGAAAGTAAGGCCCCGCCAGAGCTGCAGGACGTGCGTTTAGAATATCTGGGTAACTGCGTAGAGATGTTTTTCTGTTTCCGTGCTTTAAAGAAGCCTCAGAACTACCAGTTGCAGTCATGAAGCAGCACACCTTTGAACAATTTGTGTGACTTTCCTTCTTTCTTCAAGACAATGGGTGTCTCTGATACTTTGTCAAATCCTTCCCAAAGTCTGTCTAGACTGGAGCGTAACTCTTGCTGCTGTCACCTTCACTGCCTGTTCCCAGAGCTGTCCAGCGTCCCTTTGGGACTGGAGCTGCGCTGCAGGGGTGTGAGCTGGGGACAGGGGTTCGTGGCAGAGAACTGTAGCATTTGCTGGTGGGTCCTGACAGCCGAGGGCTCGGGGCTGAAAATACTCAGTGGTTAACCTGGAGACATGTGCACACTTCACGCGTGCTCCTGTAACGCACCACGTGATGTCGTGCCAGAAGAGGCAAATACATGGCGAAATGAATGGGAATGGGTGCACAGCGGTGGATCATCCCCTTTGTTTCGGGTTGAAGGTGTATGGTCAGTTGCACGTGGGCACTAGCACTGCATACATTACGTACAGTGTGTGTCTGTAAGAACTGTAACATCTGTACCTGTGTGGTTTCTTCGTTGTTAATTGCTACATTTAACTTGGTTTTCATCAGGTGTTGGAAACAGTGAGCAAACTAATTTGGAGTCGAGTTGCTTGATTAGGTGCCTGTGAGGGTTTTGATTTTCTCTAACCAGTTGTCACCTGCACGGCTTTGTGTTGTGTTTGTCTGCTTGCTGCGGGTTTTTTTTTTACTTGAGATTGTTTTGAGGTCTGTATACTTTATGCTGTTGCCTTCTATTTGCATAGCTAATGTCCTTAGAAAACACACAATCTCCTCTCTAGATGTTAATCTTTAAACAAAAAAAATCTTTAAGTCATCAAACTGTCTTAGGTTCCTACCTACTGTCTGACAGCTTGTGTCTGCATCACCTGAGAGAGGCAAGTCAAGCTATTGCTTAATTGACACTTAATCTAGTTCATACTTGGAGTGTTTGTCTCGTAGCTGAATAATGGAATCTAAAGCAATATGCAGTGTAAAGATTAGTGGCAGCGTACTGCTGCACAAAGCTGGCTGTCTTTGGCCTTCATGAAGCTAGGTAAGGGGTTTGGTAGTGCAGGTTGTGAGTCTGTGTCAATAACTGTGCCTTTAGACATTTTACCAGTGTTGAAGGATTATTGTAAAACTCGTAGGCGTGGAAATAGTCCCTGGGGAAGGAAAACTCCGGTACGTTACACACAGTACCTTGTACAGAACATGTCTGTGTGCATATTTACCATGTGCTTTTGCCACGTGTCTTTCTGAACTGCTTTTCATGGTAATAATGTTTTAATACTTTAATACGGTAAATAAGAAGAAAGGTAGTTTTTCCTGAGCAAAGGTCGGGAAGGAGCAGAAGAGTGGGAAATTGCCAGGTGTGGTAGGGTGCAGGGGTGGTCACGAGGCAACTGAAGTATTGGGCTGTCATTGAAATAAGGCTTTGCTGGCTCCACCATCCCAGCGCAGCCGCCTTGGCGCTGGGTGTGAGAGAAGCCCCCAGCGTGTCGCCGGGTCTGCTGTGGGGGCTCTTCTGGAGCAGTGACTGTCCAACACGGGGGTTGGTGTACTTCAGCAGGGTCAAGAGCGGCTCTTTCTCTCGACAGATGTGACGCAGACCCCTCAGCCTTAGCCAACTATGTTGTGGCACTAGTCAAGAAAGACAAACCAGAGAAAGAGCTGAAAGCTTTCTGTGCTGATCAGCTGGATGTCTTTCTGCAGAAAGGTACCGTGCTCTCCACTGCTTTTACCTTTTCAGTGGTTTTCTTTTCATTGAGGGGAGGGGGAAGGATGATGGACTGTTGTCTTCAAAATACTTGTTATCCATGAATCAAATATTTATTACTGAGTGTGAAGGAATAAAGATCTCGTGATTTAAAAAAGAAAAATAAGGTGAAGTTGTGTAGCTTGGTCTTGCTGAGGGTGGATGGGAGGAAATCCTCTGGAATGCAAGCTAGTGATTTCATTTTAAAGTATCAGTCATGCTGCCAGAAGTTTCTCCAAGAGATGTTTGATAACTTTTGAAAACTTGGTCCCTATTCATCCTTCAGGCTTCTGGTGAGCTGCTCATAGCAGTTGGGCTCAAATTCAAGGTTTTAGACAGCTGAAATTCTGACACTCACTGGGGAAGTTACTGTGTGGGTTTTGTCTGATGTTAAATTAATAATTAGTCTTCTGTGAATGATTTACTCTCATAAAAATTGCCATAAAGAGGCTGCTAACTGTAGCTGTGGAATAACGTGGACTTGTTCCTTGATGGTACGTTTCGATCACACCTCAGAACATTGCAGAGTTGTGTGACTGACGGAAAAGTCTCTGTTTCTGTCTTTGATACACCTGATGGATTTCTTTGTGTAAATAAACAATCTCAGGTTCCACAAATGTAGTTCTGGGTTCTTGAATGGAACTGATAGGCATTAATCAAAGATGCTGCTGCTGTAAGCAGTCCACCTAGATGACTTTTTTCAGGGACATCTCTGGTAAATCGAACAGTGCCTTTAAATCAATGTGTGACAATATTTTCTCATGTTCTGTATCTGCAGAAACTTCAGGTTTTGTAGATAAACTTTTTGAAAGCCTGTACACGAAGAGTTATCTTCCTTCTCTTGAGCCCGCGAAAGTAGAAGTGAAGCCTGCAGGTCAGGAAAAAGAAGAAGTCAAGGAGGAGGTAACATTTTTTCTGTCTACCTGCTTCTAATTTGCAAATTAGCCATCCTCCTGGCTACATTTGTGAGGCAAAATGTGAAAGAAAAATGCACATTGTTGCAGCGAGTGATCTTTGTGACCTCAGTGCGGCTGAAGAAAGATGCGAGATGACCATTGAGACCAGAACATTTTAAAATCCCGTTGTAGAGTCTGCCTTTGCTCTAGATGAATAGCATTCAGAAATCCTTAGCTGTGTTCCAGTTACGAGATCCAGAAAATACCTCATTTGTAGAATTGCTTACTCTAACTAATGGGATAAAAAAGTTGTCTTTCATGAATGGTGTTTAAAAACAAAATATCAAAGCAGTTGTATTTTGGGGCATCTCCTCTGCAGAAAAACCTGAAAGACTTGAAACAAAAAGCACAACAGCCTCTAGCGCTTGGTTACTCGTAGTGCTTAAGAATTCTGTGCAAGTCATACTTAAATACTATTTTTATATGGGATGCTAACTGTAACTTGAGCTAAATCTTGGTCTTATTTTCTTCATTTAAAAAAAGAAAGTGATGCTCATTCTTGCTTTGTAGTTGTCTCTCAAACAGAATTTTCAAGAGTCAGTTGAAGAAGAGCGGGATAGCAGGAAAAAGAAGTATTCCAGTCCACAGAGAAGCCGTACAGATTCCAGTGAACAAAGGTTAGTTTTGACCCATAACATTAATATATTCTTCTGTATGTACTGGCAGTCTTTAACTGTGGATTTGTACCTCATAGGTAGGGATTTTTCATAAAAATATTATTTCCTCCCTGCTTTTCTCTGTCTGCAATGTATAATCTGTATGCTGGTCATGTGCATGAGAACCCTTCACTAGAAACTGGCCTCTTCTGAAAAAATGACAGCATTTTTCAAACGTTGATACCTAGGAGTGTCATCAGTTTCATTCTTTTCCCTTGTTAGATAAACGAAAAGTGTTGTTGGGGGATCCGTAGGGGTTGGAGGAGGTTGTCCACACAGTGTCAACATCACTTTTATAACTTGCTCTGTTTTGGTCGTCTAACTTTTTCACCTTTCCAGTTCTTAGTCCTTCCCTTGCTGGTTTCTAGGAATTGGTGATTCAATTATGAGATTCTGTACTTTTCTGTGTAATTTGGGAAATTCTGACTCAAATGTTTCGCTCTCCAGATTGGATGGGAAGGATGAACAGTGTCTTGTTGTAAGCTTTTTTTTTTTCAATTTTATTTCTCTTTTCATAAACGTGGTCTACATATGTGTTTCCTAGAACCAGAGAGAAAAAGAGAGATGATGGGAAATGGAGGGACTACGACAGATACTACGACAGGAGTGACTTGTACAGAGAGAAGTCTGGCTGGCGACGTGGCCGCAGTAAAAGCCGCAGTAAAAGCAGAGGGTTAAGTCGAAGTCGTAGCCGCAGCAGGGGTAGGAGCAAAGACCGTGATGCAAACAGAAGTGTTGGTGAGTACCCGAGGTGCTGCTTTAGGAGAACATCTCATGTCAGCGGTGTGTGGTGACCCCTGTTGTATGGTCTAGCAGGCTGTAGAGGTCCTTGAGTAGCTGGAGCAAGTTTTGGGAACTTTGTGTTCCTGAGATTATTAATGAAGATGCTGTTCTTCAGAGTAGAATAATTAAGGTGATTGTTTTCTTCTTTGCTAAGCTCTTAATTTATTCACAGGTGTACACTGGTGGGTATCGGTAGCTGATATTTTTGTACTGTGTGTGTTGTCAAAGCTGTTGGGTTTTGGTTTTTTTTAAAGATATATCTCTCTGTAAAATAATGTTACCTCCTTTTTCACTTTGTTACTCTGTGTTTTTTAGAGGAGGTTTCTTTGTAACTGAAGGTGGTTACCATGTGATCTGTTGTTCTTCTAGGGCTAATTCAGGTCGGTTGGAGAAGAGGCACAGATCACAATGGATTTCATGCATGTTGAGACCACCTTAGTAGAGGCTTGGGTGTAGGTTTGTTGTTTCAGGTTTTTTCCCCCGCCCACTTTCTACTTTAAAAGAGAAAGCTGTAATGCAGAATGGAATAAGGAGTAGAGGAACAAGCATGCATTTTGCAAAGAAAACATTTAGATTTCTGAATTGAAAACACTGTTTGCAATTGTGTTTAGTTCTTATTCCATTGGTAAGACTAAGGGCCTTCACAAACAGTTCTAACATGCAGAATACCAAATATTTAAGGAAATGTTTATACTGCTGTGTAGTTTGATTTTTCAAGGCTCTGATATACAGAACAAAGCATGAAGACTTTACCTAACTTTTTTTTTTTTTAAACAGAGCACCGAGAGAGATCAAAATTCAAGAGTGAAAGAAATGATGTCGAAGGCTCCTATAATCCTGTCTCTGCGTCTCCCAGTAAATCTACTGAACAGTATTCCTCTGCACAATCTATTCCCAGTGCTGTTACTGTGATTGCACCTGCACACCATCTTGAAAACACAACAGAGAGCTGGTCAAATTACTACAACAATCACAGCAATCCCAGTTCATTTGGCAGAAACCCTCCTCCTAAAAGAAGATGTCGAGATTATGATGGTAACCGATCTATATTAGTTTGGAGTTTCACACCTTCTTTCAATTATTCTGTGACTTTTTTTTAAGTATTCGCTAAATGTAGGCAGCGAGTCAGAATCCAGTAGCATGTGGAGTATACCTTGTATGTAAGAGATGCAGATATGACCTGTGCTTTACTGGGGAAATAACTAGTCATACTGGAAGCAGTTTACGTACAATCTGACAGTTGCTGGGTAAGAACATAGGGAGTTTCTTGGCATACTGCAACCACTGGCAGTTCTGATCAAGATTGCAGAACGTGTGTTTAGTATAAAACAGGTGGTACCTCTGCATGACTTTGTTTTTCCAGAGCTTTTATGATGGATGCATATATGTTTGTATTCTTTTATGGAAGATTATTCTAATTTGAATTATTTGGAATCCCCATCTGATAGTGTATGTTGGATTACTGACTGTGTGTTTTCTTTAGTAGGAAATTCCAGCAAAAACTGAGATGCTACAAATTGCTGACAACTAATTTTTTTTTCCTAAAAAGATTATTAAATGTTCTGTTTTGCAGAGCGAGGATTTTGTGTACTTGGTGATCTTTGCCAGTTTGATCATGGAAATGATCCTTTAGTAGTAGATGAAGTTTCCTTGCCAAGTATGATCCCTTTTCCTCCACCACCTCCGGGACTTCCTCCTCCTCCTGGAATGCTTCTGCCCCCCTTGCCAGGTCCAGCTCGCAGTATGAGGTTGCCCGTTCCACAGGCTCATCCACAGGCACCACCTCCTGTTGTGCTTCCTGTACCAAGTCAGTCAAAACATTGCTCTGTGTTTCTTTATGTCTCCAAGTTAAAATGATGGCTCTTTCTGGAAGATCCATGTGTGTTCAAAGTAATGAGTTCAAGTTTCTTCGCTAGCCATGTGCTATTCAAAATATTGCCAAAATAAATCTGAGAAATCAGCTTATAAAATACGGTGTTCCTAGCACTCCACACCGAGTTAGATAAATCAGGTGGGGAAGCAGAGGGGGTTATCTTTCAGATTATCTCATAGCCCTGCTGCTTTTGGGATTGATCACTGACCAGTGATCGAATGCAATTATGTTGAGATTTAATCTCCTAAAAGTTCTAGTAAATTTCTGTGTTTGTGCTGTATTATGTATTGGTTTTTAGTAGCAGGAGTGTATGTATCTTATATGGTGCAAATGAAGCAAAAATAACTAGAGAAATTCCTGTCTGTGAATGCCTTTGGCCCTGTAGTTCTTGTTTTAGAACTGTGATATAAATGCTGCTGATATAATCTCTTGCTCTGAGAAAGCCTTGGTTCTCCATGGCAGAGCTGAGGGAGGAGCTGCTTTAGCTAACATAAGCTCTGACAATGATAAACCTCTGGGGAAGAAAAGATGTTTGTTTTGTGGGGGGTTTGGGAGGGGTTTTTTTCCCTTAAAGCTTTATCCTTTCTGGGAAACAGAAAAGGTGTCAGAATCAGATTAACTTACCTGAGCGGGGCTTCTCAACTGCTTTCACTGTGGTGGGACTGTAAATATCTACAACCTTGACTTTGCTCAAAGCAAGGCATAAACAAGTTGCACTGAATTGTTTGCACATTTTATCTGTGGAGTTACAAGTCTTTGATCTATTCTATGGTGTCATTGCAGGACCACCTCTAACACAGTCAAGTTTGATAAATAATCGTGACCAGCCTGGGACAAGTGCAGTGCCCAGTCTTGCACCCGTAGGAGCAAGACTACCTCCGCCTTTAGCCCAGAACCTGCTGTATACAGTATCAGAACGTAAGCAAATACCTTTTTTAAAAATCTGCTTAGGATATAGACTTTGAAATACCTCTGTTGATGTGTGATTAGAGATGATCACCTCTGTCTTCCTCCAGTACGTACAAATGTAAAAAGAAGTCTGATGCTTTCCTTGTGGTCGGCGCATCGTCTGCTGTTGTGGTGTGAGCTAGCAGGAGTGTCTGAGGACAGGTCCTCGTGGGGACCTTTGGTTGGGTTTCAGACACTCAAAGCAATAAGATTGTTGCATAAGAAAGGGATCCCTTCATCTTCAAGCTGTTTAGTTGAACATCAGTAGGCAAAAGATGGATCTGCAAACCTGTAATTACTGTTTAACTTGGTCTTTATTCCTATCCAGTTTTGGCTACTACAGATGAGAGATTTTTTATTTAATTTTATTTTTTTCCTTCAGCTGTGTATCACAATGGTCTCTACAGTCTTCATATGCATTAGAACTTTCTATCTTTTTTCCCAGAATCAACTTAGTTCTAGCTTTCTAACGTAAAACAAATGATGGATTTCAATGGATATATGTCCATCTTCCTTAACGAAGCTCAAACTTTTTAAAAGTGGTGGTTTATGAGAGGAAGTAGCAAAATACCTGGAGAGTCCTAGATTGTTTAATTTAAATCCAACAAAGCTTTTGTTTCTTTGGTAATGAAAGGAGTAATGGCATTTCCATGTGTTACATGAGCAAAATAAATTAAATCTCGATGTTTTATAATATTCCCATCTGGGTTTTTTTTAACTTAAATATTCTGAATTTTATTCGCAGGAGGACTCTAGTTCTCGATCCATGTCATTTTCCTTGTGACTTCCGTGCTTTTCAGAACTACAGTCATTCAACTATCTCGTTAGATAATCCGTTCAATTATCTCCAAACACTGTCAGGCATTTAGATGTTGCCATCTGATTCTTTCAGCTTTAGAACTTCTTCTAAGGGGTGATTCTGTCTGTTTTAGCACACCAAGCATCACTGACTTCAGTTGCACGACATAGTTTCTTTCTCCAGAACAGCTGTGGAGCCTCTCCTGTCCTGTGCTTGGACTGTTATGGTAACAGCTGCTGGTTGCCCTCCTGCAATCAATCGTGTGCCACATCGTGGAGGAGGAACTTGTGGTTCAGCTCATGCAAGGTTAACAAAAGCTCTTGGCAGAGTCTGAAGCTGAACTGTAAAACATCAGTATTGAGATTCTGGGGCATCTGTTTTAAATTGTAGTGTCTTCATTGTTGCTGTGTAATGAGGAGTTGAAATTCAGAGTGCTTCAAGTCTGTCAAGTCCCCGTGTGTAGGCATTCGCTTCTGTTCCAGGGCGCACTGTGTTTCTGTGGAGGCTTTTCATAGACTTTATTCATTCTAGTTCTTGTATAGCTTTTCCTTTTCATGGTTGGAAAACTGCATCATCCTTGATTTGGACCTAGGGATGGAGGAACAATATGAGTTAATTCTGTCATCTTGTGTTCTCATGGTCACCCCTTTTAATTAAAATAATCATTAGTACCTTACTGGAGCCAGGCAGCTGATCTCACTCTTACATAAATTAAGAGAATTTATTAGGTAAGTATTGATCAAATTACCTGATTTCTCAGCTTTCTTTGATTGAAACATTTAAGTATGTTCTTCCCCAAAAATCCTTTCCTGAAGTAAACTAGGCTGTTGGGCAGCAAGGTCTGAAAATCTCTTTGCATCCTCCCCTTGAAACACTGTCAGATGTTTTGAAGGTTGCAATGCAGACACCTCATTCCTTTTCCAGGCAGCTCATCAGCAGTGACCTATGTGCTTTTGACAAACAGTAACAATCAGATTAAAAACCAAAAGAGAGTATGCCCAGATAGACTTGGGTGTAAAGTTCAGTTAGAGGGTTTGAAGTGGCTATGCACATTGGCTGTACGACCTCTTTTCTCTCTTCTCTTCATCCAAACCAACTTCTGATTCTTGGACATCCATGCATTTCCTTAAAGGAAAATTAACCCTGAGTCTTAAACTCATTTGAAAAATTCTTTCATTTCTCTCCTTTTTTTGTAGATACATATGAGCCAGATGGCTATAACCCCGAAGCTCCTAGTATTACCAGTGCTGGTAGATCTCAGTATCGACAGTTCTTTACAAGAGCACAAACGCAGCGTCCAAATCTAATTGGCCTAACATCTGGGGAGATGGATACAAATCCAAGAGGTAGGAAGGGTTTCTAGTCATTGCTGTTGCTATTTTTGTCCAGACCGCCAACACTTATTTTCCCTCTTTTCAGGCTGAAAGCAATAGTTTTTCTCACTGATCTAGTATTTCAGAGCAATTTCCAGACACCTCTACCTTTTTTAAAATGCTAATATGACCATATTAAAGTCAAAGCAGCATTTTTGATTAAAAATAACTGCTTGCTTGGGAATGTTACAAGGGTTTTTTGGTTGGTTGGGTTTTTATTCCTCTTTAGCCTGTGAAGGCACCTTTTGGGTACTGGGTGCTTCTAGGAAGCAAAATGGTGCAGAAGGATGGCTTTAAGCAGTACAGTTTGAAGACTGCTTTTGATTTGCCAAGGGTATGTTCAGGACCTGGGGCACAGAGGTGGTGATCTGCAGTACTTGCCTCGGCTGTTGTGGTGGCAGTGAAGAGGGGAACTGTCGGGGCGTGTGTGTGTACTTGATGGTGTGACTCTGTCAGCCAGATGCTCTCTCTCAACTGAACATTGCCAGCAGCATTGTAATTCTCCTCGCCCATGGAAGTCTCCATCTGCATTGAAGGAATTCTGAATCCTTAACTGGATCGATGTGGATGCAGTCTCTGAGTGGTGACATGTATAAAATATCTTTTAGGGGAGAGAAAAAGTCAAGGTTCTCTAAAGAAATTTTTGTTCTCTCAGCATAACTTTCTTTGTCCCCCCTGCTTTCCCCACTCCGATCATTAAAAGACATTTAATTTCAGTGTTTGCCATTACACTTCGGTGTTTCTTATTCAGTACATAAGATTGATTTTTTTTTTCAATATTTTCTTGTAGTGATTCATCCTGTAAAGAATATGGTTAAATAATATTGCAGGAATTGCTGTTTTCATCTTAATGAACATCACAAAGGCAGGGTTGGGGCTTTATTGCTGGCCCTCAGATTCTCTCTAAGAACCCACTCCAGTTGTAAGGCGTGGGTGAGTGCGCGGCAGTGGGACTTCAGGACACTCGTTTTACTGTCTTGGTCATGTGTTTGAGAGGTTTACTCTAAAATCATCCTCCAAAGTGAGATTAAAACTATGCTTAAAAATGCCCAGTCTTTCTTCTCACCAGTGTCATCAGCAGAGCTCTGGCGTATATAAAAGCCATGGAAAATTGACTTAGAACTCAGACTTCTTTTTAGGAGTTGAAAAGTTGGCATACACAGGAGACTAAAAACAATAGCATAGTCTTAAAAAGGTTGTAAATAAATACATGCCACACTGTGATCTAGTGCTGTCACGTTCTATGTGTAGATGTTGATTCAAACTTCAGTGTCTCCAAGAGTATAATTTTGTGCCATAGCTGCACTTGGTCAGCAGTTTGTTGCTGAAAAGTGGAGGGAGGGGTGATGGGGGATAGCAGGGGGAGGCATGGGTTCTTGGTTGCATTTTCACTGTCAAGGGTTCCTACAGGGAAAGCTGGTTGTTCATTCAGCCCGTGCCACACTGCAGAACCCTCACCTGAAGTCTGGGAACCCAGCCTTCTTTCTTTTCCTGCTTTTCTTTTTCCTCATTTATTTTCCCCCCTTCCCTGCAGAGTCTAATTTTTCAGTACCTGAAAGATGGAGTTTTAGCTTTGTTTCTTCAAGCTAATACTAATCTTAAAGTCAAAATCTCATCCCTGCTGGCTAGACTACGTATTTGTTTTCCTCACCTTGTTTAGTTAAGGATAGCAAGTGATCTCTGAAGTCACTTTGTAAACAAAACTGACCAACTTGATAAAGTCTTCTTAATTGTTACGTTTTTAAACTCAGTCCTATTTTGCTGTTTAAGTGAAAGCTTTTCCCATGTCTCTGTTGATGTATGGTGAATAACACAGGCCTTTTTCCTTTCCTTCAGCTGCCAACATCATCATCCAGACTGAACCTCCCATTCCCATTACAAATAATAGCAATGTCACTAGAGTTGTCCTGGAACCAGACAGCAGGAAAAGATCCCCAAGTACCATGGAATGTCCACCATTAAAGAAACCATGGCTGGGAAAGTAAGAATTAACACCTGCAGCTGACTAATTGGAATGCACTGTCTTGCTGTCAATGCCATGAATATTGCTGTTCACCAGTCCCTGGAATTGGAGCTGGCTGGGTCAGAAAATCTGGGTCCACATACTATGGAGACTGAATATATGGTGATGGGAGGGGCTCTTTTTTGTTAAAGAGTGCATACTACTTACGAGAAAAAATAAACATTAAATGTGTGTTACCATTTGCTGCCTTACTTAAGTATATGTATGCTTATCTAAGTTACTATCTTGTTCTCATTTTCTCCAGGCAAGCAAATAACAACCAGAATAAGCCAGGATTTTTGAAAAAGAATCAGTATACTAATACAAAATTAGAAGTGCGAAAAATTCCACCGGAATTGAACAATATTACACAGCTCAACGAACACTTCAGCAAATTTGGAACTATTGTAAACATTCAGGTAAAACAGAGTTCCATTTTAGATATGTTTTTATTCCTCTGATTATTTTTTACAGAAAAATAGTCTTATTGGAGAACGTTAGCTAATGCTTTGAGAATGTGGGGAGCCTTTGTACTGTACAGCCTCGGACAGCGGTCGTCTTTCAGGAGGGCAGGACAGAGAGCTCTCGAGTCAGCACCAGGGTCTCTTCAGTCTTATCCCACTGGCAGTTCACGATGCTCTGACTGTGTGAGCCTATTTAGTGGAGGAGTCTTTTATTTCACTGTATATAGGCTTTGCTGGAAGTACGTGTCAAAAGGTACTTTGCTTTAATTAGATAGAATGTTTTACCAGTATTTTGAGCTGGTAATATCACTGGATAGCCCACTCATTATTGCAGATTATTTGTAGATTGGTTTGCTACTGGTTGAGATGTTTTCTTCCTTGAGAAATAATGCATTCTAATGAACTTTTTAATTCAGGTTGCTTTCCAGAATGATCCTGAAGCTGCTCTAATTCAGTACTTAACTAACGAGGAGGCTTGGAAGGCAATTTCCAGCACAGAGGCAGTTCTCAACAATCGGTTTATCAGGGTACTGTGGCACAGAGAAAGTGAACAGCAGTCCCCATTGCTGCAGCAGCAACAGCAGCAGACATCCACACCATCTCATCATCACCAGCTTCACCTTCAGCAGCAAGCCCTGACCACATCTCCAACTGTGACGATGCATAGCAATCTGTCAAAGGTATTGTGCTATGGTAAACTAGTCAATGGTGAAGGTTATCAGCATTCCTAAATGACTGCTGCTTCAAAACAGCAGAGTATGTGATCTTTCATTTTTTGATATTGGTTGATACCCAGGTGATGAATAAACCACTGGCCTCTGGTGCCTATGTCCTTAATAAAGTCCCAGTGAAACGCCGCCTTGGAGCAGCAGGTGGAAACCAGCCTGACTTAAGCCAGCCTGGGGCTGTGGTGGAGGACTCTCAGGTATGTTTATGAAGGCTGACCATCTTCACATTTCCAGTTAAAGCTTCGGCCTGTTAGCTAAGAAGGAACTAGCAAACAGAACTTGTGAATTGTTCCCAGTTGGTTCTGCTTCTTTTCACCAATGTTCCATGCAACCATGGTCAGTCACTTCCTCCTAGTTTCATTAGCTGTTTATATGAAATAGGAACAATGACTTCAGAAACACTGCATCAGTATTTTAAGTAGCATAAATATTTTTGGCAGTGCTTCATAGTAAACAAATTTGACAGCCTATATGAGGTGTCAGCTTTTTGTTGGTGAACCTAATTGCTTTCCCAGTGATTTTTGAGCTTATGCTGTGCTTTAACAGTAGTGCCAGAAGCTCACAGGATACTTCTGCATAGAGTTCAAGCTGATACAGTTTACTTCACTTCGATACCGTAATGCAGCATGTGTTCTTGGCCTCAAGAGAAGTCCTCCTTTTAAGAAAGGAAGTATGCAGGTGACTTTTCCTGCCTTATTTGATCAGAAAGTGTGATGTTGGACTATGACTGTGAAGTTGAATATAATGCAGATGCAGAAGGTCAGCTTCAGTGGTCTTCCTGGTGGATATCAGGATACAGAGGGAGTTTGGAGGAAGAAGGAAAGAAAGTCCCTTTTGCTGAAATCCTTACAACAAGCATTTAAGTTGCTTCCAAGCAAGCTGACTGTTAGACTGATGCCTCTATGCATGTGTTTTAATTGCCTTGGTCTTTGTCTCATTGCACAAATCTGGAAGTTTGTGTTCATGTTTCACAGAATACATTCCTCTCAAACTTACTGTTGATGCATCACATTCATTTTAAGCTATTATGTATTTTTGTGTGGTTTTGCTATTTCAGACATTTCCTACTTCTACAAGCCACTCAAAAATGGTTTACAGTTCTTCAAACTTAAAGACATCCATGAAGCCTGGTGCAGGGTCTAAACCTCATGATGTGCAAGAAGCCCTTAAAAAGAAACAGGTACTTTACTCTTCTTTGGCTGACTGACCCTTTTGGGTTGTCTTACTTGACACACTTGGTCGTGTGTGGGTTTTCTGGGCTTTGTTGAGGCATTTCTCTGATTTTAATCTCTGCAAGCATGAGAGGCTTAAATGCAAATGTAGGACGTTGCTCTTAAGGAGGTGTCTGAAGGGGGTAAAAACTTTGTCAAGTACTTCACAGCAGGAAGATAGCAAATTCTTAGGTTTTTTTCCAGATCAAATGCTCTTTATACCTGTGCATTTTGCAGACTAGTAGCTTTCATTGTGGCCTTCACTTAAAGCAGAAAATATAACACATATGTGTACATATAATGCTCAACTGCTTTTTACTGATTGAAAGAATTTTCTTCTCATATAGGAGGCAATGAAACTCCAACAAGACATGAGGAAAAAGAAGCAGGAGATGTTAGAAAAACAAATAGAATGCCAGAAGGTAAGTCTGGAATGTCTTCTAGTAAATACATTCTGATTTTGTAGATCAGTGTTCAGTTTGTTCAGTGTTGGTTTTCCATGGAATTTTATATTCCTGCTCTTTTGTTAATACATAGATGTTGATATCCAAGCTGGAGAAAAATAAGGCCATGAAACCAGAAGAGAGAGCAGAAATAATGAAGACCTTAAAAGAACTAGCAGGAAAAATCTCTCAGTTAAAGGATGAATTAAAAACTTCGTCTACAACCTCTACACCATCAAAACTGAAGTCCAAGACAGAGGTATTTATTGCACAAGGCACCTGCCCGACTGTCTTTTGTGACCGCTTCTAATACTGTGTCCTAACCAGGCAGCAACATTAGGTCAAAACCCTTCCAAGCAATATTTTGAATTTGAGAGTGATAGCCATGGACAAGCAAGCTATGATTTTAAGGAACTTGATGACCTAGTTTTGCATGTAGCTCATTCAAGCTTGTTCCAATTCTGAACCAGAGAATTCTGGGTCCTTCAAAAAGTGGGTTGGGGGAGAGGCAATTAAATTGAATTTAGAGGAAAGTGTGGGCATTGTGTACTGATCTGTCTGTATCATTTACAGAAATGTATCGCTGAAGGAGTGGAATAAAACATTGCAGTTCTCCTTTTAACTTCTATTTTCTCTTTCTGCACCTTTTTCTTTAAGGCACAGAAGGAACTTTTGGATGCAGAGCTGGACTTTCATAAGAGACTCTCCTCTGGAGAAGACACAACCGAATTGCGAAAAAAGCTAAATCAGTTACAAGTAGAGGTGAGCGTGTCTGGATTGATGCTTCTACTGTATGTATGATACATAAATGTTTTAAATCCTTTCAAACTGAGGATGGCTTTGTACATTTGCCTTCTTGAAACAGGCTGCCCGTTTAGGCATTTTGCCTGCTGGTCGAGGAAAGACCACGCCAGCCCAAGGCAGAGGACGAGGCCGGGGTCGTGGTGGGAGAGGAAGGGGCATGTTGAATCATATGGTGGTGGATCATCGTCCCAAAGCACTGACAGTTGGAGGCTTCGTTGAAGAGGAAAAAGATGAATTGTTACAGCACTTCTCTGTAAGTATGAGGTCACATTAAGGAAAAGGAAAACCTGGAGCGGAGATGTGTGGCAGAGCTGTAATTCTGAGGTTCAGTAGGTAGCCAGTACCCTGGGGGTGTGTGTGCTTGCAGAGAGGCATTCTAAGAACTGTGTAAATAACTCGTTTCTTTTCCACGTTCTTGAAGGTGTGAGTGGTTTTGTGAAGGGGCACTGCAGTACACTGCAGGTGCAGCACACGACGATTGTGGGTTTGGAGGAGAATATTACTGCTGTTCCTAACTGATTTTTCTCTTGTAGAAATTTGGAGATATTGAAGACCTTCAAGAAGAGGATTCCCCATTAAGTGTTGTCCTAACTTTTAAATCTCGCTCAGAAGCTGAGAATGTAAGTAGAATAATGGGTATATTTTTCTCACAGTTCTAAAATAAGAACTTTTGACTTACTGTGTCTGCCTTTTTATTTTAAAATTCATCAGGCTTTGATCCCACTGGTTTGACCTAGATAGCATGGGTATCTGTTACTCCTGCATACAGTGTCACTGAAGGGGGAAATACCTCCCACTTACCTTAACACAGCTCTTCTGCTGACAAAAGCTCAGTGTCACGACCAGTTCAGAGCTCTGTTAACCTTTTCGGGTCCTGGTGGGCGAGCGTTATTGCACAGATTCGAGTTTGAGTGAAGTTGCTCCTGGAAGAGTGCAGTGGGTGATTGTGGCTCGTGTGTTTGAGATACTCACAGGTGCATCTGCACGATGTTCGCTGGGTCTAGTTCATTCTTGGTGATCTTAAAAATTCTTCACTTGATCCTGTTTTTGAAAATATGTTCATTTAAAATACGCTCTAGGCTGCTAACCAAGGATCCAGGTTCAAAGACCGAAGGCTACAGATCTCGTGGTACAAACCCAAGGTACCCTCTGTGTCCACAGAGATCGAGGAGGAGGAGTCTAAGGAAGAGGTATGAAAATACCTTCATAACCTAATCACTGTTCTAGAAATCTAAGAGCTAAGAGCTTTTAGGATACGGTTTTCTCTTTACCAAAGAAATTTCATAAAAGATATTTTTGCAAACCAGAAATGTGGGTGGTTTTGAATAGTCAGGTATGTTTTCCACATTTAAAAAAAAAAAAAAAAAAAAAAGGAAAAGGAAAAAAACCAATTACACTTTCTGGATGGGATGTTGATTTGTCAGCTATGAAAATAAACCTCACGTTGTCTCTGTGCAGGCTGCTGCTGTTACTTCACCCCATCAGTGCCCCACTGTAGCACAGGTTACACGTATTCCTTCCTGTAATTATGAACACATTCCTCTTTTGAAGGGTTTTCCATCTAGGCATTGAACACAGGTTAAAACTGTTGTTTCAGAGAGAGTGGGTGGTTGTTGATTCCTGTTTCCTTTGAAGTTGGGCTTTCTTTTCCTTTCCTGATGTGTTTTTCCTGTGAAAAAAACCCTGTTCTTCCCATGGAACTCTCTGTGTGTGATTGTGTGCGCTTGAAACGTGCGGTAAACAAGAAGCTGAGCTAAAGTACAGGTGGTGCTGTGTTGCACGACGTTTCCTAGGCTGTGGCATGGAACTTCTTTGTTTAAAAGTACGTTTCTTCTTCATCTAGGAGACTGAAACCTCAGATTTATTTTTGCACGAAGATGATGATGATGACGACGAAGATGAGGATGAATCCCGCTCTTGGAGAAGATGAAACTTGATGTTGGAAATGGATAATTTTAGGAATATAGTTCAAGCTACATCTTTTAAACATTTATTTAAGGAAGTTGATGAGCCAAAAAAAAGCTTTACTTTCTTTTCAAACCACAAGATTTAAAGTGAGCAGAGTTTGTTATGAAAACATTTCGGATCCGGAGCTGTGATACAAAGCTAGCCAAAGGCCCAGGAGCGCTCACCGAGTCAGCGCGCTCACGAGGGGTGATCCTCTTCTATTTAAGGAGGAATTTAAAAAGCGAGGGGAAAAAAAGATACTAGTATTTTCTTGTCCTCTTTTTGTGTCACCTGTATTACCTTGTTTTGGGTTTTTTATAATGTGATTGATTTGTTAGTTTATAATTGAAAAGATATTACAGGTTTTATTTAGCAATATTATGGGGATGGGGGAAAGACGCAAACTTTCATTAAATATTATGAAAGAAAAAATTGCCTCTTTTGCTAATTGAAAAAGGGTAGCATTTTATTTCATATGGAATCACTTATTGTAGGAATTATTTGTGGCTAGATTCATAAATCATTTATTTCAGTATGTTTGAAAGCCACGCAGTTTCTGTGTTCCACTGCTTTTTGTGAGAGGAGATGGAAGAAGCAATTTAACAGGGTATTATTATTATATTGTCCAGTTCACTCTGTTTCTTCAAATTGCACTTCCCAGCAGACATCAGCAATGACATGTATCTGAGTGAGTCGTCACTCCCTGCTCTTTTGCTTCTGTAGTTTCAGTCTAAGGCTCAAGCTGAAGTCAGACTGCTTCCTGCCGTTCAGTATTTGTGTCACACCTCCTCCAAAAGAAAAACAACTCAAGTGGGGTCCTCCCCTCCCTGTCGCCATCTGTGTCAGCCCACTCCCTGCAGCATTCAGGGCAGAATGTGTTTTGGCCAGGGGAGGGGCTCTGTCCTGCTCAGAGCCTTGTGCCACGCGCCTTCAGAGCGGCGCTCGGAGCTGGGCTGGGGGGGCTGCTCGTGTGTCTCCACGTGTAGGTGTGTTCAGGCACGCTGAGCACTTCACCCCCCTCCGTTCTCACTGCCTTACTGCTGTACCCTTTTACGAGCACCCCGCGCACTGGCACCCCCAGGCCGGTGTCGTGGTGGCACACAGGGTGACCAGTGCAGACACTCGAGCCCTGTGCCGTAACCCTCCCGCAGCCCAGGGACGTGTTCCAGCGAGCACTTGCCCCACCCCACTTGCCCCCTGCACTTCTCAGTACAGTCTGTGTGCGTTTCTGTACAAAAAACCAGAATGTTGGTGCGAAAGCGCTCTCCTCTTTGGACTAATTGGGCAAGCAGTGTATTTGCCAGCAAGCCCCTGACTGAAGCAAAGTACCCGTCACCCTTTAACTGACGATGGCTCTGAGCTTGGCCAGGGAGGTGTAGCTGAGGAGGCCTTTGGGCTGGCAGTTCCTTTGGCCGTGGTGGTGTATCGAAAGTGAAAGCAGTGTCATTTTCTGTTTCCTTGTCAGTGGAAGGGAATGATGTGTCTCAGTATTCTGACTCCACACTGAAACCTCACCTCTTTATATAATTGGGTCGTTCCTGCTAATACTGAGGCTGAATTACAGACATGAAGAAAGGAGGGGAAACCAATCCTCCGTGCTTAGAAGAATGTCTTTGCTTTTCTCCCATCATCTCTAATGTTTTCCTTAATGTCTGTGGCTCAGTCAGTGTATAGTTTGAAAACTCCATTGTGACAAACGTGTTTGAGTCCTGACAGTCTAAAAAATGATAGAGGGAACAAAAGGATTTATATATTTTTTTGTACAGAGGTTTTTCTTAAACTGTATAATTTTGTAAATATTTTGCTTTTTTGTGTACTAAAACTACCAGCATATAGATTTCGATGAGAACTGTTGTATTTTTGTATTTGGAAAATGAACAGTACAGTGAATGGATGCAGCTGTAAGAAAACTTGCGGTAGCCTTTGAGACGCGGAGACTGGGATTCCTTTTCATATGGTTTGAGCCCTGAGTGCCACCCGGGGCCGTTCTGCTGGGTGAGCCGGGCGGGAGAGGGGGGCAGCGAGTGGGTTTTTGAGAATGGGATTGCTTTTTGCCCCTTCCCAGGACCCTTTGGCAGGCTCCAGGGAGCCGCCGGTGCCTGGACGCCGCGGCACGGAAGCGAGCTGTGCCGCTGACTGCGCCGTAGCACGCTGCTGTGGCACAGGGGACACAAGTGCCAGTGGTGTGGCCGTGTCTGACTCCTGGGTCTGAAGGTGGCCGATGTTTTGCCACCGCTTACGGCTCCCTGGGCTGTGGGGCGCACCAGGCTGTATGAAACTCGTGGGGGCTGGTTTGGCTTTGTCTGTTTGTTTTAGCAGGTCCATCTCACTTTATGGCAACTCTTTGTTGTGACATTCACCTGCACTTCCAGAGTGCCTGAGGCACTGTCACCACGGTCACTGGTGTGCGCGCTCAGGGCCGTGGGTTCCAGGCTGAACGGGGTGAGCACTGCAGTAGGTGATGAGAAAGGAAAGCAACGAGCACAAAGAGCTCTCTCCCTTTCAGTGGTGGAGTGACCTAAGCAAAAATAAAACAAACTCGAGCTGAAAAGATAACTCTGAGAACAGTTGCCTGCTTATTGTGGAAACAGCGTTTTCTTTTAACAAAATCATGTGAAAAGGAATGAAGTTCCTCTTGGTGTATAGTAAACTTGTACCATAGTTTTTACAAATTGTGAACTTGTGTAATAGTATCATAGGAGATATTGTTGAATTTCTAACTGTTTATACATTTAAATTCATATATGTAATGTTTGTTTTATTGATTACGATCTGAATTTCTAAGATGCATGTTGACTTTTTTGCAATAAAGATATACTATGGAATGGTTCAAGATTTAGAAAAGAGAAAGAAAATTCTAACTTAAATAAATTGGATAGCAGAACCATTCAAAAAAAATTACAACTATCACAAAAAGAGCGTTATCACTTTTTTGGGGGGAGCAGACGTGTGGAGGGGGTGTTCCTTGGGGTGTGCATTTGTGTGGAGCGTGTGTGTGAGTTTGTTTTACAAAGAGCTGGGAGAAAATGACCTATGTGCAAACAGCCCCCTTTCTCCTGGTTTCCTTACCGTGCTGTGATGGGGTTTTTTGCAAACAGCCTCGGTGGTTTACAGGGATGGGGACTTTTCCTTTCACTGCACTCTTGTTTTGAGGAACGGGGGGAGGAGAGGCAGGAACTTCCCAGGATCCGTCAGGGAGATTGTATCACAATCCCCCCCGCACCCCTTCGAGGTGTAGATGTTTTAAAACATGAACTGGCTTTTCTGTGTCCACAAAGAGCCTCTTCATCATCATCCTGTGGCGTTTGGACATCTCATTGCCAGTAACTGAACTTCCCCACCTTCCCCCAGCCCGCTTTCCTGTCAGTAACTGACAAACCCTCACTGCAATGAAACCCTTCAAGGTGACGGAGTCCTGACACCCAGTAGGAAATGTTTGGTGTTCAGTTCAACTTCTTCCTACGTGATCAAAATCATTTTTAAAGGCAAAAAGGGAATAAAAATAACTTGAAAGGGGGTTAGCATGGCAGGGGTGTGTGACAGCAGCAGACAGGGATCTCACTCTAAGGTGTTTTGCAGGAAGCAAGATGTGTTAAGCAGCTATTTTAACTGGGCAAACACATGAAGGTAAATTGTTGCTGTAATTATTAGGCCAAGAATCTCGTTAGTGGCTACAGACGAGGCTGTGTGAAATTCAGCAGTCACTGTGCATGGGAGGTTCCCACGGAGGGCAGTGCAGCGTGGGGCTGTCGGGGCTCGTGGAGCCGGCTGTCAGCGGCCCCTGGCGCGGGCTGGGGAACGTTTACCCCGTCCTCGTTTCTCTGGAGCTGTTATGTGGGCTCCCACGGCTTTTTTCTGTGACAGATCTGCAACTGTGATGATCAAAAAGCAAATGCATTAACCAGAGCTCCTTCCCTCCCCAGAACCGTTCCGTTTCCGACTGCTGCTCGTTGACTTCCAGGTGGGTGGCTGTGTGCGGCCCCGGGCGCGCGGAGCTGCGTGAGGAGAACCCCCGTGAGGCGAGCGGGGAGGTCCTGTGTCAGGTCACCCGGTGCTGGCAGCCACCTGGGTACCGCTGCTGCCCAGGAGACGGTGCAGGGAATGGGAGCAGGGTCTGGTCCGGAGGGACAACAAAGTCTGCAGAGGGCACCCGCCCTGCCCCGGGGAGTCTGCCCAGGCTGGGGAGGGAAGTACAGAAATGGTGAACAGTGTGGGCATTTCCAGGTGTCCCTGCAGAGGGGGGATCCCCCCAGCCGGGACCTGCCAGCGCTCCAGCAAAGCTCCGGCCCTCTGGAGCATCATCGAAAGGCGCCAGCATCAGAACCTTGGGGTTATCTAAACTTCTTTTGGTTTGAAATCTGCATCTTTGGGCATCTGAACTTTGAAGTACCACCTGAGCCACGTTACCCAAGTGCAGGTAAGTACCGGAGGCGGAACGCTGGCTGAGGGGACCAGGCCATCGCCCCCACCGAGGCGGGGGGCTGGGTGCTCAGCGCTCGCTCCACTGGAAGCGATGGAGGGTTTGCTCCATAACGGGATGTGCAGTCCAGGGTTTGTTTTTAATTAATCTGTGGGCACCTTACCTTGACACTGGGCGGCCGGAGCTCGGCACTCTGCACTTTTTTCACTCGCGGGTGGTGCTGTGTTTCCCCAGTAACAGCTCCAGACCGTTCCTTCCCAGGAGGGCTCACACAGCAGCAGCCTGGGGCACGGGACACCCCGCGCCCCCCGGGCGGGTTCTGCATGCAGACACCGAGCTGTGTCTGGGGGAACTACTGCAGCCTCCATTTATGGGGAGAAGAGCGGCAATCGGGTAGGTTGAACACAAAATGTATTTGCCAAGTCCAAGTGTGGGATCGTTTTCTCTGCAATAATAATTTCTCAGCACTTCAGAGATCAGTGCCACACCTCCATGGTCAGCAAGAACCGGGCTCTGCAGGTGTGTGGGGTGCAGAAAGGCCCTGCTGTGGGTGCCCCCGGCGCTGGGTCCCCGCAGAACACAGGTGGGTTCAGCAGCATTGCCATCCACGGACTGCTTTTTCCTTTTTTTTCCTTTGGCTGGATTGTTGTTCTCCTTGTCTCATTCCCCCCATTTCCCTATGAAGTGCTGACGGTGCCAGCCTGGGTGCCAGCCGGGGTGCTCCCTCGAGCATCTTCCCTGCAGTTTGCTCCAGCCTGCGCCTGACGCGGAGCTGGAGAGGATCTCGGCCCAACCCTGTAACGACAGACAGCCCTAAAAAGCAGCAGGGATCCTGGATCCCTGATGGAGAAATGTGCAAACGAAGAGCGAGACATCTCGGTGGTGTTCTTCCTCCATCCCCCCAAGATCGCCCTGACAAAGATACAGCTGTTTGACTTGTTGATTAGCAAAAACATTAGCAGACCTACTGTTTCAGGACATGAATAATTAATGTTTGTTCCTCATTAATTTCTTGTGGAACAGAGTCCTGTTAGACTACACTTAGATGTATTTCTAGAATTAGGAACAAATATAACAAGAAAGAGTTGTCTGACAGGTAAGTGCTCTGTTCCACCCCCTGGAAAATATTGTCATGTTGATCCTGTTATCTCCATCAGGAATGGATTTGGTTTGTTTTTAACAAGCACTGATGTGTCCTTTGTTACAATTTTAATTTCAGGGAACGACACAAGAAATAAGTTCTATAATTCATGCACATGAGGAGCAAGCAGGAGGAAGACTGCCCAGTCAGCAGGAACTGTCTGGCATCCTGCGTTCCTGAGACCTCCAATCAAAACCTTGTTCACTGAAAAATTCAGAAGTAAGACTGCATCAGCTTTCCAAACGCCCCTGCGGGGAAAAAGCCGTTGGCTCTGCCTCCATCAAAGCGCTTCACACTGCAGCGGAGCTGTGGCTCCTCATTTTCTAACACGGCCACAAGGCTGTTCTAATACTACAGGCTTTTCAGTTGTGATCTAGGGTTAACACTCGCAAACACCACTCAGCCGTCCGGGGCTGCCCGTGCCCGCTGCCTGTGACCAGGGACATGCCCAAGGCTTCGCTCTCTGAGAGCTTCTCTGCACGCAGCCAGCAGAACTGCATTTTGGTTTTAATTACAGAAGATGCGAGTGAGCACTTAATTTAATTTGAAGCAACGTGCAAACCCCATGTACTTCCCCTTTTCTCTCCTTGGAAGGAAGTTCAGTGCTGGCCTGACTGCCCCGTCCTTCGGGACACACTCGGGTGTGCTGGTGTGCCGTGACCCCGGCTGGGCACAGCCCCGGCATTCCCTGCCCACGGAGGAAGCCCATCCCTGCTGAGCTGAAGAGCTGCGAGAGATGGAGTCCTGGGAGGGCGAGCAATAGGAGCTGTGTGTAGTTGTTCTGCTCTCCATCACACCCCCCACACCCACGGGTTTCCCTCCCTGGCCAACATGACTTTCCAGGTCTCAGCCACGCCAGCAGGCACGAGGTAGGAACAGCTAAAGCCAAACCATGGAACAGAACGATATGGGACAAAAGGACACACCACAAAACCTGCTCATTGAGCCAGACAGGTTGGTGCACAGCTGCTAATGAGCTGGCACCAAGATCCACAACCAGTGCAGAAACTGCTCGGTCACCACAATCCAGACAGGGACTCAGGGGAGCTCTGGTGTGTCCAGGGGACATGGGGCAGAGCAGGGACACGGAGGCACGGAGCCCTCCTGCCCGGCTGACTCCCCTGTGCCCGTGCCAAGGCACAGTCCCACTGCTCTGTTTGACCCCGTGACAGCCCTGCGGAGGAGCAGGCGGCTCCAGCACCCCTGTGCTCTGGGGACACTCTGTGGCCTCGGAGACCTCCGCGCTGCCGGACCCTCTCCTTTGGAAGCCCGACATGCTGCAGCCCCAGCACCAAGCTGGGGAGCTCCTGTAACGCAGCAACTTTCTGCTCTGTGAAGTTGGGCTCTTCAATCTCCTTAATGAATAAGAGAATCAAGCCAGGTAATTGATGCTTGGCCGTTTAGCTGATGAATAATTGACCGTCTGGGTAACCCTAGCTGTTCCCTCGATCAGATTGTGCCCTGGAACAGCCGTACCGCAGCGGGTGCAGCGTGGCTCACGCCTCTGGGGTGCAGGAGCACACCCAGGTGCTGCGGGAACCTTCCCCCGCCTGCGCTCGTCCCTCCTGCACACCGAGGCGACCCGGGCTGCGCCCAGCGACAGAACTCACTGCACCGCCGGGACCTCGAGTCTCAGCTCAGAAACACAACAAGGACCCCTCCCCGGCCACGGGGGGCAGGAGGGACAGAGGCCCCAGAGGAGGCAGGACAGGGGTACACACGGACGTGTTCCCTGAGCAAGGGAAATCCTTGTGTTAGCTCGGCGTGCTTTAGCTCGCTCACCCGTCTGGGAAGGTGAAGCATTGCTCCAGAAGAGCCAGACGTGCAGGAAATCATGTGGTGGTTTTAAGAAAATTGAAGAAAGTTTAATGGGGCGAGTTACGCTGGCTTTGGACCGTGACAGTGCTGCTGGCAGTCCCTTGTGGGGAGGATGTGAGCATGAATTGTGTGTTAAATAACAGGTTTATCTTTCAAACTTCCCATCAGTCCTGTGCAAGCATTTATTATGTAATTTTTAAACTAAGTTGAACGAATACAATGAGGCCAAGAGCCTGTGGACAGCATGCTGGCTGTGCTGGGCTTTGGAATAAACTCTAAATAGGAACAGCATATTTTGATAGGGAAATGGAGAGCAACCTTTGAATTGTGACAAAGAATAAAATAGCACACGCTTTTAATCTTTTACCGTCAGATTTTCAGTGAGTCACGACTGGTGTTTCAGCAGGGCATGGGCTTGGTGGGTTTTTTCTTCCAGAAATGCCATTAATTATTTACCAGTAGGTGAATGATCTCTGAAATCTATTGCAGTGACACCTCTGAGGCTGCAGAGATGGCAAACCACCCGGGCTTTTAACTCGTTACTGTTTATCCTTTGGGCTTCTCTCCTCCATCCGTTAGGTGGCACGTCAGCGGGCAAGGCCAGCAGCATCAATATTTCACAGCTTGCACTAAGGGGAGCTCAGCAGCGAGGTGACCCCGTGGCTGGGGGGGGGAAGGAAGGGGCTGTGACAGAGCACGGGTGTGAGCTGTGACACGAGCCCCAAACCCAGCTGTGCCCAACACGGCTGCAGCACACCCTCCCACCAGCTGTACAGTGTCACGGGGAAGGGGGCGACATGTGTCGGGTCCCTGACATCTCCTCCTTGGTTGAGAGGGAAGGAAAACAAATAAACAGAACCCCAGCGCAGTGGAAATGATCGCGGAGCGCGGGAGGGGGGGACGGGCGCCGGGGAACGGGCACGGCCGCAGGCTGTGCACCCTGCCTTCCCTTTGCATCCTCTGACAGACAGCGCTCCGTAAAGGGATTACAAACAAAACAAAGACTGAAATTTATCCCTTTATTAATTACTCCCAGCACCGCGGGACCGCCCAGCAATGCGGTGCCGCTTCAGATGAAACTTTCATGCAGCTGTTTAGGCCCGCTGAAATATAAATGATTTCCTTTAAATGTTTTATCATAAATCAGGGCAGAGCTTTCCCTCCCCGCGCCGGTTCGCCCCGCCGGGGGGGGCTGCTCTGCAGTGCGGGACAGCGCGGGTGTGGAACAAGCGGGTGCGGGACAGCCGCTGTCCCGCGCATCCCGGCGGCGGGCGCTGTCCGTGGTCCTGCCGCCTGGGCCGACCGGGGGTGCGGGAGCGGCTGCCGTCGGGCCGCGCTGGGTGCTGCGGAGCGGGACCGGGGGTCGATGCCCCCCCAGCCCGTTCCGTGCAGAGCCCGGGCAGGGGACCCCAACTCACTGCACGCGCTGCTGCTCCCGCAGACATGAACTCTCCTTCACAGCGCTCCCGCACCGTGTCCGTCAGCCCAGCGCACGTTTCGGGGCGAGAACAGTGGTGTCCGCGTGCCGCGGAGCGGGAACCTTTATTTCTGGAGTGAGTGACAAACCAGGCTGCTCCTGCCGCTCAGCCCGCACCGCCCCGCGCGCGGAGCCCCGCACTGTGCGGGCTTCACTTCACCGCAGCAGCGGAACCGCCGCTCCCCTCCGGCACCCGCAGCGCCGCCGGAGCGTCTGTGGGGACACCGGTCCCGCGGCCCCCGCGGCCCGGGGCTGCACTGACCGGGGCTCACGCAACTCGCGGGGACTTCACACGCGGGAGCGGGTTTTACTTCTGTCTGAGAACTTCAAACTTCACACTCGCAACACACCCGCGGAGGGAGCGGCGGCGGCGCGGGGCAGCGCGGGGCGGAGGGCGGCAGGTCTCGGGGCAGGGATGGTCCCTCCGGTCCACCCTTCACCCGCGGGCTGTACCCACGGAGAAATGGCCCCCTCCCGCCCCCGGCCCCGACGGCGCGTCCCGCCGCTCGCGTTGGTACCGGAGGGTGGCGCGGGGGCCGGGGGGGCCGAGGGGGCCCGCTGCCCGCACTGCCCCCGCGTCCCACGGCGCATCACGCGTGCGCGGGTCCCGCTCCTGGCGGGCGGTGTGTAAGATGAGTGGGGGCGCGGGGGGGCTGCGGGCGCGCAGGGCAGCGCCGCCGTCGGAACTCGCTCAGTCGGGCAGCGGCGGGGCAGAGCCAGCCCGGCCCGCGGCGCGGTGCGCAGCGATGATGGCCATGGCCGCCAAGCAGCCGCTCGCCACGCACGGGCTGCCCGCCGGCGCGGAGGCGATGCGCAGAGTTTGCCTCCCGGCCCCGCAGGTACGTAGAGGCGCGGGATCACCGCTCCGAGGCACTTTTTGTGACAGGCACGGCCGTCATGTTTTTTTCATGCCGCCAGAACACTCGCCCCCCTCTCCCCCCGCCCCGCCCCGCACGTCTGTGCGCGGGGCCGCTGCCGTGTATGAATTTTTATGAGCGGGGCTCCGCGGAGGGCCGGGGGCGGCGGGGGGCGGGGGGGCTCACCCGCGGCTGGCGGGGCTCCCCCCTGACCGCGCTCTCCCCGCAGCTGCCGGGCAATATATTCGGGAGCTTCGAGGAGAGCCTGCTGGCGCGGGCCGAGGCGCTGGCGGCCGCGGACATCGCCCCGCTCGCCAAGGGCCACCCCCTCCACCCCCCGTTCAAGCCGGACGCCCCCTACCCCGCCATGAGCGGCGTCCCCTGCGCCGCGCTCCCGCCCCCCGCCGCGCTCGCCGCCCACCCGCTCCCGCACCCGCTGCCGGCGCTGGACGGCGGGGACCTGCTGGAGCACCTCTCGCCCTCGCTGGCCCTGGGCGGGCTGCCCGAGCCCTCCGCGCTGCCCGCGCCGCTGCCGCCGCACCCGCTGCCCGGGGCAGAGCCGCCGCCGCCGCCGCCCGAGCCCGAGGCGGACCCGCGGGAGCTGGAGGCGTTCGCCGAGCGGTTCAAGCAGCGGCGCGTGCGGCTGGGGGTGACCCAGGCCGACGTGGGGGCGGCGCTGGCCGCGCTGAAGCTGCCGGGGGTGGGGTCCCTGAGCCAGAGCACCATCTGCCGCTTCGAGTCGCTGACGCTGTCGCACAACAACATGGCAGCGCTGCGGCCCGTGCTGCAGGCCTGGCTGGAGGGCGCCGAGGCCGCGCACCGCCCGCCCGCCGCCCCGCACCTCCTGCCCGCCGCCGACCGCAAGCGCAAGCGGACGGCCATCGCCGCGCCCGAGCGGCGCTCGCTGGAGGCGTTCTTCGCGCTGCAGCCGCGGCCCTCCGCCGAGAAGATCGCGGCCATCGCCGCGAAGCTGGAGCTGCGGAGGAACGTGGTGCGCGTCTGGTTCTGCAACCAGCGCCAGAAGCAGAAGCGCATGAAGTACTCGGCGGTGCGCTGACACCGACCGCCCCGGCCCCGACCGCCCCGAGACCCCCCCCGGGAGCGGAGGCGAGCGCGGGGGTTCCGCAGTTCCCGGGAGCGCTGCGGGGCCCGGCCGGCCCCCCCCCCGCAGAGCGGGTCCGTTGCCGCCCCGACGGGACGCGTCTCTCCCGCCGCCCCGGGCCCGCCCCGCCGCAGGAAGCGTTTGCGAGCGCAAAAGCCAACGCGAGGCGTTCGTCGGGGCGCGCCCCCCGCCCGCGCGGGAAGCACAATGTCCCGCCACCGAGACCCGCGGCGGGTCCGTGTCCAGCGCCGCTCGGACGGGGCAGGGCGTTGTTCACCATCCCGCAGCGCCTTAACGATTAAAAATTAGTGACCGAAGCGCGAGTCTCCGCGGAGCGTTGCGCTGCAGCGAGTGACAGACACCGCAGCGCGGGACGGGTGTCGCCCCCCGGGAAGGACCCCACGGATCCGGGCGGTTCCCACCGCGGTGCCGCCGCGCTCTCGCTCCGCGCGTTTCCAGTCAGCCCCAGTGATTTCCCCATCAATAATAAATGCCCTTTGCCGTTACGTTGTGCTGTGGGTCCTGAATGCAATATTAACCGCCCGCCGCAGCGCACGAAGGGGCGGGAGGCGGCCCCGCGGCATCCCTCCCCCGCCACCGGGCTGCGCCTGCCGCTCTCCGCCGCTCGGCCGCCGTTCTGCACGGACACACCAGGTGAGACGCGGGTCTGTCCCTTCCCTCGGCCCCGGCCGCGGCTGCGAGCGGCCCCCGCCGCCCTCCCGGCATGGGGACCGGCCCCGGCGGCCGTCGGGGCTCCAGGCGAGCCCTTCCCGGTGCGGCTGGACGGGGCGAGGGCAGGAGCGGGGCTCGGTGCGGGGGTGCCCGGAAGAGGGACGGCCGTCCGAGGGCCCCGCCGACGGCGAGTGGCATCTCCCGTCCCGCGGGGAACGGCGCGGAGGGGCACCGGTACCGCTCCCGGGAGCCGCGGTCGGGCCCCGCCGGGCGCTGAGGTTGCGGCCGCTGTCGGGGGCACCGCGGTGGCGGCGGGGCCCGAGCCCCGCACACACGGCCGTGCCAAGCTCTGCCAGAGCGAGTGTCCCTCGTGGCGAACCCCGAACAGTGCTCTGGACACACCGCCCGCAAAGGCACTTCCCAGGGGAAGGTGCCCAGAGCCCTGAGGGAGGGGGGGCGCACCCGGAGAGCCGGGCAGCGGGGGCTCTGCACCCCCCCAGTTGGTTCACAGGCCTGCTGCCTTCCCGCGTGCCACAGAAATGCCATACACCTCCCCAGCTCTCCTCCAGGGCACTGCTGTCCTCCCGGCCGCGCTGGACCTCCCCTGGGCCTCACCCGGCCCGGGGTTCCGCGCTCGCCCCGCCAGCCACGCCGCCGCGTCCTCTGCCCCGCGCTCCGCTGAAGGGAAACCGGAGCGTGCTTGTTCTTTCCAGGGCAAAGATGTCACTCCAGGTTTACTTTTCGAGGCTGTTCTGGTCTTGCCTAGATCTGCGATGGTTTTGTGGCAATTCTGCGTTTGTCCCTTTTGGCTAGGTCCAGAAAATGGCTGAAAGATTTGGGCTTTCCCAAATCTGCAGTTACTGTCCCAGAAACGAGCTCCTGTGTGCTCCCCCTCTCCCTCAGACACACTGACCAGTGAGATCTGAAGCTCCTGGTCCTTCTCACTCACTCTCCCCTATTCCCAGTTCCTCTCTGCACGGAGGCAGTGCCACACAGGCTCCCTTGGCCCCCATTTCACTCTGCATGTGCAGGTTGTGCCTTGCTCTGCCCAGCTGGGATTTACAGGACCCAGGTGGGATTTCACTTTGGAGATCAGGTATGTTCTGATTGTCGTTGGTGCCTTAGCCTTTCCCTGGGCTCGGCTCCCACAGCTCAGGTCCCAGATAAACACGCTGTGATACCCGAAACTCATCCCATCTTCCCGGAGCTGGGGATGAAGTTCCTTTGGCTTTGGTCAGAGCAGTTCAGAACCAGTGTTTATTGCTGAGGAGGCACAAAGAAGCAGCAAACATTTTCTCCTTGGTATGACAAGTAGTGCCCTCCAGGCAGGACACACCGAGGGGTGGTGGGCGGCAGGGGGAGGAGTGGGTGCCCAGCGGGATCCCTGGCGGGCAGCAGAGCCAGGCCCTGCTCTGCAGTGCTTTCCCCCATCTCACTGTCTGCTCTCCACTGCCACAGGCACCATCACCTCCAGCTTCTCTGTGCCCCCCCCAAGCCAAAGCACAGGCTGGTTTGGCTGCAATTGGGAACTGCAGTGAGAGTTCTACTGGATGCTGCTCGCACACAGTGAGATCAGTGTTACCACCCTGGGACCCTGTGCCCAGGGGTGCAGGCACCATTCAATGTGTCAGATGCACAAGGCACTGCTCACGTTTTGGTACCCTGTGTGCTGTGAAAAGGTTTTGTGGAAAACTGTGTCCTGCCAAGCTGCCAAACAAATCCGATGAGAAGCATCGCCAGAAGCATGGCAGGGGTGTGCAGCCCCTCGCCCCCAGCCTGCATGGCCTCCATCCTGCCCAGCCTCCGTCCATCCCCGCACACCTGGGCTGGGGCTGCCTTCCAGCTCAGCCCCAGGGCCTGGCTCCGATCGCCCTCTCGGGGTGCCAGTTTTGTGAGGAGCTGCCACCAAAACACAAGCCCCCCATTCCCTTGTGCCCCCTTGGTCTCTCCAGGACTCTCCATTTCTCGGGAGGGCTGGGGCTCCCCGTCCTGCTCAGCAGGTCTGTGGGACCTTCCCTAGGACAGTTCACTCCTTCACTCCCCAAACCCAGCTCCCACAGGTGAGAGAAAAGACACAGGTCCAGCTGCTGCGAAAGGGAACTGAGTGAGAGCCCAGGGAAAAGGGCAAGTGAAACCCACGGAGCTGGGAGAGGGGCAGGGCAATGCCCAGCGAGCTGGGGCGTATGGACAGAGGAGCAGGAGGCAAACCCCTCTCTATGTTTTCTGAACCACCAATAATTGATTTATTATTTTTTTCCCCATTCCGTGCTTGTTCCTTAATATCCTGTTCTCTGTCTCCCGGGGACAGTGCGCAGGAGATGAAAGCACAGAAAACCAAACAAGCCATTGGCGGTGCTCACTCAGTTGATTTTTACACAAAATTTGCCTTCATGCACGAAGGATGGAAAAATGATCCCATTAATAATGAATAACAGAAACAAATGCAGGGAGGAAATCAATAGAAGCACATCTGATATCAGAGGAGCTGCGGGGAAGGGGGAGGAGCCCCCAGATGTACAAAAGCACGTGTGGGAGGGGAGAGGGGCGAGGGCCTGGGGATGGGGCACAGAGGGACACCCCGCACTGGTGGGTTTGGGGCTGTGGGGCGCAGGGGGCTGGGCTGTGTGTGCAGGTTTGGGGGCGTTGGGTGTGCAGGGGCGAGGCAGCAGCCTGCTGCCGTGGTGCAGATGTGAACAGTTGATGGCCTGGCAGGAGCGTGTGAGTGTGTGCCCCTGTGCCTGTGTGTCTGTGTGTGTGCCTGTGTGCCTGTCCCTCGGGGCAGGGTCTGACCACCCATGTCCCCTGGGAGCAGCTGAGGGTCCCGGCTGCTCCTGCAAACCGGGGTGCGGAGCGGCTCACGTGCACTCGGGGGGCCCTGGGTGCTGGTCAAAGGCAGCAGCCACTGGCAAGTGGAGCACGAGCTGGAGCTGGGGCCGTGTTTATTTCCCACAGAAACCGGTCATTTTCAGCTGCAAAAATCCTAACTCCCAGGGTTTTTTCCCCACACCCCCCAAGGTTTCACGTCTCCCGGGTTTGTGGGGAGAAGGAGGCTCTCTCTCCCTGGGAAATGTGTCCTGTTTGGGATAAAAAGTGTTTCTTAGGACAGCCCTCAGCCTTCCCGGGGGGCTCACGGGGCTCGCAGGGGATGCTGAGGAGGGAGCTCTGGCCGGGCAGCCCAGCAGTCCCAGCAGCCCAGCACAGAGACAGGGCTGTCCCCTCCGTCACCCCCGTTCAGCTGGACCAGCCCGGGGATGCTAAGAGCACGTGGCCATGGGCTTCGGGTGGGCACACACAGCAAAGAGCTCGTGGAGACTCCCCAACTCGTAAGAACATGCTGCTTTACACCAGCACAGAGCAGAAGGAATTCCCTGCAGTCGTACAGCTCTGCGGGTTATCTTCAGAACAGAGAGTTTTAAAGCAATTAAGCAAATTTGTCTTTAATGACAGTAGCTGTGCTTTGCAGTTTGCCTGGAAATGTTAGATACAAATTTATTCCATCATCAAGTCATGGTTTAGACTTTTGTTTCTTTAAACAAATTCAGAGCTGTATAAGGAGATACATGTCACAACATTTTCAGTGGAATTTTATATGGAAAATAAAACAATACACAGCGGAAAATGAAATGCTTTGACTGCTTTTAAATCCAAAGAGAATTAAAAATGTACAATAGTGTGGTATAACTCTAGATCAGCTATTGTAAAATAGTACTGACATACACTAAACCTCTTCAACTGCCTGGTGAAAATGAAGCTCCTAAATGCAGAGTGTAAGGTCGAGGTGGTCTCAAAACGGTGGAACCCCTGCATCCCCCCCAGGCAGTGGAGTTTGTGGGTGCTCAGCGTCGGCTCGGTCCCTGACGCTCGTTTGCGCTGCCCACGGGCTGGGGAGGCCAGCGCTGGGTCTGAGCGGCACTCCTGGCCGCCGCGTGCTGCCGGCACGGAACAGGCTGTGTGGAAAATGTCTCAGGTGCAGATCTGCTGCCTTTCCTGCCAGGGGCTGCCTGAGGACCACTGCAGCGTTTCTGGGACATAAATGTAGTACAGTGATAAACTCAGGGGCACGTGAGCCAGTTGTGTAGCATGAGCAGCTTCACGTTGCAGTCAGGCTGGCTGCCACGTGCAGGCACGTTAACATGGAAAACACATTAGCTCCCGCCGAGGAAACTTGAGCAAACTGGCCGTGAGACTCGGTGTCCTGGGATTTCACACCGACGCCGTGCCGGAGCCCGAGGAGGGGGTTTGCTCCAGCTCACCGCAGTCCTGGGCAGCCAAATGATCACCGGACCATGAGCTGCCCGCCTGGACTGAGCGGACCCCCTCGCCCACAGCCCCACGTCAGCCCCTGAGCAGTGGCTGCTGCGCGTGTCACGGCCCCTGGGCCACTGCAGCTGCCACCCCACTGCCTCCACTGGCCTCATCCCCCCAGGAGCAGCCCCACAGACACTGTCCTGGCAGTGCTGTGTCCCTCCTGTACCCCTGCATGAGCGGCAGAGCAGGTCTGCCCCGTCCCTCAGCAGACAGCTGCTATCCTAAACCCACCTCATTAAATATTAACCCCAGAGACGGAGCATCTCTGGTCCCTCAGGGAAAGGGGCACATTTTTGATGCTCCATGGCAGATCTCCTTCCCCCGGTACCCCGCCACGCCAACTTGCACGTGGCTGGCACGTGGCCACCCCAGCCCACGCCTCCCTCCGGGCAGGGACACAGAGCCACTGCCAGGATGTCCCCTCAGCTGACCCTGCAGCGATTCCTGCCGGCCGTCCTGGCCCCGCTCTCCTGGGGTGACACCGGTGTGGGGCTCTGGGGGGACACTGCTGGGGTCGGGCAGCCGCCGGTCAGTGCTCTCTGCCATGTCATGTCTGCGTCCTACGCTGTGGGCCCTGCACCCCCTGCTCCGAGGAGGGAGCTGAGGAGACCCTGACAGCGCGGGCTGGAGAAGGGACGCAGGGAGGAGCAGGAGCTGTCGGAGAAGAGCCTCGCAGAGCAGAGAAGCACACAGGGCATCTCTGCGTGGGTGTAAAGCCCCCACCTGTGCCAGCCAAGAGCCCGGGGCTGCACCTAGCATGGGGACAAAGCTGCTCGGTGGCAGGGGCTGGGGACTGCGCCCTCCGGCCACCTCCCGGGGCACTGCTTGATGGCAGCGCGTCCCTGGGATGCTGCGGGTCCAGCACGGCTGTGGCAGTGGGAGCAGCAGTGGAGGAAATGGGAGAGCAGCAACACCCAGGGACATCAATAATGCATAAAATGCCAGCAGCAACAAAGGGAGAGAGGGACCAGAAGCAGGAGAACAGAATATCACAGAGCTTTTTAATGGTCTTTTTCTATTAGTGTCAGCTCTGTGGCTGCTTTCAGGCAGGGGAAGTTTCCCTGGATGCCCCCAGAATTTTGGGACGGGCCGAGTGTGCCTTCCGCAGCCAGGGCCGGCTCCCAGCCCCGCAGCAGAGGTGGGTGATGGTGGTCATGGGTCTCCGATGCTTTCAGAAGGACTCGCAGGGACCCTCCTGGCCAAGGATTCCATGTGCAGAAAAACCTGAGTTTTTTCATATAAATACAGGGAAGGCATCAGGCTAACTGGGGAGCTCTGTGCCTGGGGTCTGCACATGCTGCTGGTGTGATGGAAATGTAACAACACCCAGACCTGACTGCTCCGCTCAGGACGCCTGGCCGGTGCCTCGCCACAGCTGCCAGCACATGCCAGCTCCAGCCCCACTGCAGAGCAGGACAGCACACACACGGTGCCCACGGCCGATGGAGGGGCACAGCGAGCACGTGGGGCAGGGAGTGGGCAGCCCCACGGTTTCAGCCCCCAAAACTGCCTCTGGAGCCCCACCAGAGGGTTACTGAAGGGGTTAAATAACATTACCCCCTCTGAGGGCAGAAAACCACAGCCATAAATTCTTTTTTCTGCCCTCAGTTTAATAGCCTAGCAGTCAGAAAATACGAGAGGATTGTTCTACAAATAGGTTTGCTGTGAGATGCAATTAGCCAAAGTGAAGCCAATTACCATTTTAAACAGTGCTGTTCTGTGCAAAAAAATACACCAGGAGAAAAAAAAAAAGGATATATTACCAAAACAGTGAGACCTTTCTGTTCATTTCACCATCCACAGCCAGTGTCTGCTGTGCCAGTGGCCGAGCCCCTCCAGGAGCCCCCGTTCACCCCATGGGGCTGCAGGACGGGCGCTGGGGACCGCCAGGACAGAGGCAGTGTGCGGCCAGCTGCTCCCTTCTCCCTCCTGGGAGCGTGCCCACCTCCCAGCCCGCCAGCACAGCTGATGCTGAACACAGAAACCTTGTCCTGTTTGCCCGTGGCACTGGCCAAGGGCCGCTGCGGCCACCTCACCCACGGCTTTGCAAGGGCTGTGCTGGAGCCCGGCTGATCCCTGGGCCAGGTCCCTGCAAGGACCTTCCCTCCCCAGGGACCTACCCTGGCCTCCACGCCTCCGGGGAGCTGGGGAAGCAAACGCCGCCTTGGCGCTGCTGCCTGGTGCCAGCTCGGGGCTGCCACCCTCTGACACGGGACCTGGGGGGCTCCCTGGCAGATGCTGGCACTACAGCAGCTGAGAGGCCCTGCAGACAGCCCAGGGCAAAATTTCTAATTCAGCATCACACTTCAACCTGAAATCTAAAAAAATTATAAAAGAATGACAAGATGTCAGCATCTCTGCTCAACTGAGCGGCAAACGGCAGCCCCACGGACAGGGGTGTGGGCAGGGGCAGTGCTCGGGGCACGTGGGACCCCTGCCCTCCCGGGAGCCCACCGCAGCTCCAGGGCTGTGCCACTGCCAGAGGAAACAAAAGGAAAGTGCTGAAAATCAGCTCGTGTCGCATGGCCACAGCGAGGAAGAAAAGAGCCACTCTGTGGTCCTGCGGAACCGGAGCTGCGGCTCGTCGGTCCCCTCTCGTGCCTGCACTCCTGGAGCCTGCCCTGCTGGTCAATCAGCGAGGGCGTCCCCGCAAACAGCAATTGTGTTACTGGGACTCAGATTGTTAACGAAATCCAGGGCACGTACGTATGAAGCACGATGCATTGCACTACTTCCAAAAGCCACGCGCTGCGGAACTGGCACCCGCCATCGGGTCAGCGCCTCGCGCGCTGCAGCCAGGCATTGACTGCTCCGGACTGAGCTGCAGCGGGGAATTACTGGCTGACACGTTTTGAGACAACAAAGCTGAGCAGTAAGGGGGGCTGAGAGTGGGGCTCTGCGCGGAACGGGGCCAGTGCTCCCCAAACACGGGAGAGGGCCGTGCAGATGCTCCTGCCTGCCAGCCGGTAATTAATAAATTATTGAGACAGCCCTGAAACAAGCAGATGAAAAGGAGGATGAAAGACGCTTGCGGAAGACAGACAGCCCCGCTGTTTGGGGAGGATCTAAGCTTTCACATCCAAAACCGCTTTTCATCTCCTGCTGTCAGAAAGCACCCATCACTCGCTGTGCTTGCGAGGGGGGACGTGGGGTGGGGACCCCTGGCTCCTTCTCCTCTTGCCTCGCAGAGGGGGAGCAGGCTCTCTGCACCTCGCCGTCAGGCAGAGCCAGCAGCGGTTTTCCCCAGGTCCTTCCCCTGGCTCCTTGGAGCAGCCAAGGCAACCGGGAGGACCCCTGGCCCCCCAGCTGCTGCCGCCTGGGTTGGGGGCCAGGACGGGCTGGGGACACGCAGGGATGGGCTGGGGACAGGCAGGGATGGGCTGGGGACACGCAGATGCCCGGGGAGCCCCAGCCACCCACCCGACTGTCAAAACTCAAGCGGAACGCAGGAATAAAGGAACCGAGCAGCGAAATCAAAGCACGCAGAGTCCGTTCGGCACAGCAGCACCAAGGGGGCCCCTGGCCATTCCAGTTATTTTTATTATTTAAAAAGATAGCTCTTTTTTTGACAGAGACGCGGGATCCCCAGACCCAAGCAGGGAGCTCCCCGCAGCCGGGGGTGGTGGTGACCCCAGCACTGGGGGGATCTGCTCCCCTGTCCCGCGTGGTTTCTCCTCCAGCTGCGGCTCAGCCGCAGGGTTTCCAGCAGAGCGTTCCCATCTCGTCACTCCTCACCGCTAACTGGCCGTGCCACAGCCGCGCTCGCAGCGGGTTCCTGCAGGCTTTGCCCAGCACCCCGGGGTTTTCCCAGCTCGCACCCGAGCAGCCAGGACCGGCTCGCGGCTGCCGGGTGTCCCGCGGGCCCACGCGTGCTGCGGGTCTCGGGTACAGGGCCGCAGGACCGGGCGTCTGAGCCGCAGCGTGGTTCCGCCACTGACTGCACCAGCCCTCAGCTCGCCGCCCGCCAGCCGGGCTCCGCGGGCGGTCCCGAGGGCCCCGTCTCGGGGGAATCCGCCGCTGCTGCCCCAGGGCGCGGGCACGGCCGCCCGCAGGGGGCCAGCGGGGCCGAGCCGGCACCGACAGGCCGTGACCGCCGCAGGAGCCTGCGAGGAGGAGGCGCTTGGCGGGCAGCGGTCACACACGCCCCGGGCCGCGTCTGAGGCGCCTCCGGACCCCCGGGACCCCCGAGACCCCCGGTCCCTCCGCCTCGTGCCGGGACCGTTCGGCACACAGCGCCCTCCGGTGGCCGCGGGCGTTGCGGCAGGACCCGCGCGGCTCCCCATTGGCCAGCGACCCTCCCCACGCGCCCGCTCATTGGCTGCTGCTCGAACCCCGCCCCGGTGGTGTTGGGGCGGGACGCTTCTGATTTGACTTTTCTGGTTGGGAGAGCGCAGCCGCCTGTGGGATGTGATTGGCGCAGGGGTTCCGCCCGCTGATTGGGTGCAGCTCCCGTCAGTTTTTTCCCCTACGTTCCGTTTTGTGTGACGTCAGTTCCGGTCCCCTCTCCGGGTCACGCCTCACGTGACCAGTGCCGCAAGCGGCGCGGGACACCCGCGCGCAGCCAATCCCGGCGCGCCTGGCTTCCCCCATTCAAAGTCGGCGGGCGCGGCGGCCAATCGCAGGGCGCGCCCGCCCCCGCGTCCGCTGACGAGCGTGCGGAGTGGCCAATGGGGCGCGGTGGGGCCTGGCCGGGGCGGCAGCGGCAGCGCCTGGGCTCGGCGGCGCTGCGAGACGGCGATGGCGGAGCGGGGCGGCGGCGGCGGCGCGGGGGCTGGCGGCGGCGAGGGGGAGGCGGCGGCGGAGCGGTACGGCAGCGAGCTCAGGTACCGCGCGGCGGCGGGCGCGGGGGCGGGCTCTCGCGAGGGTCGCGGCCCGGCCCGGCCCGGCCTGCCTGCCATGGCCTTTCCGCAGCGCCGCCCGTGGGCCTGGCCTGCGCCCGGCGGGCGGCCGCCAGTGGCGGCGGGGGAGCGGGCCTGGGCCTGGGCCTGGGCCTGGGGGGGGGCCGGCGGGGGCGGGGCTGGGCCGGGGCGGGCGGCTCGGCGGGAGCTGCTCTCGCCGCCTCCATTTTCTGCCGCCGCGTGCGGCCGGCGCTGGGACGGGCCCCGCGGGGGCGGCCGGGCCCTCGTCGGCAGGCCGGGCCGGGCTGGCTGCCGCGACTCGCTCTCGGGTGTGGAGCTGGGCTGCCGGGGCGCGGTGGCGGGCGGCGGGGGCGCCTGGCGGGTCCCCCGTGGCAGTGCCCGCGCTCCCGACGCGCTGGCAGGGCAGGGCAGCAGAGCAGGGCTGAGCTGCCTGCGTGTTGCCGTTCACCTTCTCATAACCTTTGTTTTTTTCAATTTTGAGTCATCATGCCAACATTGGTATTGCACTGGCACTAAATGGTGGGCAAAATTGTTTTCCTGAGAGCAGCAGAAGAGCGTTTGTTGGTTCCAAAGGTGAACTTTTTTTATATATATACATTTACAAAGCTCCCTGTGTAGAGGGCTGGGTGGCACAGCGGGTTCCGTGCGATGGTCAGGGTTCCAGCCCTGCCCTGGGTCACAACCGTGAAGGATGTAGGAGGTCCTGACAGGCACTCGTGCTGCAGAATAATCCAGACCCTTGGCGTGGCTGGTGGCCGGCGCTTCAGCAGCGTGGACTGTGTGCAGACAGGACTCCGAGCTGCAGGGTGTGATGAAGGAGCTTTGGCAGATCTGGATGTGGTTCTGCAAGGCCTGCCTGCCAGCTCTGGGTGATCCATGAGTAAAAATTAACAATTGAGGACTAATAAACTTGAATTGTGAAGGGGAAGAAGCTATTGAAGTAGTCGCACGCTTAACTTTGTTTACTCAAACTTGTCATTTTTTCCACACCCTTTCAGTTTTTATTAGGGTTTCTCCCAGTTTATTGTAAGAATTGTTTTTTTCTACAACTGAGCAGCAAACGAAAATGAACTTTGTTTCCCTTTGGCCTTACCCACAGAATGGCTCAGCAGCAAGCACTGAGGTTCCGCGGCCCAGCTCCCCCACCAAACGCAGTCATGCGAGGCCCACCGCCTCTCATGCGACCGCCTCCGCCTTTTGGCATGATGCGAGGTCCTCCTCCGCCACCTCGCCCCCCTTTTGGACGCCCTCCTTTTGATCCAAACATGCCTCCAATGCCACCCCCAGGAGGGATTCCTCCACCAATGGGACCTCCGCATTTACAGGTAAAGAATGGGAGATTCTCTTGGCTTGGTGAGTTGGGGTTTAGGGGTTTCTCTTGTTTGTCTTCACACGTGGAAATAATAGGAGTGAAATTAAAATGGATGAAAAAAATAGCAGAGCATGATGAAAACATGAGGCTTGTGCATGCTGTAATAGAAGTGATGTGTGCCTGTGGTATGGAAACACAACTTCTCTTTAGCTCCTTGAAACAGTTCTAAGTTAATCAGTTATGCAGGTAGGGTATGCTCACCAACAAAGCCTTCACTAAAACCTGACTTGGTGTGGGTGCCCTGTGGCCATGCAGAACGCAGGATTCAGCCGTGCTCGGGTTTCTGGATGCCCCAAAGCAGACGTGTGAAGCACACCTCAGCCTGCCGGGGTTGTGGTGGCCCTGCCTGTGTGCCCTTAGCGGGGTGGCAATGGGCGTGCACCACGGCTGACAGAGAAGCTGCAGCTGGATTCCCCGCGGTTCCAGCATGAGCTGTCGCGGTGGTGTGTTATTACGGGTCACCAGGGGACTGGTGAGGCGGGCAGGTAGCAGTTCTGGGGAGGACGGGTATAATCAGTGAGGAGGTGTGTTCTGTTTCAGCACCCTGTTCGGCAGGGCACGTCGTTAGTGGTGCACCAGAAATTGTCAGTGCCTTGGCACAGGGAAGTTCAACACTTGGAAAGGAACTAAGTCAGTTCTCTGTGTTTCAGACAGTGTTTGACTGGAGCGGCTGCAGGTGGCCCTGTGCTGACATAAGTTTACTCTTGGCAGAGGGAGAATTCTCTTTGTGTTGTGGTTATTGTTGTGGTTTGGTTCTGTTTTTAACTCACCGCGTTCCTTGCGCCCTCAGGGATAGCATGAGCCTCTTGGGCTCAAGTAAGGTAGATTTCTGTCTGTATTCCGTGGTGATGTATAAGTTCTTTTGCCTACTTTTCAGAGGCTCAGAGTTTGAAAGCTGCAACACATTTGTGAATAAGAAATGCCTTGTAATAGCGTGGTAGGGGTGCAGTGCTGTTAGGGCAGTGCCATGCCTGCGGGATGGCCAGCGGGCCCGTGAGGAGGTGAGCAGTGCCACGTGGGCTGGAGAGAACACTTTAAATCCACTGGTTGTAATAAACGGGGAAAACTTCAGTGCTGTGAAGTTTAATTTAAAATGTGGAGATGTGGGCAAGATGGGAAGAGAAGGTGCTGACGTGGGCTATTCCATGGTACTTCAGGCCCTGCTTCGCAGGCTGTGGGAGCTTTATTCCACATTACCCGTAGTGCAGAGTGGTTCACCCTGCAGCTCTGCACTCTTTTGAATCACAAGTTCAATCAGAACTGGAGTGATGGAGGTAATTAGGTCAGTTGTAGGTGTATGCAGACTAAGGTAAAGAACTTGGTGGATTTTGTTCTTTATAGAGGAGTGCTCACTGTACTGGCTGTGCACAGGAAATTTCAGAACAGTCCAAATAAACAAGCAGAATAAAAGAACTTAATGTGCCTGGAATTGGAAAGCAGATGTTCAGGCTTTCAGGTAACAGTGGTGTGTGGGGCAGTGCTGGATTTCTTGTGATGATTCAGTAATGAAAATGTAATTTGATTTTTTTCTATTTCTTTCTTTTTTTTTTTTCTTTAAATTAGCACTGGTTAGCATTTTAGTTAATGGGAAATTGAGAAATAGAACAGATTGTAATGAAATGCAACACTCTGCTATGCTTGTAAATTTGAAGCTTATTTGTAGTTGTTTTTTAGTATCTGTTTCTTCCCTGGGAGGGTCACTGTGTAAGTGTGTAATGGTGTATTTGATTCATAGCTGGGGTGTCCCAGTGGCAGTTACTCAGGAACAGTTCTTACATTCTTTCTCTTTCTTGTACTGGGATATTTTTTCCTTTCCAGGAGAGCAGTTTTCTCTCACCCTGCTTCTTTTCACGCCACTTTTCTTTGGTGCTTTGCATTTGTGTTAGCACCTCAGATGTGAAATGCTTACTGCAGCTGTCCTGCCGTAGGTGGTGGCTCGTCAGGAAGCGTGTTCTCTGAGCTGGTGGCATTAGCTTGTTACAGAAGCTGTTAAGACGGGTAGAGTTAACTTTGCTATAGTTTTACTGTCTGTTAGTGCTCTAACAAAGGAAAACTCTGAAAATTGTATTATCATCATCACCATTGTTATTATGTACCTTTAGAGACCGCCATTTATGCCTCCTCCCATGGGTAGCATGCCACCACCTCCTGGTATGATGTTCCCTCCAGGAATGCCACCTGTCACCGCCCCTGGAACACCAGCAATGCCCCCAGCTGAAGAGATATGGGTAGAAAACAAAACTCCAGATGGCAAGGTAAGATGTTACCAGAAACAACCAACTATTGGGTGTTTCCTGCCTTTGTGAGCATGTTGTCATCCACTGTCTTGCACTGTGGTAAAATCCTACGCTCTTGTCTGTCCTCTTATTAATTGTTTTTAAAACGGGAGGAACTGGGCCATTTATAAATGCTCCTCCTCCAGAGAAGCAGCTGTTTGATGGTGTCATTCTTCAATTGCAGGTCTATTTCTATAACGCGCGGACACGGGAGTCAGCGTGGACTAAGCCAGATGGGGTCAAAGTCATCCAGCAGTCGGAGCTGACGCCAATGCTGGCGGCACAGGCCCAGGCACAGGCCCAGGCACAGGCAGTGGGTGCCTCCACACCGACCACCAGTAGTCCTGCATCTGCAGCATCTCCATCCACATCCTCAAGTACTCAGTCCTCCACCACCTCTACCACAACCACGGCCACTTCCGTTTCACAGACGATTTCCAGTGAGTAACAGGGCTTCTCAGGCTTTGCGGCGGTGGGGAGCAGATGGTGGGGGTGCTGCTTTGGGGAGTTACTGCAGCAAAACCTTGGTATCCAGGAGGAAGCTGTTTCAGCATGAAGCGGAGTATGGGTTTTAAGTACAGTATTTAATCCAGAAGAACCTTGCATGTGAACATTCCCCCCCCAGTCTGAAGGAGTTACTTGAGGAGAGCAGTGCTACATCAGTATGCAACCCTTTTTCTTCAGGTCTTTGTATATTTTTCCTCTGCTGTTATCACATAATCTCAAAGCTATTATGCATGCGTTTCCTTTTGACTATAGATAAAGCTAAACTGTTTTTACAAGTATTTCACACGAAAAGTTAATCATAGGTATGAGTTACAGTCGTAGCAATTTGCTCTTTGTCTCCAAAATGCCTTCTGTTGCTGTAAGAGGCTGGATCTTCCAGAGCTGCTGCTGGGCTGTGGGGAGTTGTTTCACTGCAGAATAGAGCTGTATTATTTTATTAGCATTATTCTTCTGACAGAGCCTCCTAAGTTCCCATTTGCTAGAGTTTCACGAAAGAGGAAAAAGAAAGTCCCTCGAGCCATTATTGTTCCCTCATGACCTTTGAATAATAGTCTGAAGATTACTGCTGTTTACATGGGCTGAGCCTTTGCCAGCCGAGGGAGCCTCAGGAGAAGAGGGCACTGAATTTATGCAGCGTGCACATAATGCATGTTTATACATAGTATCTGCATATAACATAATTGGTATGACTTATACTGTACCTTGGCACATACGTGCTGACACAGTGCCTCCAGTGCAGAACATCTATATGGAGATGTGTCTTACGTACTGCTTGCACGAGTGTGCCGCCAGCCAACGAGGAGTAGGCTGAGCCAGCGAGGTGTGCTGGCGGAGGAGGTTTGGTCAGCGGTGCTGCCTGCATGCAGGGCGTTCCTGCTGGGCAGGAGTCCTGCTGTGGGACTGTCCTGATCCTTGGAGCTGCACTGGCAAAAATGCAGACACTGAGTCAGGCCAAAGAGTGTGCAAAGTGAGCAGTGCTGGAGTGTGCAACGCCAGCTGGAGTGGATAGTTCCATCCCCTGGAACCATTTCATCTTTCTTCTGTAATGGGTGAGACAAGCCAAGCTTAACTCGCCATTTAACCCAAAGTTGAGAGATCTCTGTATGAAAGGGAGTCAAATTTAGGTACCCCTCAAATTATGCTTTCAGTTAATGCTGGAGGGAAGACAGATAAAGTGGCAAATAATGTGTATTGCTCAAAGCCTTTTAGGCCTTTGCTGTGATTTGAAAGGGAAGGTAGTGCTGTGTTCAGCTGCTTTGTTTGAAATACGTGCTGCTCTGTCCATTTTGCTGAGTTAGAAGATTCAGGTAGGAGGTGAGTGTTGGCTTCTGACCCAATGCCAGGCTTTTGAGAACTGATCCTGCTGTTGGAATAGCACTTTGTGCTGTTGGAATAGCACTTCATGCACCTTCGCTGAGGCAAAATTTCCTAATATCGAACACTGAGAATCTGTTCCACTTCTACCTGTTCTACCTGCTGAACTTTGTCTTTGCTTTCAAGAACTGTTACTGTTGGTGTCTGTGCCTAGGTGATAAAATTTTATCATTTAAAATTATTTTGTAACTCTCAGACTTGTCCTGTAAAAAAAGACTGGGACTTCTGGCTGAGTTTCATTCTTGTCTGGTACTGATTTGACTTAGGCCTTAAAACAAATCACATACTGACTGTCTGCTCTGTTTCCTTAAATTTTAGGCAGTGCTAAGAACTTTCACCCTTTCTGAAACACTTAACAGATTAACAGTCTATTGAAATATGTTAATCCTGGTGTGTTATTGGGAATGCTTCTGGTAGTCATTAAATACTGAAGAAAATGCACATGTATGTGCCCACACATGATACGGTCAGAAGTTGGTGTGGTTTCTTTATTTTTAATTAGCTTGTTTTTACAGCAGTTCCTCCTCCCTCCACCAAAGCTCACAGTGTGAATTTGCAGGGCTGGTCAGTGAGTTCAGTCAGTCACAGCTCTGTTCCCCCTTGCCAGTGCAAGGATTATGGAACTGGATGCTGGTGGTGTATTTTTCCACTGGGAGGCACTGACAACCAAGAACGTTCTTGCAGCTTCTGGACAAAAGTACTTTCCTTTTCCTTGCTTATTTATACGTTTTTTATTTGACCTTTTTCCATCCTTGGATCGCAGCTGGATGAGCACAGTTTCAGACAGACTGCTGTCCTGCAGACGCTGCTGCCACGGTTGTTACAAAGCAGAACCTGTGTTAATTTAACATAAGAACAGTCCTTTTCCTGTTTCCTGAACGGGGATACAGAGGCTGTGTTTGTCCTGTGGTACACCCTTGCTACTGCTATGGAGACTTACTAGGTGTAAAGAATGGGACAAAGTGAAATTGCAAATTGACTTTCTTTGTAAATATTGAATGCTACAGAGAAGGCAAAGGGGTTTTTGTCCTAGAGTGTCTTCCTGCTGATTATATCCAAGCATGTCTGCTTATTTAACACCTATTGGGAAACAGAGAGCCAGTATGTTTGCAGCAAATATATTGTAGTGTCTAAGATACAAGGTGTTCTTTGTGTTCTTTTATCAGCACCTACCACACAAGACCAGACCCCGAGTTCGGGTGTTTCAGTTGCCACACCATCAGTCAGTGTTTCAACCTCTGCTCCTTCTGCTACACCTGTGCAGACTGTACCCCAGCCAGTCCCACAGACATTGCCTCCTGCAGTTCCTCATGCAGTACCTCAACCAACTGCAGCAATTCCTGCTTTTCCACCAGTAATGGTACCTCCATTTCGTGTCCCCCTTCCTGGCATGCCTATTCCACTTCCAGGTAAATTGGCAAACTGTAATTGTCTTGTCTGCTACATGTCCATGTTGTCAATTTGTTTGCACTCATGTGTCCACTGTGTACGGAACTTGCCTGAATCCTCTCCACTCAGAGTATTTTTGAAAGAATTCAGGGTCAGCAGACAGACTTTTTAATTAACAAAGAACATGAAATTTTTATACTTCTAGATTTTTGATATACATATCAGAAAACAGCTGCATTTAAACATGTAAACCTGTTTCTTTTAGGTGATAAAGAAATATAAGAATTACACTAAACACTTCTTAATCTCATGGCACATGTCTTGTCATCCTATTTTGAAAAAAAGTGAGCTTCTGGACAGCTCAGAATATTGTAGCACTATATTTTACTAATTGCAGTATGGCTATAACTTTTTTCTACTTGCTTGATTTAGACCTTAAGTCTTGTGCATAAATATTTATTAGGACGTGGATTATAGCTGAAAGAAATGAAAATATTTACGAGCAGGAAAAGCTGCCATTCAGATGCATTGCCCCTGGGTGATGTTGGGTGTTTCCAGTTGTCTTGGTTTGCAGCTCTCAAGTATCATGCTGAATGCTGAGGCAGAATGTTGAGGTGATGCTGGGGTTGTATTTGTAGGCATTAGATGGAAAGACCATTCAGAAGAAATCTTACATGGCAGCCCACTGGTTCCCAGTTAAATCATATTTTCTGTAGGTGTTATAAAATATTTAGATACTTAAGGACCTGATTTCAGGCTGGCAAGATTTTGGACTTGTCTGTTGTGTGTAATTGCTGCAGAGGTCCTTTAAAGAGGTCGCTAAAGCCACTCGTAGCTTAGATACAGTGTTCAGTTGGCACAGTTAGAGCTGAGCTCCTGTCCTAGGACAGCCCTAATTAATGCTTTTTCAGCGTGCAGCAGCACTGCGTACGTACCAAGAGCTGGTGATTTTCTGTTGCAAAGGAAGGTTTGAGACTACAGCTGGGCTGGATAGGAGTTAGTTTCTGATTAGGGATGACAATACAGCAGCTCAGAGCAGCATCCTGAGAGTTGTGACTGTACAAGCAGAGTGCGGTGACTTCTGTCCTGCTGTCCTTTAAGGTGTTGATCCAGTACATGTGAAGGGAAGCTGTGCCTTCTGACAGATTGCTTGGATGAAAAATAATCTTTCAGAACACTTCTCTGATAAAGGATATGAGCATCAAGGCAGTTAGTATGGGTATTAGTTGCCTCTGCTTTTAGGGTAGTTTTCTGAAATAACTGGGTGAGGCTGCTTTAATCTGTAATTGGCTTGAAAAGGAAATGGCAGTGTAGGATTCATTGTTTTAACCCAGGAAAAGATACTATTCTGGAGATATTCAAGGGTGAACAAAAAATGAATAAAGGATAGAGGGAGAATTCTGATGTCTCTGTGTTTGTGAGGTTTGGAGGAACAATAAGAAGGGTTAAGCCTTCAAGGTCGTCAGCTGAATGTCCTTAACTGCAATTTCTGACACTGCCACCAAGGGATCAGTGTGGAGTGGAGGGTCCCTGCCTACCCTGGGAGGAGGTAATGTCTCCTTGGGTGTGAGCTGTCAGGTGACACGTGAGCAGGCAGAGCAGTGGAGAAGTGTGCCTGTAGAAATGGATCCGCTGGGGCGTGTGCGTGGCTTGGGTTGTTCGTGAGCTCTCAGTCCAAAAGTTTTGTGAGTAGTGCAGTGCAGAAGGAAAGCCAGAGCAAGAACATCAATCTTGTCCTTCTTAAGCTTGTTTTTGAAAATTATTTTTTTCTGACTTTCTGGTAGCAAGTCTTGGATCGGGGCTGTCCTGTTCTCACAGCGACATCAGCCTGTTGGGTGGAACCTGGCATGCACAGGGAGCAGAGCTAGCAGTGACGTGCATGCCTCTGCCCACGAGTCTAATCTGCCATTTTGCCTGGTCACAGAATAAATCAGTCTGCTTTCACCTAATTCTGGCTTGAGTTGGTCCTAGTGGTTTATAAACACTGTAAAAGAAAAGGAATAATTTAGAATTTTTTACAGTAACAAGAAACTAAAGAGAAGTCAAAATGAGTTCACAGCAGTAAGTCAAAACAGGCTTCGGAAGTTTTACTGTGCAGATGTTTAGGGCTTTCAGCACTAGGTATAGGGTCAGCCAGATTGCTGAACAGAGCTGAACAATACCTTTGTCCAGTGATTTCACAGCTGATCTCTGTGTTACACTGCAGTAAGACAGAACAATGGAAGAGTTGATTAGTGATATCTCGTAATCTCAGAGCTTAAAAAGTAAGTCTGCTTTCTCTTAATTCGTACCTGAAAAGTTAGTTGTATGTTTGCGAATGAACTTGGCAGAGGACACGGCGTGGGTGTTTGCTCAGTCTGATCTGCGCTGCAGTCTCTGGTGTCAGTGCTCCCACAGGTGGCATGATGTGTGCTGACCCGGTTCCACGGCATGCTGGAACTTCCTTAACAAAACGAATGGTCAGATTCACTTTCAAGTACATAACATGGACCCCCCCAATTTAGACAAACACTTCGTTCAGTGCTGTTTGAGTCTGTTTTTGTGTCTCAATTCGTACTTTTTTATAAAACTATTTTGGATTCTTTCACTGAAATTATTCTTAAAGAACATTACAATTCTGTCTTCTCACAAGCATTTTTAAATAAAAAATTGGCAGTATTTTTGTATGCTTTCTATACTATATCTCTAATGAAGAAAAAGAGAAATTACTCTGCTTATGAACACAGGGGTTTAATTTCACATTGTGCTGGAGGGTTTCCAACCTCAGATGATGGACTTGAAACCATTTAAGGGGAAGTTTCTGAAATATTTCAGTTTCTGCGTGTCCAGACTGGACCAATGTAGAGAGAACTTCTATGATTTCCTTCCACACCCTAAAATTAAGGTTTTTGGAAATGCGTTCCCCTTACCCCTCTCTGATTTCCTGCTGAATTTTGCATCTCATTGAAGAGGATGTGGTGCTTCCCTCTTTGTGGCCTTTCTGTGTCATTTCTTCGTGAGCTGGAGAGCAGAGCAGTGCATGGTGCTGCCTTTCTGAGGGCTGGGTACGCTGCTTTCAGAGCATATTTCAGCTCCTGACGTCCTTGACAATGAAAAAATGAGAAAATGTTCACTGCCACTGACCTAGTGCAGCTTTGTGTACCTCTGTTTGCAGCTTCATTGCTTTTATTTCTTTCCCCCCCTTTTTCCACCTCCAGCCTTTCTGTAATGACCCTCATAACCTCAGCTTTCCCTCTGGGTTGGACTTGGCTTTCGCCCTGCCACACCTTGCAAGTCTGACTGGTTTAACTCCGTCCTCGTGCTCTCACCACTGCATTCTGGATGCAGCAGCAGACTGAAAATAGCAAAGACCGTTAGTTTCACTTTGTTGCTGCTCCTCTGATGGATCTGTTTGAGCAAAGGCTGTCAGTGGAAAACAGCACTGTTAGCAGAACGTGTCCCCATGGTGCTGCCCTAAAGGAGAGCCGAGTTCCCCTTTAATGAACTTAAACCCCTGAGTCTTCATTGAAATACCTTTTTTTTTATAATGACATCCCAGTAATTTGCTAAACAGCTGGTTTAATGTAGGCAGAAACTATTGCCACAGCTTAAAATTAGCTTTATATTTGATCTGGCATAAAATGCTGGAGCCAAAATGATTCCCATTTTCTTGCCGGGAGGCTTTCTGTTTGCCAGCTGGAAATGGCACTCCAAATTGTAGTGGGAAATCGTAGCGCCCAGACTCCCCGTGGTAGCTGACAGGCCATGGCAGCTTTCCAACATGCTTGCTTATCCATTTTACAGGTGTAGCAATGATGCAAATAGTCAGCTGCCCGTATGTAAAGACAGTCGCTACCACCAAGACCGGTAATTTTCAAAACCATCTTAGTTCGTTTTGTCTGTAAGTTGGCATGGTAGTGAATGTTGTTGTTTATCTTTTATTTATTTATTTGCTTCCCCAATTGAATTAATATATATACTTTATTTTTAAAACCAGTATAAATGCAAGTATCATATTGGCCAGGAAATAATTTTCCCCAGTAACTGTTAGCGTTAGCTTATTCTATACCAAAAAATCCAGTACAGTTTTCTGTAATCATTGAGTTGTGTAATAACTGTGAATCTCTTCATGCCCATACTTCTTAGTTATTAGTTTGTTGTGTGTGGATTTTTGTTTTTTCTACTTCCACATGTACAGTGACATGACTGTGCTCGCATGTTGGTGTGTGTGTATGTGTGTCTTAGTGTAAGTTTTCATTTTTCAAATTGTGGATTTAAGAAAAGTCACTTGCTGAGAATACTTTATGGCAATGTGTAATGTGGGCTTTTCCAAGATTTAAAAAGATAGACTTTTTCATACAAATGTATGATCTTGTAGTCCTAGTCCAAACCAATTTGTTTTTCTAGACCTTGTCACTCAAAATATGTTCAGTATATCCAATTTGTTGGGATGAGTACATAAATAATAGGATAATGTAGCATTTTGGCTCTCTTACCTTTGGATATTTACTTGCCATTTTGCTTTAGGATGTGAATAAAATGTTTTTTTCCAATTGGTCTGCAGTACTAAACAAAACCATCACACAATCTGAAATGATTTCATTCTCATCAGTTTTTATCCAAGGCTCTAAATTAATGTTAACTTTCTTTAAGTCTGGATTTAAGACTTAACAGAGTTCTACTCTGTATTATATAGCTCAAATTCAAGCCACTGTTGTCCTTTTTCCAGAGCAATAGGCATATCTCTGAAAATGGCAGCACAATTAAACAATGGAGTAGATTTTTTAAAAAATAATTTGCTGTACAGCAGTAATTTATAGTAATAAATACTGTTTTATTAAATACAGCACTTAATTTTGGAGTATTAAAGCAGATATCCGAAAACTAACAAGCTTTGTGCTGTGCACACATTAATTAAAATGAAAAGCTATCTAATTTGCCTGGTAATACAGGCATTACTGATTGCAAAAGACAGGAAGGAAATTCAGTAACAAAGCATTGCTTTCCCATTTAATTTTGTAAACAATCTTTATATTTATTTGTAAAGGTGGATTATTTATAAATTCATTTGGTAAAGTGCTAGGTTTTGGTTCTTAGGTACTTCACCCTCACTTACTGTTTTCTTTCCCTTTTCCTTTCCCCTGTTTGTTCTGTCTGTCCCCCTCCCCAGGTGTCTTGCCAGGCATGGCCCCCCCCATCGTCCCCATGATCCACCCGCAGGTCGCCATTGCCGCTTCGCCCGCCACGCTGGCGGGAGCCACAGCAGTCTCCGAGTGGACAGAGTACAAAACAGCCGACGGAAAGACTTACTATTATAACAACAGGACTTTGGAGTCAACGTGGGAAAAACCCCAAGAACTGAAAGAAAAAGGTACCTTTTTCTTTGTAAATACAACTGTATACCAGGCAAAATTGCTCAGACCCGTAATAGTCGTGTCTGAAAGAGTGAACAGGGGCATTTCTAATCCTGTATCTCAGGAACGTTTTGAAATCCGGATTGTAAGTATCCGTTTGTGTTGCTCTTGAGTCTGGAAGCTACAGCTCCTTTGTTACCTGCTGTATTGTGAGAGTATTTGGTTCTAGAGTAGCTTCCAAACCCTGTGGCACTGGGTGAGTGCGTGTTTCCGCTGCAGTAGGAAGTGCGTGCTTTGTGCACTCGTGTGTTTGAGAAGATCCCAGTTGGAGAAAGATGGAAAGTGAGGGGAATATTCTAAAGACTAAACCAGGGAAGAATGACACTCACTGAAATGCTGAATTTCAGACCTTCAAAAACTAAGTATATGAACAGATTTGGGACAGAAGGGAAAAATAACTTACTTCCCCCTGTCTGCATCCTGTTCTAGTCGTGTTCTGTGACTTGTGTTTGTTTGAATCCTTGTTGTTTCCGTGGATGTTGTTATATTGGAGGGCAATTGTTCTTCTATCATAAATGAGGAAAAAATCCTGTGGCTTTTATTCAGTTTATAAAGTCTTTGAGGAAAAGAAATGCAGTTGGACCCAACGAGTTCTTCCTTTTATTGTCTGCTGAGTTTTTCCATTACTAGAAATCTTTGTTTAGACAAATTCAGAACACTTACACAGTTAGCTGCTTTAATTAATACCCATCTGTCTAATAGTCCAGGTGTAAGTAACAGGTCGTCTTTTTGCTGAGGTAAAAACATCTAAGACAGCAAATACCAATTTTGCTGAGTAAAGATTATACCTGTCATATTTTTTTTAAATGGGTACAGAGTGATCCTCAGATGATTCTCCAGTGGGAAATCTGAAAGTAGTCTTCAGTGTTGCACTCTTGGTGGCAGCTGTTGGTATTTCTGTTGGTGTTTCAGGTGTTTCAGTTGGTACACTTTAGTTGGCTTTAGTATAATAGGCTGCTTCAAAATATTTCATTTTCCAGTCCCAAGCAGATCTTGGTACAGGAGATAGCTGTGCTTTTACCAGCAGGTACTGTAAAGCCCAAGTGAAGAAAGAAAGGATGAAAATACGTTAAAAATAAGTTTTGTTTTTCTGTTGTGCTTGGAAAATCATATTGATAAAATCATATTGATAAAAATAAAAATAAATCTGTTGTGGTTCCATAATGGTTTCTTGATAATACTAAGGAAAATTCTACCTTTATTCAGAAAAAATGGAAGAGAAGATTAAAGAGCCAATTAAAGAACCTACAGAGGAGCCTTTACCAATGGAGACAGAAGAAGAAGAGCCGAAAGAAGAACCTATAAAAGAACTTATAAAGGAGGTAAAAGACCTTGCAACCAAATATTCACTATCGCCACTTTGAATCCTACATCCTACAGGTGTGGCTGCATCTGTAGACCAGGCATATTGACAGCAGACATGGTTAGTAATTTGAGTTCTGAAATTCCGGGGTGATTTTCAAAGCCTTCCTTTTTGGACCCGTAGCTTTTTTTCTTTCCTTTTTTCTTTTAATTTTTTTTAACATAAGGAAAAAAGGACATTTAAAGGAAAAATACAGAGTGAGTTAAGAAATTAGTAAGAACATGGAAAAAAAAGTTGCTAATTACACAGGCATGATATTGAGGTGATAAGAAAAATGAAACTTGTCCTGAGTGCTTGATATCTTTAACAGCTTTTTCTCTATTTCTTTACTTCTTTATTTTGGACACTTTTGAAACAAAGCTTACCCATACTCCACGTGCTGTGACTGAGAAGTTAAGTCATTAGGAACATGTGTTCCAGAAAATGTCTGTGGTGTTTGCATTGCAGTAAACAAAAAGAACTTTTTTCTTGTAAGGCAATTTGTCATGCTGAGAAAGCATAGTTCTTGAAGATGCTAAGGTGTCTGAAAAGAAATTAAAGCTTTTATACTGATCTCTGTGAGGCTCAGTGTAGGTTAGTAGGCAAAAGCACAGAATTCAGTTGCTGGTTTTTATTACCACTCCACCCTGTTTACTCTTGAGGTAGCTGCTAGTTTGCTTGCTTCTGCTACCAAGGCAGATTTTTGACTGTTTCATACTCTGTGTCTCATTTTAAAGTAAATTAATTTTAAGAATAAAGAAAAATTTCTTTGTGAGAAACTACACCCTTGCCCCTGTGTTCAGACCTTGATTCAAGAATTCATGTGGATTTAGGAAGGCATTTAAATAAGGTTTCATTGAAGTCAAAGTTAAGTAAGCACTTCAGAGTTTTTCTGAATTGAGATTTTTGAATAGCAGTTACTGTCTGTGTTGTGAAATTCCAATGCTTCTGTTTTAAGCATGGATGAACTGTAATTGTCAGCTGTTTGTTAACATTGTTTCAAAATACATTTGCTTGTGTCAAACAAGTTGGTTACTTTATAATGAATATTTAGCTAGCTGTCATTCCTGAATCCTGTAACGTGTCTTTTCCTTGAGGAGCCAAAAGAGGAAGAAATGACTGAAGAAGAAAAAGCAGCTCAGAAGGCCAAGCCAGTTGCAACCACTCCCATTCCAGGAACCCCATGGTAGGTGATGGTTTTCCCTGTGGGCTGCTGCGGCGGGACTGAGACATCGATCCCTGTAGCACCAGGAAGGTCACTGGGTAGTTAGGACAAGTAACAGTGTGTGAAGGTCCTGTTCTTGGTACGCTTCCATCAGGCTGGGTTCCTCACCCAGCGCTGTCACACCATGCCAGCACTCAGCTGGTCAGTGGTGTGCCTGTAGTCTTCTTACCACGCGCAAACTGCGGTCGTACAAGTATAGATTCCATGTCCCAGCCCCCTTCATCTGCCACCCATCCCTCCTCATCTAACAGGAAATACTGGCAAACAAAAAATCTTGGACTTCTTTTGCCCTTCTGCCTTGGGGAAGGAATAGGTGCAGCTGCTGGCCATAACAGTCCTTTTTTGTCCATGTGGCATAGATGCTCATCAGGTGCCTCCATATAATGATGAGGTCACTCTTGCTGTAATATATGTAAATCATCTTTGTGTGTTTAGATGACCAAGGTAAAAATCTCACTGGTGGGAAAGGAATCTTGTTTTACTTTTTGCAATTTAGCCATCAGTGCTTTTTTATTAATGTTTGATATTGAAAACTGCCCTTCAAATTCTCTCTGCGTTTCTTTCATCCTGTCATTTATGAAATTCTGGCCAGACCTTTAGGTTGTTTTTTCTCATGTTTTGGGGGGTACTGAAGAGATGAGGTATGTTTTATCTTAAAATCCAATTCAGCTGCCTAGAACATTTTTGCAGAGAACTGAGTGTACGGCAGCTCCCGGTCACAAGCACTTGTAAAATTGCATTTCAAATCTGCTGGCAGAGAAAAGCAGTGATTTGGTGTCCTGTTGGGACAGTGGGAGTGTCTGGTCGTTGTGCAGTGAGGAAACCTGGGTCTGTCTGTGACCATTACGCTCACTTCAGTCTTTGGATGTGGTAACAGATATGTAGAATGAATGAAGACAAAGATAATACAAGACTTCTGTCTGTTAAACCCCTAGGTGTGTGGTGTGGACTGGTGACGAGCGTGTTTTCTTCTATAACCCCACCACCCGTCTTTCTATGTGGGACCGACCAGATGACCTCATTGGAAGAGCTGATGTGGACAAAATTATTCAAGAACCTCCTCACAAAAAAGGAATGGAAGAAGCAAAAAAACTTAGTAAGTTTGTTATTCTGAAATCGCCTGAAAGCCAGGTGTCTTCCTTTGTCAGGGTACATTATTGCTGCACCCATTGTCCTCTGTTTTTGCACAAGGCTTCATTTGTGACTTACAAACTTTTCATAAAGAAAATCTAAAGTATTATTGAAATCTGTTACAGTCAGAGAAGAGCATGAATCTACAGAGGATGCAAACGAAGATGAGCCGATTAAAATCAAGAAGCGCAAGTAAGTTTGTGTTTGCAATACTAAGTGTTCTGTGCAGATAAAACAACTGGAGTTCTTCATCTGTTGTACCCAGCAGAGTAGACAATAACTAATAGGATTGGTGAACACAATCATCAACTTTCTGATATTTCACTTAGCAGCTGAAGTATTTGACATTTGTCTGAGAGCTGAAACTCGTGTATAGAGGAAATAGCATCTCCTTTGGAAATCATTTGAAGTGGAAATAAATGGTATAAGTTGGTGAATCCAAGGAATGTTCTGAGTGCGGTTTGTCTTGAATACCTTGCTTCTGTTGCTTGTTCTTCTGGCTTGTTAATTTCACAAGATTTTGTTGCCAAAAAATCCAGCCATCCAGATTTTCATGATGATTCCTCTGGTTTTGCTCTGTTATAAAGGTTTAAGGGTTTTGTTTAGGTCTTTGGGTCTGTTTTGCCCATTGGAAATTTCACTCCAAGTTACTTATGCACGCTGTTTTAAAAGTAATTTTATGATTTTATTTGTTATTGTGTACTTTTAGGGCTGATCATAGTAATTTGCAATTAGGGCTTTGTGTTGGCTATGAAGCTCATGTGCTCTTAGTAATTATGTATCAGCAAAAGGTTTGATGTATAAATGTATTGCTTGCATTACAGCAGTGTCTGTTGTAATGATTGGAAGGTGATCTCAGTTTGAACTAACTCCTCCAGCCATCATCTTCTCACAGGGCCTCGTGGTCTCAAACAGGACATAAAATCGGTGCAGCTAACGTAAAACCTGTTGCATATCTGGTGAGACCACTGAATACAGCCAGAATGTGCTAGCTACATGGAGTCCCTTGTTGGCTCTGAAGTTATTGAGAATCCCTTGGTTCTTGAGCTCTTTTGGTAGGAAAGCATTCATATCTGAGTCTCAGGGAACAGCTTTTGTGATTTGTAAGCCTACACCTCTGCAGTAATCGCTCGTATCCATTCTGTCCCGGCGCTGGTTCTAACCTACAAGGTTGACCTACTGCTTCTCAAGTTACACTGTATGTTTTAATTTTTTTTCAGGAAAGATGATAACAAAGATATTGATTCAGAGAAGGAGGCTGCTATGGAAGCTGAAATTAAAGCTGCTCGAGAGAGAGCCATTGTCCCTCTGGAGGCTCGGATGAAGCAATTCAAGGACATGCTTCTAGAAAGAGGGGTCAGAGAAATTGTGTGTGTGTGTGTTTGTATGTGAGAAGGGGAGAGGGGGAGGTTCAGGCAGAGGTTGTAATTCTTAGCAAAATCAGAACCTGCAGTGCTTCGTGTAAAGAAAACAAGCACATCCTTCCTCTGATTAGTGGGTGTGTTTGGTACAAGACTCCATGTTTCAGAGAATGGTCAGTCACAGCAAAGTTTTGATTTCTAAGTAACTGAAATTAAGTAGTAACAAGACAGATTTTTTTAAACTTTTTTTTTTTTCCAAGTTAAGCAAGTACCTAATTGAAAAGCAAGTACCTTTTTAAAAAAAAATAGGGGACACAAACCAGACGTATCCTTACTGTTTTTGGAAATGTTCCTCCCTAAGAAAAGCAGTGCATGCCACTGTAGTCTGGACGTTATCATCCTTAAATGGGAGACTTTCTGGGTTTAGTTAACTAAATTTGAAACCTGCTTGATACCAATCAGTTTTGATAGACAAATTAGGCTATTAGAATATAAATTTATATAGTAACTTTAAAAAATGGAAATGGTTCCAGCTGCCTATGCAGCTTTCATTTAGTTTCAATAACTGGATTTTTGGGGCTAATTTTAATAAAGTTTATTTAAGATGAGCTCAAACATGTTTAAATCAGTCTCTTTTGTAGCAGACTGTTTACACTCATTAAGAAAAGGTACAGAGCAGGCATGGAGTATAAGAACAGAGAAGCTCAAGGCTTTCTTCCAATATACTGATTTGTTTTTTTTGTTAATGTTACACCATGGTAGTAATTAAGCATGTGTTATTGTTTAGAAGTTTACAGAGCCAATTAGTGTTGAAACTTGCTGTGACAGCCTCCATCATGTATTAGTGATGAAAACTTCAGGACAAGTTTGTTTCCCTCTCTTTATCAGATGTCCTGTAGTTTTCAGGCAAAACTGTGTAACTTCTGTGTATTTGAGGAGACTTAACCATTAGTTAAACTGTGACTTTTTGTTTAATTAAAGGTCTCTGCTTTTTCAACATGGGAGAAAGAGCTACACAAGATAGTTTTTGATCCTCGTTACTTACTTCTCAACCCGAAAGAGAGAAAACAGGTAAAGAAGTCACACTCGCTCCCCATCCAGACACAGCTACTCCAGGCTTTACCTAATCCTCAGTCTGCTGGTTTTGTTCCTGCTAACCTCCCAGACTAATCAGTGTTGCAAGGGATTTTTGTTATGATTAGGTTTGTCCCGAAACAGAAGAAGCCAGCAGGAAAAGAAGTGAGTTGATAGTTTTTATTTTTCCTGCGGTTGAAAGATCTGATATTCTAACACAGTGAAAGTTGTATGCATACAGAGGGCTCCCCAAACCTGAACTGAATGGTGAGAATCGTCAGTATCTCTTCAAAATATTGGCAAAATGTGAATTGTCTATTTATTAAAAAGGGAAAAAAAAGTGGATGGGGGAAAAACTAAAGCATGTTTTTACTGTTAAGCAAGTTCTCACTCCAGAAGCTTTTCTTCAAGTGGATGTAGGGAAATGGAAAACCTCGAGAACACAGGAAATGTCTGCTGTCATAAACATATGACCCAGCAAAATGTTAATGTAACATAAATGTGTAAGAAAATTCCTCATGGGTCTCAGGTTGTGTGCGTAGATACAGAACACTGCAGGTTCAGCAGACTGGAGTAATTTGCATGTCCAAATACAGCGAGTCCCTCGCCCTTCTTCCTGCCTCATCCTTGTTGGTTCTGTGGTGAGAGGAAAGGAAACAGGAGAAAAGGAAAGAAACGGGCTTCTCCCTCTTGCCTAGAGCTTGTGTGGCTTGAGGCCTGTGTGTTTTATGTGGGTGACTGCTGTTTCTGTAGGTATTTGATCAGTATGTGAAAACCCGAGCGGAAGAAGAACGCAAGGAGAAGAAAAACAAAATAATGCAGGCCAAGGAGGATTTCAAGAAAATGATGGAAGAAGCAAAGATTAATCCAAGGTAGGAGCTTCTTTCTTATTCATATGCATAAGCTTGATTAGAATGGGGTATGTCGGGTGGTATTGGGTAGTTCAACTGCTTTCAAAGTGGGCAAAGAGGAGAAGAATCATCAGATACTACTGAAATCATCTTTTGCCTGCCTGTATTCACCTAACCCCTGAAATGACAGAACGTGTGGTGTGCAATGACTTAGGTGTTTGAAGCCATTTTGAAGAAACCTCCAGTGTGCTGTCTGGACTGGGAGAAAGGCCTCATGATCCAGTGCAAGTTTTCTTTAATAACCCTGTTTCTTCTGAAGAATAGTGGTAGTCTCTGAGAAGTACTAGGGAGGTTCCTTCAGTTTGGGGGGGCTGAAGGGATGTTTTTCTGGTTACAAAGTGTGTTAATAATAATATGATAGAACGTTCTGATTGCTTTAATATAGAAATTATTACATACCCCTGCATTCAGACCTCCTCACAGTGATACTAGCAAGGTGATGACAGTGAATGTACTGACATTTAAGATTTTACTGCTAGAATTGTTTGTTTCACAGCTTTCGCACACAGAGTTCATGAAATATGTGCTGATGTCACCAGATGAGCTCTAAAGCATTCTCTTCCAGCATCTCTTGGCTCATCTGGCATTAGTTCTTTTACAGTGAAATAACAACTCATTTGTTCCACTTCAGCTTAACTTTTTCAGTGACCTGTGTTGGAAATCTGGTGGAAGCCAGTGTTATGTTAATTTTTAAATTACTTTAAACCTGATTAATAACTAATATAGAACACCTGTCTGCTCGTTTAATAAGGATAGCAGTTTTGACAGTAGTAGGCTGGGAAGAATGGAGGCGTGGAAATGTTTCAAGAAGTTAATCAGTAATAAGGTTAGTATATAATTCAGAGACTAACATGAACTGTTACCTTAGCTTTAGTATCCTCAGCTTCCCAGGTATCTCCCGTGTGTCATATTGGGACTGACTCTTCTGGTTGTGGGTTGGGGAGGGAGAGTTCCAGCTGAAATACTGTCTTGTTTAATCTTATCCTTTGTCTTCTGGTTTCAGTGTTTGTCTAAAGGTATTGCTGTACTTCTGTGAGTGCCAGACTGTTTTTTTAATCATCCTTCTCAGTCCAACATGCTCAAGAGTTTGTGTTCCACTTCACTTAAACAGCTCTTGTTCTTCAATATAGCTGTACATTCACTTTCTAATCTTTTTGAATAAGCTACCAAATTCTCTTCTTGTTTCAATTTACCCTACAGCAACAGTAGGCTGGATTTTCCAAGTCTAATTATTTCCATGCTGTGATGAAAACATTCCTATGATTATAAGTGTCTCACGTATTCTTGGGGCCAGATTTGCATCAGAGCTTGGAAAAAGCACAATAGTGGTTTTTTTCGAGGTAAGTGGCAGTACTATATCTACTGCACAGATTGGAATCTGGCCCTGGAGGTGAGAGAATGGTCAGGGAAATGCTCTAGGGATAATGGGTTGAAAGCCCAGTATTGCTGCACCTGCCCATGGTGTTTAAACTGTTTCAGCTCCGTGTGTTTCAAGTTTAGGCTGTACAGTGTTCACTGCAGGCAGAACAGTTCATTCAGCCAGTGTTCCATTGTGACCAACACCAAAACCTGCTTTTCTTGGTGAACTCTTAGCATGGTTTGGCTGCAAGCAAATGCATGGGAAATTTTTGGTTCCACAGCTGTGAAAAACCTGGACAGACTGGTGGCTGAACTGCTAACCCATAAAAAAGAAGGTTTTTGTAGACAACTGAGTTTTTAAATTTCTTCTTCATGGTGGCATTGTCATCTCTCTTCCTACGCCTGCACATTCTGCAGGCAGCTGTACTCAGACAGACAAAACCCCCTGTAAGTCCCTAGTGGTACCTTTCACGTGTGTGCCTCAACCTGACTCCTCTCTATGTAGTTCACTGACGAAGCATCTCTAGAGTGAGGCTGTAGGATGTTGCTTTTTTAAAAATTTTTTTTCCAAATTGTGCTCTGGGATGTATTCTAGCAGAAGAGCTCTTTCTCTGCTGAACCTGCTTCCCAGCAAAGACAGCTCTGCCAAATGAGTTCACTTGCCATTTTGTTGCAGAACTACTTTTAGTGAATTTGCAGCCAAGCATGCTAAAGACTCGAGATTCAAGGCAATTGAAAAGATGAAAGATCGAGAGGCCTTGTTTAATGAGTTTATCACAGCGGCAAGAAAGAAGGAAAAAGAAGATTCGAAGACCAGAGGTGAGAAGGTAAGGTGACTTCTTCAGTGCCAGCAGTGTGGATGGTGTGTGTCTGCATGAGAGGGGACAAAGCCAGTGCTCGCTGTCCAGTGTGCCTCCTCTGAGGGACATCCTTCTCTCTCCATGGAGCTTTCTTAGTGTAGACCCTTCACAGATGTCCCTCTGGGCTCTCTGAACTAACTAGGTTAAGTTTGTGGGTATACTGACTTTTAGAGAATATAGAATTGAACTTACATGTATTTGTGAAGCTGAGTTTAGTTAAATAATCACTAATAATCACCTTTTTTTTTTTTTTCATATTCCTGAGCAAGGAACATTATATTCTTAACTGGAATAATGCCTGAATTTTTTAATATTTTTTTTTAAAGTTATGTTGTCCTGAAGCACTAAAAGGAAAAAGATTCTTGTCCTGTTTGGCTAGAAACCCCAGAGCTGGCCATTACTTCTCTGTTCTCTCAGTGGAGGCAGTAAGAACTTGAAATCTCTGTAGGATACTCTGTTTAAATTTCAAACAGCTTCCATATGTTCTCTGTCCATCTAAAAGCTGGCACTTCAGTGACTTTTTAATCTTTCAGTAAATATATCTTATGTATAAACTGCTGCTTATTAAAGGTCAGCTATTAAAGATTAATGAATTCCAAATGTCACCTGACCGCACTGCCAGTAGCAGGGGCAGCGCTCACCACTGGGGCAGTGGCTGCTATGGAGGTGGCATCAAATGCTGTCACCAGTACACAGCCCCTCACTGAAACGTCCCTGTGTGTTGTGCGAGTGGAGAAAGTAACCTCTAAAGCCTAATCATTTTTGACATTTTAAAGTCTGCAATATTTATTTTGTAGTATAAAGCTATTGCAAATTTCACCTCCTAAGAATGCTTACGGAAGAGAAAGGTGCTGAATATCAGGTTATATTTGAGGACAATTTCATTGTTCAATAAGTTTTGCATATTCTTTTAATCTAGGTGCTCTGGTCTAATTTGATCCTGTACTCTATTTTTTTTTCAAATGTTGACTTATTGCTGATATTTTCAATAAATGATTGTGCTTTCAGAGGAGAACTGACGTAGTCCAAAACTAGAGTTTTACATTCTGCATTTCAATTATAAATATGGAATTTTAAAGCATTCTTGCAACTTAACAGTGCAGTAGAAGACTTTTAAAAAAGTAATGACTTGTTTTGTTGTTGCATGATTGTTCTAAAGTTGCAAAGTTAAAAGAAGAGAGATTGTGTGTATTTGCTTTTGAAATAATGTTTTTTTTCTCCAAAAGCCTTTTGTAACCATTTTATGTATTCTGTTTTATAACAAGTGGATAGACTTTACAGTTATGTGCTGTGCGGCCTGTCAATCAGTTCAGTCTGACAGCTGTCAATCACTGACACGCAAATATTATGGGATTCCCTAGTGAGGAAAGAATTGGTATCTCTGTGTGGTGACTTTAGCCTCCCGCAGTTCCGGTACTTTACATTTTTTTAGTTTTTTTCCTTGTGAAGTGATGAGAGTTGTACCTGCAATGTGTTAACTGCCAAAAAAAAAGACTTCTAAATACACCTGAAATATTTTCAGTCTTATTTTCCTTTGATTTTGAAAGTGCTTAAAGCCTAAAAGAAAATTGAAGGCATTTAACCTGAAGCTTTCTCAGTCTGTTTCAAAAGTCCAAAATCTTTATTTAAGGAGAATTAACTTTACAGAAATCTTTAACGTAAGGGTTTAAATTGCATCCCGTTTGGGTTTGCTTTGTTGAGTTACTGGCTGGCGATGGCACAGCCAGCCTTCCTGGCGGTGGGGTTTATTCCTTGGCTAATTTCAGTGAGTAAGTGCAATGCCAACACTTCTCAGGTGGCAGCGATGGGGAGGTGCCTGTGGGTTCCAGGATATCAGGGGACAGGTGAGGAGCTGGTAACGTTGGCCGAGCCGCTGACGTGCTGTCCCAAAACACAGCTCTGTGACATTCCACATCCTCGAGATGAGCCTGATGTCCCACTTTATGTGGACTTGGTGAAATGCTCAGCTGCAAGTGTCCTGCAGCCCCACTGCTGGTGGAGACTCATCTGTCCCCTGCCCTCTGTCACGATCTCTTAACAGTTCTCTTCTGTACTCCTCTGCTTAGTGGAGTTACTGTGTATAGGTACACTAAACTCGCTGCGTTTATCGGTACGCTGAACATCACAGAGCTATGGTCTTAAAAGATTATGCCATGGTGCGATGTTTTTGACTCAATTTTTTGAGAAGTTTTTGCTGCCTTTTATAAAATTGAAAACCAAATTGCCATACTGGCCATACCCTCCTGGTTTCTGTGAAGCAGCAGACGGCCCAGCTGGCACCTCTGTGCAGCGGTGCAGGAGCTCAGCAGTGAGCAAACACACAGCTTCTGAGGGATCCAGGGCTGCTGCTGGCAGCTCCAGCCAGCTTCTTCCCACAGATGGTGGTGGTGGTCTTGGGTCTGGTTTTGTATTGCAGCTGGCGCCACGGTGCTTCCAGCAGTGCTGCGGGTACGCAGGTCTCACACGTGGAATATATAGATATATGCATATGTGATTGGTGCACAAACTCTGAGATACCCTTACTTTATAGACTTCTGTAGTAACATCTGAGAATTGCTTGATTTTTAACAAATATTTCTAATGCCATGGCTTAGAAAGCTTCATATTTTTAATACTGCATGCATGTTTTAAGATGTTGTTTCAAAACATTCTTAATTTTACAATGAATAAACAGTTTGCCTAATGTTTGTTCAACTACTTTAAGAAAAAGTGATAGTGCTGTAGATGTAGAGCAACTTCCCACTGGCACTAACCAGTTGTTTCTGATCTCTGCTTACTGTCTTAATCTCTCTGTTGAGATAGGAAAGAAAAAAGTCTATAAAGCATTTTATGTTTATATGTTAATATTGTGAAGAACTAAAATTATCAGTGGGCAAAGGCTGCAGAATGTTGGTTCTGATCTTCATTTTGTTCTTGTGTTCTGTAACCAAACACAATTTTGGAGAATTGGGATGTGACAGTGCTCTGCCAAGCCAGAGTTTGTCTGCCTGTCCATCTGCTCACTTCCCTTAGGAGCCTCCATGTTTTGCAGCTAAACTGCTTTTGATGGTTTTCTCCTTTTTTAAAGGGATGAGGAGGGATGATAAGTAGCAAAAAATGAATGGCCAGCCCTTCTCTGAGGTTTTTGTTTTTCTAATCAGTGTGCTATGAAGCCAGGTTTTGACCTGTGGACCAGCAGGGTTTGGGATGCTGTGAAGGCAGCATGCTTGGCCTTGCGTGCAGAGTCCCTGGAGTCATTCCCTGGCACTGGGTGAGTGAGGCAAGCCAGCCCCTCACCTCCCTGCTTCAGAGAGACAGAGGCTTGAATGCCAGAGCAGCCTTCCGAGGCAGAAAGTGGTGGAGATAAAAGGGAGAAAACACTTAGGAACTAAAGAGCAGCAGGAACAGGGACATCATCCACCCCAGACAAAAAGCCATGTAATAAAGGCTCTTGCAACTGCTGGTTCTGGGAGTTTGGATGAAAACATGTTGCTGCTTGTCTCGAGATAAAAATCCTGATAGGACTGATCCTCTGGCAGCCCTTTGCGACGGCAGTTGTTGGACAGAGTGCTGCCATTTCCAATTGAGAAAGTAGACTACATTTCCTGTGTGCATATCCATCTTAAATGTAATTTACTTAATTCCCATTTCTGGGTAATTATCGGTTAGATCCATCTTAAGACATTGCTCTTTATCAGCAGATCCAAATATTTACCTCTGTTCACTGTGCACTCGGAGGATGGATCCACAAAAACTTGACTTGCCTAGAGCCCTGTTTACAGCTGCATAGCTTCTGTAGTATTAATATGCAAAATGCTGTAATGTAGAATCAGTAACTTTGTTACTTTACTATATAAAAGCTCAAAAAAGAAGCTTAAATTGAAGTAAAATAATGAAAACTGTATTGGTAAATCATTCTTTAAAGAGAGCTCATCTCAGATGTAGCAGATCTTCTTAATGTATCTGCTTGAGCAAAATTTTCCCAGGGAAGTGAATTTTAGATGCAGTTATGTCTAAATTCAGAGTTTTAGTGATTTCTCTAAATTGTAATGGTATGTAATATTAATATGCTTCCCTCTGTTGGAGGTAAGTTGGCTCCTTTTGTTCATAAGAGCAAACTGCTGGGTACCAAGGTGTCTTTCTCAAGTATTGTCTTTCTGTTTCTGTCTGTAAAACAGATCAAAATGGACTTCTTTGAGCTACTGGCTAATCACCACCTGGACAGTCAGTCTCGCTGGAGCAAAGTGAAGGACAAAGTAGAGACTGACCCCCGTTACAAAGCAGTGGACAGCTCTTCACAGAGGGAAGACCTTTTCAAACAGTACATAGAGAAAATAGCTAAGGTATGCACGTGGCATTCGAAGTGTGACTTTGGATGTTCTGCTGGTGGCGTTGCTGTGAACGTGTGAAGTAACTAAGTAGGAGGTAGACTGTTATGTGCTTTATTTCCATACTGAAGAGAATTCTATACCGTAGGTATTTGTAGAAGGACCCCAGAATGATTGAAGCTCAGCAGTACCATCCCTGGTGGTGCTGCCAGTGTTCATGGCGCACACATGCACGCGTGCCCACACAGACTGGATATCTGGGAGAGTTCAGCCAGCAGAGCAAGAAAGGCAGAGACTCCTGTAAAGCCATTGGTTGTAAAACTTCAGAAAATACAGACACCACATTGATTCCTTCCTACCAGGATGGGCAGAATTTCCTTTGCAATGATTTCTGTATCAGCTGAGCTTCCTTCAGGAATGCAAATGGTTCTTACACAGTTCCTTCGCTGGTTCTTCTCTTAATCCAATATTCCTACCTTTCTCTTCCAGGCAATTAATGGTTGGAAATGTAAAACTGGGCTAACAAACAGTGATACTGCTCTCCCCCGTGCCTCCGTTATTCAGAGCTTGTCACTGTACACAACATCATGCTCCTGGGAGCAGCTGTGGTCAGCATTGTGACCAGACTCCTCTTTCCCCCAGGTGAACCCTGGAATGCTTCAGCACAGCTGTTGAAGCGAAGTTGTGCAATCCATAAGTCTCAGATCACTGAAGTATTTTGTTCCTGGATGCCGTCAGTTTGATAGCCCTTTAATTTACTTACCTGACTGAAGAAAATCTGAAAGGTGTTTTATTGAGAAGAGTTTGTTCTTGTGTTTCAGAATTTAGATTCTGAAAAAGAGAAGGAGCTGGAAAGACAAGCTCGCATTGAGGCGAGTTTGCGTGAGCGAGAAAGGGAAGTCCAGAAAGCTCGCTCGGAGCAAACCAAGGAGATCGACAGAGAGCGTGAGCAGCACAAGCGGGAAGAAGCTATACAGAACTTCAAAGCACTTCTGTCTGACATGGTGAGATGTGGTCAGGCTTTCTCAGCTTGTCACTGCATTCATTTAGTTGTCACACCGTAAGATACGGTGTGAGGTACGAAGTCCAAACACATTACTAGTGCTCAGCTCCACATTTCAGCACTGAAACCTTTCAGGGGGCAGGATACAAACAGCTCATCGCTCCGGTCCTGCACAAAGCAGGAGCTCCTTGAGGATGCTGTCTGGGCTAGAAGCAAGGCACTGCAAAGCTCCTAGTGTCTCTTGGGAAATAATTACCTCTGAGGCTGCCTTTCCAGACCACTTATGGTGAACAGAGTATGCTCTGCCCAGAGGAGGAGAGCGCCGGATTTTTCTGTTTGAGAGAACACAGCCAGGGGTGGGGTGTCTCTGTTTGAACTGATGCAAAGTAATTCCTTCTGCCACTGACTGTTTAGTATTTGTGGGGAAGCTGCTACAGTCTCTTACTTAAAAGGTGTTTTGTTGGGGTTTTTTAATCTTTAATTTGAACCTTAACTTAAACCAAGATAAATAAAGAAGCTAGGAAGTAGATAAGAAATAGCAGTGAACTGTAGCAAGAATGGTTTAACAAAATAATCCTCTTTGGTCTCAGGTGCGTTCTTCAGATGTGTCCTGGTCTGATACCAGAAGGACTCTGCGCAAAGATCATCGCTGGGAGTCTGGCTCCTTGCTAGAGAGAGAAGAGAAAGAGAAGCTCTTTAACGAACACATTGAAGCACTTACCAAAAAGAAGCGGGAACACTTCAGGCAGCTTCTGGATGAAACTTCAGCGGTAAGAGCTGTGTGTGTGCAGACTGCAGAGCCTTGCCAGCCCACTCTGGTTTATATTTCTCTGCTTTTCTGTCACACAGTGTGATTTGTTTTGGTTTGTTTCCAGGGTCCCTTTCCTTCACCACAATCTTTTCTTCTTCATAACAAAATTGGTGTGTCGTGTTTCCTTACCTGTTTATCTCGAGTGTTATTTTGGTTTAATTTACATTTAAACTTCTAATCAGTGATCTTTTTATCTCCTGCAGGATGTTATGTTTCCTCCACACTGAGTTATTTGATACTCTTTACTATATGGCATCTTGCTCTTTCAGATATCCAGTGTGTTTGAATATCAGTATAGGATCTTAGCAGGTTCATCTGTTTTGAGTACATAAACATGTGCTAGAGAAAGACTTTGGATGTAAGTGATGTTTGTGAGAACTTTGATCTGATAATGCCATCTCAAAATGCTAGGGAAAAGTAAATATATAAAATCAACTGATTAAATATATGAATGTAGGAGTACAAATAATCAAAGCCCAACACGTAAAAATACAGCAACAACTTTGTCAGAGGACTTGGGAGGTATTTAAAAACTTCAGAGGTAGTAATATTTACATTCCATATTCTTAGAATCTGACTTTCTTTTAATTGAACTATTTTTGCTTCTTTTGAAAGATAACTTTAACATCAACATGGAAAGAAGTGAAAAAAATCATTAAAGAAGATCCAAGGTGCATTAAGTTTTCTTCGAGTGACAGGGTAAGAGGTTTGCGTCGCTGTGGCTCACTTCCAGTGTAGTGCAGGGTGCAGAGAAAGTCAGCCCATGGCTGCTGGAGTGGTTTCTGCTTTATGTAAACAGAAGTATTATTCTTTGAGTGCTTTTTACATTTAAACTGTTGAAGATAAGGAAAGATATAATGAACATGTAGTTATTGCTTATGTTAAGCTACTCAAAGTACTTAATCTGTGTTTTAAGCTGATCTTTTTTCTTCCAGAAAAAGCAAAGGGAGTTTGAGGAGTACATCAGAGACAAATACATCACTGCCAAAGCTGACTTCCGAACGCTATTGAAAGAGACCAAATTTATAACATACAGGTGCGTGGCAGGGTGTCAGCAGAGGCCTGATCTTTGCTGTGCTGTTCCATAGACATGGCAACAAACCCATGGCTGCTTGTTCTCCTAGTGTAAGTTGATGTCCAAGTTACACTTTTACGACCTTACACAACCTGTCAGAACAAAACCAGAGTCTGCAGCACCCGGAGACCTCCCTTTGCTTTACGTGGACGTTTCTGCTGCTGACTAACAAGTGATGAGAGTCAGTCAAACACAGGAGTGAGGTTTTGGGTTCAGGTGGGGCTGCTGCCGGGGAGCTGAACGGCAGCACTTGAAGCTGGTGCTGCAGACACAGAATAGCCTTCAGTCAAGCTGGGCTGTAGCTGAGACTTCCATATCCAAATTCCAATTGTTTGCCTCATTTAGATGATGAATTTAAAACTGCAATATTTTTTTTTTTTTGTCCTCTTTAGGTTTTAGCATTTGTGTAGTTCATGTAGTGCTGCACAAGGGCCATTGCAGCCAGACAGGAGTCTTCATGGTGCTTAATGAACGTAGCACAAACGTAGGCACCAAGCCTTATTTCCTGTGTGTAGAGCACTGTTGATGTGTGTGTTCCTGACCTGAAGTGGCATCTTTCTAGCTAAGAAGATGCCCAGGTCCCTGCACCCTTCCCCTGCTTTGCCTTTCCACGGGCTGGCGGCGGGGGCAGGGGGGCTCCCGGGGCGTTCTGCGTTCCGGGCCCCTCTCAGCTGGGAACTCCTGCGCTTCCTTGCAGATCCAAAAAGTTGATCCAGGAGTCAGACCAGCATCTCAAAGATGTAGAGAAGATACTACAGAACGACAAGCGATACCTGGTACTCGACTGCGTACCGGAGGAGAGACGCAAGCTCATTGTGTCCTACGTAGATGACCTGGACCGCCGAGGCCCGCCGCCGCCGCCCACAGCTTCAGAGCCCACAAGACGAACAACAAAATAGTTAGGGAGTACCCTTGAGCCAAGGGTATCTTAAATCAAAACGCTTGCATGAGCCATCTGTCAGGTTTATACATATACATTACCGTGAATATATTGCAAAACCATCCGAGGAGCAGAGGAGGAAGCAGCATTTGTGAACATGCAGTGGTCTCTGGGAGGGGAACGTCCCAGCCCCACAGAGCCCCCAGTGTTGATCAGGCTGTGTGGGCATGGCTGACCAGTCCGCAGGGGTGGGCTGTTCGGGCAGTGCCCTGTCTGGGGGTGGCTGGCGGTCGGGCGTTGTCACACACCTGAGCCCTAGGGATGTGCTGCGTGTGCCACCAGCTTCCTCCTGGTGCCCACAGCCTCTGGCTGAGAGGTGGAGTGCTCTCTGCTAGCTTAAATTATTGGTCACTGACGGCCGCGCTCTGGCAGCACACGTCCCGGTTCTCTGCGTGCCTCCGCCCTCGGGGATGGAACCCAGTCCCTGGAAGCCAGAGGCAGAGCTGAGAGCGTTGGGGCTGAGACCACGTTAAACTTGTTCACAGGTCTGCTTTGTTCCTTACCCTACCCATGAATTAGAAGCAAAATCAGGTTGCTCTGCCCAAGTGAAGGTCTGTCTGATGCTTTTTGCTGGCGGTTGGGGACGCGTGGCGGTGGTCGGGCGGAACAGCACGGTTGTACGACACGTTTTATTTACGGTAAAGTGATCTTTGCGTACTTCTGGATTAGACTGTGGATTTCCCCTCTGGGCAGTTCTTGTAAACTATACTCCTGTTTTGAATGTTCAACTTGTGTTTCTAAAGTTTAATTTTGAAATGTTGGGATTGTTCAGTTTATGTATTTGAACTACAATAAACCAACCCTTTTTATATATGGACTGTACAGGCCCAATACCAGGTTTGTTGGATTTTGTTGGACTTGTGAATCTACGAGTAAAGCAAACAACTGAAGTCACGTTGCCTGCATTCTTGGCTGTGTTTGGCAGAGAAGGCTGTTGCACCAGCAGCAGCGTTCGGGTCCGTGTACGTGTGGCGGGTGCCAAGCAACAGTGATTTGTAGTTCAGTTCTCAGTCTTCTGCTTAAACATGAGATGGTAGGATGGCAGTGTCAAAGTATTTCCTTCTGTTCCGTGTTTGATCTCTTCTTCTGAGTGGAGGGGTGGGGAAGGATTGATTCTTCCATGAGAAATCAGTTTGTTTGCAGCAGTTGCTGTTCTGGTGGGCAGCCAGCGGGAAGGTTGGTCACAGATGTCTAGACAGCTTGGGAGGGGTTTGTACTGCTGGTGCTTGCAGTGAGGGAGTGCTCCCTACACTGAGGGCAACAGACCCTGTGCCAGCCTGGCCGTGCCCGAGCCGGGTCCATCACCCCCTCCCCTCTGTGAATTTGTCACCAGCATTGTCAGCACTCCCTGACTTCCTGACCGGTTCTGCTGCCTTTCCGCAGCCTGTGTTCATAACGTGCTTGTTTTCCTGTTTTACAAGCCAGGTCCCCTGCGGTTGGTCCTGTCCTGCCCTGGCAGTGCCAGCCTCAGCCAGGTCCTGCAGGGCAGACGGCGCAGCGAGAGGCTCAGCCGCGGCACGGGAAGGCTTTGGCAGCGAAGGCTCGGGTCACTCCCGCGGGCAGCGGTGATGCCCACAGACAGGTCAGCTCATTTCGGGGCTCAGCTGCCAGCAGCGCAGAGTCCTGTGACACCCCCGGGCTCAGGGGGACCCCGCGGCCGTCCCTGCCCCAGCCTGCGCCATGCCCTCCTGTCCTCTGCGCAGTGACACCCTGTCGCTGGCCACGTCTGGGACACCGGAGGTGCCCAGAGCAGGACCCTGGTGGTGGGGAGGGTGTTCAGAAACTCGTGGATGAAGCACTTGAGGCCATGGGCTGGCGTTTAGGGACATGATGGGGTAAAGGCTGGACCTGATGATCCTGGAGGTCCTTTCCAACCATGGTGATTCTATGATTCTATTTCCTTTTCCTTTTATGTTTGGGTATAAATGTAAAGGGGTGTCGAGGTGCCCCCAGGGTGGGTGCAGGACATCGCCCCGCTCTGCCAGGCTGGGAGCTGTCGCTGCCTTAGTGCAGCCCCGCAGGAAGCCACCCATTTTTTGTGGCTGTTTGAAGTACGGTTAACTCGTTCATTAAATGGATAAGATTGCTATTAATTTTAATTTATCTTGTTTATGGAGACCAGATGTTCATTAACATTTATTTATCTGCTTATTCAGTGGATAAAGCAATTATGCCTCACGTACCGGGCCCCTGGGGTGGGGGTGCTGCCGGTGCAGCCGCAGCAGTGCTGCCGCAGGATGTGCCGGTGATGCACAGCGTCACAGAGCTGGTCCCCCCCCTCCTCTGCAGCCCCTCAGGCGCTGTCCCTGTGTCCCCCAGCAGCAGGGACATCTGTGGGAACCTCATCCAGAGAGAAGGTTGGGTATGAGGGATGCTGACAACTTCTCTAGCACCTTTCCCGTCACAGCCCCGGCCCAGCCCTGCCATCGGGCTCTGGCTGCACACTCCAAGGGGCCAGCAGGGCAGGAGGTAAATCTAAGTGAGCTTAGGAGAGGGAAAGAAACTCGGATTTTGGAAAAACATACTAATTTCTGGGGTAAGGAGCTGCAGTCTGTCACTGGCAGGAGGACCAGTCCCAGTCTCGGGGTTGTTTCTTTTGGGGCAAGTGTTGCTGTTTCTGGATGCTGAGCAGAGACCCGGCGCTGCTCAATGGTTTCTTCTTCAGTCTCCTGCTTCGGGAGCCAGTGCTGAGCCCAGCGCTCCCCGAGGGATCTCGGCCAGTCTCCTGAACAGCAATAAACGGCGCCCTGCAACCTGCTCCTTCCCCCAGTGAGGGGCTGGCAGCACTGGGGGCTTGAACCCCTGCACGTTTCAGTAAATTAAGGTCACGCAGTTAATGTGGAGGTAAATGAGTGTCTGTTTGAATAACATTTCCTTGACAGTATAATCCATGCCCTGCAGCTTCTAATTATGTGCCACTGCTTAAATTCATCACCAAGAACTGCAGAGAATTAGCACACGGACTGCAGAGGAACTGACAGTTCCCTTTAATGCCTCAGCAAATGATGAGATTTGTCCTGCTGAAGAGGGTGAGCTCTTGGACGCTCCCAGTGATTTACCTTCACCAAAGGTACCTTACCTCTGCCCTCACCCTCTGCCCTCACCCTCTGCCCTCACCCTCTGCCCTCACCCTCTGCCCTCACCCTCTGCCCTCACCCTCTGCCCTCACCCTCTGCCCTCACCCTCTGCCCTCACCCTCTGCCCTCACCCTCTGCCCATGTGTCCCATCCCGCCCAGTACAGCACCGAGGGCCGGCACAGCAGGACAGGCAAAGGGGAGTCCAGATCTGGCTCCAGCTTGTGGCAGCGACACCCTGGATCCATGGAAGTGCTCATCTGCCCCGCTCTGCTGAGCCAGGTGGAGTTTCGATGGGGCCCGACTCACTCCCCAGGCACTGTCACCAGACAGAAGGTCCCACGGCTCCATTTTCCAGAGGCCAGGCTGCAGCATAAGAATAATAGCCCTTGTCACCCCACACAGCCCTGTTATCAGAGATGTTTAGTGCTGAGGCTGTGCTACGGGGGTAATGCCTGGGGTGTGATAATGCTGCTCCCTGCGTGAGTGAGCAGGAATCGATCGCAGGCTGTCAGCTGCAGCCACCATCCCACACACGGCATCAGCCAAGGCTGCTTGCAGGGCGTGCACGCTGCCCCTCGGTGCAGCATCCCTTGGTGCTCTCCAGTGCCCCTCCACAGCTACAGAAAGCTGCCAGCAGCAGATACGGGACCAGTGAGACGTTGGCTCAGCCCCACCACGGCCCCCTGCACCCAGGGACTGTGGGTGCCACTGTGTGCCCAGCTGGAGGGGAGGCTGTATTCCCACTCCCATCTCCCAATTATCCACTGCCCCCGTGTCCTGCACCCTCAGCAGGGACGCAGAACCCCTGGGCCCTCTGGCACCCCCCAGCCACCCCTCATCAGCACAGCCCTGGCGGCCAAGCTCTGACCAGGGACCTTCAGCCACCAGCACAGAGCCACCGTCCCCCAGCACGCGAGCGGCACAAGCAGCGACTCCACACAGAGACACATTTGGGACAACTTTACTTCTGATACCAGAGTGCAGGCTTTCTTTACAGGAACCAAAAAAGCATTTTTTTTTAAAAAATGGTTTGTTTATGCTTGCTTTTTTTTTTTTTTTTTTTTTTTTTTTTTTTTTAACCATTTCATTTAAAAAAAAAAAAAAGTGACTCCTGAAAGCCCTCACTTGTAGAAATCTCTAAGCCAGTGCCCTTTGTTTGTCACAGCTCTCCCCGGCGCGGGGTCGGGCGGGAGGGGGTGCAGCACCCCCAGGCCCGGGCACAGCCAGGGGTCCCCGCCGCTGCTCCTGGTTTGCCGCGCGGTCCCTGCGCCCCGTCAGTAAGCGCCGTCCGTCTGTCTGTCCCCCTGCCTCGTGGGGGGCAGGAGCTGGGAGCCACTGGGCCGCGCTGGGAATCCTCAGGGAGCTGCTGTCCCAGGGCACGTGGGCTCGAGTCGTGCGCAGGTCCCTGCAGGCACTGGGGTGGCGGCTGCCCCGCGGAACGGGCGCGCAGAGGGGTCACCCTTACGGGGCCACTTCCAAAGTGACAGCTGAATTATTTTAATTGACTTTATTTATTCATTTGCTTTTTGTTGCAGGAGCAGTTTTCAGATTGACTGAAAATGCCGTAGTTCTGTTGCTGTTTTTTTTCAACTGTTGCGCAAGTAAAGGAGGGACCTGAACAATCTCTTGAGTAGAAAGGGGCAGCCTTGCCATGCAAAGAGGAAGAGTTATTGGTTTTGTTGTTATTATCATTATTATAATGTGGGACCACAGACAGCCTCTGTCTGAAGCAGTCAGGTGCTAACAGCAGTATAGGGTTGGATTCTCTTTTAAAAGGTCGTAAATTAGCAACTTATACTTTATATTTAAAAAAAATCAAATGAATAAATAAATAAATAAATAAATAAAGGAAAAGAGAGAGAGAGAGAGAGAGAGAGAGTCACAACATGCCAGAGCTTACACCAGAACGAGTAAAAATGACCAAAGCAAAAGACAAGAAAAGCCCAGGTTCAGTTTGGTTTGCATCAATGCAGTTTGGAAGCATCAATTATAAAGGTATTTCATATACCAAAAAAGGCACCACAGTATCTACAAAGCCAAATCCTTGGGAGCGTTTCTGTGGGTGGGGGGAGGCAGCAGCCTGGCTGGAGCAGCAGAGCCCCCCTGTAAGCTCATCCATTGCAAATCTGAACTTTTCCATTTCACGTTTGGTTTTGCTGTCTCTGTTGGTAAAAACACAAAATAATAATAACAAGAAGACAAATGTGTAAAATGGCAAAGGGGGGGATCTGATCTTGCAGCCTAACAGGCGGAATATTTCCAGGATCAAGTTTAAACCAACCCAGACTGCTGCGACTGCAGCTGCCCCAGGGCACACAGCTGCCCCCTGCACCCGCCTCCCCCTGCCCCCTCCCGGCCTCTGCCACGTGCCAGCGGGCAGCTGAGCCACCCCAGGGCCGCCGGGGCCACCGAGCACCCGACGCCTCCCCAGCCGCCCCACGGCACGTCCTCGTGCCCAGCGAGTGAGTACAGCGAGAGCTGGTGCTGCTGGGGGCCCGCTGCCCTACCTGCAGAGCAATTCTGAGCACAGGGAGAGGAAGGAAAAGGGAAAAAAAAGAAAGAAAGAAAAGAAACATTTGAAATCTTGAGTTTACTAGTATTCAGTACATGAGATTCCTAAAGAACAACTTGTCCTCCTAGTTAACCTTGTCCTGGAATATATACAGGTTATTGGTTGCTGCCACGGCGATGATGTTCTCGGAGGGGTGCCAAGCTGTGTGCAGGATCTTTTTGCTAAAGTCCAGACTGTCCACACTAATTTCGTCTTTCCTCCGCTTGCCGCCCACGCAGACCTTGCGGGGCTTGAGGATGGCGCGGGGTTTGCTGTTCTCCCGCGAGGCCTCCAGCGTCACGTCGCGCTTGGTGTTGCGGTCGAACATGCGGAAGAAGTTGTTGTAGGAGCCGGTCATGATGACGCTGTGAGGAGGAAGGAGGGGTCGTGACGTCCCCTGGCTGTGACACCTGGGTCTGCCTGGCACGGAACGCAGGGCACAGCGGCACAGCCAGGCGGCTCCTGCACCGAGAGGCTCGGGCTCGGCCCCTGCAGCCGCGTCCCCACGTTGGCCGGGATTCGGCTGACCCGAACCAAATGATTTCACACCTTCCCGGGGCAGAGTGCCTCGTGACTAGAGGCGTAATGGGACTGGGATCAGATCTGGAATTTGGGCTTCAGGCTCTGTGAACTCACTCTGATGGTTCAGAGAAAAAAACGTGGCACTGCCGCCAGGTGAACTGGTCTCATGTGCCTTCTGCCTCCTGGCCCATCCCCAGATTGGGCAATCTGGAGCCAAAGGCATCACCGCCCTCCCCCAGGTGGGGAGAAATGGAGACAGGAACCAAACCCATCCAGGAGGGAGCCTGGACCCCACCAGAGCCCCCCAGCAGCACCGGGGCACAGGGCTGCACGTTTCGGTGACTACAGACTCTGTGCCCAGCCGAAGGGGAAGGGACTGTGCAGGGATGGGGGGGCCACTGGGCCACCCCACAGCGTGTACCCCTGGCTGCACTCGGTGCCCGCAGGGCTCGGAGCCAGGCACGGCCGCGCCGCCGAACCGCTCACCTGTCGGAGCCGTTCCAGACGCACTCGAACTTGTCGAAGATGCAGTCGTTCTCGTAGAGCGAGCAGAGCTTGCTCCGCAGGTAGTCGTGAACCTGCCGGCAGGAAGGGACGGGCTGTGAGGCCCCCGCACCGGCCAGCACAGCCCAGTGGCCGGCAAACGCCAGCCCAGTGCTCGCCGGGGGCTGATGGACCCAGCCCAGCCCCACGCTCTCTGCGGCCGAGCTGGGCAGCGTCGGGCACAGCCTGCTACTGCTCACCCTTCCCCTCCGCCTCCTTCCCACCGTAAGCAGCAGCACTGACCCCACTTCACTGCCCCAGGCAGTGCTGGCCCGCTCCCCGGCAGAGGGTGGCAAGGAGCACCGCTCTGCCCCAGGGCTCACCTCCCATGCAGCCCCTGGGGCTTCCCACGCCTGAGCATCCGTCCCCTCCTCGCCCACACCCAGCCCGGGGATGTGGGTTACATCCCAGCCCACATCTATCAGTTCTTTGCTTTCCATGACTTAATAGCACGACACTCCCGTCCGTCAGGTTTGTCCCTGTCCCCCCTGCTGCCAGCCCGGGAGCGCAGCACGGGCAGGAGACTGCAGGTGCCCGGCCATGCCACACTCACCTGGTAGGTCTCGATGGGACGGTTCTCCATGTTCAGGTCCCACACCTTGACAGTGAGATAGTCCCGGGTCATGATGTACCTCCCACTGTGGCTGAATTTGACGTCGGAGATTGAGGAGATGATCTCGGAAAAAAACGACCGGTTACTTGGGTCCTCGGGCTCTTCGAAAACTGTGGAAGAGAGGGAAGGACAAGCCCTGGCATCAGCCGAGGCAGGAGCCCCCAGTCCCCAGGCCAGGGACCTGCCACCCTGCCCCAGCACTGCAGGATGCTCCTGGGAGGGGAGTGGGCATCCCTGGAGCCACGACATCGCTCGCAAAGGAGGCTCCAGTGTGGCTGTGGAGACACAGAGATGGCACCGAGCTGGTGTCCCAGGGCAGCCACCACCCCAACAGCCTCCAGCCCCGGAGCTGCCATCCCACTCTGCCGAGCAGAGGCACTCACGTGCCCGCAGGACGTCACCACCGCGGGCCAGCTCTCCCCACGCCTGGGTTTGGCCTAGACCAGACAAATGCCCATGTTTTAAGGACTTGGCACAGTTGAAGCTCCTTTGTTTCTAACGCATGCAATAAGCAGAGGATCATCAGAGACCAATCTGTCAACAGCACCACAGAAACCCAGAAGATTTAGCACCTTTCACACCGTTTCTGCTCTCTGGAAATCAACGTGCAGCCTCACTGAAAGTCAGTGTAAATATTTTATAGCCACTGCTATAACCTACAGACTTAATCTGATCAGTCTTTGAATAAATCACAGTTTGAACAGTCGGGAGGAGACCAATGCAGTTCCAAATTAAATGTATTTACAGATTTGTTTTCAGAGTAGCATCAGCTGAGCAGTTGTGCCTTCAGATCCACTGCAGAGGCACTGACGTGCTGCCGACGCGGGGCCACCTGCCCGGCCCCTCTCTCACCTCTACAGACAGCTCCTGGGCACAGCGCTGCGGGATGCTGCGGGGGTAGCACACTGCTCACACGACGTGCCAGCAGCCAGCCCGCTCGGGTCAGCCCCTCCTCGCTCAGCCCTGTGCTGCCAGCACCTGAACTCCTCAGTATCAGAAAAAAAGCCTGAAGTGCCAGCACGACTGCGAATCAGACACGGCATTGCCCACAGCAGGACCCAGCTCTGGGTCCTTTAATCACCAGCAGGAATTCTGATTACATGTCAGCTTTTTAAGTAAGAAAAGCAGCAGCAGTGGGAGATAAGGATCTGAAGCGGTCTGTGGAGAGCAACTGGATGCCACAACCTCTCTTCACTGGAATCATCACAGGTCTGCTCACACCAGGCTGGCATCCCTGCCTGCCACACTGGGCTCTGACACTGGGAAGCAAAAACCAGACCTACTAACGCAGAGAGCAATCACTCCAACCTCCCAGAGCTGCTGCCTCCACACCCACCCTGCGCTGGAGCACCCCTCGCCCCAGGGACCCTCTGCCGGGGCAGCTTCACAGCAAACAGGGTTTTCACTCATCAATACATTTAACACCAATTCAAGTACCATCTTTTCTTTCTCACTCATTTAAACTCTAATCACGACAACTGGCAACGCAGACTGGAAAACCGAAAGCAGGGCAAAGCTGCACTGCACTGTCACGAGCCCAGGCTGGGGCGGGGGCTGTCACTCGGGTCCCTCTTTGTCACCCCTCAGCTCAGCCCCGACACCAACGATTCACCAGGTGGGGGTTTTGATTTCAGATGAAGATGGGAGAGTGTTGCAAAGACAAAGAGGTTTCCTGCTTTGCTAAATGAACTCAGGGTGCCACACGAGGTTTGTTCTTCACCCCCCTGGAGATTTTGCACAACCACCTGGTTAATGTTCAGATTGAGGTCCTGCCAGGCCAGTTATCCCCTGCAGCAGGACATCATTAGCTCCTGCGAGGGGTCTGCAGGAGGAGGTGATTAGTTCCTGGGGGCGACACTACCAGCTCAGCTCTGCTCCAGCCAAAACCCTGGGCAATGAGAGCTCGGCTCGGCTCTCCCCGCAGGTTCCCAGTGCTGCACAGGACTGGCTTTGTCCACACAAAAAGTGAGTTTGCTAACGGGGAATTGGATCTCTGTGCTCTACTTACATAACCTTTTTCCTCTCTGAAAGGCTTAGCTGAAAAAATAGGTAGAGAGAACATGCTGTTCGCAGGAACACGGGAGCGCGTGTGTTTCGCTGGAGCCTGGTTTGGCTTTGCAGAGCTGGCACGCTTCAGCTTCATCCCTGCCTGTGCCAGCGGCACGCGGCAGCCCAGGACACAGGGCTCAGAGCCTCTCCTCCCAGCTGGCAAAGGTGATTTCCAGAGGTGAGGCCAAGCCTCCCCAGGCATTGAGGGGACACCCACCAGCCAAGCAGCAGGCTGACCCACTGCAAGGCCAGACCAGCACCCAGCAGCATGTGGGTGTCTCTGCTCAGGGCAGGCAGCTGCTGCAGGACAGCCCTCGGCTCTGCCAGAGCACCCCACGAACAGCAGCACAGTGAGTGCCTCCCCAGACCCACTCATCTAGGTCGGAGAAGTCAGTTTAGTGCAGATGTGGCTATTTGACCCCGGTACTCCCCTCTCTTGTGAGACACAGCCAGCAGAGCCCAACTCCCCTCTCTCTGCTCCTTGTCCTCCTCTTCTGTGCATCCCACCCTGAGTTTCAGGGTGCACCACCTGCATTAACCGACCTGTCAGATAAAAGCACTTTGGATCGGAGGAATCCTACACATAGTTATTCTCTGATGAGTTTTTGGGGTGTTCCTGGGACTGCCCCCCAGCATGCATGCTGTGGGTTTAACTGGTGGCTGTGTCAGCACGGGTCTGTATTACCCTATACGAGACAAACCCCTGACAGCACACAGACATGGGCAAAGCCACGTCCCCATCTCTGCTGGGCTCCAGCTCGTGCACTGCTGCCCGCCCCACGGGGTCCCTCACGTGCCCACCCTCGGGCAGCGCCTGCAGGTCCAGGTGCGAGGGGGACGCTGGCCCAGGGGCTGCACGCTGCCCACGTGTGCAAGCGATGGAGCTGCTTAGTGCGAAAGCCCCGGGCAGGCACCTGACCCCTGGGGATTTCGGCTGAGCCTCGGGTTAATCTGGTAATAAACAGGGCCCGTGGAAACCTGGAAGCAGAGTGGAGCAGCGCAAATACATTAACCCTGTGCGGCTCCTCTTGCTTCAAACAAAAAATCAGAACTCCGCCACGGGTCACCTAAGCACAGAATTAATCACAGCTGCCACTCAGGAAAAGCTAAGCTAGAGCAAGCAGGGAATCATGCTTTGCTTTACACCAGAAAAATCAACTCTGCAATCTGCTCTCAGCCCAGAGGCGCAGGAGCCTTGCACGCACGGGCTAGGAGCAGGAATCGCTGCTCTGCTGCCACCTTCCCCCGTGGACCAGAGGGGTTCATTTTCTGCCCCATTCTTCCCACTTGTGGTGAGGCAACACACGCGTGACTGACAAAGCACTCGTGGCAGCGTGCGCCGAGCACCCACACGGGGCACGGGGCCCTGGGGCAGGACACGGGGAAGCTGCTCTCTGTGGGGTGGCCGGACCCTGCTGTCCCCAGACCCTGCCACCACCGTCCCCACAGCCACCAGGCAGCAGGGCCACAGCCGCCTGGTCCTCCAGGGGATGCCCAGACCCTCCCCAGCCCTGGCGCCGGGAGCAGGGGGGCTCTGCCGGGACTGGGGGACAGCACGCGGGCAGTGCCACCTGTCCCCGGTGCGGAGCAGAGCGGGTCTGAGGGCTGGCCAGGGCAGGCACTCTGGGCAGCTACTCTTGCTTCCCAGGGAAGGCTTTTGTGTGGCTTTGCTTCTGCTGCAGCAGCAGCTCTGGGCTGCTGAGCTCACGGGAAGGATTTCTGAGCACTAACTCTCCCTTACACAACAAAGCTCTTCGCCTCCGACACCGCGCAGGAGCTGCCCTCCCTGCGCCGGCTCCCTCTTTGCCAGCAGCCCCCCTCAGCACCCTCTCCGTGGGGACACAGACCGAGGTATCCCCTCGCAGGACCCCTGCCCGCTTCGTGTTGTCACACGGCTCTGCCCCGCCTGCGGAGCAGGCATTCCGGCACCCCGCTGTTCCCTCCTCGGCCAGCCACGCTGCCGAGGTCACACACAGTGCCACACAGCGCGGGGGCCTCAAATGGAACGGGCAAACAGAACTCAGTAAGAGGAGAAGGGAAAGCTGGCCCCAAGCAGCACACTGCATCTATCTAAACGAACATGCCTGGGATGTGCAGTCCTATCTTCTGCATTTTTATTAAATACTGACAGTTATTAAATGTCTCCATCGGAGGATTCGCCTCCAAAAGCCAATGTTGCTGTTCATTTTGAACTTTGATGGACTGTCTCAATTTCGCCTCCCACATCTGCTGAGCTGCAACTGACTGCGGCTGATGCTTCTGAGGGACGGAGGGAAATCAATAAGGAAATGTCACGGGAGAGGTCAAACCGAGCCGGGATTTGCCGCTGCCCGCGTGCTCGCCGAGGGCTGGAGGGACGCGCAGTGCCCAAACAAAGGGAAATGCTGGGGGAGGTTCTGCTGCTGAGGTGTCAGGAAAATGAATTTGGTTTGCTCCTTACTAGTGTTCTGATTCGCATCTGGGAGCAGCCACTGTAGGGCTGCGAGACACAACTGGGAAACGCAAGAATAGACAGGTGTGTTTTGCTCAGGATTTGGGAAAACTGCCACTGGGTATTTCCACATCTCCAGCCAGCGATGTGAGCCCTCCTCCCCAGCCCCTCGACTCCAGTTTGAACACAGGACCACAGCTCGAGAGCCCAGAAGCAATAGCTGGTGTGCAATTCCCCATCACCTCTCGGGAACCTGAACCCGAGACGCGCCCGGGCGCTCTCTGGAGGTAGGTCGTCAGCATCGGGCTCCCGTAACTCGCACCCGGTCTGTGCATCTTGTTCTCCTGATGTGATCACACTTCAGATACTGAAAATCTCAGTGATTTCCACAAGATAATGGCCATTTTCTGAAGAAAACTCAAGCTATCCACTCTCACAGCACAGTGGCCCTTGTCCCTGCTACACTTTGCTGTCTTTAAGGCAGGCACCAGACTCCTTTGGGTCTGTCCTGGTTTTGTGTCTGTCTTACAAGACCATGCTGAGCACAGAGCTGCCCTCCGGGAACTGCTGGGGCACAAGGAACAGCAACAGGTATTTACCAGCCCACCCATACCCAAACCTACGGGTTTTCCTGCCAGTATTTCACTGAGCCGATCAGAACATTTCCAGCAACGACTCCTGACGTGTACAGGCTGAGCAGGACCCAAGCTCAGCTGGCTGCCTCGGCAGCAGCTCACTCACGGCATCAGTCTGGTGAGGACCCTGGACGAGCTCCCTACCTGCCCGGGTCACTCCAAATCCTGAGGGGGCTTTTCTGCACATCCCGACCCCTGCGGCACCAACCACAGCTGACAACAGGACACGGGGCTCTTGGGACAAACAGCCTGGAGCAGCACAGCACTCCCCATCTTCTGACACTGACAGCTCCACAGCTGCTGTGCACCAGCCCCCCGGTGACCCCTGAACCTGCTGCTGCCAAAACATCACCACGGGGTTTTTAACATGCTCCCCAAAGGGTGTGGGGCCGGGACCCAGGGGGAGGGGAGGACGGAGGGCAGGTGGCCCTGGGAAGGCGCAGGGGCAGGCAGGACCACAGCCTGGCACACCTGGCGGGAGGATGGGGCGAGGTGACAGGGCAGACCTGAGCCCAGGTCGGTCTGTGCACTCCCTTTTTGGGCTCTTTTAACCCGGCGGGGACTCGGTCCCGGCCGCACTCACACTTGGCGTGGCGGTCGCAGAGGGCGGAGGTGCGCATGTCGCACAGGCGGATGGTGCCTTTGCTGCTGCTGTAGACGAAGGTGTTGCAGTGGTGGGGGTGGAACTCGGCAGCTGTGATCACCTCCGTCAGCTCCTCCATGTTGGCCGGCTTGATGTCCACGATGTCTGCAGGGCGAGTCAAGGAGCCCCACGCAGCCCAGCCCAGCCCCTGCTCCCCCCCTGGGGTCCCCTTCACTGCCCCATCTCTGGGCACCTGGGACCCCCCCCACAAACCAGGTGTTCCTGGGAGAGCAGCACCCTCCTGGGGCAGGACCGCAGCGCCCAGCCAGGCAGGGGAAAGCCAACATCTGCAGTCCCTTGGTCAAACTCCCCCGGGCCATCTGAACTCCCCGAGTTTTACCCAAATTCAGCACTCCTCGCCTTCTTCCCCAAAAGCGACACACGCTGCAGCACGGCTCAGCTGTACCGCTGCGAGCCCCAGCAGCCACACGCCTGAGACTGCTGAAATCCTCTCCAGCTGCCTAAACCTGCCACAGGCCCTGGGGAGTTCTCAGTAGGAAACAATCTGAGCATCACCGATGATTAGTGCCCCGTTGTTATTCCTTCTGATGAGGCTGTTACAAGGGTGACTGGCACGGCCTCATTTGTACGAGTGTGAGTGGCAGCCTGTCACCCCGCTGCAGGGTGTAATGGGGACTGCACAATTAACATTTCCTCTCTCCATCTTCCCCAAGGCATCTGTCTTCTCCATCACCTGCGGGCCCCCCCTCCCACCCACCCCACGCAGACCCTGCAGGCAAAACTCACAATCGTGTCACCAGCAGCAGCAGGCAGCAGTTGTGATGATGCCAGCCAAGCCCTGCAGCACGCAGGGAGCGGCTCGGGCCGAATGTGCCCGCTGGAGGCAGCCCGGCATCGCACCGGCGGCACGGGCAGAGAGGAGAGGGATGTGCCTGGGTAATGACACCTGGGGAGGGGATTTCAGGTGTGCCACAGCGGCTGCACAGAGGACAGCACTATTCCATACTCCTGAGCCCCTGCCGGAGGGTGAAGCTGCTGCACCAAGGAACCGTGACCAGGGTGAGCGGAGGGAGCCGGGCGAGATGCTGCACTGCCTGCAGTCACAGCTCTGCTGCCACCCATGGAGCCGGACACCGCAGGTGCCCCCCGCGCCACTCACCTTCACCTGGGACCTGTCTCCCTCTCCAGCTTCTGCACTTTCCCACTGACATTTGCACATGTCTGGGCTCCCAGGGCTTTTACACCCCACTTGCCAGCCGAGGCACCTCCCCTATTCCTGGTCTTGACCAGGCTGAGACCCGCCAGGGGCTGCGGCGTGGAACACACCTAAGGATACTGAAACTCTGATTTGTGATTTCGAAGTTCCACAGGTTTATCCTCAGGTCATCTGCCGACATGTAGGTCTCGTAGTCGCTGTTGACAGAGATGGAGTTGATGTGGTAGGTATGAGCATTGGCAAACACCCTCCGGGGGGTGGCCTCCACCATCAGGTCCATGGGCCGCAGCACGGGTACCTGTGGGACGGGAAGCAGAGCGTCAGCACCCAGGGACAGGGTCCGGCTGTCCCACCCGACCCACGCCAGCACCCAGCATGGGTGAGCCCACAGAGCACGGCTGCCAGTGCTCCATCCCACCCGCTGCCCAACGCTCTCTCCGAGGAAGCCTAACGCCTTTCCGAGTGTATGAAAGGAGGACAGGCAGACACAAAAGCCTGTTCCTTTCGACAGAGGCACCACAGGGTCAGGTTGCTGTGAGGCAGCGAGAGCCCAGCAAACCAGGCTGGGACCTCTGCTGCAGCAACCACTCCTTCTTTGAACAAAAACCAAAACCCACTTCTGCCTTGTTTTGTCACTGTTAACCAGACTCTGAAATTCCTGGGGCATTTCCAACAGAAACGCATTTCTTGAGAGAGCCAGGACAGCACGGATTCTTCTTTTAACTTTTTTGCATGTGGTCCACAGTGAAGTGACAGAGGTAAGAGATGGGAAGAGACAGGGAAAGGGAATGGGCAGGGCAGGGATAGATGGAGGGATGAGAAACAGAGATATATGTGTTTGCCTTCAGATTAATAAGCATAACTCATGTAAACATCGGGGGATGGAGGGATGCAGTAAGAACAGCACATGCAAGGTAAGTAATAACTTCAGACATAACACTCTTAAGGCAACTTAATACACAAGATAGGTGTCAGTCTGCACTCCCATCTGCCAGCAAGATATTCCCTCAAGCACTTCATTACTGTGTATATTATCTGTGTGCTGCCCAAAGAGATTTCCCATGGCTGCAGAGGTGGGGATGGGAGTGTGACAGCCAGCTTGAGTGACACTAGAGCACAGGGACTGCCAGCTCAGAGCCTGAGCTTAATGTGACGAGCCTGCCTGCTAATTCAGCCTGACACAGGCAATGATGCATCGTTTGCCGCTGAAGGACTTTGCTCAGCCATCTGGGGACGCAGGCTCGCGTTCTGCTCAGGGATTACAGGAACCGGGCTGTCACTCAGACCCTCGGAAACATGACGGCTGTGCAAAGGGAAAGTGTTCAATGGTTACACCAGGCCTTGTCGGCACACAGATAAGTACAGCAAAGGTTTTGGCAGAGGATTTCACTCAGCGAGACAATGCCGTGCAGCCTGACCGCACCTCGTGGCCAAACCCCAGGGCAGTCCCTGTCCCCAGCAGGAGCCCAGCACTGCCCTGCAGAGCACCCAGGGCCATGGGGCTGAGCCAGAGCATCCCAGCACAATTCCCTTGCTGGGCTTTGTATGGCTGTTACTCACAACCACAGAGACAATATAAACTCTTCAGCCAAGAAAATTCTCCACACGTTACTTCAAAGCCAAATTCTGGGGAGTTTTTATGTCTGGAACCTGATCCATCACCAGGTAAAACCCCAGGACAGGAACAAACCCATCATCCGTATGTTGTTAAAGCAGGATTATTTATCTGCTACAGAGGCAAGAATCTGCACTGGAATATGGAAACCAGCAAGTGTCCGTGCCCCTTCTCACCGTGTGCTGTGACCTTTTACTTACTGGTGATACCCTTAAGCATCTAAACCTGAAAGCACTGACATTCTGAGGCAGGAGCAGCCAGGCACGCACTGGGAGCACCCACCAGCTTGGGAATCTCGTCCCACAACAGCAGGAATCCTGCAGCAGAAGGCAAACCCCACCCCGGGAGTGCCAGGGAGCGCAGTGCCTGCCAGGCTTTACCCTCTTCTGCACTTCAGTCTGCCCCCAAGCTGGAAATGCCACCACCGCAGGGACACAAGCCCGTGCCGAGGGCTGCAGCCCGGTGCTGGCACTGACATGCACCCTCACCAACACAAACCACAGACAAAGTCTTCAGTCCCCTCTCCATCCCGCCGGCCTCCACGGGACTGTTCTCAGCCGTGTCTGTCCTAGCACGCTGTCCGGCCGGCAGCAATGTAACCCCAGTGCCCCGGGAGCCCGACCCACCTGAGGACACCCACATCACACTGCTGCCCAGTGTACAACAGAGGAAGAGGAAGGGTGCTCTGAGGGAAGACCCGCAGAGCGCTCCAGGAGCCGCAGCCACCCGTGCCCAGCCCAGCTGGGCAGGCAGGGAGCAGCCAGGGACAGTGAAGAGAAAGCTCCTAACAAATGGGGCACCTGAAACTTGGTCTTTGTTTTTTGAAGCACACAGAGTCCAAGCCAGTGTCTGCCTAAAGCACCCAGCTCCCACCAGCATTGCCACGGCAATCCTCAGGAGCACAGGGACCTCCTCAGCGCATCCCTTCTTCAGTTACGGAGCAAACCTGCAGGGCAGGCTCTGGTTTATATATACCCATTATTGAAGGGTAATTCAGTGTAACAAACCGCATCAAGTACATAGAAAGGCTGTCAAATAAAATAAGCCACTAATAAATTAAATTACTTTCTGTTTTCAGGAAGGGGGGGATGCCAGTCATTTTTCATTTAAAACAAAATATGTCTTAATTCTTTTCTTTCTGCCTCTAGCAGGCACCCCTTGCAGAAGAGCCAGTCCCACTCAGTCACAGCACACATGACACTCCTTCTGCGGCAAAGGCTTCTCCTTTCCAGATGAAGCACTAACCCTCCCTCAAGTTGTAAAATTCATTTTCTCAGTGGTTGGGTCCCTTCCACCACCAGTGCTCCATGTCCTCTGCCACCTCCAGCACTGAGCAAAGGACCACGGCACAGGTAGCACAGTGTTGGTAACTGCTGCTGCTTCACTGCTTTGCCCCATTCCCATCAGGGTTCCTCTCTCATTGTCCATCATTGACTGTCACCACACGCTCCCTGCAGCCAAGAGAAAAGCTTCGCGTGGCAGAGCTTCTCCTCGTCATTTACAGCTCTGTGACGGCTGCGATGGACGCAGAGATGTGGCGTTTCCCGGGAAAACCTCGTCCTCTGCCCAGAGGTGCTGCATGGCACACGGTGTTTTCAGAACACAAGCCAGTATACGGGGAACAAAGATAAAGGCCCGAGGTCGTGGGATGGCGTGGCCACACTACTTCCCCCCAGCACAAGTCCAGCTTTGAGCTGCCCATTTCTGGGGTCGCACTGGTGACCTCCATGGAAATCCTCTTAGCACAACAGAGCCACACTGCACTTACGCTGAGATCCAAATCTGACCCAGAGGAGTGGCCATTAAAAAAAATATTCAATAAATAACCCATTTAGGCGTCTATCCAGTCCCCACCTCATCAGGGGTCAGCTCAGCGCCGGCTGCAGCCGAGGCTCTGCAGTCACGGCTCTGCCCGCAGAGCAGCGCCCAGCGACCCGCAGAGCAGCGCCCAGCGACCCGCAGAGCGGCGCCCAGCGACCCGCAGAGCGGCACGAGGCGCCTGCTGAGCTCCGCTCCTCCCGCACCCAGGTGCCAAGTCCAAAGCCTGACGTGAGTCCCTGGGGCCAGCTCTTCAGGCCATCCACACAAACACCCCCCAAAACGGGGCCAGGTCACAAAGGGTTTTAGTGCAAGGCTGAGCGTGTGGTTCCACATGCAGCCCAAATCAACCCAGATTTCCCATTCCTTGCATATTTTTATAGCATGATAGGGTTTTTTTCGTTGTAACTGAGGATTTGTCCCAGTTCAGGTGTTGCACCCCAGCACTTCCACCATCTGCACCTAAGTTCTGAAACAAGCTTGCAGAAACTGCAAAGAACAAACAGAACATTTTTCTTATCCAAAGTTTAAAATCCTGAACCCTTCACGCCAGTGTCATTAGAACTGCATTCCTCTTCAGGATGTGATTGTTTGAAAATACATTTTTCAGCTGATTTCTCCTGCTGAAATCGAGCTGGTGTCAGTGAAATCCCACCAGGCAGTTTACGATTTTCCTCCTTTTCCAGGGAGGAGCGTGTAGAAGCACAGCAGTTACCAAACACACACTCCAGGCAATCCAGACCCATTTGATAATCCTGCCTGGCACACTGTTTGTACAGTACGTCTAGACACAGATACCAGCAGTGTAATTGCTGTGGAAAAAGAGATGGAAAAAAAATATCTGAAAGGTCAATTCTGGTCACTGGCATTTCAAGGAGAGTTTACAAGTATTAAAAGGATGAATAATGAGTTTTCACCAGAAAAGAAAGAATTCAACTCATGACCTGGGAAAAACATTAAAAAAATGAGAAAAGGAGCAGCAAAACAGGCTCCTTCGCTTCCTTTCAGGTATCTGCAGAATGTCACAGGCAGTGGTGCAGGTCCCATCCCCATGGCCAGCCAGGTCCTTCTGCACCCCACTGCCATGGGGGAGCCACTGCTACCTGCACAGTGACTTCACCTGCAGACCGGCCGAGCCAAGGCCACCCCTGCTCACACAGGGTGCTGCTTCAGGAGCGACAGTGATCGCACGGCCCCGAGCCAGCACACCCCACAGCTCCCCAGCACACCCCACGGGTCCCCAGCACACCCCACGGGTCCCCAGCGCTGCACAGTGCCGAGCCCAGCGCTGCCCTGCCCAAGGGCAGCCCAGCATGCAAATGTTACATGTTGAGCTGCTTTAGAGCAATGTAAGTGACCAATGAAAATGGGAAAATATTTTTTTTTTTCCAAATTTCTGTGGCAATGTTTTGATGACGATCGTTTGAAATTGATTAGTACTTGCATGTGCATTTTATAGCCCAAAAAAGCCAAATGTTTCACATTTCCATGTCACTTAAATGATAACGCCTTGGAGAGTGTACACAAGGCAAAGACAGACAAACCTCGTTGCTGGGGCAGAAACACCGCAGCTCAGCAGTCCTTCCCCCAAGCATCCCCATCCCGTCCCCTCTCCCGGCACACAGCCCCACTCTGGCTGTGCCTTGCACTATGTGGGTTAGAAATCCTCAGAGAACAATGCTCATCAAGTACATTTAAAGCATTATGGCGAGTGGCTCAGAGATGGCTGCAGCAAGGTGGTTTTAAAACCCTTTCTCGCTTGTCTGTGGTCAAAAATTAAACTGTGGATGGATGTGGCTTTACTCCAAAGCACAAGCTTCGCAGGACAATTAAACATCAAAGATACACCAAGCTGCAGCAAAATGGTTACAGCTATGTAAATATCTAAGTAAAATCATCAACACATGAGATCAAACCGGGGCTGGCGGAAGATTCCTCAGTCCTCTGCTGTCCTCTGCCCTCAGAGACAGCGGGCGCTGCACAGGCAGACACAAACAACCGTGACACTGAGCACTCACGTCGTGCTTTATCGACTCCCTATTGCTGCAGGGCTGCTCGCCGAGAGCGGGGCATGGCAGTGCCTTATCTCACAGCACAATGGAAGACACCCAAGCAGCACACTCCTCCAGCCATGGGGCATCAGCTGCTACCAGGAACAAATGGACTGAGAGCAGTGCTGGGCACGGGCAGGGCCGGACCGTGTAACTTCAGGTTGGGCACTTGCAAAAACACCCGGGCTGGTTCCTGGCCTCACTTCAGCCCTGCGGTCGGCAGCAAAGGAGCCAGGATGTGGCCAAACACAGCCAGCTCATCCAACACTCAATAGCGAAGATCAGCCTGATGATTATTTATTTACTCTCATAACCACACCGCCCGTGCGCCCCGCCGAGGCGTCCTTACCCTCACGGCGGGCTCCCATCGACCCGCAGCCGCTCCCCGCTGGCGCAGCGCGAGCGCGCAGGGGAGCACAGAGGCAGGTCTGGGATGGGAGCCCAACCCATCAGCCCCGCACCCTTGCACCCCCTCGCACCCCCCAGCCCCCCAACCGGGGCTGACGGTTCTTCCCACCCCACTGTCTGCAGCACTGCTGAGCGAAGGAGGAGGAGCAGCTAAACAGAAGCGTTACACCCCGGGCACACAGAGCACTGCAGAGCCCAGGAGAGCTGGCACCATGTGCAGCAGAGGACACGGTGCCACATGCCATGGCCCCCCCTCACCCAGGCACCGTTTGCGTCGGAAAAGAAGAGACACACATTTATCCTAGGCTCCCGAGTTGCTTCACTACCCCCAGAAATTCCATGTCCTTACAGAATACACTAGAAATAAAAATAAATCAATATTCAGAAATTGCTCCCTTGCAAACGCTGACCCTGCCTGTGCTGTTTGGCACGGCTGCCAGCAGCGTGTCGGGGTGCTCAGGGGTCCTGCTCGGCACAGGTGCTGGGATGGCAGATCCAGGCAAAGAGTGACCTGCGTTTCCTCAGTGAGCCCAGGGCTCTTCCGTGTGTTCAGCCAGAGGGGGAAGCACCAACTGGAGTGACACCCCTGAGCACTGCCACCTTTCGCAACCTGCCTCCCAGCCCTGCAGGGGCCTCACAACCCCGGCACCGACACCCACATCCCCGGCACTGACCCCCACATCCCCGGCACCCACAGACACCCACATCCCCGGCACTGACCCCCACATCCCCGGCACCGACAGACACCCACATCCCCGGCACCGACAGACACCCACATCCCCGCACCGACACCCACATCCCCGGCACCGACACCCACATCCCCGGCACCGACACCCACATCCCCGCACTGACACCCACATCCCCGGCACCGACACCCACATCCCTGGCACCGACACCCACATCCCCGGCACCGACACCCACATCTCCGGCACCGACACCCACATCCCTGGCACCGACACCCACATCCCCGCACCGACACCCACATCCCCGGCACACTCCTCCAACGGGCTGTCTAGGTAACGGCAGATTAGGCTGGAAACGCTGTCTGAAACATGACAGCAGATACATATATACATGAAATAAAATGTTCTCTTGCTCTGTAAAGAAAAATGCCTGCCAGCCACCAGGAGCGACGCAGTACGGAGACGAGGATTAACTGCCTGTCTGGGGTTCTCAATGGCTTCATCTGCAGTGGAACTGGGAGCCATAAAGTGAGCCAAGAGTAATCACTGGAGCAATTTTGTATATATAAATATAAAACCCCCAAGTACTCAAAATGCAAATTCTGACAGGATGTTAATAAATTAAAAGCTGGTCTGGTGTGATTAACATCATGACAAAATTCCTGCATACTTGGCGTTTCTAGGCCCATGGGTTAAAGGAGGTATTTATTGTCTGTTTCTGCTCTAGTATCAAGCAGAGGGGAGCACGGCTCTCCCCGTTTGCAGAGGGGCACCCACCCTGCTCACTGCTGGACCCCACACGCTCGGGGTCTCCAGCCCCACCTGTACCCACTGCTGGAGCCCCTGGGGCACGGGCGAGCTCTGACTGAATTAACAGGGCACACACAGCCCCGGGCCGGAGCTGGCTCTTTATATGCAAATTAAAGATCATAAACAGCTATCCCAGGGCAGCACTGGGGGAGAGGCAATCTGCGGGCGCTGCTGGGCAGGTGCAGTCAGTGCCAGCAGACGGGCACTGCCCTCCTCTCATCAGCCTTCCCTGCAGCGCTCCCGGGCACCGACGCACTCCTGGGGCACAGGGCGGCTGTTTTAATGGGCTCTGTGCATCTGTCCCCCTGCAGCAAATGGGAAACGTAGCCTTAGGTGCTTACGTTTGATTCGGGAGGCCGGTTTTAATCTCCCCAGGCTGGGAGGAAAACTCATTTACAGAAAGTACTTATGCTCCCCAAGCAGAAGTTGTGCTGGCAAACGCACTAAGAAGGGAGAGCTCGTTAACCACCTCCTGGCCAGGACAGGCACGCAGGGCGGTGCAGCAGCAGCACCGTGGCACTGGGGCACCCGACGCGAGACGGACGTGGCACAGCCTGGGCACCACGCCGGCAGCAGCGCCCGCCTCCACTCCTGTGCCCAGCCAGAGCACCGGCGTCCCGGGCACGGAGCACCGGCACCGACCTGCCGTGTCACCAGGACGTTACCGGCAATGCAGGTGGCCCCGGCAGCGATTTGCATCCCAGGCCCTGAAGAGAAAGGCTCCCGGGCAGCCTTGGTCTCCCCGCACTCACCCGCAGCATGGTGATCATGGAGGGGTCTCGGAGACGGCCGTCCTCATCCTTGAGATTGTATCCCTCCGGTCTCTTGTCCCGCTCGCTCACCTTCCATAGCTTCACAGTCTTATCTGGGGGCAGGAGAGAGGAGGGCATGGGCACCAGGGCTGGCTGCCCCCGCTCACCCACGCGCCAAGGCTGCGCCAGTTGGTTGAGCAGTGAAAAGTCTGCTGTGTCCCCTCCTGCTGCGTGCTGAAAGGGGTGACAGAACGCGTACCAGTCACCACAGCACGGTGTCCCCACAGCCCTGGTTCTCCTGCTCCTGCCGGACAACTGCCCGTGTGTTTATTCCAGATGTAAGGAGATGACTGAACAACAGAACTCTTGGATTAATGGAGAGATAACAGCAGGAGTGACCTCCCAGGGCTCAGAGGCCATGCCCTGAATGTCGGCGTTCAATACATCGAGCGATGGGGCTGAGCAGGTGAGGAGGTGCTGGCAGCAGGGGGGGGCAGCTCGGGCAGTGCAGGGAGGTTGAACCTGCCATCCTGGCCACGGGCTGGTGCCACACACGGCTGCTCTGCTCCTCCCTGCGCGCACTCGGGCACACACCTGCACACACGTCCCCCTCCCCACACCTGCACACCCACTGGGAAGCCAGCTGAGCACACATTTTTCCTCCTACGTCTCCTAGCTCATACAGCAGTGACCCAGGTAACTCACTCTAAAGTCACCCTGACCTTCCCCACCCAGGCACTGCGCAGAGCCCGGCATTTACCGCAGACTGAGGCAGCTCCTATCGCCCTCCGCAGCTCCTGTCCCCTCCTGGTGTCCCACCCACCCTGTGCCACGAAGCCCCCAGGGGAAGAGGCCTGAGGAACATGTGGTTTCACTCTGAATAATGGTGTTTTCTTTCCTCTCTCCTGGCAGAGACTCCATCAGTAGTTTATCATCACCTCCACCAGGTTTCACACACAACTGTATCATCCATCTTCATTTTCTCCTTTACACGGCAATTCCAATGGAGTGCCATTAATTTTGGTTTTATTAACCTGCTTTACTTCGGGGGGGTTCTATATATAATGTTAGTTTAACAGTAACAACAAAAAGAAACAGCGTAACACGGGAGTATTTCCAAAAGAATCATTTTGATAACCTGCTAGCGTATGAAACACCATCCCAAATGGAAAGATAATATCCCTGTTAATCAAAAAACTATTTAAAAACTCAATTAACAGAACATTTTGCTCTATAATTAATCTTCATTGCATTTCAATGATTCTCCCCCCAAATGAGTTTAATAAGTCTTTGAATTTTATTACAATGATCAATAGAGTCAATTCTATAATACAAAGTAAGTTGGTTATGGGAGATAATTAGACCCCTCCTTTTCCCCTGAAGTAATTAAGTCACATCCATCTTAAGGTTCCATTCATCCCAAGTAATATTCCTGAATCCTCCTGATATTTATCTGAACATACCATGGAACTGCTGAGCTGAACACAGCTGCAAATTGAAACAAATCAGCTGCAGTTTTTCTTTTTTTTTTTTAAAAAAAAAAGTAAAAAAAAAGAGTTTCTTCCAAAAAAAAAAATCTTGGGAAAAGGCAGCTGTTATTGGGGGGCAAAGACCCCTCCCTCACAGGAACAGTGCTGTGAACCAGGGACAAAACCTCTCGCACAGGAACCCAGCTCTGCCCAGGCTCCTGCTCCCCTGCGACACCCATGGCACCCTGAAGCGAGACATCTCTTTAACAGGTATTTTCCCAAAGAACCACGACAGAAACACGACGGGCCCGGGGATGCGGGGCGCTGGGACGGCAGCGCTGGGGTTTGCCCAGCCAGCCCCGGCTGCCCACGGCACCGCCACGTACCGTTGGTGGAGAGCAGGAAATAGGCGGCGTTCTGCTGCGGGAGCCATCGTATCTTATTGATCTTCTCCTCTATCTCCAAGCTCTTCAGGTAATCGAACTCCGGCTCGTGGCTCTGGAAGGTGCTGTAGACATTGTACTCTCCCCGGCGATGGGGCTGGTTTTTGCTCTGCGGAAGGGGAACAGAGGAGCGTGAGGCACCAAGAGCCAGAGAGTGTTCTCTGTTGACTCCTTCGCTCTCTGAGGCTTATTAAGTGGTGGTGAGCATCTGGTCACAGTGCCGCAGCACAGGTCTGAGAGCCGAGGCACAGCGGCTCCCACAGGCTGGTGTGCTTGGTGGGAACGGAGGGGAACCAGAGGGGAACCAGAGGGGAAC